>OU015744.1:34551393-34569644 GCA_907169655.1 Acomys percivali | reverse complement strand
ACACACACACACACACACACACACACACACACACACACACACACACACACACACACACAAAAGCATACAAGTCTGAATTCTCAGATGGGTAACGGCACTAGGATATGTTGTCCATGTAGTCCTGATTCTGAAATGCATAATGTAAGAATTACAGGATTATGGAAGCTTACACCAGTGTTTCAGAAAGCCACTGAGTCTAAGCAACGTGTGGCAGTGTTGGATTCCATGGAGGGAGTACTTTAGTAGACTAAGTATGAAGCAGTTAAGGTGAAGGCTAAATTAGAATGGAGACTACAGAGCATTAGAGATGCTAGGAATGTGAGATACACCAAGGAAAGCCATATGCACTAGGTGGGTCAATCCAGCTAAAAAGAGAGTCAGCTTGTGTTTATGTAAGCAGCCAGGCCATAGAATCAGGGCCACTGAAGCCCATCAGAGTACAGATGCTACTAACATGAGCCCAGATGCTGGACCCAGAGCTGCAGAGCTGTGTTTACAATGCTCAGGACTGCTCTTGCTTCGGCTCAGTGTTTCATTACTTTCCCCTCTGCCTCCATTTTCAAATGGGAACGTTTATTTCATTGTATATTGTATGTAACTTGGTTTGTGTTGTTGTCATTTTAATTTTACCATGTCTCACAGTTAAGTTTCCCTTGTGTTTAAGAGGAGACTTTGGATTTTTTAATGCTTTTTTTTTTTTAAACTACCAGAGCCAGAGAAATTGGACTGAGTGAATTTTGTATTGTGAGTTTACCCCTCACTTAGAATTCACCAGTAGTCCATCATGAAGCCTCCTGCTGACCCATGATATATTAATAACAGATCTGGTGTGTGCAGTTTGTGTGGAGGCAGTCTCAGCTGCTGTGGGATCGGGATGGTGATGGCTATGTCATCTGGAATGTTTTTAAACGATGTCATAACAATACATTTAAATTTTCACAGCTTGTTGTGAAAACTGAAACATTCATTGTATTCTGGTCATGTCTGAGATTCACCAATTCACGTGAAACAAATACAAAGCTCAAAATTGTACTTCAGACTTTTATGAAGACAGCGCATGCTCTAATAAACTTGTTAAACTCATTCCTGGCTCTACACATCTGACCTTGTTTTCCTTAGACATTTCCTTCAGAAAATTTGTGTTACAGAGTCTTTTCCTGACTCTTTAAAAATGTAAATCTTCAGGCAGGATCTGAATAATTTTTTTCATCTATATATGCAGGTCCCAGGGACCTGAGAACAATCTTCTAAAATTCAATCAGCATGACAGATAGTATTTTGCCCTTACCTCTTGACCTTTGTAATCTGGCAGTGCCTAACTTCCAAAGAACCAATTAACAAGCACAGCCCTCCACACGTTGATCAGGCTCCCCTGGAAGGCAATTCCAGTCCTTTATCATCAGTCTACATTTGTTCTCAAAAATTCTGCAGCTGTTTCTCCCCACAACCCCATGGAGTTTATTCACAGGGAGATAACAAACTGACAGATATATACATTACCCACTTCTTTACATGTGTGCATGTGTGTGCCCAAACAAATTTAATAAAATTAAAACTAAATATTCCAGTAGAAGCAGAAATAGAATAGTTAATAATTGTAGGAATGACACCATTGTTTTCTATTTATCGATATGTTCTAGTCTTTGAACATGTGCACACACAGCATGCGCACGTACAGAGAAACAATTTACACAGAGCAGATCCAGGTTCTCTGCAGCAGGAGAAGAGCTGCACCAGTCATCCTTTCCTTCATCTGCGATGAAGAGCCATGCCTTGATCTAGGTCCAGAGAGTGGTGTCTTAGGCAGGCTAGCAATTCCTTTATCAGTTAAGTAAAGAAATATGGCCAGTGAGTCCATGGTCCTATAGGCCCTTAAGAAACAGGGCCTTTCTTATCCACTATCCCAAGTGCTGGTGTTATATATGTGGTCTACATGCCTGGGACCTAACAGATTGTTTATGGACTAAACACTTAACAATAACTGAACTTTATGATGCTTCTTGGAAATGTGCATTAGGAAAAAATATTTGCTGACATTTTTAAGGCAACTCCTGAAGCCATACGACCCATTGTGTTATATATATATATATATATATATATATATATATATATATTATGAAATAAATCGAGGGGACTTCTGAAATAATAATATAATTTTGCATGTGACCTGATCAAAGAACTTCAGAGCCTTAGGCTTTCCTCACATATTGGAGACATAAAAATAGCAAACCTTACCAGTTACGTTTTAAGGAGGCTACCTTGCTCTTCTTCCAGTCATATATTATGGGAAACATGACATGAATTTTCAAGAAGCACATTCCCAACCCAAAGCGATAGACATTAGGGGGGGAGGAGAAATCTATAAACCCCAATATCCTGTTTGCAATTTACCCTTCATCTGCCTGGTCAGTAGTTTTCACATTGAAGAGAAATTTGGCCATATTCCATGGGGCTCTGAGAAACCATAAAAAGTGACAAAGATTGCTGGAAATGGAGGATGTGTACAGGATCAATGCACATTTGGCAGGCAGGGTAAAAAAAAACTACTCCAGCTTACAAATATTGGGAAATCTGTTTGCAAAGCTCATCATCTGCAGAAGGCAGAAGATGAGAGACAAAGCAGCCAGCAATGGTAGGCAACTGCACTCCAGACACTTCAATAGTAATACCAGAACTACTTATGCGGTATGGTTTCAAACAAACAAACAAACAAACAGAATGCCAGCATAGTGCACAGGGTTTTGTAGATTACAAGAACTGAGTAAATGCAAATTTGAATTTACTAATTATTATCCAGAAACTAATCCCAAATGTATAACATAATTACTTCACCACTTATAATAAAGTCAAGAGAGATTTTTTTTCCCCCTCTAATCACTAAGAACAAAAATTTTCCTCCACTCAGTACTTAAATATTAACTGGTTGGTAGTGAACTGGAAACTTGAATGACCCAGTCAAAAGAGCTCCAAAGGAACTAGACATCACACCACAGTTCATCTGTTTCAAATATATGTGTGCATACTCAAGAGAAAGAGATGGAGCAGGACCATCGAAAAATATAAGTGGCAACATAGTAATTTGAATGTTTCACAAAAATATATTTTGACTCTGGTGCAAAGGAGATGAATCTTTGTAGCATTATTCCTCAGGAGACGTGAGCAACCTCAGTTAGCTGAGGACAGGCCAAAGTCAGGGTACCAATAAAGTCCAACTTGGTGAACTGAGAACTCTTATGTTGGTAGGTTACAGGATTGTTAGTGTGGGGTTACAGACAGGAACAGAAATGACACAGAGTCCCAGCACCAAAGCAATCCTCAGCATAGATGACAGCTTATGAAAGCTGGAGACTTGAAGCTCACTGCGCACAGGTGAGGCAGCTCAACGGGCTGCAGAGTGCCCTTTCCTAGTAGCTCAGTTGGTCTGAGCATCTTCTAAGTATCTCAGCTTGTCTGGGAATCTTCTTTCAGTAGTTCCTACAGCTTATACATGCTTGTGATGCAGGAGCCTGGTGGATCTGTTCAGTATCACTCACTATCCTTAAGATAGTGACCTAAGCTTAACTAGTACCAGATCGGATGGAACATTTGAATGCCCATAAAATACCCTGTGTCCTTTTGTTTTGTTTTGTTTTTGAGACAGGGTTTCACTGTGTAGACTTGGCTGTTCTGGACTTGCTTTGTAAACTATGTTGGCCTCAAACTCAGAGATCTGCCTACCTCTGCCTCCTCAAGTGCTGTGTTTACAGGTGTGCACCATTGTGCCCAGCTAACATTCTGTGTCCTAAGGAGATTTTTTGTAGGATGTTCTTTTGAATACCCTATATCTTAATAATGAGCTTCCCTGCAAGATGGATGCTTGGTCATGAAAGAAATTGCTGTACAACAAGACAACAATCATGAGTATAAATTGTCATAAGAATAATTTATATGGTACTTGGCAAAACTCATTAATTTGTTTTTTGTTTTTTTTTTAAAGTTCAATTGCAAAGTCCAGGGAAAAGTACCGCCAATAGAATCTTCAAATTGTATTTATAATACTTGGCTGTGCTTTGTAAAAAACCTAAAGCTCATTCAAATAGCATAATCATTAGCATGGCTATAATCTCTTAGTTTATAATTTTTTAATTATTTTATTGTCCTTGTATTGTGTAAGCTATGAGCACATGCATGATGGGAAGGCACAGTGAGTGTTCTATGACACTTTGTGGAAGTCAAAGTGCAGCATTTTCTCTCCTTCCAGTTTTACTTGGGTTCTGAGGATGACACTTGGGTTCTGAGGATGACACTTGGGTTCTGAAGATGACATTTGGGTTCTAAGGATGACACTTGGTTTGCCATTATTGTGCATCAAGCCCGTTTACCCGCTCACTCATCCCACTGGCTCTGTTTATAATTTTTCTTTTGTTTTATTTTCTTTTTAACTTATGTATATATGGGGGAATCGGTGGGGGTGCAGAACCTGTGGATGTCATAGAAGGCTCTAGATCCTCTGGGGCTGAAGTTGCAGGTGGTTGTGAGCCTTTGGACGTGGTTACTAGGATCCTAACGGGTTCTCTGGAAGAGCAGTGCACGCTCTTAACCACTGAGCCATTTCTCCAGTGCTTCAGATTTTAGTTTTAATGAAATCAAACTTCTGTTCTGAGAAAACTTTATAAAATATTTCATCATCTTTACAGAAAACAACACTGTAACTCAGTCTTAAGAAATTGTATTAAAGAAAATACACAATTTTACATGTAAAAGTGCAATCCCTAAAAAAAAATCTATCTTAAGACGTCAATTTTTTCCTAGACACTAGTGTAAGAGGAGCTAAAAATTATCATCATTCTACCTTGGCTTGGGCTGAGTCTCCACAGGCTGTGAACTATGTAGCAGGTGCCAAGTGTTCCTACATCTTGCAGTGAGATGTTAGTTCATTTGAGAAAGAGCATGAAGTTTCTCTCCCCACCACATCCAAAGATTAAAAGGTGACAGCTTAGTGGTCAGTACGCTTTCCTTGGCTAAGGCTGGCAGTGAGTTATTCCCATGACTCAAAGACAGGAAAAGATTATTTCTACTATAGGAACCCAAACAAAGGAGACTTCTCCTAAAGGGCCCCTTAAACATCCTAGCTGACCAGAGGACTGGTATCTCAAAAACAGCTGAGCACTTTAAAACCAAGCACCTGTGTTACGAGGCTGCATAGCACCATCTCTGGGGAAAAGAGCAAGGAAGCATGTGGTATGGGCGGGATTAATTTTAAAGATGTGAGTAATTTCATTGAAATATCAATGCAGTGACTATGCCAATAAAAGACCAAAAAAAAAAAGTTAAAATTCTTCTGGTACCCTAAAAACAAAGTTTCCTAAAAATCAAAACTAAAATAGTGGTATCAGTTACACCACATAATAAAAATGTTAAAGAATACAACTTAAAGGATAGAACTTATTTCACGTAACCCAAGATGATATCCTAAAATAACATTGGATTTTTAAGATGTATTTGCTGAATATGGCTACAAAATATATACCACAATTATTGGAAAAAATTCAGAGGGAAAGTGAATAAAAGTTTAAAGCAAAAGGAAGAGTTGTGTAACTATCAATAACTGGTTGGCCAATCAGACAGTGGAGGCTTAAGTTCTCACCTAGAGAATAAAGACTGATACTGAGCCATCTGGCCCCATAAACAGGTGTCTTTTGTTAGTTTGTTTTTGTTTGTTTGTTTTTAATAATGCCCCTCATAGTCTTGGGTGTTTAACACTTGGTCCCCAGTTGGTGGTGCTGTTTGGGTGAGGTTCAAGAGGAAAAATAGGAGCCATTCTCTACAGAAAGTACAGGAGCCATTCCTCTCTAGAGGACATATAGGAGCCATCTATGTACTGACGATTAATATTTGAGTTCCCTGCTTCCTGCTTCTGGTACCAGGCCTGCCGCTTGATGTGATGTCTCCCTGTAATGAGGGGCTTGTCCCTCTGTAACTGTAGCTCCACGTAAATTCTTTTTTATATGTTGCATCTGATTATGTTATTTAACACAGCAAACAAAATGTAACAAGGACAATGAAAAACTGATCTTAGTGTTTCATGTTTTAAATAAACAGCGGAGCAGGGATCCATCTCTCAGCAAGCTTACATAGCTACCTATACATTATTGTATTTGAAAACTAATCTAAGGCCCTAATCACATCACTATTTTAAAATAAATCTAAAATCCTTATAGTATGAGTTAGTTACTTACTATAAACATGAAAAGAAAGCATCTTATTTTACTTCAAAGAAACAATGTTCCTCCAATAATCTCTCAGGCATGGAGGCAGGGCAGAAATAGTATGTAAGTCTAAAATAATCATCATAATAGAAAAAGTAGTGTCCCAGAGAGAAATTTGGAAGAAACAGTTCTCCTAAAGCTACATGTGTATTTATGGGAAATCATGTATTACAGAAGAGGGACTACATCTGATTTAATTTAGACATCTTACAGAATCTACATGAAAGCGTGTTGGGAAACAGAGACTTCCAAACAGTGTTAAAAATAAAAACTTCCTGGAGGAACTGTGGTGATTCCAGACCACTTTAGGCACATGAATTAACATTTACCAATACATCAGTTACCTCTCTAGTGGGAAATTTGTGCATTTTATCCCTTGAAGCTAGTAATGCATTTGTGACTTGCTTTGAGCAACGAAACTTGAAAACAAATCATTCTGTTACTCTTGGCGTTAAGATAGAACATCACTTATAGCCAGTTCTCATCATTTGCAATAGTTGTGTTCTCCCAGGTCTCCAAGAACAATGAAATCATATATGTTAAGTCACTGCTGTTGGAGGAAATAGAATCTTAGGTTCCTATGAGCCCCTACTTGCTTTTTTTTTTTTTTAACCAACTAATCAGTATCACCAATGACATGTGCCTTTAAGTGTTTAAAGATTACTTACTGGTGACAACAATTGAGATGTAATCTGAATAAATTATTTACATTTTTTTAAAAAATTATTTACTGGTGTGTTTACACGCACATAAATTTTTAATAATATTTGGCATTTGAATATTTATTTATAAGACAAAGAAAGCCAACACGGATGTGACATGTCTTTAAACTAGAGCTATTTATCTCTAAATTTCTTTGGTCTTTATCCTGATAACAAATCTGTTCTCTATCCTTTCATATTGGCTATCACCTAGGGAATCTACAAATTTCCTAGTTTTTCCATACTTTATGTACATTTAGACTCCACTAACATTGTCAAATACCCTCACCATTTTTCTGGGATCTGTTATTGATCTGTCATTAACCTTGCACTCATAGGCATCAACCTCCATTCATGCCTGAACAAATTTACCAAACACATATTTTCTCTAAGGCACATGGTTGTCTTTTTGTAATTAGCAATACTGTACATGACTATGCTATGGGACATTTTGAATGGCAAGTCTCCAACAAAACTCATGCACAAGTGTGGAAAACTGACATTATCAGAGACTGAAAATGGGACACTGTGTTGGAGGTCTGATGTATTTTGATGCTAATTACTGCTTTCTGTCTATGTGACTCACCTGTACCTTGCCTAAGAGTCTAACCTGTTTGACCAATAAAAGGCCATCACACCTGGGCAGGACAAATGGGATCGGCATGGCTTAGATTCCAGGATTTGGAGAGACAGAGAGAATCTTGGGAGAAAGAGAGACTAGAGGAGAGGAGAGGAGAAGCTGCATCGTGGGTTAGGTGGAGGAGAAGCACATGGCCGGCATGGATGAAGGATTTGGCCCAGATGAAGAACATTAGCAAGTATATGGGATTATGAATGGGAAATAGCGTGATAGAAATTATTAGAACCAAATTGCATGGAATCAGGACAGGTATTCCATACCTGCCCCACTATAGGAAATAGTTTAGGGAATTAATATCTGCCCTGCCCCAGGTTAACTAAGGCTATTTTAAAATATAATAGGTGGCTGTGTCTTGACTGATTGCTAGCAGGTTAGAAAATGCTGCTGTAATAATAATTATAGGCCTGATAATAAACATTACTAAGCCATAATGGTGAATTAACTACAACACACTTGTTTACACATGAGAGAAGAAAATGAAAATTGGGACTTCACATTGTTTGACTTCAGCTGTAAAGTTTCATGATCTGTGTATGTATGCAAATGGTCTTCTAAGTACCGTGAACATTGGCTTGAGACTTAGAAAATCTTCAGTATTAAGTCAATCCACATGTATACAGATTCTGCAATGAATGAGGATAAACTCCAAGCATTAATCTTGGCCAGTAATAGTGCAGTTACTGGCTGCTTCATTGACATGGGCAGTGCAGAAACCTCACATCTCTGAGTTGTGGTAAATGCAACAGAAACATATTATGGTCCCTTAATTAAAAATCCCCTGACCTAAAGTTCAAATATGAAACTTAACAATTGCACTTACACATTTGAAAAAAGACATGGGAAAATATATAGACTGTTTATGGAAGAAAGCATAAGAAACAAGGCAGTTCAACATTAATGGTCAAGTTCAGAGTAGAAATAACAGTTTCCAATGAATACTTTTAAAAATTATTTCCAAGTACATATAGTATTCTTTTAACTTAAAAAGACAAAAATGATCAAAATCAAAAATAACCATATTTAAAAGGTATTAGCAATTTACTGTTTTGATAAAATAGAGATACTTTAGTTTCTACTACCATAAAATTTTCACTGGAAATAGATCATTTCATTATTTATTTGTGGTATGAGCTTGAGATGTTTTTAAAAGTTTAATCACTATTGATTATTACTTTTCACTAATTGGCAATTTTATTCTCTTTACAAAAACACAAATGAATTAAAAAAGAGGAACAGTCATGGGGAAGGGAGTGGGGGAGAATGTGAAGGAAGGAGGAGGGGGATGATACAAGGGATGGGATAGCCACTGAGATGTAATATGAATAAATTAATAAAATTTAAAAAAAAAAGAGGAACACGGCAGTGGGAGAATGGTTGAGAGGACAATAAAGCCCTGATGAGGCCGGATTGCTCTTGATGGGTACCAAGTCCATTGATGGGTACCATTTCTAAATCACCAGGAATACTAAAACATTTCAGGGATGAAATGATTGACATTCAAAATTAGTTGTCCAGGGGGTGGGACTCAGAAGTTAAGAGCATTGGTTGCTTTCCAGAGGACCCAGATTCAATACCTAGTACCTACATGGCAGCTCAAAACCATGCCCAGATCCAAGGGATCTGGTGTCCTTTTCTGATCTCTTTGTATACCATGCATACATATGGTTCACAGACATACATGCAGGCAAAACATTCATATGCCTAATAAAATTTAAAAATAGAGATTTGTACTTTTTATGTGAAAATAAAGTCTGTCTTTGAGAAAGCCACCTTTCCAAAAATTTAAAGTAAAAATTTATACCACATATGCATACTTTCTGTGAATTCCATGTTAAAATGTAAACTTTTAAGTGACAGATGAAAACATAAAATGTTGCATTGTGGGTACCACATCATGTTTTGATATGTGCATACACCATGCAACTTTTAAATAAATTTTAAATGTTTATCTCCTTACAACTTATCTCTTTATAGTGATATTTTCAAAATCATTCCTCCTAGCTCTTGGAAATGTATTGCATATTATTGTTATGTACAACCATACTAATGGGCAAGTGTTATCAGAAAGCTTTACTCCTTTCTAAATGGACATCACTCCACTGATCAACCTGTGCACCTCCCTCACCTACCTCTACTGCCCTCAGCCTCTAGAACCACCATTCTCCTCCCAACTCCTACAACACCAGCTTTTTTAGATCCAACATATGAGTGGCAGCAGGCAGTATTTACTCATCTGTACCTGGCTTATTTTATGTAACATGATTTCCAGTTTTATCTGTGCTTTTTCATTGTTTTGTAAGAGGATTTACTCCTTGTATTGCTGAACAACATTTCATTTTGTGTATGCTGTATATTTTGTCTTTTCCACTCATCAGCTGATAAATACTTCGGTTGTTTCCATTTCCCAGCTATTGTAGATAGCACTATTGTGAACAGGGTATAAGGGGAGCAACTGTTGTACCTGAAAATTGAAGGTGACAATAAGATTACAGAAAAAAATTTGAAAATTCTAAAAAAAAAAACAAACAAACAAAATCCAAATATTTTATACCCTGATACTCACTTATCTAACAAATTTCCTATCGAAAATATATGTATTATAATCTTCTTGTCTTGTCTATATATAAGCAAGTTATTGAATACAATTTGAGTGCACAGATATAATTGTAACTTTATATTTCAGCTTGACTCAAAAGAATACCAAATGTTTTACTGACGTATTTTCATTATAGCTTGATGTCATTCTTATATTTCTGAGGCTTTGTCTTGCTTTCAAACTATTTGTGTCAAAATTATAGTTATGCTATAGTTTATATATAGTTATATAATTGGTGGAAATTTTTGGTTGTCAATTTAGTTACAACTGAAATTAGCTAAAACCGAAGCAGCTGGGCATACGTATGTTAGATTTTTTTCTTGGTTGGATTTGAGGTTGCAGACCCACCCTAAATATGGGCCATATCTTCTGCGGAGAGTAAAAGGACAAGGAAGGAGGGGAGTTTTGCTTTTTTGCCTACTTGACCTCACTCTTACTGACAAGTTCATCTACCCTGTTGTTGAAACATTCCTTTGCTGGTGTTAGAACTCAGTTCTTCAGTTTCCCGCATGGACAGAAATCTTGCAGCTCTCTGAGACCTCCCTGAGACTTCAGCACCAGATTGGTGCTGCTGTGAGATCTGGATTGAACAACTACCACATCCTTGGCCTTTGTGTCAGAAGCAAGCCAGTAAGGAGCACACCTCTCACCAGGGCCTCTGCGTCAGCTCTTCCTTGTAGGTGCCTGTCCTGTTTGGAGTCCTGACTTGGGGTCCCTCAATGGACTATGTGATGCAGGGTATGTAAATTAAATCAACTTTTTCTTTCTCAAGTTGCTTTTGGTCATGGTGTTTCATCACAGCAATAGTAACCCTAACTAATAAAGTACGTAAGACTGTAGTTAAGAAAACAGCAGAAGGGCAACAGAAGTGTACTTCATTATTTATGATAAATATTCATGATTTCTATACATGGTAACAATAGTTACTGAATATTAGATTATTTATTTTTACATTGTACCAGAAAAAAAATATCTAGTTAGCACTATAATTTGGAAAGCTGGAGGAAATTGCTTCCATCTCCACACATATAAACTGGAAAGTCTAGTTGAATTTGATTGTTTAGAAAGTGCACATCATCATTGCTGAACTCCCACCAGCAGGGCTGTTCCCTGGCACTGGCTGTTTTGTCATACATACTGAATTATATATCTGTGCATCCATATTTTAGTTAGAAAATCTCTCTCTGCCTCTCTCTCTCTCTCTCTCTCCCTCTCTCTCTCTCTCTCTCTCTCTCTCTCTCCTCTCTCTCTCTCTCTCTCTCTCTCTCTCTCTCTCTCTCTCTCTTTCCTCTCTCAATTGTTACATTAGTTCCCATTTTATATATAATCAATGGGGGAAAAGTTAACTGACAACAACTAAATAGGAAATCTCAGCTTGATTTGTTGAAATACAAATAGTGCTTAAAGCTAACACTCAAAGAATTAGCACAAGGAAAAGCAGCAATCCCTGCTTGCTCTTGTACCAAATGAGCAATAGAAAGTAAAGCATTTGGTATCTCAGTTCCTATAAACTAAAGCTTCAATATCCTAGGAATGTTTTTTTTAAATGGTCAGTTTTGTGATGATTCTCCACTAATAACACATGTAGATTTTTATCTAAGCTGACTTACTCTTCTGTTACTAACTCACTAGCTTCAATCTGAATTCTCTGCTCAATTTTAGATCCATTACATGGGGAAGGGGGGTTAGAAGATATAATTGTCCTGTGACTAGAATAAAAACACAGATTGTGTCTAGTTAAACTGAGAAGATTCCTCACTTGCTTTTTATTACTCTGGTGATCTAATAAATGTGATCCCTTGATTTAGTGTTCACCTGCAGCTGGGTCTAACCTCATCATGGTTGGAAAAAAAAAACCCTCAGTCTTTAGAGGAAAGTAAAACATCAAGTAGGTTAAAGGAGCGCAAATATTAATGTGTGTTTAAACTAAAAACTTCTGTGAGGCAAATACAAACAGTGGTTAGCAGAGGCCATTTTAAAATGACGGCTTTCCCCAAAGGAATTGTTTCTTAATAGAGGAGAAAATAGAATTAGATTAGATAAGTTATTATCCTTTGCACATATTAAAGACCATGAAAAGAGGAGGTGTAATAACCCCCACTCACTCATTAATCCACTTGGTCAACCATTTATTTTTTATTTTAAGTTTATTTATGCATACTTAGGGAGCACTCAGGGATAGCCTGATATTTCAACAGTATATCAAATCACATCTCTGTTGTTGACAAGGCCATTGGCATCCTCTAGAGAAAGCCACTCAAGACCACCTGTGGTATGACTCTGGAAGGCATACTCCATCACACCAGCAACAGGCCATTGGCTCCTGCAGTCCACAGTCTCCAGTGTAGACGTAGTCTGTGTGAAAGCATGACCACAGGAAGGTGCAGATATACACACGGACTTAAGGACTGACTGCTGGAACTGCTGAGAACTAGCCTGCATCTATTTATAAATGAGGGTTCTCGCTAGTATATAAAGTCAACTATTTTTAAGCAGCAGATGTTATGTCTTCTTTAGTATTTTAGGGAATTATTTACATTACTATGTTAAAATGGGATGTTGAAGGAATGGCGGAAACCAAAGATATCTGCTATATACTGGCTGAAATTTGAACTTGATGCAATAATTATTGGATGGAGAAATCTGTTTAGATTCAAGTCCCAGATAGAAAGGGTAGCCATGGAATTTGTTCACTGAATATTTGAAAGGAATATACACAGAGTGAGGAAAGCTCCAAAGAGGGACATTCAGAATGCAGATGCGTATTGGATATGTTTACATAAAAAGAAGCAAAGAGAACAAGACGGGGGTAACCTAAGGTCCCTTCTAAACATAAGGTTGATAGGTTCCTTCATTAGGTCCTCAAGTGGAGATACACCACAGGTCCTTAAAATATGTAACTGAAGAGTTCAGAGCAGACAATTAAAGCCAGAACTACTAAAGTTGCTGTTTATAGGGAGTCAATGATATTTGAAACCACTTTCGCCATGAATATAGTAGACAGAGCACAACTCAGTGTCCACAAATGAAGTTTTATACCTGCTGAGAAAAGAAGAAAAGAACGAAATGTGCTCTTTTAAAAGAAGGGAACAGGAAACAATATCCTTGGAATACATTGGCTGTATTAATCAAGTAACCAGTATTTGGAGCTTTGGAATCCTTAAACCAGAGAGTAGATTTTATTTTAAACATTATCACTGAGAATTGTGTTGATAATGATGTTCTGACCATGTTTTTCAGCAGAGGGAAATCACTTCTCAGAATTATAAAATACTTAATGGAAGGTAACTAAATTACAGGTTCTGAGTGAGCCCTTCTGCCAGGACAGGTTTCTTACTAAGCAATGGCTCCATTCATTCTCTCTGCATCACTAGAGACCATAAACAGGATTCTGGGTTGTGTTGGGTGACAGGTAATAGTTAGGATGCATACTCACAGTGTTAGTCCAAGCCATGTGTTTTTATTACTTTCATTTATGTAGAAACGTGTGTGACAGGCCATACCTTCATATTGAACACCAGTCCCTTGTCTTCCTGACAAGACATTTGCCTTCATATAAGCCAGCTGCGCCATCACTCTATCACAGATATTAAAGTGGTTTAGTCTAATGTGGACCTTTAAATGACCAAATCTCATCAGATGTGAATACTGGCATCTTTGATACTCTCCTTACGAACAGAAACTAAGCAACTGTCAACCAAAGATATGGGATCAGCCTTGACTGTCGCTTCATAACACCGAGACTTTTTTTCCTATCTGATTTTTCATTTCAGTGTTAAAGCAGAGACTCTAGTGTGAAAAGTTTTTCTCAAAAGTCTTTCTCCATGGTTGGGATGTAGCTCAATTGCGCAATATGCATGAATTCCTGAGTCTGATCCCTAACACTGAATAAAGGGCGAGTCGTGGAACAAACCTAGTTTAGGGTCATCCTTAGATACAGAGTGAGTTGCAAACCCCCCAAGGATACATGAGGACTTGTCTCAAAACAAAACAAAACTATTCCCCATTCTCACACTTCCCCCCTTCAGCTTTTAAGATGCGGATTCTCAGTGTAGCCTTGGCTGTCCTGAACTACCTTTGTAGACCAGGCTAGACTTGAACTCACAGCGATCCATCTATCTCTGCCTCCCTGAGTGCTGGGATTACAGGCCTGCACCACTGAGCCCAGCTTGTCCCCCAGTCTTTAAGGGCATTGTGCCAGCATATTTCTGTTTGATTCAGTTTATCATCATCATTGTCGTCATCGTCGTCGTCATCACTGTCATCTACCTTTTCTTCAGTCAACGCTCAAAATAGATTAAGCCAATTTTTCCCTGACCAGCTAATCCTACAGCAACATCTGTTGTCTTCTAATCTCCCAGTATTGGAATGTTGGGATCGGGTTTGATTTTCATCTCACTTGCAATCCTAACAATCAGTAGTCCAAGCTTTTGTTGTTGTTGTTGTTGTTTGTTTGTTTGTTTTCTTTTCTTTTTTATTTATTTATTTATTTTTAATTTTATTAATTTATTCTTGTTACATCTCTATGGTTATTCCATCCCTTGTATCCTCCCATTCTCCCCTCCCTTCCATTTTCTCCTTATTCCCCTCCCCTATGACTGTTCCTGAGAGGGATTACCTCCCCCTGTGTATGCTCATAGGGTATCAAGTCTCTTCTCAGTGACCTGCTGTCCTTCCTCTGAGTGCCACTAGGTCTCCCCCTCCAGGGGACATAGTCAAATGTGAGGCACCAGAGTACGTGAGAAAGTCATATCTCACTCTCCACTCAAGTGTGGAGACTGTCCTGTCCATGGGCTAGATCTGGGTAGGGGTTTAAATTTTACCGCCTGTATTGTCCTTGGCTAGTGCCTTAGTTTGAACGGGACCTCTTGGCCCAAATCTGCCTATCATAATGTTCTACTTGTAGGTTTCTAGGACCCACTGGATCCTTCTACATTGCTATTCTCACATGGTTCTCTTATCTAGAGTCCCAACAGGATGTCCTCCCCTCTGTCCCAGTTTCCTGGTAAGGGAAGGCTTTCGTGGGACATGCCCCTTGGGCTAGTATGCAGATATAAGTGAGTATATACCATTTGAGTCTTTCTGCTTCTGGGTTAACTCACTCATTATGATCATCTCTAGCTCAATCCATTTGTCCACAAATTTCGGGAATTCCTTGTTTTTAATAGCTGAGTAGTATTCCATAGTGTAGATGTACCACAGTTTCTTTATCCATTCGTCTACTGAGGGACATTTAGGCTGTTTCCATGATCTGGCTCTTATGAATAAGGCTGTTATGAACATGGTTGAGCAAATTTTCTTGTTGTGTGCTGGTGCATCCAGCTATTCCACTCCTTGTTTTGTTTTCTTAATTGGGGCTGAAGCAGCCAAAACCAGTTAAGGTACTTGTTGCTCTTATGGAGGCCCCTGCTTCAGTTCCAGGTACCATATCAGATGGATGACAATAGGTTGTAACTCCAGTTCTATGGGATCTGTCATCTCCTCCTGACCTACAAGAGTTAAACACTCGTACACATGAAATAAATCACCCTTAACGCATTTTATTAACAAATTGCTATGCATTTGTTGCACACTATGTACATGAGCTATAAAGAGGACAAAGAATCACACTGGACTTTAAGAACTCTGATAACATGGCTTGGACCCCTTCTCAGTCCCTATTGCTGCTAAACCTGTCTTACTTAACTCTGTTTCTTGTCTCGTCACTTTTATTTCCAATTTATTCTAAATTTCACTGCCAGATTGATTTCAGTCCAAAAAAGTGCTATTCATATGTTACATTCTTTTTAAAAAAATTTTAATGGCTATACTTTCTCTGCAGAATTATATTATGTATTTTTACTGAGTATTCAAGACATTTGACAATATGGTCTTCATCTACTTTGAAACCCTCTGTGTACTCCCCCAAGCCCTCTGTTCTTTCTAAACTGGCCCACATGCTAATCCCACATAAGTCATAGTTACCCTGCTGTCCAGCCTCAGTGCACATTGTTTTCCTTGCTGGGAAGGATACTTCTTTCCACTAAAGTTTTCTCAGTGAAATAGCACACAACTGAATAATATATAGAATTTAGAGTATTAGATGCTTATCAAATAAGGCATATTGATTCATTTTTAGGTATAAAATCTATTTGAAGGTACATATTCAGTCTAAATAAATACAATACATACTTAACAGTTAACTAAGTAGTTTGTGTTCATCAGCCCCCTCCTTCTGTGAATTATATGGGAATCTAGAACTTAAATGCATAGTATGAAGTTTCATAAAATTTCATGTTCTGTACTTGTTATCATGAATGAGATAAACTATATTGATCATCTTATTTCACCTTGTATAATTTGAGAGTTGATGCTTTCATGAGTTAAACAAAAATGCTAATTGTTTCGGTTAATTGTATTCCTTACTAACATTTCACTGTTACATTCAGAATTGCAGAATGTGGGGTTTCAAAGAGTCCTGGTAAATACTCAGATTAAAAACTGGGCATGCCATAGCCACAGCAAAAAGAGAACTCTGGTGCATTCTTACATTCTGGTAGTGAGGCTCCTCAACTATATTAACAATATTAAGCTTTGTGCCATTGTGACAGAACATCTGAGACTGCATATATTATAAAGAATAGAAATCTCTTTCATTTGTAAAACAAAACAAAACAAAACAAAAAACTGGGCATGCAGAGAATTGTTGGAAGGTACGTAGATGATTGAGTGTGTGACATTTAGTCCTTTGTCCTGACTACACAGTGATATTGCCACATTCTAATAGGCACCAACTATACTAATGTGTGTTTGTGTGTGTGTGTGTGTGTGTGTGTGTGTGTGTGTGTGTGTGTGTGTGCATGAAATAGCCTGAGGCTTATAGAACAACAACTTATCTCTTTAAATTATGTAAGGACAAAGGTGCTTGTTGCCACTATGGATGATCTGAATTCAATCTCCAGAAATAAATGGTGGAAGGAAATAACCCTAACCCTGGGCATTTTCATTGACCAAGGTTTCTAGCTCATCCCAAAGATCCCCGCACAGATTCCAGTTCTCTCTCCCAGGCCTTTCTGCCTCTGTCCTTCCCAAACTTGATCCTCCTGTTCCCTGTCCCACCTCCTCTCACACCCAGTCCCCTAAAAATGTTCAACATCCTTAGTTATACAAATCAAAATGATTCTGAGATCCCATTTTACACCTGTCAGAATGGCTAAGATCAAAAACTCAAGCAACAGCTCATGCTGGTGAGAATGTGGACAAGGGGAACACTCCCCCATGGCTGGTGAGAGTGCAAACTTGTACAAATACTTTGGAAATAAATTTGGAAAATTCTCAGAAATTCTTCCTCAAAACCCAGCTATGTCACTCCTGGGTATATACCTGAAAGATATTCCACCACACAACAAATAACATTTGCTCGACTATGCTCATAACAGTTTTATTTGCAATAGACAGAATCTGCAAACAACCTTGATGAATAATAACTGAAGAATAAATGATGAAAAACAGAAGAATAAATAAAGAAACTGGTACATTTACATAATGGAATACTACTAAGTTATTAAAAACAAGGAAATCATGAAAATATCAGGCAAATGGTTGAAACTACCTCCTGAGTGAGGTAACCCAGAACCAGAAAGACACACATGATATATACTCACAAGTGGATATTAGTCATAAAGTACAGGATAACCATGCTACAATCCACAGACCCAAAGAAGCTAAGTAAAAAGGAGGGCCCAAGGAAAGATGCTTGAATCTCACTGAAAAGGGGAAATAAAAATGACATTGAGTCAGGTTTTTATTTCTAATATGAAAAACAGTTTGTTCTCATTATTCCTCAACACTCAACCAGTTTTAATGGCTTTGTTTTAGGACATTGACAATCTCAGTAACACAGACATCTCATACTTTTCCCCCAAGTGTCTGCTTATGGTAGGTGCACTTCCTTTCCCCTCCCTTGTCCTTGATTCTTCTGTGTTAGAAAGATTAGAGAGACGATCCGGGGCTATGTGGAGATTTTGAAGACACAACTATTCTCTCTCTCTCTCTCTCTCTCTCTCTCTCTCTCTCTCTCTCTCTCT
>OU015744.1:34524267-34535693 GCA_907169655.1 Acomys percivali | reverse complement strand
ACACACACACACACACACACACAATTGTCATAGGTTGGAATGCTTTTGATTCAAAATTGTTGTAAAGTCAATTGAGTCTTTGAATTTACCAAAAAGACCTTTGGGGCTTCTCAGCTTCTATTACACTTCTTGAAATAACACTTCTAATGATGGTTACTTGTCATGACAGTTTTCTAGCTTATTTTTAATTAATTAATTTGTTCACTTTACATTCCAATCATAGCCCCCTCCCTCCTCTCCTCCCAGTCCCACCTTCCTTCCCTCTTCCTGCTTTCCCTCCTTCCCTACTCCTCAGAAAAGGACACACACACACACACACACACACACACACACACACACACACACCCCAACCCATTTTAGTGCATCATCTCCCCGTGTCCTGGCAAGGCAGCTCCTTCAGGGGGCAGTGATCTAAAACAGGCAGCAGCGTCCATGTCAGAGCCAGACCCTGCTCCCCTTACTGGGGAACCCACATGAAGCCTGAGCTGCACATTGGCTACATCTGTGTTGGGAGCCTAGGTCCAGTCCATATGTGGTCCTTGGTTGGTGCTTCAGTCTCCATAAGGCCCCCGGGCCCTGGTTAGTTGGCTCTGTTGGTCTTGTTTGTTTTCAAGTGCAAGCTTCCCTTTCCTTGTAATTCTCTACATGAGTTTACCTATAGATATATGGTCACCTCAGAGGTAAGATAGAAAGCCAGACTCTGTTTGACAGTAAAGACAGATTGGCTTCAAAATCTTTACACTGGCATGAGAATAAAATTATTATGGCTAATGCTTCCATAAGTTTACCATAAGCTACACACAATGGAAGTGCACTATTTTTATTTTAGTTTAACCATTGCAAAATTCATATCAGCTAGATACTATCATTAATTTCATTTAAGAGAAGAGAAAATAGAGTTTTCAGGTTTGTGAATAGCTAGTTCATAGTCACATCATGTGAAAATGTTAGGGCTAAAAAAAGATTAGTGTTCAATTCCATCGGAATGAGGACTCAACAATGGAAAGGCAAGAATTAAATACCAGCTTTGCTCAAAGAAGATAAGAAAAAGAAAAGCTTTTTATCATATAAAAACAGACAAAGCAATGCGTTCACCAAATGCCCTTCTGTGAAGCGCACACTTCTCAATCCCAGCTCAGCCACGAGAGAGGAAAGTCTGCAGAACACAGCATTCCTAGAAGAGGCTACAAGAGGCCCCTCCCCGTGCTCAGAGCAACCAGCACCATAACCAAGTGGAGCAGGCTACAGAGATGAATTCTGTTGCCATCCACAATCTAGATCCAAGACCAGTAATGGGACACTTACTACAGAAAAATATCTATAGTCAGTACTCCATCAGCACAGGAGAGAAACAGTATCATTTGTGTCACATAAATAAAGGAAGAAAGAAACACCTGAGCCCAAAGGATTTTCCAATTAAGACCTACGCTACTATAACCAGACACGTTCCAAACATGGCACTCGTCAGTGAGCAAACCAGACAAAAATTGCTCCAATACCATCTTTGACCAACGTTAAGGCAAATTAAGAATAGCCTCCATCTTCATTCAGTAATTTACTAATTCACTCATATATAATCCATCTTAAATGACATAATTGTCCACTATGTGCCTGGTACCATTGCTATTTTTTAAAGAAGGCAATGCATGCCTTCAAAGAATATAAATCCTTATCTAGAGAAATAATGGAGCTAAATGAAGAGAACTCTGAAGTACAAACAACAGACACTCTTAGGAACATGAACCGTGACCTAAAGAATAAACAGGTGCTGTCAAATTCACTTTTTAAAAGTCTTAATGAATATGAGTGCTATTTTTTAAGGCCAGTGTCATATCCTTTTATTATAATTTTAACTAATATTTTCCTTAATCATATGCTTGCCTTTTAAAGTGAAAAGTGTTAAAGAGTCCACACTGCACATAAATATATGCAAAATACACACTAAGTATGAGTGGTAAGTGGGCTGGTGTCATACAGCTGTCACTCGTCAATCTGCATTCTCTGAAGGAACATAGCAATTCGGAGGTGGTACCAGTAATGCCCCACAGGTCTAATTTAATTAGTACAGTTCTGACCTTTTATAGTATTAACATATAATCTCTTGTCCCCGTGGACTGGCCTCCTCATTATGTTTTCTGCCTGAAGCCTGGAGCACATTGATTTCCAATTACAAGTTCATAAAACTGCCAAGTCATTCCTGTCAAGTGACTGCTGTCACCCACGCAGCTTAAAATCATACAAGTCAAGATACAAACTGAATAATTATTCTAAAACTTCAGGTACGAAGAGAGACCTAGGAGACACAAAATCATTGTGACAGATTGAAAGGGCAGGGAGGGGGGCGGGGCGCATAAGCATAAATATACTGGAAAGACGCAACTCTTTCCGCACCTGTCACTGTCTGGCATATTCTGCTCAGGTTCTGTAGACCAAGGCATTATGAGTAAATAGATAACATGTACATGAGTTTATTCCATGTGGAATATTATCTTACTGAACACATGAGGCATTATGGAAACTTTAAAAGCCAGATATAAGATCCCAAACATGTATAGATTCGTATATACAAGTCTGTATTTATTAGTGAAAATTAAATCGCCTACAAGGAATAAAGACCTAAAATACCATTGGTTAAAGCAAACAGGAACTTTGTTTAATACTCCAGGGGTAGATAATAATCGTATTCTGACTGTTAAGCAGCAAAGATCTTTCCCACTTTTCAGCTCCACTGTTTGTAAACTGCAATCTCCCTCTTTGTGGTCCTAATGAAGGAGTGTGTTCCAGGGAACAGATATTTATTTCATTCAGTGGGTGGGGGCAGGGATTCCAAAAATGAGAATCTCAGACATGGGGCTGGGAATATGCATTGTCTCGTAAGAAGCTTATTAACAAATGTGAAGATTGGAATTAAGTCCCCAGCACTCAAGAGAAAAGACAGGGGCGATCATGGCAACGCCAGTCTTTCCATAACCCTAGTGTGTGATGCCCGTGTGTAGGAGTTGAGGCAGAGCAATCGAGCAAGACACCTAGCTAGACCAGCTGGATCAATGAGCTCTGGGTTCAAGTAAAGGATCCTTATTGAATATATGAAGCACACAAAGATCAAAAAAGACAGTCAGTGCCATCCGTGCATACCAACATGTGCACCTACCCCACATATGCATGGCCCCACACTAATGTAAGCATGCATACACACATGATGCAACAGCCTATACAATACAAACCTCCCCAGAGAAGAAAAGAGAAATACTCCCCAAAGTCACGTCCAGAAAATAATGTTTTGCCCTCCCAACCTCTGGCTCAGAAAGTTTTCCTACCCTCTCTTCTGCCATGGCCCCTGAGGAATAGTGCAAAGTGAAACGATATAGGTGGCTCCTGTGTGGCTGAGCACACTGCTGACAGTCACTCTCTGTACTGTGACCCACTGAAAGCTTCTGTGTTATCCAACGATCACAAAACTATAAAATTTCTCTGATGAGATCTGAGAGCTTCACTAATCCATGGGTAAAGAGAACTGAACTTAGAAGTCAATTTGATAAATGTCCACTTACCAAAATAACAGTAGTATGGTAGCCTCTAAGCATTATGAGCTCCACGACCATAGGTTCTGGGCTAGATTTGTTATGGCAGGCATTTCTCTCAGCCTGAAGGAAATTCCTCCTTTATGGCATGTAAATTTAACAGCACTCACCTCACCAGAGTTGGGATCAAGTACTCACAGGTAGCTGATGGCTGCCATGGAAGAGTGCCTAGTATGTACAAAAGAACTCAGAAATTAAAAATACTCGTGAACTTTTTCTTAGCTTTAAGACATTAGGAAAACAATGGAATAAACCTTACTCAGTTGTTCATAGGAAAGCTTTAGTCTGCTGATTTGCTCTGGGAGAGTTACTGAATGCCCAGCTAACAGCTTGATTACCAGCTGACAAACAGGCACAATTCCTAAGTGGGCTGAATGTTTTTGCTCATGGAAAGTGATACATTTGTTAGATGGGGAGGATGAAATAAGAAAATCCATGCAAGGTGCATTATCATTATGCCAAGTAGTTAATAAATACCCGGTAATTATGTTATGATACTACCCAATTTTATTTTATGCTCACTTTCAAGTATGACACCTGATATAAATAAAGCCTTTTACAGATTTACAAAAAAAATAAAATGTGTATTACAGATGAGAAAGCTGAGTTGCAATGGAATTAAAATATTTCCTAGATCTAGTGCTATTGGCAGGGGCGTCCAGGAGCTGGGATCCTATCTCTGCCGTATTCCCCAAGGCTAGAGTTTGAAAGCGCTCATGTCAAGCTATTTCTTTCATATACGGACTCTTGTCTGCAAAATTACATCTGCTGTGCAGTAGGAACATTGACACAACTCAGGCTGTGATTTCTCAACTCTATCTAGAAAATAAAGTGAAGTGATGTATTTTTCTCTGGTGGTTTATGGTCTGAAAAACACAGCTAAACAGTAATAAAAGTCTCTTGTATTTTCAAAATTTTCCATATTCTACTGGGCATGAAAACTAGATTAGCTCTTGGAGAAAAACTGAAGTAGGAACAATGATCCCTTAAGGAAATAGACATAATCGCTTGATATAATTATCAGCATTGCCAGATTGATTAGGGCTCCTCCTTCTCTGTTCTTTTCCGACCAACATCTGAATTTTTATGCTATTTTATTCTTTTTTAACCCTCATTTTGGAATACACACACACATACACATATATTGCAATAGTCATACAGCTTCAAAGTTATTGAAAGTCTTTTTTTTAATTTAACAGTTCCTCCTTATATTAAAAGAAAGTCCCAATCTTTGATTTTTACACAAAGAGAGAAAGATGAAGCAAGGCCATCCAACCAGTGAAGTAGTGAAATACAACTCCCAAATTCCCAGCATTCAAATTTTATATTCTAGGCCAAGGGTTGGCGGTTTTGGCCTCCTGGTCAGTCTGACCTTCCATCTGCACCATCTGCTTTGAACACTGTCCTAAATTTTCATTTATGTGTTGTCCATGACTGATTTTGCAAGGCCAAAATGGTTTACTGCCTGATCTGTCACTCGCCATATGTTAATTTGGTAGATCCATGATGTTTAGACTCTGCATGTTCCAAAGACAATTCTGGCCTCTGACCACTGCTAAGTTGAGCATCTCATCCTGCGTGGCAAGAGACCATTTGTTTGTCTGAACCAATGAACCCTACCAGGTCTTTTTGCTAACAGTGCGATTTATGGTGGGGCCTTTGGTTCCAGTGTTTGTTTCATCTGTAGAGAGCCTGGAGCACAGCCTGCAATAACATCTCTTGAACACCAAAGCATGTGTGAATGTCACTAGGTCTCAATACTTTGTTCATGTTGTCAAACACTGATGCAAGAATCATGTTCTAGGTATTGCAACTATGCTGGGAGAGGGCATCTTAGAAGGTCATCCTCAGTTTGCCCTAGGCTGGGCTGCTGCTCCCTTCAGAGTGTATCCTTTTCGTGTAAATATTTTTTTAACCTAAGCATGTGAAAAATAGATTTTATAGCCAGTACACTCAAATATGCTCTTCCTGGCCACTAATATTACCAGCCTCTTATGCAAAAAAGTTTCTAAACTCTGCCTGAATCATTTTTAAAATTTTTATAATCTTAAAATCAGCAAAATAAGCATACTTAAGATACTAAAATATATTAAAAGCATATCGGTCAGTGCTTTTTATTTATTAACACTAATTTTTTCAGCAATTTTTAATCCCTGAAAAAAGATATTGTATACAATGTGTAATTAACATCAAACCAACCTATTTCTTTAGACCTAAAAGTACTGTTATGAATATTTCCAGCATATAATGTTTATTTATAACAATCATGGACAATAGTTGTATATGTTCTAGACATACACATATCCTCTTCAATGGCGAGCAGTAGGGACCGAAATTTGAGTTTATCAAAAATAGAGTCAAGCGAACTTATGCTTTGCATTTACTACATTCCTTGACTCATACAAAAAAAAAGTCAAGAAAGACATAAGTAATTAGGGAATGTGTTATAAGTAGTTTTATTATTAATATTTTTGCATTACCTAGTGCACATATTGAGTTTTCTTGTATATATATACATTTCCCATTAAAGTCTTTCCAGGGAAGAGGAAAATTCAGACTTAATTAAGAAGAAAACATTATCCAAAAGGATTGCTCAGGGCTAGGAGAAGAAAGTCTAAGCTGTGTGATGCCTGCACATCTCAAAGTCTAAGCACAAAGAAGTTTCCCTTTCATAAGAAGGACTTAGAAAGCTAAAAAAAAAAAAAATCCAGGCACAAGAAGAATGATGGGGTGGTATAGTCTAACATACCAGAGAATACTTACCTATACCCAGCCTTTCAGCAGGAGGAGGCCACTAAGGAGTGGCTTTCGGCCACCTAGTGCTGAAAGTATGCCTGAAAAAGGGACAGGCACCTAAGCAAGGTTTTATTTATTTTTCATCAGTTTATTTTCTCATACATTACATCCCAAACACAGCTCCCCTCTCCCGCCTCTCCTCCCAGTTCCCCCACCCCCTGCCACCTCCTCATCCACTCCTACAGTTTCCCTTCAGGAAAGGGCAGGCCTTCCAGGTCTGTCAACCAAACACAGCATATCAAATTGCAATAAGACTAGGCACCTTCCCTCATATTAAGGCTGGTCAAGGCAACCCAGTAGGAGGGCAGGGGCCCCCCAAAGCAGGCAAGAGCCTCAGAAGCAGCCCCCGCTCCCTGTTAGGAGTCCCACAAAAACACCAGGATATACAACTATAACATCTGTGCAGCGAGCATAGGTTAGACCCATACAGGCTCCAGACTGTTGGTTCCACTTCAGTGAGCCTCTATGAGTACAGGTGTGTTGATTCTGTGGATTTTCTTGTGGTGTCCTTGACCCATTGAGCTCCTAAAATACTTCCTCCCTTGGTGAATTCCATGGGATCCACTGAGTTTCACCCACTGTTTGCATGTGGGTCTCTGCATCTGTTTCCATCAGTTGCTAGATGGAGCCTGATG
Organism: Acomys percivali; assembly: GCA_907169655.1. Lineage (NCBI taxonomy): Eukaryota > Metazoa > Chordata > Mammalia > Rodentia > Muridae > Acomys > Acomys percivali. The sequence goes on along the minus strand of OU015744.1, from coordinate 34,528,681 downwards.
ATGATGAAGATGCCAGGCTCCTCTCTATTCTATATTTTTACATCACTTGTCATCTTTTCACATTTCAAATCAAAGGATGAAATAAGAAATCTTAGTAAAACCAGCATAAGAAATAATATTGTTGTTTTTAAAAGAAAGGTTGTTTTAAAAAACAAAGATTTTTAAGCTATATTGTGACTTATACTTTAACCCAGACAATAGGCTAGGTGATGGTCTGAGTATTTGTGAAGGTAAAATCTGAGCATCATAGGGCATTACTGTATCTACGGTGAGGAAAGGAAGGAATATAATAGAGGATGCTATTGTGATAGTTTTGCGCAATGCATTGCATCGCTACAAAATTTGTGTGCTGAAGCCTTTACCCTCGATGCTGCAGAATATAAGTATCTCGAAATGGAATCTTTTAAGAGGTAATTACATTAAAACAAAGTCCTTGCCGTTGGCTTCCATCTAATATGACTAGTGTCCCCCTAAGAAAAGGACAATATAGACAGGGAAAGATGATTTTTAAAAATCCAAGGAATGGCTGTCATCCACAGGACCAGGAGAGGAAAGAAGCCCTAACGTCACCTTGATCATTCACGCTCAGCACCCACAACTGTAAGAACATAAATCTCTGTCATTGTGGCATCCTGTTGGTGGTACTTTATATGAACCCTAGAGGGTGAGATTGTGGGAGAGGGTAACATGAATTTTTCACTTTTTTTTTTAAATAATTTTTCACATTACATCTCAATTGTAGTCACCTCACTCACATCTTCCTGTTCCCACCCTCCCTCCCTCTTCCACCCTATTCCCCTCCCCTAGACCTCTGACAGGTGAGGTCCTCCTCCCCCACTGTCTGACCACAGCCTATCAGGTCTCATTTGGATAGCCTGTGTTCCCACAAGGCCTTTCTGCCGAGGGGCAGTGATCAAATCGCAGGCACCAGAGTTCATGTTAGAGGCAGTCCCCCATCCTCCTTTTCCCTTCTCCACGTGGAGAATGAGCCCTCCATCAGCTACATCTAAACAAGAGATCTAGGTTCTCTGCTCACAGTGTTCTTGACCGGTACATCAGTTTGTGCAGGTCCCCCTGAGTCTAGATCTGCCATGCTTGAGAGTCTCCTTCTGAAGTTCCTGACTACTCCTGACCCCACCCCCATCCTTCCATCCCCCAACTCTTCCATACAACTCTCAGCTCTTAATGCAGAGTCCTGTGTGGTGTGAATCTCAGTATCTGTCCCAATACCCCACTGGCTGGAGTCTCTCAGAGGACATCTATGTTGGACTAATATCCACTTATAAGTGAGTATACACCATGCATATTTTTCTGGGATACCTCAGGATGATCATTTCTAGTTCCACCCATTTGCCTGCAAATTTCAAGATTTCCTTGTTTGTTTGTTTGTTTGTTTGTTTGTTTTTTGATAGCTAAATAGTATTCCATTGTATAAATGTACCAAAGCATCTTTATCCATTCTTTCATTGAGGGACATCTAGATTGTTTCCAGATTCTGGCTATTACAAATAAGACTGCTATGAACATGCTTGAGCAAATGCCCTAGCTGTATGGTGGAGAATCTTCTGAGTATATGCCCAGGAGTGGAATAGCTGGATCTTTAGGTAGCAAGCACTATTTCTAATTTTCTGAGAAAGCACCAGATTGATTTTCAAAGTGGTTGTACAAGATTGCACTCCCACCAGCAATGGAGGAGTGTTCCTCTTTCTCCACATCCTTGCCGGCATGTGCTGTCACTTGAGTTTTTTATCTTAGCAATTCTGATAGGTGTAAGATGGCATCTCAGAGTCATTTTGATTTGCATTTCCCTAATGACTAAGGATGTTCAGTATTTCTTAAGTGTTTCTCAACCATTTGATATTCCTTTGTTGAGAATTCTGTTTTGCTTTGTACCCCATATTTTAAATGGGATATTTGGTTTAAAAATATTAGCCCTTTGTCAGATGAAGGGTTCGTGAAGACCTTTTCCCAGTCTGTAGGCTGCCATTTTGTTCTGTTGACAGTGTCCTTTGCCTTATAGAAGCTTTACAGTTTCATGAGATCCTATTTATTAATTGTTGACCTTATAGCCTGAGCTGTTGGTGTTCTGTTCAGAAAGTTGACTCCTGTGCCAATGAATTCGAGGCTCTTCCCCATCTTTTTCTTCTAACAGATTTAGTGTATCTGGTTTTATGTTGAGGTCTTTAATCCACTTAGGATTACGTTTTGTGCAGGGTGATAAATGTGGCTCTATTTGCATTTTCTATGTGTAAACATCTAGTTAGACCAGCACCATTTGTTGAAGATATTATCTTTTTTCCATTGTATGTATTCGGCTTCTTTGTCAAAAATCTAATATCCATAAGTGTGTGGATTTACTTATGGGTCTTCAGTTTGATTCCATTGATCAATGTGCCTATTTCTATGCCAGTGTCATGCTGTTTTTATTACTGTTGCTTTATAGTACAGCTTGAGATTCAGGATGGAGATTCTTCCAGAAGATCTTTTATTGTTTTAGCTATTCTGGGGTTTTTGTTTTTCCATATGAAGTTGAGAATTGATCTTTCAAGGTCTGTAAAGAATTGTGTAGGAATTTTGATGAGAATTGCATTGAATCTGGAGATTGCTTTTGGGAGGATAGCCATTTTTGCTGTGTTGATTCTTCCGATCCACAAGCACGGGAGATTGTCCATCTTCTGGTATCTTCTTCAATTTCTTTAAAGAAGACAAAACAGATCAATCTGGAGTAATGACACGTCCATCTGAATAAGTAATGTGAAAACCCCTGTAAATGAGGTGGCTGTGGTGCATAAAACCCATGGACCACACAAGAGGCCACGGTGGCTCAGAGAAGGAATACAGGAGCCCCCTAGGAGCACAGTGAGGCCAATAGTGGATGGAAAAAGCAGTAAGGTGGGAGGAAAGTTGACTTGAGATACCATACTTAAATCTGAATTCTTGAGTTTGCAAAACTAAAGACACAAGAAAAATAGGCCTGGAGATCATGCTGCTCCCTCCTTCTTTTGGAAACAAAAACATGTACTGCCAAAGTCAAAAGTAAGAGGAAACTTAATTGAACCGGAGGCCTACGCTTAGTCTCAGAATGTGAGTATTAATAAAACCACAGTGGGAATCTTACAGACTTTCTTGCCCTACTAGTTTATCTGCTGTCTATTGAAACTTGATTACCTTTCAAGGAAACAGAAAATAGAGTGCCATATGGAAGAAGCTCAGAACCAAAATTGACTCAGGGAAACACAGGAACAGTCTACTAAACACTAAACTAGGTAATTCCTGCTGAAAGACATGTTTCCAATACTGTGTTCATGATCTCAAATATAATAAAGAACTTAACAGTTTGAAAGAGGAAGAAAAAGAAATACATAACATATTAAAAAAAAAAAGCCAAGTTCAGTTGGAGCAGCTTAGTAGGAATCTCTCTCAGGTTTTGGAAAAAGGCTAGTGATATAGCTGAGTGCTAGAAACACTTGCTTAGCACTGCAGGAGCCCCTGCGTTCAATATCTACTGCTGTGGGAGGGGGCAGGAGCAGCAAGCCTTCACATCATCTCACCCACAGGGTTAGACTTGGTACATAAACCCAACTTGACGGTGTGCCTATGTTCAGCTTTTAAATATTTTTTTCAGAACTGGTGTAGCCAACTCCTTAAGGTTATCTGAAGAAACTAAATTCATGCTGAAAATTTCAATAAAGAATAAAAATTAAAATAGATATAGCTTCTCTGCTTTTGTTGTGTCAGAAACTCATGGTCAACACTACAAACTACTACTAACCCACTAAGCCTACTGCATTGTCTTAGTGTGGATGTCCTAAGCATTGTTAGGAAGGCAGGCCAACTTGAATTCTTTAAGTGTTTCATTCTCTCTTATATCTCTGTCCATGAGATATTTCTTCTAATCAGCTTAAGACTGACTAAATGAGGGTTCTGAGAGAGGATTAGAGATGTGCCATAGCAGAACATCAAGAGAAAAGAAGAGATAATCTAATGCTCACTGCAGACCATGAATTTGAAAGGGGAGCTTTGTGAGAAAAAAATATATATTCTTAGGTGCCACTTTGCAATTAGGATGCCTCCCCCAAATGGGTTTGATACAGGATTTTTATTTTAGGGAGAAATTAATCAAATAAGAAGCAGAGGTTGATAAGTTTTCAGACACAAGTAAACACTCAAATATATGCCTTCCCAATCTTTTCTCATTCTCCAAATTCTAGAAAGGAGAGTGATGCTAAACATGAGGGAAATTGGAGACTCTAGAAATCAGCGACAGAGTATCCAAGTAAAGCTCCTCCCATGTCATATCTACTCCCATATCTCAAAAATAAGATGAAGAGGGTTTGATTAAATTCGCACTGTTAAACTCTAATTTACACACACACACACACACACACACACACACACACACACACACACACAC
>OU015744.1:34488778-34519680 GCA_907169655.1 Acomys percivali | reverse complement strand
GGAGGAAGAACCTCCCCATCTGAATGATAGAGTGAACACAGAGCCTGGGGTGTGGCATTACAGACCCAGCCCTGTGTTGCACTATCAGGCCCTCATTCTCAAACCTGCTCTCATCCAAAACCCATTGTCCTTATATCTTCTTCCTTGTCTACAAGATGCAGCACTCTACCCCTGAGTTTTCATGTAGCAGGAACATCCATTGTTTGTCAAAAGACAAAGCTCCAGGAACAACACAGAAGCCTCACCTAAGAACCTGCAGATCAAAACCCTTGAGCCAGGAGCTTCTTCCACATGCTCAATTTGCCTGCATGAGTTGAGATGAAAAGAAATTAAATTTATTTTTCACTCTGAAAATTTTCCATCCAGTTCCTGAAACAGTTTAGTCTCCAGAAGCATCTGCAGGATGTGTATACAAAACTAAACAAGGCAATCCTCATGGTCCAAGTGATCTTGTCACGCACTTTAGAATGCTGAGTGTGCTGAAAGCATGCCATTCAGCTTACCTTGTTGACACTGCTACTTGCCAGACTAGAAGTTATTCTTTTCAGAGGACCTAATAGAGAAGGAAAGCAGAGCTCATAAATTAGGCAATGTACTGAGGGAACTCAGGTTATACAGCGACCAGATCTAAGAGTAGAAAAATAATTCCTTCCTTAGTTGTAGCTCGTTATGTCCTGTGACCAGCTTATCCTATCAAGGATGGATCTCCTTGTCTTCATCGCTCCTCTCTTCTTATATACACTTTCTCCCTTTGGGGTTCCATTTGTCTCTGTTGAAAATCAATACATGCATAGTCTTGTGGTTTTTAAAAAAAAATCTCTGTCCTCAACTTCTTCAAGTTCTCTCTTTGTTAAAAAAAACAAAAATAAAAACAAACTAATTTGGTCTGCAGCCTTTGAAGTCGCGCATGAGCATAGCAAGCTTAACACAGAATATCTAATTCTTGATTTACTTTCAAATCTTGGATAGCTCACATTTTTTCCCATGTCAGAAATGGCCACTAATATTCATCCAGGTGTTCAGGTCACATACCATAGTTTATTGTTGATTTCTCTCTTTCTTACCAACAATCTGGTAATAAATCTTGACATCTCTCTCATCTGGGATCTAATGAAGTCACAACTTCTCTGCTAAGGACTCCTAGTCCCTGAAAATTCTTAACATCTGCAGCAGATGCTACTGTATTTCAACCTATACATCAGACCAAGTCTGAGTCATTTAAAAATTCAGACAGACCAGACCATCGCTGCATTTAAAAATGTTCAGCAGCTTCCTTTCACACTTAAAATCCAAACTGTTTGGTTTTTGCTAACATTCTAAGTAATTGTTCTGATTATGATATTTTTATACAAAAACTATCTTTTTATTTGTTTTCTTTTCCCATGGCCCTCTTCTGTGTCCCTTTCCATCTTTTCTGTTTTTTGTTTGTTTGTTTGTTGTTTTGTTTTGTTATCATATACCTCTCTTTTTTACATAAAATTGGTTCTCCAAGCCAATAATCCTCTTTCTAGTTTTAGGACTCTCTCTCTCTCTCTCTCTCTCTCTCTCTCTCTCTCTCTCTCTCTCTATCTCCCTACACACACACACACACACACACACTTGTAATTTTAACTCTAGGTGTATACTTTTCAGTAGCATTCTGAGGAGTGTGTTGTATATTCTTTATTATTCATAACTTCCCTATGGAATTTTAATTACCAGACACATTGTCATTAATAGTGTCACCTGTGTCCTTGCTTCCTTTGGGAAACAAAGAAGGATTTAGCAGATTCTACATGAATATGGGATTAGCAGATAAATAATTCATTGACAAGGTTTTAGATGAAGAAAATGCTGGGCTAGGCCCTCTGTGAGTCCCTTCACTTTCAGAATCCAGCTCACCACTGTCTGCTTGCACAAAAGGCTACTACCCCATGGCAAAGCGACTTGGGACATCTGTACCCTACACGTTAGAAATTATTTATAAAACTGAACATTGATGCTGTATTTTTCTTCTTGGGGAATTGTGTCCAAGGGACAATTTTTAAATCTATACAATACTTGAAGTATATTTATTTCTAAATATTTTTCCAGGAGACACTATTTTTTCTAACTAAGTGAATTCTCAGTAAATTTTCACTCTTACGTCAATAATTTAACTCCAATCCAGAAGCCCCTAGAAATACAAACTTGCATAGAATTCCTTTCTACATGCTGATCAAGATTCTACCCATCTAATAAAATTTTGCCAAAGAATAATCCTGCCAGGATGATCTTGTGACTCAGGAGAGAATGTGTTTATCAGTTCAGGAAGTGAAGATGTTTCATCTCAGGCAAAAGAACGTGACGTTAAATGGATAAATCATTTGCCACACCTTAAACGATTTTGGTTGTTCTTCCAGATCACCTTTATTTGACCTAGGAAGCTATACTATTCAATTGATCACCTAAAGACAATTAATATGTAGAGCCTTTCATACCTAGAAAAAGCTACATAAAGCCAGGCAGGCTTCTTTATAGAAAATGTGTGAAAAGTGTTACCATGTCTTAGTTCCCACTTTCTGAAAGTGACAACCACCAGGCACAGGTGCAGATACTGAGTGAATAAAACTGAGTGCAATAGGAATTAGGGGACCTCAAAGGAACTAACTCTGTTTGCCTACCAAAAATGAATGATTGCCCTTTCCATATACCAAGAAGAAAATGGCTTCCGGCAGCATTTCTTTGGGGGAAAGGTAGAGGAATAGAAACCCAGTGGAAGGTAGTTCAATAGTTGTTTACATGATCTATGCATAGAGAGCTTATAGTAATGAAACAAGAGACATAGAACCTTATACAACATTAAATACAAAGGTAGACTCTACTAGGTAGCACCATTATGTTAAAAAAAATTTCTAGGCTAAATTAAATTCTCTTCTTCCTCAAAAAAAAAAAAAACAAAAAAAAAAAAACCCTTTACGTTCTGAACTCTTCAATAGCATTATAATCAAATGTTTCATAACTCACAGTGATGGCTCCCTATTCTTTGCTTTCATTTTTTTTCAATGTTACTTCAAATGATAAATGAAGAAATCCAAACCACTCTGTCAATAGAGATAACTTTGGTTAGCAATTTAAAAATGACATTTCTTAGCTTATAATACAAGAAGAACTGTCATCTTTACCACAAGTAATCAATCTGCTTCCACATTTTGTATAGCAGAATACTTCTATTATATATGAGAAATTTATTAAGGGCAACTGTCAGAAATAGAATTCACAAATACTAAAGGGCAAATGTGAACAGTAAGAATAATAAAATTGTACATTAATAATTTATTTCTTCCCCAACAATGGTAAGAGATACTTCTTAGGATTTTCCATGGGTTACTTTAAATTCAAACTCTCTTCTCACATGTTTAAAATAATACTCACAACAATAAATAAATACAGACTTTCAAAATCTTATAGCAGAATATTCCTAGGACTGTTCTATAAACTTTTAAATTTATATTTATTTATTTATTCACTTTACATCCCAAATGAAGCCCCCTCCTCTCCTCCCTCCCACCTTTGCACCATTTCCCCCTTTTATCTCTCCCCTTCTCCTCAGAATAGGGAGGGCTCCCTTACCAACCCACCCTGGTACTTCAAGTTGAACCAGACCAAAACATACTCTCTTCAGTGAGGCCAGACAAGGCAGCCAACCTAGGAGAAAATTATCCAAAAGCAGGCAACAGAGACCATGTCAGAGACAGGCCCCTACTCCACTTGCTAGGAGATCTACATGAAGACCAAGCTACTCACAAGTTACATATTTGTTGGGGACCTAGGTCCAATCCATGCATGTTCTTTGATTGATGCTTCCATCTCTAAGTCCCCAAGGCCTAGTAGTTAACTCTGTTGGTCTTCTTGTGTAGGTTTTATCCCCTCTGGTGTGCAGTGTTTGCCCATTGGAAACAGATTTGTGAAAGGACATATGGTGTTTGTCTGCAAGAAGAGGAACTGCCTCTTGCTGAGGCATGGTTTTTGCTAGCTGATAAACATCCTAGTACAGACTCTGACCAGTTACACGTGGGAGCTAGATGTCCTATCTGTGGCTGGGCATTCCTCAGACGCTTATCCTCTATCCTTTTTATCAGTTGTGAGTTTGAGTTGTCCGCCGTGCACTGGACAAAGGAACATTTTTTAAGGTGATCTGAGAGCAGCAAGAATATACAAATGGAGATGCAAATATAAACATCAGGTTGATGTTCTATCCATTTAACAAAACAACAGCAGTTGGTTCACTGGTAGTGTTGTTTACCTTCCTACCTTGGATTCTTAGCCATATTTACAGTACCAGGCGTGTATTTTCTCCCGTGGAGTGATACTTTAAAACAAATCAGAAAATGGTTGGTTACCACCAAAATATTCATGCCATTCATGCACCCATTAACTTTTCTTGGCATGCAGGTCATCACTGTAGCTCAAAGGTTCACAGCTGAGCTATGTCCCTGCAATGTCCCTAAGAACTTTCTAGTACTATGAAATATGCCCAGCATTGAACAAGCTTCCTGGTCAATATCATTTTGATTTCTTCATGTCCTATGACTGAAAGGATATGGTGTCTTAAGCAACAGAGTCTTACCGCCAAGATCTTAGAGAGTTTGGATGTGAGAAAAGAAAGGAGGAAATGATATAATAAAGAAATCTCAAAAAAAAATAATTTAAAAATATCTGCAATGGCTGGGACTAGGCACCCACCTGCACAGAGTTACCACTAAAAGGCATCAAAAGAGTGCTGGAGAGATTGCTCAGTGGTTAAGAGCTCTGGCTATACTTTCAGAGGTCCTGAGTTCAATTCCCAGCAACCACATGATGGTTCACAACCATCTATAATGGGGTTTGGTGTCCTCTTCTGTCACACATGCAAAAAGAACCACTACAAAGATGTAATTACAAAAAGAATACTTTAAAAAGTTTTTAAAATATCATTGAACCATTTCTTAACTAGAATACAATGTGAAAATAAATTTGAGTCTAATACCAATTTAATATTGCATGTACTTTTGTTAAAATGTTATGTTAAAATAAAGCTGAGAAAAAGACAAGGAGGACTATCTTTTGCTGATATCTAACACAGAACAACAGTCCCTGTCCTAAGAGATACCCCAAAATGTGAAATCCCTCACCAGCAATAAACTGGGATCGTGTGCAAATATGAAAGCATATTGGTTATACATTGTATCAAGCATCTGGAAAACACAGGAGGCAAACCATCTGTAGGAACAACACAATTAGGTTCTTACTACTATGGAAAATAGATTCTAAGAAGACATAAACCAAAGTTAAGAGTCTTTGGCCACTAACAATTAATCTTGAACCCCAGAGGGGTTCTTAGGAAATATCTCTCATTGATAAGGAGATGGCTCGAAGAGTCAAATCAGTTGCTGTGTAAGAATGATGGCCTGAGTTCATGTCCCAGAAACCATTGTGGGAGGAAAGAACTAACTCCTGAAAGACCTTCATCGGACCTTAATTCATGCCATGGCACTCCCATGCCCACACATATATGCACACAAGGTGTTGTATAATAACAGATAAAATTGAAAAATTAAAAAGTGTCTTCAATCCATTGCATAGGGATAAAAGGTCTAATTCTTGACCTATTGCACACAAAAAAATTAAAACCTCAACCAAAGCCTTAATGCTGTGAAGATAGGAGTACTTTCGGTGAAACAATAAGATCTCCGACATTTTAACTCAGAGCAAAAAGGGACCAACTGAACCTTTAAAAGGAAATGCATCTGCTCGGAATGGGAATATCGTAAGGCAAGGAAATTGCTAGAGGTCTTGGGTAATGTTGTGGTACCTGTGTTTGAAAAGGGCAGTATGTAAATTTAATGCTAAGGGTACATCTTAAAATATATTAAGGCAATTCTAATGAAGTCTCTAAATAATGAGAGAGACCCGAGTTCATCAGGCCATCTTTTGTCACTAAATAAAGCCTCCAATACTGGGACTGAGTAACATCCAATTGAGTTGTTGGTCAAAGAAGTCCCATGGAAATCCCCAAACAACCTAGGTTGCTATCCACAAAGTGACAGCTGGGTCCAATTGCTAAAGACCACATCCACACACTTATTGAAGATGAAGACGTTGATTGGGTACCTACATAGAACCTTCTGCCTTAGGTTCTAGTGTCTTTGCTATGGGAAGGTACTCTTCAGGCTACCAAAAGAGAAACATAAACACCAACCCATCCACAAAACCTTTGGTCTACAATCTGTCCTGCCTGCAAAATATGCTTCAGCAACTGTGGCACAAGGCTTGTGGGAGTTACCAACCAATATCTGATCTGATGCAATATGTTGCCCACTCAATGCACCTTACACTGCTTGTGTCACCAAGATCCAGAGGACACCAAGCAAGCAAGAGTCTCTAAATCAACTAAGCACAGCTCATATGAACTCACAGAGACTAAGGGCAGTCACAGGTATGCACTAAGTCCTCTGTGTCTATATTAGAGCTTTTACTAGAGTATCCAGGACATAGAAATCCTCACCAGGGGTATATAATTCTCACAACAGCGTGTAAAAATAGCAAAAGGGAGTTTGTTATTTAATTAAGTTTTTAATATAACAAAGAAAAATGCTTTAAATCTATATCTAAAACTTTAAATTCTTATGTTTTTAATGAAAGAGGTAATACTTTTAGTAAGAACGATTTGGTCCTGCTTATGTAATGCATCAATTTGGCCATCTATTACCTATTCACTGGTAATTCTTCCAATGAATGGGGTGTGTGTGTGTGTGTGTGTGTGTGTGTGTGTGTGTGTGTGTGTGTGTGTCTATGGTATTGAAATTGGAGTAGAAAAAGAGAGAGAGAGAGAAATAATGTGATAGCACGTTTTTATTTCTAGCACTCCAGGGGCAGGATATTTTCAAATTTGAGGATAACCTGGGATACACAGCACATCCAAACCAAACCAAGACCCCAAACCCTGCAAAATCATAAAGCCAAGACCAATTGTGAAAACAAGGGTGACACAAACTGGCTTGTGTTACTATAGGAAAGTCATCAAGTATTAATGACTCAATCATAGCTGTAACAGAAGTAAATTTTAAATGATGACAATATCAAATAGAACCAGGGAGTTTGTGTGTGGGTTTCTAGATAAATAAGCTGAGTATTTTGAAAAATAAAAATTTCTATGGAATAGTTTTAGAACAAAAAGGTTTTATGCATAGGACAAAGTTTGAACTGAAACTATGAGATCCTTGGGGTGGAGAGTGAGTACATGCTTTTCCTGTGCAAAGCTCATCTCCTGATTTCCTGTCACTTAGATGCTTAACTCTGTTCACTGAATTGCTGTCAGCAGCATATCTGCCCTGTGACCCACTGAGCTCTGTGTTTCAGGAAGGTGACTTCTTAATAATCTGATGTCACACTAAGTGGCTTAGTTTACAAGAATTCCAGAAGGCAAATGTAGAGAAATAATAACCACTATAAAGAAACAGAAATTCTCATATGTTTGACTTAAACATTCTATTACCAACATTTAACTCTGCAGAACAAAGTGGCACCAAATGCTTATTGCAGAATACAAAATAGCAACAAGGAAAAAAGCCTTCATTACAATGACAAGAAGAATGATAGGGTAAATTATGCAACATCAAATTATGGGGAAAATATTCATGTATTAAAGGAAGTCGATGTGAAAACCATATAGAAACCCGGCGAGCGATGCTTTAAAAGTTACATTAAGGAACATTATAGACTTGTTTGCAGTGGAGACCAGGCCAATGCAATGTATTTCATATTATGAAAATGGCACAAATGCAATTTGCAATAAGTAAAAGAAGTTATTGTTACATAGCAGCTTAAAGAGTTATTTTCTTTTTTTTGCCAAATATTGCTTTTCAGTATATAAAAATTCAGAGAGAAATGTGATCATGCAGCTATGGAACTCTTGTCTCATTCGCTCTCCCTTCTCAAGCTTAGTAACATAAAACTTGTCAATAACTCTATCTACACCTGGAGATTCTAAGATATTAAAAGATAGTATAATTCTTGTGATCCAAATAGAGAAAAAAATTAACACAAAGTAAGATCAGATGACTAATGATTCCTCTGAATGTCTTAAATTCAGGCATTTGAAAATTATTCCTCTGGGTCCTCCTAAACCTATTTGATGCGAATGGATTTCTACTTAAATATAAATGGTCCTGGGAAGGCCAATTTCTTGAGGCGTTATTGACCAGCATCTTTGCTGAGTAACAGCCAAGCCTTCAATTCTATGGCAAAATGCCTAGTGATAGGTGGGAATGCAGATGAAGAGCAAGCAGGTGGAAGGATGGGAGGGGCTGTGATGAATCCAGAATGCCAAGGACCTGTTTCCCAGTGAACACAGCACCTAAGGTGAGTACCATCTTCGCATGTTTAAAACCACACAGAAAGGACTCTGTATTGGTCTGTTACCTAGTGATCATACAGTTTATTTTAAACAAGCACCTCTGAGAGGTACAGAATGCATCCCACTTAATACAAGCTAAATAGGAAAATAGAATTAGAAAATCCTCTTTCTCCCAGCAGCCAAGCACCACCAGTAGTACCATGGGTACTGGCAGGACTGTTATATTCCTTTCTCCATCAGGGATTTTGTCTAGCTTACGCTTGCATGGGTTTTGTGCATTCTGTCACAAACACTGTGAGTTCATACACGCAGCTGCCCTGCTGTGTCCAGAAGACACTGTGTCCTTACACTCTATCAGCTCCTCTGCTACAACGATCCCTCAGACTTCGTGGGGCAGGGAATAGAAGACACATATTCCCTGCAGCACCAGACATTCTTCAGTGTCCTATTCTCTGCACCTTGTCCATTTTTGGGGTCTCTCTGTTAGCCACCATCTACTGCATATAGAACTTTCTCAGATGAGGAGTTAAAGATCTATTATTGCTCTGGTGGTATAACAATAATTACTCAGGAGTTGGTTTCATTTGATGTCCATTTAGCAGCACAATGAGAGTAGGTTCTCTGTCTATTCATAGATTCTTGGCCCAATAATTATACTAGTTATGGGTTTCATCTTGTGGAGCAGGTGTTAAGTCTAATCAGAAATTACTGGGGAAGGTTGGCCTGGTAATCACACTCAAGAGCTCCTACACATTATTGTCATTCTTGTTTTTTCCTTTACGGACTGAGTGTGTCATCTCCTTGATCTCATCCTCCATTCATGACACTCTTTCTTCTGCTTGGTCAAATCTATCACAGGTGCTTTTTGCTGCTATTTTCTTTTTATGGTGATTTAGTAACTGTTCTAGTCCCAATATTTCTTTTGTGTTGCTTTGCTTGTTTCCGCTCAGTTTCTGCTGTGCTGCTGACCTAATTTTCTTATCCATCTCGATGACTTTTTTCCCACACGTGGCTGACATTCTGCTTGAGTTTGTGGAGTGATTCATCTGTTTCCTCACTGACATTAGCAATTGTTTTTTGTTTTTTGTTTTTTTTACTAGTAGACCCCTGAAATTTTTGTTCTTATTTTACCCATTTAATGATCTTTAAACACAGTACTTGAAGAGTAGAATCGTCTGAAGGGGTTATGTTGCCTTACTTCTTGTCTTTGTATTCTGGGGGGGTCTCTGATGACCTCACTTAAATTTGGAGCCTGTGGTTTAGGTCAGTTCTCTCCGCTCCACCCTCCACCCCCCACCCCGCTCCCCGTTAGCCTTCTTAATTCTTACACTTAGAATGGTCCGTGTTCCAGCTCAAAGATGTCTCTAAATTATGTTTGGAGAAAGGGTCTAACCAAGCACTGAGAAACACACAGTTGGAAGGCCTGACTTCCGGCTTTTCAACCCCCATCACCACCTGATACGGATCACCCTGCAGCAGTGGCGTACCCCCGGGGTTACACAGCTGCTTGTGCTTTGCAATCTTGGACACCATGGCACTGAACTGGAAACAGGGAGCAAGCTCCAGAACTATCTGCTGATCTCAGGTTCAGACCGATCTGATTCCAGGGTTAGCCTCAGTTAATAAAGTCTGTTCCAGGACACCAAGGATGACGCTGCCCTCTTGAACTTCACTGCCTAAGTAAGTTTCCTTGCCCCTGTGTTTATGGCTTTGGACTTGACTCAGTCCAGTTCTTACGATCTCCACAGATGCCCCCTAGAGCCGTTTCTCCCCCTGAGGCTGCTGCAGTATAAAGTCAACCTCCCTACCTGGTTGTTATCCTGTCCTCTGGTCTCCAGATCACTATTGAACAGTAGAGTCCATCTAGAGGTGGAATCGCACCACTTTGAGTCATGCAGAATTACACAATGGTACTCCTGCCCACTGGTGGCCATTAGCTTGAAGAAACATTGTCTCACCCCAGTCTGCAACTTTTTTTTTTTTTTTTTTTTTTTTTTATAGATAGTGAATTTCATTCAGAAATTTAGACCCAACAAGACAGGAAAGATGTTTACTTCAAGTTTGACAAATACAAATAGCCAAATCACTACGAATGTAACATTTACAGAACTCATGATTGTCACATGGTTCTCCCTGTTGCATGTAGTTTGTTTTATGCATGTGTAATAAAATTCATGTATATTAAAAAGATATTTCATACAATATGTTTTTATGTATTTGGTCATGACTTCCCCCTCCCTGAACCTCTCTTACCCAGGTCCTCCTGATATCCCTCCTCACACAAACTCATGTTACAGGTTTTAAACTGTAGAGCTCTGGGCTTGCCCTTCTTGTGTGGCTGCCCATGTCTATTCACTGGGGCTTCCTGACTTTGAGATAATGCTTATGCTTCTACTACTGCAGTAGAGAACTACACAGCCAGACCTACTCCAGTTTCACTTACTCCTTTTTGATGCCTTTCCATCTTTTCCTCCATATTTTTCTGTTGCCCTGTTGCTATGATACACACATTTTCTGAAGAGTTAACTCTCTTTGGAGAGGAATTTATAGTGACTCCATATCTGAAACACATACTATTCTGACCCTCCTTTATTTCTTCAATTTCTTCTATTATTGAAAACAGAGTTTTGTTTTGTTTTTTTTTTTCCTCATACAATATATCCTTCCTACAGTTTCCCCTCCCTTCACACTTCCCAGTTCCTCCCCAGGCCCCTCTCCTCCAGGTCAACACTTTCTGTCTCTCATTAGAAAAGAACAGGTTTCTGAAAGATAACAACCGAATATGACAAAATAAAATATAATAAGATGAAGCAAAAACTATCTAATCAAAGTTGAACACAGCAACCTAACAGAAAGAGAAGAATCCCAAGAGCAGGCACGAGAGTCAGAAACTCACTCATTCTCACAGTCAGGAGTCCCATAAAAATACTAAGCTAACAGGTGTAATATACATGCAGAGCACCTGTTGCAGATCTCTCTGGGCCCTGTGCTTGCTGCTTCAATCTCTGTGCACTCATATGTGCCTTGCTTAGTTGATTCAGAGGGCCTTGTGTTTCCGGAGCCCTCCATCCCCTCTGGCTCTGACAATCTTTCTGTAGCCCCTTCTGTGGGATTCCCTGAGGCTTGAGGAGAGGGATTTGATGGAGATGTCCTATGTAGACTAGCCCCCTTTCTTACCAGAAGGCCCTGGCTTGAAATTTTTGACCTTTTGCCTCAGTGGTCCTCCACTTCTGACAACAGAGTAAAACCTTTCCCACACTAACTTTAAATGCTGAATCATAAATACTATGATACAGAAACCTGCTCACATGGGCACTGTAGGTAGATTATGCTTACCATAATACTAGGGTAAGACAACACTTTACACTAAGTGAGGATATCCTTTAAAAATGTGAAGTGTGAGGAGAGCAGAGGTCTACTGCCAACATTTAAAAGCCTCCGTGCCTTGAAATTGATTAACGGAAAGGTACGTGTTAACCATCAAAAATGCGTTCAAATAATCTCCTTCATTCAAACTGACTGTGTGTTATGGTTTTCTCTATGTGCCTGTTCCCTTCTCCTACTCCTTTGTCATTCCTTCTCCTCTCCTTGATTTCAATTTTCCATTTACAAACATCCACCCTGCACATAAATTAGAGTAGTTTCTGACCTACAGCATCAAGAAAAAAAAGTTTCCCCTTAGAATTCAGTGATGGAACAAGATTAGAACAACTGAATATGTAGCTAATCCTTAGCATAATAAAGCAGACTTACATGAAACACGGCTATAATTATTCTCAGAGATGCTGACTGTTAAAAAGGGTGGGTATGTAAACCACGTCTAATAAAATGCAACAGTGAAAAGTATGTTTTTATAATTAAAAGCAAGAACTGGATGAAGAGCAAATATTGTTTTTCCCTTTGGAAAAAGGCAGAAATGCCTTTGGAAAATGCAGAAAAAGACTATTCACATACTCTACAAAGAAAAAACTTATACAGCAAGAATTAATAAACAATGTGAATTTTATCTGTAACAATGGAATGCTTTTTTGTTTCTACCAGAAAAAAAGGAAGAAGAAAAAAAAAAAAACTTCCTAATTGAAACATTGCATTTCAATGCTTCATCCAAAGATTTTCTCCCCTGTACCTGTCACTCCATTTGAAAGAACATAAAAAATCTATTCATTATTCCCTTCATTCTTTTTTAATCTCAAAAGATACCTTATTTGGGAAATGTCTTTAACTTACTACAGTCTCAGAACAAAATAAATTTGGATTATGTGATTTTTATTTCATTGCAAGAAAAAATGTAGGTGAGGATTGTTTATCACCTATGGTGCTGCTAATAATTGCAATAGAGCATGGGAAATATCAGGGCGGTAAAAAGACTGATGGCTAAGAGATGAGTTTTCATTCTCTGTGAAGACAGCGGTGGTGATTAGAAGTACTCAGAACACCATCCCAGCCCATCAGGTCAGAGGGCACCGATTCTTCAATTCACAGAAATACGATGTAAGCATTTCGTTTGAAAAGTGCATGACCCAGTCCAGACAGAATAATATACCTATTTTTTCTCCCTGATATCATCAACTTTTCCTCCATTTAAAAAATGAAATATTAAAAAACATGACTTCAGAATATCTTTCCCAAGAAAATACAATATAGCAACTTTTATATTGAAGATACAGTTGTCTCTAAAATGTATATTTTGAAAATATAGTTGTCTCCAAAATGTATAAATTGAATATATAGTTGTCTCTAATATATGTAATTAACCCCAGGTTGAATATACATGCCACAAAAAAGATAACCATCCTAAGATAAATGAAGATCCTCTTAAAAAAAAAAAAAAAAAAAAGCACCATTGACTATCCATTTGACCATCAAATGATCTCCTTGGAACTGAAATTTGCCTGCCACCCTACCCCAACCCACACACACACACACACACACATTGGGAGAAGGAAAAAGCAAAAGCCTCGTACCAGACAGAAAAGGAGCTTGTCTTCCAGGAAGAGACTTAACAATGTTCTGACAAATCTACAGACCACCTTTCAGGAGAGACAGGAACCAAACTGACGATGACTCAGTATTGTGCAGAACCACATTTTGACCATGCAGCTTACACATGCACATATCTAGACTTTTCTTCAAACCAGAAGTTCATCATGTCAATACCATGAAGATGGATGTGGAGCATCAGCAAACCTCTTTACTTGCTTCTCTTCCCAGTGTGGCCACATCGTACAAATCTTTCTCTGCTTTTTTCACTATTTCTTGTCTCTTTAATTGGCCCATTGAGAATGGATGGCTGAGCCTAGTGTGTTAAGGGGTGCGAGGATCCATATCCTGACCCAACAACTCTAGTCACAAAAGCACAAATGTTACAAATGTCTCAATGACCTTCCAACAGATCGAATATTATTTAAAATAGTTTAAAGATGATGACAGACCATACGAAATCAAATTGCCTATTACTAAATCACTGAATGAACCAATACATAGATGGTATGGTGAGAGAGGGAAAAAAAAAACATTGATTGAGAGGAGGCACTTAATGGCTAATGATTAATGTTATATTGTCCATTTTTCAGAATTTAAAATAGAATTGCAGATACCATTATTGGTTATTACATGTTAAATTTAAAAATGAAACTGTAAAGCTAATAGGTTTCACTAGCTTTTCTTCAGCGACCTGTGTAGCTAAAAATTCGCACCTTGTACCTAAATTTCTTTCTCTAAGAAATGAACAGATAATACATACTAAGTGACATCTCTTTAGAAATTAAATGAATAGTACAGATAAAGCAATTACATGGACACCAAGAAAATGTATAAATAAGAGTGCATATCATTACCACAATGGTAAAAATACCAAGCTCATATTCTGTGTCCATTATACCATCTTTTTTTGAGGTTGAACTGTGTAGATTTTTACTGACCTGGATGTTCCCATGTGGATAAGGCAAGCCTCAAATCCCCTAGGTATACCAGGCTGGCTTTGAAACAGCCACTTGTCTCTGCCTCCTGGGTCCTATAATTAAAGGTATACACCAACATACACGGTTCGCATTCTATTACTATTTTATGCATTGTTGTTAGTGCTATAGTGGCCCTAAGTGTTTGTATTATTACCATTCTTGTGTAGCGATGACAACTGTGGCACACATTCGGCAGTTTACAGAGCTAGTAAATAAAAATGAAAGGATTACGATATATATTTGAGTGACCCTAGCACACATCTTCCTTTACCTGTGACCTGCAACAGTGATTCTCACATGTTAGCAAGGTAAGACCTTTTTTTTGGAGAAAGTGTTAAAATAGCTTCTGTTGTCCAGTGCCAGAGATTCTGGATGAGGCTGTAGTGGTCACAAGGAAGCCAAGTTTGTTTCAAACACGCAGATGACAGTAGCACTTCTCCTTACAGGGATCACACTTTTAACCAAATGCTCAGTACTTTAGGAAATGGAACAAAACAGTGGTGATTGCTCTGCTGTTGAGAGAAACTTTATGAACTCTACTGGCCAAATTATAAAATGACTGACTAGGTAATGCAAATATATTCAGTCTTAGATATAGGAAAAGTGTTGGCTTCATTTTACATCTAGAAATGTCATGTTTCATCATGATCTATGGGTTTTGATTTTGAATTTAAACTGACTTGTCTACTACTACTACTACTACTACTATTACCACTATACACACACACACACACACACACACACAATTCATCATTCTCAAGTTGATCGTAATTCTCTAAGTTGTCTACTGTGCCAAATAGAAGGTCATAAAGGAAAAACTCCACAACAGAAATCTTAAGAATGCCATATTTAAAATTAAATGAACATTATATAGGCAGATTTGGGTCAAGGGGTCCCGCTCAAACTAAGGCCCTAGCCAAGGACAATACAGGCGGTAAAATTTAAACCCCTACCCTGATCTAGCCCATGGACAGGACAGTCTCCACACTTGAGTGGAGAGAGGGATTTGACTTTCTCAAGTACTCTGGTGCCTCACATTTGACTATGTCCCCTGGTGGGGGAGACCTAGTGGCACTCAGAGGAAGGATAGCAGGTCACTGAGAAGAGACTTGATACCCTATGAGCATATACAGAGGGAGGTAATCCCTCTGAGGGACAGTCATAGGGGAGGGGAATAAGGGGAAAATGGGAGGAGGGGAAAATGGGAGGATACAGGGGATGGGATAACCATAGAAATGTAACAAGAATAAATTAATTTAAAAAAAAAAGAATCATAAATATACAAATACCCATTAGTCACTATGGTGTTGGCTACACTGGGAGGGGAAAATTATAAACAAAACATTTTATACAAAATTTTTAATTAATAAAAGAGATCCATACCTTCAATACCCACAATGATTTCAAATGGATCTTGGACAGCTTCTCACTCAGTAATGATTCAGTTGTATGCAAGTCACTTTACCTAGAATAGGTATTTATCCCAATCTTTAGTTTTTCAAGGAAAAGATTCAAGAACACTTGTGATCCTTACCAGTGTTTACATTTTCTGATGTATTTAAATACAATTTTTGATGACAATGCAATAAGCTGAGATTATTTATGGAAAAGAAACTAAACAACTGATAAATTATTCTTTCTGCAGAATCAAATCCAGGTAATTTTGTAATCACAAAGGTCTTCCAGAATCCTCTCTGTGACAAAGGACTGATCAATCTGTTTCATTATTCAGCAGTTCATATTGATCAGATAGTTTTCTCCTCTGCACTAGTAATCTTTAATCATGGACACACACTCCCAAGAAACAGTTCATCTGTGAGTTTGAGATGTTAAGCAGATACACAACAACACAAAAATAGTTCAAGGATTTCTGTATCATCCTGTTGGCTCAAAACAAAACAAGAGTAACTGATTTACCTGAGGGAACAGCCATCCTAGGAATGGTTAGTTCTTCTAATGTCATTGAGAACTCATAATCTAAAAGTCAGATGTTTCTCTATATGTCTTTCTATTACTTTGAAAGCTCTAATCTTGTGAGCCCAAATTGAGCGTTACTATTTCACCAGCTTAAAAATATTAGTCATCCCCAACTTTCCAGTTTGTTGTGCTTTCTCTGAATGCTACAGACCAAAGTGATGAATACCACCAAAGAAGTCCAATATGGTGAACCAATGAGCTCAGTTGCCAACAGCACATAAAGCAGATGTGGTGGAGCACACCTGTGATTTCAAGAAGGTAAAAGTGCAACGACCAAAAGTCAAGGTTATCTTCAGCCACAGAGGGAGTTTTAGGCCAACCAAGCTGTATGAAACCTTGTCTCAAAAAAGGAAGGAAGGAAGGAAGGAAGGAAGGAAGGAAGGAAGGAAGGAAGGAAGGAAGAGAGGAGAAAAAACAAGATTTCAATAATCTTATTTGTATAAAGGTGTGGGGAGCCTTGCCAAATTCTGCCATGTCAGAAATCCTGTGCTTATGCTGCATGCTGTGACCTTTTGGTTGCCGACCTTTGCCTCACAAGGTCTTGTGTTCTAGGCTATCCTTGGACTATTTGAAAGAAGTAGGGAAGTCCCAACTTGGAACCACCCAGAGGATCAAGGAAGTTCTTACAGGGAACTACTCAGAGAAATAGGAAGTTCTTACAGGGAGTTACCCAGAGAACTAGGAAGTTCTACAGGGAGCGATTCAGGCTATTGTATTCTTGCCTGAGTGCTAGGGTGAGGGGGATTAGAATAGATCCTATTGACCTTGCTCTCTATATATATTCTTACTAGAAAGTGAGTCTTGATCAGAAATTTCTAACCTTGACTCGTTATTTCCCGCGTCTCTGTACCCTACTTTCAGTACCCACTCCCTTTTTCAGGTGAACCTTGATTCGATTTCTCTCACTGGCCAGGACACATCATAAATGGAAGTATATATGTGTGTATGTATATATATATGTGTGTATATATATATATATTTTCTAGAAAAAATAACTCATGAAAACCATTTATTTATACAATAAGTGTCCCCAAAACAATTATAGCATTGAGGAAAAATATTTCATTCAATTATACTGAATCTTACAAGAACATAGTATAGTAAATAATGGGTAAAATAATTAAGAAATAATTGAATTCTGAAAGCATGCAGTTATTAAAATTGTACTTGCAATACATTATCTCTATAAATAAACAGAATTAAAGAAGTAAAATAAAGACATGAAATTATATTTCCAATATAATTTTCTTATGTATAATAAAATTTGTTCTTTTAATTGACTTGTTTAAAAGTAATATTTTATTTACATTTAACAATTAAACCTGTATATTGACCCAAATAAACAAATAAAATAGAATGAATACACAAGATAGAAACAATATTGGCTCACTACCATGAAGCTGTGTGTGTGTGTATGTGTGTGTGTAGTGTGTGTGTGTGTATGTGTGTGTGTAGTGTGTGTGTGTGTGTGTGTGTGTGTGTGCACATTTGTGGAAACCAGAGCAGAAAATTAGATGTGTTTCTCTATAGCTTTGTACCTTATTGCTTAAGACAGACCCTCTCACTTACCAGAAGCTCACTGACTGAACAAATTTTAAACAGAATACTGTCTTTCACAGTAGGAGAAAATAAAATATAGTTCAATGGAGATCTTAAGATAACTTACAATCTCAGAACTTTAAGTGGCTAGGAAAAATAAATGTCCATTAAAGGCAGCCAAAATGGAAGCATTGAGAAAGAATAAAATGACCCAAATAATTATAAAATTTTAGAAAACAAAGAAAATGTCATTAATCAATAGTTGTCCCCGAGTGCAAAAGATGTTATCTCTCTTTCAGAAGCGATCCAATTATCTGTGGACTTTTTGGAAAGACACGTGAGTAGGTTAGACCTGGAGAAGTCACAATGAATCATATTTTCAGATAAGATTTCATAGATTTTGTGTTCTACTATTAGCAGAGTGGTAAGACTGGAATCTATCCATTCAAGCACTAAATGGACAACAATTTCTGAACATCTACAGTTTCTGTTACAGAGCAATGTGAGATAGCTTTCCTTTCAGAGACCCTCAGCCTCTTGAGAAATAACAGTTATAAAGGTTGTTTCTTTCTCTAATGATGAGAACCATATTGGAACATCTGAGTGCTAAGAAAGGAATATGTTGCTAAACACGTGGGAATAAATGAAGCCCACCCACACATTAGCAAGCGGTTTACTCAGAAGAGATTCCTATAGCAAATAACCAACCAGTCTAGTCTATGCTTAGAGCAGAGCCATAAAGGCAGGAATAACGATGGCAAAGCTTTATGGGGGTAGAAATGGACAGGTAAGTCTTCTCATATGTCCTTACTGGGCACTGTTGGCATTAGAAAAGTGTGGCCACTCAACTAGAAAACCCCATGTGACTGCTTCAATTTCCCAAGGGATCCTAAGTTGGAAATGGAGTTTACACAGCAGGAAAGCTGTTGGTGATTAGTCAAGTCCTGGGTCCCGCGGGCTGAATGCCTCCTGGGCTACTTGACATCTTAACCTGGTAACTGTAGACAATGGGCAAGAATGACATATTTGTGTATAATCTGGCCACTCATCATTTATCTGTACACTTCCTCAAATGTGATGATGATGAAGATTTTAAAGTTAAGTTCTGACTTAGTCTTTATTTTCTCTTTACACATGTCTTCCATTTGAAAAGTGACTCTGGCTTACATTTCTAAAAACATACTTAACAAAACTACAGCCATTTGCTAATGAGACTGGGTTAATGTAAGATCTGTGCTGCTGCATATAGAATATTGTACCAAGATTAGATAGTTCAGGCACTTGTGGCAAAAAAAAAAAAAAAAAAAAACACAACTCAGTTAAAGAAGAAAATAAACACACATAGCAGTTTTCAGTAATCACATTGTTACATTAAAGCTTTATGTGTACAATTAAAAAGAATTAAATGTCTTCAGCTTATAAACAAGAGCCTCTATTTCCAAATAACTGTCAAAATTATATCTCATAGCTCTTGTTTTATTCTGTGACTGAAAAAAAAATGGTTTTGTTTCACATTACTTTGCTTTTTTATTTTTGTTTTTGCCTCTATTTTCATTCTCAAAACCCACTAAAAATACAAAGAAAATATAGAAGAATAAAATCTTCTAAATCACTGAAAAATACTTGAACCCAGATGGTGAGTGTGTAGAGTAAGAGCGAAAACCAGCATAACCACCATGCATCCTGCTACTTACAATCAACATTTTTCATCTTTGTCATTGAAGACATGTTGTTAAATGGCATGATTTATAAATGACAAAAAGAATGTTCAAAATGCATGCATCTTCTTACTGCATTTATTTTTTTCTACTGCTTACAATTTTAAAATGCAAAAGATAATTTAATATAAATTCGGTGGCTCAGATTCAATACAGCTTCCCAATATTATGTGAATTGTGCCAGCTCTCACTAATGTGCCTCAAATATACTCCAAGAAATGTATGGCTTGCAACTCAAGAACTCAAATAAAAGTAAATTATTTTTTCAGATTCAAGTCACACACTTCTCAAGTTGTTATAAACTCAGAAGAAAATGATCTAGCCTGCAATTTAGCAAGCATGTTTGCATCTCGGCTTTTAGTAACAAGCTCTTTAAATGTGCTGATAAGTAATTCTGACTCTAGATTAAGGCATTCCCAGACGAATTCTACCAAACACCCAACTACTTGGTGAACTAGGTGCCTTTGGGGGATGATCTTGATGCTGTAGTGTCTCTAGCATGGTGACTCTTACCTGTAATCTCATCACACAGGAGCCAAGCCTGAGAGATTGCCTAGGGTTTGGGTTAGCTTGGGTTAGAGAGTAAATCACTGTCCCTCAAAACACAAGACAAATCAAAACAAAAAATAAGATAAACAACCAACGATGACTATAGCAGTGGAAATTAGCAGGAATCTCCCATAACCATGAACCTTCTTATGTTTTCAGTAGTCTCACTTGCCTTTGGTTCTCTAAAACAAGGTTCATGAGCTTCAGGCTCACACAGATCCTTCTAGAAGCTTATAAGCTGAAATTTGACTCAAGGACTTTTTTTTTCCAGCAAAGAGCATCACTGTTGACAGATTCAAAACAAGTCAGTGACTCAGACTCAGTTGACTGTCAAAACCAGCAGTCTAGATCAAACACTGATCACCAAGGCACAGACTTCAGCTATTTATGGCACCAGCCTATTGAAAAATAGCTTGAAGTTTTGTATTAGAAAGTTAATCACTAGACAGTTTTCTAAGACATCTGGTAATGATTTTATCTTCAGTTCATGTACATTTCCTTAAGGGTTTATTCTTACACATTTGAAATTTCTACACATCTGCTACAAAAGTCTTTGTCTCCAGCAACAGGGTATCATCTCAGCCAGAGTGAATGCACTAACATTAGGTCATTAATGAAATCTGTCTTTAGCAAAAAACAAAAAAACAAAAAAACAAAAAACAAAACTTTGGGTGCTTAAAAACCCAGGGACCTTTGGAAGAACAGACCCATCTATAATGAGATCTGGTGCCCTCTTCTGGCCTGCTGACTGACAGGTGGCATAATACTATATAAATAATAAATAAATCTTTTTAAAAAAAAAAATGGAGGTTTCAGACAGAATAGGACTGAGAGGCTCTTCCACTCAGACTTCTGATGTAGCGTCTCCCTGCCAGCTATCACACAGAGAACCAAACATTTGGCAGCTACTGGCAACCAGAACTTGATATCTGCCGTTTGCCCCTCCAGATGTGTCCTGTCATTTCCCCTCTGCTCTCTAGCTCACAATGACTAACATTGCAATTCCACTAGTACATTATTGGCACAAATAAATTCTCTTCTGTTGGGTCAGTGTGTGTGCTCACCCAATTTCATTAGTACACTGTTGGCACAGATGGCTTCTCTTTGGTTGAACCAGTGTATGAGTTCACAGAAGAATGGAGAGTAGAGAGGCTGTAGATCTTAGGAACTTAGTTCTCTCTATCTTAACTCACTCCCTTGGGAAGAGTTAGTGGACATCTCTGTTGCTCACAGGCTAAGACTCTTGTTGTCAGTGACGCTTCGTGACTATACCCAGATGTTTAAAATGAGTCCTGGATTTAAAAAAAAAAGAAAGTTGAGACTTGGGTGGATCAAAAGCCTACCCCTCGGTTTCCTCTGAGCTACATACAAGTAACATACTTCTAATCTCTGCAGTAAGCTTCTCTGGTTGCCTTCAGATAGCATGTATAACATAAATCACAAAAAGAAGTTTACAGCATTTGGTTTAATCCTTCTATAGCCTTAATTCAAGAAAGTGTACCAAATGGTGATAAAAACAAATACTGCTGATGTCACACCATTATCTCCTATACAAATTACAAGTGAACACTTAAGAAAAGTTGGCTTGCTGGAAAGTAATAATACTTTCTACATATCCTGTATATGCTTCAAAAGTGGGGGAGGTGTTGCAGATATTTTGAATAGTGATCAAAGACAGCTCACAGAACATATGTTTATTATCAGTAGCACAACTATTTGTAAATTTTAATAGTATATGTGTCAAGTCTCCAATTTTCAGTTAAATATCTGTTTATTTTTATAGACAACATATATAAACAATATGCAGAATCAAAATTTCCCCTGGCAAATAATCATTTTAAAATGTATAGAAGAAATATGTTCCAGTTTTCTTCAGAGTTCTATTTTCTGGCTGTGGATATTGGACTTTAACAAGACATAGTTCCTAGATCTGGAAAAATGTTGAATGATGATTGTTGACAACGTACTGGCTGTTCTGTCATTTCACACAAGCTAGAGTCATTTGAACAGGGGAACTTCAGTTGGGAAAATATCCCCACCAAATTGACCAGTGTGTAAGACTTTAGGTCATTGTCTTGATTAATGATTAATGTTAGAGGGCCCAGTTTACTGTGGGCAGTGCCACCACTGGGTAGGTTGTCCTCAGTCATATAAGAAGGAAGGCTGAGTAACACATGAGGAGCAAGCCAGTATGCCCCCCTCTTCCATAGCCTTTGAATCAGTTCCTGTCTTAAGTTCCTGCCCTGACTTCCCAAGGTGATGGTCTACATGCTGGAAAGTGAAAAAAAAAATCCCTCTCCTCCCCAGCTTGGTTTTGGTCATGGTGTTTTATCACAGCTGGAGAAACCCTCACTAAGACAGTCTCCACCTCTCCCATTTAGAGGTAGAATATATTTCCCAATCCTTAAATACACATGGCCTATGGGAGTATGTTTGACCAATAGAAGATATTAGGAAATGATGGCCCAAGCAGATAATTTAAAAACATTTTCTCACTGGGACTTGCACATGTTTTAGCCACCAGCGTCCCTGGTAACCTTCACAATATGGAAGAGCCTAAGATAACCTGACAGATGAGGAGAAACACATTGCTGTCACCTCAGGTCACTACACAACACCTAGTCACCCACAAGTCGTTTGTAAGGAAACCCTACCGCAGCCATCCCCTAGCCAACCCAAATATAAGCACTGTATTTGCCAACCCAGCTGGAATGAGACAAGCCACCTCAGGCCAGAAGTGTAATTGCCTGAGCTTAAAGAATTTCAGGATCATCAGCTAACAAAATAGTACTGGAGTATATTACACTTTGACAAGTTAGTCGGTAAATAAGTAGGTTTCTAGAAGTGATGTACTGATATGGATCCAAAAATCTATCACATTAGATATGAACTTGTCTGTATAGCTAAGCTAAAAATGAACTGGTTGGCCAGGTAGGCTGGCCATTAAGCCAATGTGCAAACTGTCACCTGTTAGCAATGTGGAAAACAAGATAAAAATGCATCTGATAAACTTGTGAACATCAACGGGATGGCTTTCAAGCAAGGGTTAAAAGTGCAGTTGGCTTCTTTTATCTACTATGCTGAAAATATGTGAAGAAAGAGATAAACTTTAAAAAAGGAAATGCTATGTTTTCAGGCAGACTTTAAAGGGAAAATTAGAGAGCTAGGACTCATTAAGCTGGAAAACAAACAGCTTCACATTACTAAGACCTTCATCTAGTCAATTATTTCAAAGCAACATGAAGACTGAGAAAACACATCAGTGAGAACAAAGATGAAATAAAAGATGTGTCCCTAATGCCCTAAGCTTAAAATCCCAGCAATTCAGGTGGTGAATGAATGATATCTCCAAATTATGTACAAAGCTTATAAAAAATCTTGTGAGAGTGTTCACACAAGAACCTAGTCCCTCCAGAAGGCACTTATCAAGCCAAGGGATAAAGGAAGACTCCAAAAAAATTAGGAGTTTGTGTCCTATTGAAAGCAGAAAATTGGAATCTTATTAATTGGAAGCCTATAGAGTTGTTAAGGAATTTCTATCAGTGAAAGTGTTATATAAGATTACGTGATGAGAGGAAATTATTAAAATTCAAAAAACTCCTCTAAACCAGTGTTCTCTAATGGCAGAAAAAGCTCATGAAGCTCCGCAGGACAAACAGAAATGACTTTTGTGAGGAAATAATTATATTTCAGAAAATAAGCATTAAGATCTGAGAACACGGGATGAAAACGCATGGATAAAAGAGGGGGCTGCTACACAACTATTAGGGTAACAGTCACATGGAGCAGCACTGCACAATGATTAAGAAATCATCCATGCCCCTATCAATCTCCTGGTGGCATTTACCCTTTATTATGTCGGAATTACAATGGATCAGTGGCCACATCACTTATTTCCTCTTATGAATTGAAAAGTAGGTACCAATTGCTCTATCCTGTCTCCACTGTGTCTGGAAGTCAGATGCCTTATATTTAAATTTCGTATGACTGTTTGGTTCATGAGACCAAGAGGAACACATGCAAAGACCGGTATCTAAGTCTCATATAAATCATGACATTCTGGAGACCTGGCCTAAGGCCAAAATTAAATGAGCCTTTGCAAGGGGGAGGGATCTTGAGAGAAGATGTTTATAATTTTGGAGCAGCTTGAAAGTGAAGTAATTATGATCAGAGGACAGGTTATAGTAAATTATATTACTAAAGTGCTCATAATTGTCACTCCTCCTGTAAGAGGCAGAATCCATTTCCCCTTGTCTTCTGTCTGCGAAGGCCATAAACACAAGGTATAAATGGACATCAGAAAGCATGACCCCATCAGGAAGGTTAAAAGCTCTTTCACATCAGTGATTATATAATTTGTGTTCCTAGGGCATCTGCCGCTGCCTCCAAGAGAATAACTCCAGTGTTATCTACTAAGAAACATTCAGCCTGTCACAGTCAAGCTCACCCAGGAGCTGATCACACACCATACATGTAAATAAGTCATCCATGATCAGCTGCCATCCAAAATGGCCTTCCCAGTATTAGCAACAGAGACTCCTCCCAAAAGGTTCTTAAACTCTTTGATTTTCATGCTTGCTTTGTGAGCACCATAATAAGCTAATACACAAAACTAATATACTTCTAAACAAACACCAAGGTGGAATACACAAACAATGATGTGAAAGTGTCTGCTAGTATACATCTGGATATCTGTGTTTTGATATTTTCTTTGTTAAAAGTTTCATGTTCAAGATAACTGAAACTAACTAAAGTTGTCGTTTCCTTTAAGATTTTACGTGTGTGTGTGTGTGTGTGTGTGTGTGTGTGTGTGTGTGTGTGTGTGTATGTACATGCATTTGGGTGTTGACAAAGGCCCAAAGAGATCAATGGCCTGGATCTGGAGATATAGACAGTTGTGAGGAACCAAACATGGATGCTGGAATCTGAACTTAGATCCTCTGAAAGACCTTTGTATGCTCTTAACCACTGAGCCATCTCTTTAGCCCCTGGATAGTACAAGTTGCGCAATAAAGTATTACAATGCATGACAAGTACTAGAAACTGCATATGAAGGCTAGCAGCTCACAGTGGAGTGGAGGGTAGCCTGAAATCAGATTCTGACTCTGACTCTACACTTAAACTACTATGCAATTTGGAAAAAAAACAGACTCTCTGATCCTGTTTCCTAGTCTACTAAATAAATATATCAAATAATACACACTTTATAGATTTGTAAAGGGAATTAATATAGAAAATGTTTCCATGTTAACATGTTTGGAGGGCTAAGCACATAGTACTTGTTAAATGAATGCACTGTGTCTATATATAGACAGAAGTGGCTAGAAAACATTAGCTCTTCTACATAAACTGCTCGTGGAAAAGACAGACTCGACCACCTCTACAAATAAAAATTAACAGCTCCTGCAAAGGCGCTCCATCCATCTGTTCATGAGATTTCAGAAACAGAGCAACACTTGCTGAAGGTTTGTACATCTTTGACTATTTAATTGCATTTGGTGGTGGTCTGAATGGCATGTGGCCTCATGTTGGTGGCGCTATTTGGGAAAGCTATGGAGCCTTTAGGAAGTAGTTCCCTGCTGTAGGAAGTCTGTCACTGGGGGAGGGCTTTGAGGGATGGTAGCCTTACACAGCTTCTTGATCCTTCCTTCTGCTTTATATGTCTGTGAGACAGACGGGATCAGGCAGCGTTCTCCTCTAGCAGCCATGCCATCGTCTTCCACACCACGATGTTTTCCTGGAAGCCTTGGCCAAAATAAACCCTTCCTTCCGTTTATCACAGCAACATAAAAGTCATGAGCAGGGGCTGGAGAGATGGCTTAGAGGTTAAGAGCACTGACTGCTCTTCCCAAGGTCATGAGTTCAATTCCCAGGAACCACATGTTGGCTCCCAACCATCTATAACAAGATTTGTATACATAATAAAAAGTCATGAGCAGATATGATGCCATATTTTACATTATGGAGGATTTCTAACTAAAATAAATGCAAAAGGGAGTATTTTAATCGTAACCCTCATGGTATCCTTAAAATCAAGAGAAGTAACCAATGTGGCATCAAGGAAATACGTGTGAAAATGCTGCAGGTATGCTCTTGGCCTATATCTGAAATTTGACATACAGTAAGTATTTTAAAACTACTTTATTTGTTTTTTTAATTATGTTCAAAAATCAGAATCAATGAGGTGAGGGGAAGAACAGCTTCAGAGATTATAATCTTTAATAAAAGTCAGGTTCCCTACATTGTATAAGGACATGTTAAAGCCACTTAGAAATGGTAGCCAGCAAGAGCTGAAGATGATCGGCCTTGAACTGTGGTCCTCTGATGGAAGCCTCAGCATCACTTGGGAGTTTATTAGAGATGCTAATTCTCAGGTAGGGGAGGTGGTAATCTGTGTCTTCCTCGGCACTGGAGATGAGTCGAACGCAGGAAATGCAATGACAGAAAGCTCTGGCTAACAAAACCTTTGTGTTCTCTGCTTACTTTGCAGGCATATTTCCCTAAGAATGAATTAAATGGGCTGTTCTTGACATGCTTGAGAAATTCATTACAGCAGTCAGTACCAAAGCAAAGGCATAGGCTTACTCCTGTTTTCTGAAAGCAACAGATAAGAACTGTTTTGCTGGGAAATTGTTTCTAATTCATGGGCAGGATTATTTAAATATCTTTTATGTGAACCTTATAATAAATATATTTTTTGTTTAGGAACTAGCTGACTTCCTGAATATAAGAAATGAAACATATATAAGCATATATCAATTTCTTAAATTTAGCCATTCTGCAGTAAATGCATATATTTCAAAATATTTTAATATGAAAAATATATCATTTTTGTCAATGAAATAGATTTTGAAAAAGAAAAATAACCACATAGTCCAGTGTGATCACTATAGTACAAAAATGAGAATAATTTTAAATAAAATTTTGGCTGATTCTTATTTTTAGTTGCATAAGAATTGGGGCTCCATTTTAAGAGTTTTTCATGAAGTAGCCGTGATCTATATGGAAACCCTATACATGTGTGTAAAGAACTGACTTTCCCAATTTAACTGCTGTCCAGAGATTTTTGAAAATTACAGAAGGGATAGGGATTATGGAGGAAAAAGGTTTAAAAATCTACAGTCTTAAATATTGCTAAGTCACTGTTGGCGCTGTACCATCATGGTTTCTGAATTGTCCCACACGGGCTCCTGTTGTGAAAATTTGTTCACAACTTGTGGCATTGTTTTGAATGCTGTGGGGCCTTTAAGACCTGGGTCCTAACAATAGGCATGCACCAAGGGTAGATCTTTGAAGACTTCACCTGCCCCTGGATCTGGCCCACTTACTCAGCTTCCTGGCAGGCAGCTGCCTACACTTGATACAAAAAGCTCCAGAATCCCAGCTGTCATGACTCTTCACCTACTCTGCTGTGGGTTTTCAATAACGCAGCTGATTCTGAGTTTCCTGTGCATAACTCCTCACTCATGGTCCTGAATATGGCCCTACCAACTCCTGGTAGCATCCTAATTTGGTCTGCATTCGGTTCAGAATGTGAGATAAGAGGATATTTCTTCGTGTACTCCCCAAATCAGTGTCACACAACAGGAGCATACAATGAAACTTAATATGTCAGTCATCCTTAGAATTTTAAACCCACCAATACTTAAGACTATAGGATTTTTTAAAAAGATGACTATGTATGGGAAAAAGCAAACAATTTATAAAACTAGGATTGCATCTGAGCATGGGAGGAGAAGACGTATGTAAGAAGATATGTGTTAAAATGATCAGATACTTGTCACTTTTAAGATAGGCCTATGAGGTTTAATATATGAGATTTATGTTACCAGGTTGTGTTGATATTATTTAAGTTTGCTTGGATTTCTTTGTTTTACTGGATTTTACAAATAAACTCAATACCTTTGTTGCTTCTTTTCTGTCTCCTCTCACACTCTCCATACCTAGAATACTGATGAGTTTATGATGGTCAAGTGGAAGTTTCTCACTCTTTGTCTGACCAATAAAAGAACATCTATACCCCTATAGTGCCCAATTGTCTAAATTAGATCCATACAATAAACCTTCCGGAGCCCATATTGATTATTATATATCTTTACTATCTAGCTTTTCCTGGTAAGAGAAAAAAGTACTCTGTGCAAAGGTTTCTTTCTCTTACAGACTGCAAAAATGGCAATAAAGAACAAACCCAAAAAGCCTTTAGCCTCAGCAGTTCATATTGAAAATTGGATATATTTTCATGTTTTCTGACAGGTATAAGTGGTTCTCAATTTTGTTCATTCCATCATAGTTGTCTTTTCTGCCAGGAATCCAGCTGAAATTCCTTCAGTCCTTACCTTCTAAATTCTTCATTCCTATAACAGACTATCAGACATTGCTGCATTAAATTCAAAGGCAGATGGCTTTTTCGTTATTTTTTTAAATATAGTATATTAATTGTACAAAGACTGGAGTCTAATTTTGACAGGTTCATATATGTATATAGTATATATTGATGATATATACATCTCTGTGAGTTCTTTTTATGGGCTCATTAGCCTCTGGTGAAGAAACAAAAGATTTGGTTCCTCTTGTCTTTAACTAGCTTATAAGATCCTGTGACCATTAATGGAGTTTTGACTTTGCAGAACAGAGTTAGGCCCTTCTAATGTCATGACTTTCAAAGGAGATGTAAAGTATTTAATGGCAGATAAAAGGAGACAGATTAGTCTGTAAGGAACTTGTCACAAAAAGGACACAAGTTTGATCCCTACTCCGGATCAGTTCATAAAATAAGGTTGGAGATCAAAGCATGAGAGTTCCTCTGGGAGGTGAGGATCCAAAGAAACTCTGGGAAGTCTCAGGTAACTAATATGCCTCTTATACTGAGGTTTTATGTGGGTGACAGCACCTAACATACTACACAGGCATTAAACCTATGTTTTCAAGGAATAGATTTTGTTTAATAGATCATAAAGATGAGAAAGTATAGATAAAAATGCATGTGAACATAAGCCCATACATCTCCAGAAAATTGGATTGTAGCTCCTTGGGTTGAAAATCCTGTAGTGCGGAGCGTCTCCCTCTACCTCCAGAGTGACAAGGATCAGAATGATCTCAAATACAGAGTGTGTTTCTTTCTCTGGTGAGGCTGTTGGCAGCAGATCCCCAGGATGTCTGTGAGAAGGAAGACGTGGTGGTGGCTTACCTGGAATCCTAGTGCTGGGGAGACTGACATGAGGATCTCTGACATGCAATGGCCATCCAGACTTGACAATTCAGTGAGCTCCAAGGGGCAGAACAATCAAGGGTCATACCACATGCACACTCTGATTTTCACATATAAACAGCATGCAAAAAACTTTAATGAAGGTATTTTTTAAAATAATAACTTACAGTAAACATTTGATAAGCCTTTCACACCCCCACATGAATTGGTCTTGGAAACCCAACTGGTGACAAAGAAATTAGGGGACAGAGGACAGGCCAAAGACAGAAAAGATGCGAGCCAGTGGGCCATGTATGCTGTGATGGAGAGGCACCCCCTACACAATGATTAGAAAACTCAGTGTGTTTGCTATGTTTAGGCCAGGGAGGAAGAGTTAGTGTGTCTCCGTGGTGGCGTAGTCTCAAGACATGAACATCCAGGAGATGGAAGCTGGGGTCTATGCTTTCTGTATATTCTGTCAACATTTGCTCACAGGCCAGAGGAAAGCTTTTCCAATTCTCTGAGCCTGGCAAAGGGAAGGCTTTACCAATTCTTAGGATTCTGATGCCTTAGGGTCCTTGACAATAATACACATTCAAGCAAGGTGTCCTTCATTCGTTACACATTTATTAGAGCCTTCCTTTGCTCCACATATGAACCTGATCATATGTGAAGATATTTGAAATTTGCTGTCCTATTTTATTTGATTTTGATTTTGTTTTGTTTTGTTTTGTTTTTCTCAAGTCAGGATTTCTCCGTGTAGCCTTGACTGTTCTAGAACTAACTCTGCAGTCCAGGCTAGTGTTGAACTCAGAGATCCATCTGCCTCTGCCTCCTGAGTACTGGGATTAAAGGCATACACCACCATGCCTGGCTTTGTTTTTAATGGTAGAAAAACACTCACTAAAATAATCTCCTGGGTCACTAATGGATCATATTTTGCTTACAAGTATTTTCTGCTATGAAAGATGAGATAATGCACAGCTCTTCATGCTTAAATGTTCTCTAATCTTACCCGTGAGATGTCATGATGGAAATATATTTTCTCAAGCCTTTTCAACCATCCTGAAAGATATTTATTTGCCTAATTGATAAATCTCAAGAAGTTAACTGATTTTCCCAATATTATGCAGCTGTTAAGTGACATTCACAAAATCAAAATCGGGTTTGTTTGATTTGTAAACCTATTCACGATATGATATTTTGCTTTACTTATAATCCAAACAATAAAGAAGGTTGATCAATGAGGGTTACAAGGTGTGTGTTGGTTGGCCAGGGCTTTCAGGGTGTGCAGATGGTAAAAGTTAAAGTCAGGTCTTCCATGAGGTGATCTTTGTCAGTTTGATGTGTAGTTACTTCTGGGGTCAAACTTGTTATGCAAACACAGGTACTGTACTCCTGGTCTCATCCAATCCAAAAGTCTCACCTCAACTGTAATTCTGGGCAAGACCTCAATAGACAGATAAGTAAGACATTTCAAGATAGCAATAGTTCCTACTGAGCAAAGAAGAATGGTGCTAAGAATGACACAGGACAGTGGTCAGGTCGTGTATATGGTCCAGACCAAAGGAGGAAAGGCAGTACCACCTGCATCCTGGAGGGGCATGTGCAGAGGA
>OU015744.1:34415933-34488768 GCA_907169655.1 Acomys percivali | reverse complement strand
GTGCAGAGGAAAGGCAGTACCACCTGCATCCTGGAGGGGCATGTGCAAGTCTTGAAAGTAGATTGGCCAGGAAGTCAAAACACATTCATGGGAAAGCTTCATACCATCAACTCTTTTGAAGAAGTGACAGTGAAGATCATTTGGTAAAGACTGTTACTGTTATCTTCTATAGGAATATTTTATATATATATATATCATTATATATATATCATATAACAAGGAGTGAAACTAGATTTCTCTAGTTTACTAATAAAGAATGACGCTAAATTACTGAATGCATCCATTCATTAGCATCTTACAAATAAGTAATTATACATCAGAGGAACAAATTCTACTGGGCCTAGACTCAACATGGACTTCTAGGAAATGGCCCAAAGGGCTTTTTAAAACCATCAATATTAAAACAGCATTTCGTCACTTATCGAAGGACGACATTCTCGGAAGTGCATTTCCCTGACAGTGTGAAATGATATCTCCTAATATAGGAACATGCTTTTAGTTGCCAGAGAACCCTGTTACTAGAATGATTTATTCAAAATGCCTGGGAGGATTTGAGAGATTAAAATCTTACATTTGGAAGGTGTATTATTCAGGGTTCTCTACAGGAACAGAACTGATATACCACCACGTAGGGGAGTGCGGGCACAGGTGTGGGTGCGTGCAAGCACGTGTGTGTGTGTGTGTGTGTGTGTGTGTGTGTGTGTCTGTGTGTATGTGTGTGTGTGTGTGTGTGTGTGTCTCGGTCTGGGTCTGGGTCTGGGTCTGGGTGTGTACGTAGAGAGGGGGGGAGAGAGAAAGAGAAAATTTGTTAGAGTGGACTACAGGCTGTTGTCCAGCTAATCCAACAATGACTGTCTACCAAATCCAGAAACCCAGTTGTTTTTTAGTCCATAAGGCTGCATGTCTCATCTTGTCTTCAGAATTCACCAGAATCCTCACACAATATGCTTTAATGCCAGTGAAGGAATGAACTTGCCAGCAAAATGAGGACAAGCAGGCAAAGAAAGACCTTCCGTCATCCATGCCTTTACACAGGCTGCCCCCAAAGGGTGCGGCCCAGATTACAGGTGGACCTTCACACTTTGAAAGGCCTGGATTAAAAATGGGTCTTATCACTTCAATTTATTTAATTAAGAAAAAAATCTGTCACAGAAATACCCAGCCACTTCAGTTTTAATTCATTCTAATTATAGTCAAGTTGACAACCAAGAATAGCCATTACAGTCTGGAAAAGAAATTATATGTCTGGGTAAAATATTACATGAAAAATATGATGATATTGGCAAATAAGGAATCATAAGATTACTAAAAAAATAAAATAAAATAAATAGCATTTTCATTAATGATATCTGAATGCATAATGAGAGAAATGAAAAAAATAAATAACTTCAACAGCTGTCAGGAGCAATTTTTAAGAGAAAAAAATGCATAGGCATGTTTTTCTAATGTCACTTTGTAGGAACATAATCTAAGAATGGAGTCACGTGAGAACTTTAAGTGCTTGTGAGAAAACTCCAAGAAAACACGACAAGAGTCTTGTGACCTTAGTTTCTTTAAAAAAAAGTGGAATTGTTCTTGGACTGTGTTCCCGTGCTCCTCCCAGGTGTAGTGGTTAAGAGTGAGTTAACATCATCTGTTGTTCTTTATGTGTTTCTATGGAAAAATATGGTTTTGTCATGTGTGTCTTGTCCTGGTGGCAGTATACAGCTTGAGCTCATGATAATTTTACTCAGGTGACCCTTCTTAACCTTCAGAGTATAAGTTTGCCTGATGCTCTGAACAAAATCGTCTATGGCAAGAGACTGTAGTCCTTTTTTAGCCCTGCTCTCCCAGGTTCATGCAGCCAACTGTAGTGCTAAAAAATATTTAATTTTCCTAAAGATACAGATGATTTTTTGGCATGTCCCTCGAGCTGCAAAATCTTCTCCAACTGATTTCCAGTATCCAATCATTTCTGCTGAAACGATTTAGAAGATTCGCAGTCAGTCTCAGACACTTTAAAACCCAACTTTTATCAAACTGATTTATGATTTTTGAATCAGTTATGTCAATTTGATTTATGTTCCTCCCTTGGTCTATGGTCTGTGTACTTAACATGACCAAGTTGTTACTAAAAATAGAGGAGCCACAGAGACAGGCACAGTACACTTTCTGATGGACCATTAGCAGAAAATAGCAGGAAAATTTAGAAACTATCTTCTGCTCTCTGTGGTTCATGAGCTCCATGAAAACTACATCTTGTATCACCACATACAGATTAGGAGGTAGAGTCTCTTGTGACATGAAAGTGCATCCTGTGCTTTCTGGGGAGGTGGTGTAAATTTCCATTTTATCTACTTTTATGAAGTAGCTAGTGCATCTGGAAAGATGGCTCTAGGGTTGAGAGTACTTCCTGCTCCTGCAGAGGACCTGAGTTCAGTTCCCAGTATCCACATGGTAGCTTACAATTATCTGTAACTCCAGTTCTTGAGGAATTTATACCCAGCCTATTCTGGCTTCCAAAGGCATGAAGTACACATGTGGTATACAAGCATATATATGGGCAAAACGTGTGTGTGTGTGTGTGTTTGTGTGTGTGTGTGTTTAATTTTTAAGAAGTAAAGCCTGACTAAATAAGGAAACCACTTAAAACTCATCAGGGAGTGAAAGAACAATTGTGAGTAGCTCATCTTTCACAAAGCCCTTGGGCAATCCTAATCTTCCCATTTGTGCAGAGAGATTTCTCTTGTCTCATGAAGATACAGTTGTGGCTGGAGCAGTAATCCAGAGTGTTTGATGCTACTGCAGCAGAACTGACCTTGATTCCCCACACCCACATCAGGCGACTCATAATTGCCAACAACTCCAAGGGGATGCATGCTTCTGCTACCACAGTGGCGTGTTCATATCTACACACATAAACATAATTAAAGATAATAATACATCTTTAACAAAAGAAGAACTAAGCTGTTCTGGTACCTCAGCGGCTGAAGCACTCAGGAGATCATGCCTTGCACCTTGCCTGGTCAGCACAGTAGAGCTGGCCTTGAGGGCGTGAGTGCAGGAGAGCTGGCCCTGACCCAGAGAGCTTGCCCTGGTGGTGCAGACTCAGAAGATCAGTCATGCTGACCAACTCAGCTACCTTCCAGGCTTTGATCCATGGCTTTGAGTTGACCCACCCCAACATCTATCAACTTCTGTAGTGCATGACCGGGTGGGCCCTGCAGATCCAAAGCTATAGGTTCTCCACGACACAGAGCAACAACAGGATACTAGGGAGGAGGCCATGTGAAGTTCCAGTATTGATAGTATAACAGAAACCAGAGGCCCTGAAACAGAAGGATGACTCATTGCCATGGATATTTGAAAGCAAAAAAAAAAAAAAAGAAAAGAAAAGTGAGGACTAAAGGGTATGAGGAAGGACACACTGTGACACACTATAGCTTCCAGGAAAAGATGGCTATTTATTGTTTGTTCTGTCTTATTTTATTTTATTTTGTGGGGCAGAGTTTGCAAGATTAGAGTGCAGATACAATGGGATGGAGAGATGAGTGAGAATGAGGGCCATGACTTGAAATTCACAAAGAATCAATAAAAAGGATTTTTTTGCTGTTTTGTTTTTTAAAGAAGAAACTTCAATCAAGGTTTGGAAAAGAAGAAACATAGAAAGCAAGTACTGAATATCAATGTTGACAGGAAAAAAGTTATTAGTTCACAGACTAAAATAATAAATAGTTTATCCAGCTTTTACCTTCTTTTTTATATTGTAAAGCAGCCTTCCCTTGAAGGCACAAATTCATGACTTTACCATTACCAACTGTCATCCATGACGAAGAGAGTTATTTTCCCCAATTGTAATGGTCCATTTTCATGCATAGTTTTAAAAATCTTATCATTGCTAAGTGCCATCTTTAAATTATTTCTCTTCTTTTGTTAGTTCTTTAATTTATTTGGTTTCCATAACTTTAAAATGAAAAGTAAGGAACAGAATAGACCATAGACATCTCTAGAGGATGCCAGTATTTTTTTTGGATCATCACTATACACAATGAGTAGGTTGCCATGCTGGTCTTTTGTTTGTTTGTTTTTTTTTTCTGGATATATGCAAAAAACATTCCCTCTCTAAATGTTATTGTGAGGTTTCTGTAAATTGACACTGTTACTATCTCCTAGGAAACGACCAAAAGTTGCTCCAAAGGATATAGTTACAAAAATATTAAGAAGAAAACCATTTCCACCATCTACAGAAAACAATATACAGTCAGACTTCTGTATCCTAGGATCCTACATTTAAGCATCAACCAAACATGGATTAAAGTTTTCAAGACAAAAAAAAAAAAAAGTTTACCCTGTCTTGGCAAAGTTTGGCCATCCACTCTGCCTGCATCTAAACTTGCCCATTTTTACAAGAAATTCTAGCTGTACCAAAAATGAGGACATTTTTCCCAGTGACTGGTTTGCCACATTTGAAGCCAACTCCATATGGGGGTTCTTTGATGCTTGTCTTCTTCTTTGAGGAAGGCTGGGTGTTGCCACGAGTTAACTTGTCTTGTTGTCAAATAATCTTTAGAATAATAAAAACATCTTTAAATTCCATATTCTGTAGGTCTCTTAGGTTTTTGAAAACCTTATTTAACTATTTTACCTCATATATCTATAGAATCATATCTATCTATTAGACCAAGTCCTCAATAGTTCCTACCTTGCAAATATGTCCGTCAGAGATATTGGGCAAAAAGGATGAAGATAATGCTCCAATGTTATACAGAGTGTTGGGTGACTGTTCATGCAGTAAACTGTCTCAGTCATTTTTCATTTTGGAAGCTGCTAATCTGAACTCTGTGTTCACTCAAGTACTTAAGTTTTATCCCTTCTGAAGTCTCTGACGCATTTGAAGACCAGATAGTTGAGTCTGTCAATTAAGCTTAGTAGGTTAGGGGTCAAAATGTTTTTAGATCAAGATACATGTTTTAAGTTAATAGAGATGAGATATGATAGATGTTAATCTCCATTCAGAAATTTAGAGCCAACAAGATAGGAAAGATGTTTACTTCAAGTTTGCCAAATACAAATAGGCAAATCACTATGAATGTAACATTTATATAATTCCTGATTGTCTCATGGTTCCTCCTGCTGCATGTAGTTTATTTTACACATGTGAAATAATATAAATATATGTGTTAAAAAGAAACATAATAAAAAAGTTAATAAAATTAGAATAGTAAAAAATGGTTTTATGAACCATCTCTTTGCTTTATATTATACCCTACATAGTACAATACAAGCACCAATAATATTCTATTTACATGTTTTATGTTCCATATTATACATAAGCATCTATAGTTTTTGTATCAAGAGGGGGCCCAATCTCCTGTGGATAACAAGGGATAGTTATGTGGCCTGCTTACCAAGATCGTCAATGACTATATTAATGTGAGAAAAAATGTTGTCTGGGTAAAACTGGAGATACAAAACGAGACCATAAATTGTCTCTTCTAATCACTCTCTTCTCTCTTAGGAAAACTCAAATATTAAGACACCCAGAGCACTACAAAAGCTTACTCTCTAAAGATCTGTAGTCAAGAAAATGGCCTTATCTTGCCCAAGTTTCAGTGCAACTCTCTTTAAAAAAAAAAAAAGTACTCTGGGAGCAAGAAAGGCCTAATCTCTCCTTTGAATCTTATAGCATGAGATACCTCATCATGGATGATGGTTCTGTTGGTCTCAGGGGATTCTGGACTCTTGGTTGTAGCCTTCCATATTCTAGAAAAATTAACCTGGAGAACTCCACACTTCCCTCACAATGTTCTGTAATACTACTTCACAAGCAACGCTGTGTTTTGTAAAACCAACGGACCTTTAACTGCATATATTAAAGCTGATAAAACTCATTCAAAAACCAGGTGATTCATCTCTCTCACCTCCAGCACCCCATACACACAAGAAAATTATGTCTTAATAAAATGACAAAATATGCCAGACTATATGTACTATTTCAGAAACAGTGCCAGAGTTCTGCCTACCTCTGTCTCCCATAGACATGGATTTGACACCTCACTGTTCTCACCATTCTTTTTCTGTAAAATGAAAAAAGAATAGGTCCACTGGGGTGACTAGGGAAGGAAGCAGCTAATAGCTTTGAAACATAAACTTGGGTTATTGTAATTTCATGTTACATAAAGAAATGTAGCCATTTATTCCAGTTTTTTTTTTAAGCAAGGCCATTCCCTGTGACTTTTCTAGGTCATTCAAGAGAAAGGAAGATTAGGAATATGTTTCACAATCTTCCATCTTCCTAAAGATCAGGGGAAGCATCCTCTGGTGCCACTGCAAGCCTGATTAGCCTGGTTAGGAAGGGCTTCTCCAAGTGAGTAAAAGATTCATGCTCTGCATGATGCTTCCCCTTGCTCAGTAAACCTGACATTTCAAGGCTTTGTTGCAAACTAACAATCATAATAGCACTGAACTGATTCTGAGAAATTTTACACAATACACAGAATATGCTATGGAAAAAATGAAAAGAAAAGAAAATGATAGGTTTGCTGATGTATGAATTGTAACAAATCCCTCTGTATGAGAGTCACAAGGAAGTAGTGACTTGAGACAAGTTCAGGCACTTGTCAAATATTAGCTACTAAACTACCTTTTACTACAAAAATTTATGGTGGTCTTTATTAATAAAACCAAGCATATTGGTTTACTCTACCTTTTATTCCAATGGCCCATGTCCTTTAGAACCAAGGATATTTACATTTCTCCATTTCTAAAATTAAAGCGAGTATTAGCTTTAGTTATAGACCTAGTAGTATAGCAAACAAAACCTACAGGCCCCAGAAAGAATAGCTGTGGTATGGGCAGGCTACTTTGTCCAGATAAACCATCAAAATCACTATTCATCACTCAGGATCCAAGTCTACATTAATCTATTTATGGAAATTGGGGAAAGGTAGCAAGCATATTTACATCACTATTTTCCCATATATTGAGTAAAACTTCTTTGTATTACTAATATATGTTTAAATATGGGGTCTATTTTTCTCATAAATCTGGCAGATGTTGCCTAGATATAAAGAATATTACAATAGGACTTTTACAGTGAAACATGCTGTAAGGTCCCCCCATGGAGATGATCATAATCAATTCTCATGACTGTGCATACTGAACAACGCGCATGAGCATTAGGAATGTCTCAATCCCTCTACTAGTTTGTTTGGGGACAGAGTGAACGTATATAAAATGTTTATTTATTTTAAATGAAACCTAAATAAAATATAGTTAGAAATATATCCTTATGTGATGTATTTACCCTAAGAAATAATAGGCATGGATACACTGAAGCAATGTATGTATAAGGGCCAAACAGTTCTCATTTCGTATTTATATACCAAAGGTACATTGATATAAAATTGGGCAGCATTCTTAACTTGAATGTAAATACTGCCTGAAGTTTAGGATTTAGCTATGTTATAAAATAAGACTTTTCTATCATTTTCAAATATATTATTTCATATCTTTTCAAGATGGTAATAGCATGCAATATAAATTCAGAGGCTACATGGAAGTTGCTCAAATTCATGTTGTCTTTAGTAAGAAAGTGTTTAAAAATTATAATCAT
Organism: Acomys percivali; assembly: GCA_907169655.1. Lineage (NCBI taxonomy): Eukaryota > Metazoa > Chordata > Mammalia > Rodentia > Muridae > Acomys > Acomys percivali. Next base: position 34,481,174 of record OU015744.1, on the reverse strand, counting down.
AAAAGTATATTGATACAAACATATTAGAAATGCATCACTATGTAATTAAATTAGCAGGAAAAAATTCTCCCTGAGCGTCTGTGGCTAAGGATTGAAGATGTTGCCTGGCCCGCCTGCTCTGGTTCCGTCTGTTTTGGAAGTGCAGTCAAACTGTAACTTGAGGTTGTGTTCTCATTAGACTGGCTGAGGAAGGAGGGACTGTCAAGGAGGTATGTGGCAGTGGCAAGCCTTTGAAGAACTAAATCCAAGCTCACTTGTCTAGTCCTCTCCACAGGTCAGGCAACGACACAGCGACTGGTTTTCCCTTCACAGTAAATGATCCAAGAAGGAGCTTGAGATTCCATAGCCTTTCCCAGCTTCTGTCTGTGAGCAGCCAGAGAGTCCAGTTCATGCTCCAGGCAGGAGGTTCTCAGGGGTGTGAATGCAGGGTGATCATAACTAGGTACTTTCACACCCATTAGTAAGACTGTTTTAGAAATACACCTTTCTGTGGCCATTTTGCTTAATCCATCACTTTTTTTATACTTGATATGCATACAGTTCAAATGGTCTGTGTCAATGTGGCATCTGGCTAATTTGTTTCCATGAAGGTTTCTATAAGCAGACGTGTGTATACTCTTCCTCATCCTTCTGCTCTGGTTGATTTTGTCAACAATTTGACACAATCTTAAAGATCACCTGGGAAGAGAGTCTCAGTGAGGAGTTATGACAGTTGGGTAGGCCCATAGACACTTCTATAGAAAATGGTCTTGGTTAAGTTTATTGGTGTGGGAAAATCTAGCCCACTGTGGGCAGCACCATTCCCTGGGTTTGTGTCCTGCAGTATGTAAAGGTAGTGAATGTGAGCTGACTACCAGCCACCAGGCATTCATTTTCTCTCTGCTCTGGACCATGACTGTGAATAGTTGTTTGAAGTTCTAGAATGTACTATAGCCTGGAATTGTGCCCTTTCTCCCCCTACAAAGCTTGTATGAGAGTTTTTAATCAAAGCAACAAGAAATGGAACCACAACCACTCCCACACTACTTTAGCACAGGATGACTTGTTTGTATTTTACAGGCCTACAACTAGATCAGAATTTGAATAAGAACAACTCTCTGTGTTGTGGCTCACCTATGATAGCTTAGATGAGACTCTGGACTTTTGAGTTTATGCTAAAATGAATTAAAACATTATGATATATTAGACAGACTGAATGGGACATGAAGCCAGGATCCAGGGGCATAGAAAAGTGATTTTAACATTTGCTCGCTCTTAAATTGTTGCTGAAATTTCATTGTCATTTTGTCACATTAGCTTGCAGGCCTTTTAAGAGGTTTTTGGCCACTGAGCTCCAATTTTTATGAACGAACTAGTAGCATTATTATGAGATGAATTATCCTCCTCATGCTAGCTATATTAGCTGCTGTTCTTGTTGCTAGATGAAATTCTCCAAGTAAAAATGCGCAATGGAAATGTGTTATTTTCTGACCATTCATAGGGAAATTGAGGAAACAGGCAGCTGGTCACATGGAATCTACCATCAGGAAGCAGAGTGTGGTGACTGCTCAGGCTCGCTAGCTTTCTCCCACATGAATTTCCCAGGTGATTGTAGATCTCGACTAGCTGACAACTGAGGCTCGCCATCTTTCTTTTTTTTTTTTATTTTTTATTTTTATTTTTAATTAATTTATTCTTGTTACATCTCTATGGTTATCCCATCCCTTGTATCCTCCCATCCTCCCCTCCCTCCCATTTTCCCCTTATTCCCCTCCCCTATGACTGTTCCTCAGAGGGATTACCTCCCTCTGTATATGCTCATAGGGTATCAAGTCTCTTCTCAGTGACCTGCTGTCCTTCCTCTGAGTGCCACTAGGTCTCCCCCGCCAGGGGACATAGTCAGATGTGAGGCACCAGAGTACTTGAGAAAGTCAAATCCCTCTCTCCACTCAAGTGTGGAGACTGTCTTGTCCATGGGCTAGATCAGGGTAGGGGTTTAAATTTTACCGCCTGTATTGTCCTTGGCTAGGGCCTTAGTTTGAGCGGGACCCCATGACCCAAATCTGCCTATCATAATGTTCTACTTGTAGGTTTCTAGAACCCACTGGATCCTTCTACATTGCTATTCACCCATTGTTCTCTCATCTAGAGTCCCAATAGGATGTCCTCCCCTCGGTCCCAGTTTCCTGGTAAGGGAAGGCTTTCATGGGACATGTCCATTGGGCTAGTATGCAGATATAAGTGAGTATATACCATTTGAGTCTTTCTGCTTCTGGGTTAACTCACTCATTATGATCATCTCTAGCTCAATCCATTTATCCACAAATTTCGGGAATTCCTTGTTTTTAATAGCTGAGTAGTATTTGGGTCGCGTGGTGCTTTGTGACCCAAGCTGGACACGGCGGACAGTTCAGCCCCAGAGTCCCGGGTACAGCTCAGGGCGCAGTGCTGTGGAGACACTGATTCTCGCCATCTTTCTTGTTGGTTGGTTGGTTGTTGGTTGGTTGGTTGGTTGGTTGGTTTTCCAGCTCTTGTTCTGCTCTGCCCTTCTGATGCAGTACCAAGGCTGGTGCCAGATGCTGTCACCTTGCTACTGAACTTCAAGATGACAGCACCATCATGTTTCTCATAATCACTCGTTCTGTGATAATTCTCATAGTAGCACAAATGAACTGAGAAAACAGCATTGGCTGAAACAGACAACATTAGAAAGTTAAGAGCTCGTAAATTCCAAAGAGGCATCTGGAAATTAGGGATTTTATCAAAAGCTTTGAAAAATCTCAGAGCTGTGATCTCGATTGATTATAAATTATAACCTAATGCACTTTCAGCAATCTTTGTGCTTGGTTTTAGCTCAGGTAAATAGTTTATCTCTTATAGAAATCCAGAGACATAGAACACATCTTTAACATACTTTAGGACACACTCATCCTGAAATGTACTTCCTGCTTTGTGCTACAAATACAGTAAAGGTTCTATGGACAGAAGCCTTGAGCTGGGAGTAACATGTGCCTTATTAGCCCTTATCAAAGACAAATCCTTAAAATCCACTTTATGTGAAGAAGAAAAGTTTACACTTAAAAAAAATAAACTGAGTGAAAGAGGAAGCTATAACTTGTGTGTATAAAGATATTTAATGGGTAATAAGGAGCGGCTTCAAAACACCCTGCATATACTATCTCAAAATGTCTCCATATTTCATTTATTTCTGTGCTCTTTCCAGTAGGCATGCTTGAGTGGGGATCATCAATTTGGTGAGTGAAAGTTTGATAACACCATTTCCTATATCACCAAGATACAGCTACACTTTTGCTTTGGGCTTATAATTAAATGAACCACAAAACTCTCATTTATTAAAATTCATTGCATAGTTTTCAACAAAAAAATGTATTCATGCTCAAAGGCAGCAAGAAGCTGTTATAAATGTTATTGAACTGAAATATGTATTATTTTTACCCCCAAAAGAACAGTAGGTGTAAGTAAAATCTATATTTTCTTCACTACATTACAAGTCATGTCTAAGGGGACCAAGTTAATAATAAAGTTAATGGAAAATATTTTCGTTAGTGTGTGGTAATAAAATATGAATAACATTTTTAAATGTAGTTTTACATCAAAATGATTGCAATGCCTGTGAGCATACACTCACCTTAGATTCTTTCTTTTAATATATTTTATTAATTTATTCTTATTACAGCTCAATAGTTATCCCATGCCTTGTATCCTCCCATTCCTCCCTCCCTCCCTCCCTCCCATTTTCCCCTTACTCCTCTCCCCTATGACTGTGACTGAGGGGGACTTCCTCTCCCTGTATAAGCTCATAGGGTATCAAGTCTCTTCTTGGTAGCCTGTTATCCTTCCTCTGAGTGCCACCAGGCCTCCCCATCCAGGGGACGTGGTCAAATATGGGGCACCAGAGTTCGTGTGAAAGTCAGTCCCCACTCTCCACTCAACTGTGGAGAATGTCCTCCTGCGCATTGCCTAGATCCGGGTCGGGGTTTGATGTTTACTGCATGCATATTCTTGGCTGGTACCACAGTTTAAGCAGGACCCCTGGGCCCAGGTCAGGCCATCATAATGTTCTTCTTGTAGGTTCCTAGGACCCTCTGGATCCTTCTATTTCCCCATTCTCCCATGCTTCTCTCACCTACAGTCCCAATAGGATGTCCTCCCCTCTGTCCCACTTTCCTGGTAAGTGAAGACTTTCATGGGACATGCTCCTTGGGCTAGTGTCCAGATATAAGTGAGTATATACCATTTGACTCTTTCTGCTTCTGGGTTAACTCACTCATTATGATCATTTCTAGTTCAATCCATTTGTCCACAAATTTCGGGAATTCTTTGCTTTTAATAGCTGTGTAGTATTCCATAGTTTAAATGTACCACAGTTTCTTTATCCATTCTTCTACTGAGAGACATTTAGGCTATTTGCATGTTCTGGCTATTATGAATAAGGCTGCTATGAACATGGTTGAGCAAATTTCCTTGTTGTGTGCTGGAGCATCTTCTGAGTATATTCCAAAGACCCAGATATGAATCCACACACATATGTCAGTTGATTTTTGACAAAGGAGCCAAATTTATTCAAGGGAAAAAGAATAGCATATTCAACAAATGGTGCTGGTATAACTGGATGTCTACATGTTGAAAAATGCAATTGGATGCATATTTGTCACCATGCACAAAACTCAAGTCCAAGGGGATCAAAGACCTCAACATAAAACCAAAGACACTAAACCAAATAGAATAAAAAGTGGAGAAGATCCTGGAACACATTGGCACAAGAGACAATTTCCTGAACAGAACACCAACAGCCCAGGCCTTAAGGTCAACAATTAATAATGGGACCTCATGAGGCTGAGAAGCTTCTGTAAGGCAGGAGACACTGTCAATAGAACAAAGGACAACCTACAGACTGTCCCAATTGAGAAATGGGCTCAGAACTAAACAGAGAATTCTCAACAGAAGAATACCAAATGGTTGAAAAACTCTTAAAGAAATGCTCAACCTCCTTAGTCATCAGGGAAGTGCAAATCAAAACAACTTTGAGATTCCATCTTACACCCGTCAGAATGGCTAAGATAAAAAATTCAAGGGACACCACATGCTGGTGAGGATGTGGAGAGAGAGGAACACTCCTTCACTCCTGGTGGGAATGCAAACTAATACAGCCACTTTGGAAATCTATCTGGTGCTATCTCAGAAAACTTGGAATAAGATTTCCTCAAGACCCAGCTATTCCACTCCTTGTACCCCATTTTTAATTGGGTTGTTTGGCTAGTTGGTGTGTAATTTCTTAAGATCTTTACATAATTTGGATATCAGCCCTCTGTCAGATGTAGGGTTACTGAAGATCTTTTCCCATTCTATAGACTGCCATTTTGTCCGTTTGACAGTGTCCTTTGTCTTACAGGACCTTTTCAGTTACATGAGCTCCCAAAATCTGCTACCTGTTGCTCTTAGAGCCTGAGCTATTGGTGGTCTGTTCAGGAAGTTGTCTCCTGTGCCAATGCATTCAAGGCTATTCCAAACTTTTTCTTCTACCAGATTTAGTGTATCGGGTTTTATGTTGATGTCTTTGATCCACTTGGATTTGAGTTTTGGGCAGGGTGATAAATATGTATCTATCTACATTCTTCTACATGCAGAATTCCAGTTAGACCAGCACCATTTGTGAAAGAAGTTCTCCTTTTCCATTGTATAGTATTGGAGTCTTTGTCAAAAAGCAAGTGTTAATACGACCATGGGTTTACTTCTGGGACTTTGATTCTATTCCACTGATCCACCAGTTTGTTTCTATGTCAGTACCATGCAGTTTTTATTGCTATTGCTTTGTAGTACAGCTTGGGATCAGGGATCCTGATACATCCAGAAGTTCTTTTATTGTACAGGAGTGTTTTGGGTAACCTGGATTTTTGTTTGTTTGTTTCTCCATATGATGTTGAGAATTGTTATTTCAAGACTGTAAGAAATTTTGTTGGAATTTTTATCGAAATTGCACTGAATCTGTAGATTGCTTTTCATAAAATGGCCATTTTTGCTACATTATTCCTACCAATCAAAAAGCATGGAAGGTCTTTCCATATTCTGATAGCTTCTTAAGTTTCTTTCTTCAGAGACTTGAAGTTCTAGTTACAGATACTTTGATAGAGTTGCTTTGTTAGAGTTATACCTGTCATGACCCCTCCAGTGGAATCCATGTGACAAATACTATACAAACCTGAGGCAAAGACACCCCCTCCCTCACTGGGGAGAACCTCCTGGAATGGCTCTGATGTTCCTGCCAGGAGTAACTGAATAAAACTTTCTTGTTTTGGAACAGTCAGACTGTTTTCTCTTTCTGACATGCTTCCTTGTCAGAACTTTTCAACATAACTGTGTTCCTAGGAGACCCATAACTTGGGACTGCAGCCAAGGGTCATTCAAGTGATTTTACCACCAAGTTCTGTTCCACTTGTTAATAAAATCATTGCCAAGAATTAGTCATAGTTTGTGTTATGTCTTACAAATAAAGTGTTTAAGAAAACTCCATATAGTGACGGAAGAGCTAAGAAAAAACTGTCTTGACTCACAGATGTTTGGCATAATGAGAGAGCATTGACCTCTGATAAAGAGGGCACATACACTGATACAAATCTAATGACTTAAGAATGATGGTTCAAGATTGATGACAACATTATTACTCTGCACCCTGTGTTTTAAATTATATATGCCTAAATTCTTCCTCTGCATGATTATCATTTGTATATAGGAAGGCTACTGACTTAATTTTGTATCCAGCTGAAGGTGTTTATCAGCTGTAGTAGTTCTCTGGTGGAATTTTGGGGGTCACTTATGTACACTATCATATCATCTGCAAATAGGGATAATTTGACTTTATCCTTTCCCATTTGGATCCCCTTGATCTCTTTTTGTTGTCTTATTGCTCTGGCTAGAACTTCCAGTACAATATTGAAGAGATATGGAGAGAGTGAGCAGCCTTGCCTTGTTCCCAATTTTAGAGGAATTTCCTAAAGTATCTCACCATTTAATTTGATGTTGGCTATTGGCTTGCTGTATATAGCCTTTATTATGTTGAGGTATGTGTCTTGTATCCCTGATCTCCCCAAAACTTTAAACATGAATGGGTGTTGGATTTTATCAAATGCTTTCTCTGCATCTAAGGAGATGATCATGTGGTTTTTTATTTTCAGTTTGTTTATATTGTGGATTACATTGATATATTTCCGTACATTAAATCATCCCTGCATTCCTGGAATGAAGCCTACCTGGTCATGGTAAATGATATCTTTGATATGTCATTGTATTCATTTTGTGAGTATTTTATTGAGTATTTTTGAGTCAATGTTCGTAAGAGAAATTGATCTGAAGTTCTCTTTTTTTGTTGGGTCTTTGTTGGGCTTAGGTATCAATGTGACTGTGGCCTCATAGAATGAATTTGGTAGAGTTCCATCCATTCCTGTCTTTTGGAGTAGCTTGAGGAGTATCGATATTAGCTCTTTGAAGGTCTGGTAGAATTCTGCACTGAAACCATCTGGCCCTGGGCTTTTTTTGTTGGGAGACTATCAATGATTGCTTCAATTTCTGTAGGGGAAATAGGACTATTTAATTTGTTTATCTGTTCTTGATTCAATTTTGGCAAGTGGAATCGATCAAGAAAATTGTCTGCCATTGTTAACCAGGAGCTTTGTATCTGAGACAGAACTGTGGGTGGTGTATCGCCAAGCAGGGCCTTGCCTGCATTCCTGGTTACCCACTTGAGTGGCTTCAGCCCTAGCAGCTGCTCTCCAGGGTGGTCCATGCTCTCCGCGTGGGCTCTGAGACTCTGTGGGATCCAAGAAATACACTCTCTATTCCCACTGGACCTAGTATTGTCCAGATTTTCTGGGCACCACACCAATCACCTCAGCAGGCGGACCTTGCCTGCATTCTGGGCTACCCGCTTGAGAGTCTGCAGTGTTAGGACATCCTAGACTAGCTGTAGTAAGATATCTGGGTTCTTGTGGTGACATTGCCCTGGTCCATGTTGATTGTGTTCTTTTGCTGGACCTGATATTGGCAGGCCTCCAATAATACAAGCAGTTGTTGGCCAGAAAATTGAGCACAGAAGAGCAGGTGAAGTTTACTGATGTTGAGAGTGCTTTAGGATGACTTAGGCACGAGATTGGTGGGAGGAATTTAACCTGATAGTCTCTGATGGCAGCATGCCTCATTGGTTGCAGGCAGAACTATGAGCTGGTGAATGGAAGAACCAGGGGAAATTTTTGCATATTCATGTCTCCACTCCTTTATTCTTTCCAGAAAGGGGAACACACACTACCTTTTCCCCCCACTGAGAACATTTATGGCTATCTCTTTTTATTTACACAAGAAGACATGTTGTGCTGATAAGTAGCTCAAGGTGCAGGAGTATTTACCAGACAAGCATTCATTTAAAAGTTATAATAAAGAATATATATTATAAAGGAGGAGCTGGAAGTTTTTCCTCCTTCAGAGGGCTCAATTTCCAGCCCCCACATGACAGTCCAGAACCTCTGTAATTCTACTGTTAGAGGATGGGATTCTTCTTCTATCCTCCAGGGATAGCAGATAAATTCATGGCACAGATCCACAGTTGGAGGCAAACTCATACATGTAAAATAACACTATTTTTAAACATACATTCTATAGAAGAAACATAAACATAGTGAGAAAACTCTCAGAGAGAGAGAGAGAGAGAGAGAGAGAGAGAGAGAGAGAGAGAGAGAGAGAGAATAACCCCTCTGAGGGAGACCAGGGTCCTTTCATATTAGTTAAAAGAAATTATCTGGCCTTGACTTCTGGATGATTCATGTAGGGTCATATTGATGAGAACAGGAGATATAAACCTATTAGGTAAGACAAGGGTCCCAAAGTAGCAGTTTATAGAATACTTTTGCTGGTCCAAGGGACAACAGAAGAAGAGTTTTCATTCTCTTGTTATGTCTTACCCTTAATCTATATGTGAAGATATGAGTGAAACCAAGAAGAGGTACCTAGATACCTCCTGGTTAGATCAACTGGATGGACCTGCTCATCTCTCCCCTAATGTTACATGCAGTTTCTGATATGTTACCTTAAAAGGCCCCAGACTGGAACCTCCATGGTATTCTATTCCTCAGGACACATCCCTGCTATATAACAATTTTGTCTTCTCTTCTCTCTAAATCTTCCATCCATAATGCTGTAATATCTTCTCCCTAAATCTCAAAATATACAAGACCTTGGAGGTTCTAGAAGCTTTTGTGGGTGTGAAATTCTGCAGGACTCTTGCCTGAGAGCTAAGCTCACATGAAGGAGGAGGGAAGGCCCCTTATAAACTCAATGACATCTCACATTTTCTGTGTCAATATCTGAGTGGATAGAGGTAGGCATCTTATTACCACATCAAATGATACACTGAATAACACCATTTCTCTGTCCTGAGACTGGCCTTTGGGTACCACTAGGAATTAGGCTCTAATAGCTTGTGGGAGGCATCACAGGTTATTGGGCCAGGCTCTAAGAAGTCATAGTCTGGTTGTTAGAGAGTAAGGGGGCTTTTATTCTCTATAAGAGACAAAAATTACCTTATTCTTTTGAAGGTCTGTATGTCAGTTGTAGAACCCTCCTGTGATCTATCAGTGCCCCACTTTGCTTCATTTTTAATTTTTAGAAATAAAGATAATGTACAATTTTATTTAAAAAAAATTTCTGTGACACCTTTTTCTAAACGACTAATTTCTCAAGGTGAGGCTGCTAAAGAATAGATTTTACTAGGTAGCTTGTTAAATAGTAGATGACTTGATGGTCATTGAGAATGGACTCCTGTCTCATAATCCACAGGCTGTAAAACCAGGAAATGAAACTGCATGTTTCAGGTCATTATGTGAATGTAGAGGTCCTATCGCCCAGTGTCTCTACCAAATGGCCTGGAGGTTAAGACTCAAGGAGAAGAATTTTCTTCTAGTCCAAGCTTGGAACAATAGGCTAGGAACATCTAAAACATAAGTTAATTCATTAAAAAGAAGGGAGGGAGGGAAGATATAGAGAGGTAGGGAAAGCTAGAAGAAGAGAGAGAGAGACAGAGACAGAGAGACAGAGAGAGGAAGGGAGAGCAGCTCCTCATTTTTCAAAAGGGAAAGACGGCAGAGATTTCATAAGACAATGGGTAGAAGACTCCCATGGTTACCATGGCTCATTGGCCCTGGACATGTTCTTTTACCAGCAGACCTTTAAGAAGGAGCATGGTGCTCTATGCTTTCCTGGAAAACTAGCATGAGGGCTAAGAGATGACTCAGAAGTTAAGAGTACCTGTTGTTTTTTCAGAGGATGTGGGACTTAATTCCAAGAACCCATCTCAGACCATTCACACCCACCTGTAACTCTAGCTCCAGGGGATCTGGTACCTTTCTTTGGCATCTGTGGGTCGCCACACTCAAATGCCTGTCCATGGAAAGGCACATGCCTAAAAATAAAATAGAGCTTATCAGCTTCAGCTGCTGCCTTAGTCACTGTTCCGCTGCTGTGGAAAGACTCCATGACTACAACAATTCTTATAAAGTAACACATTTAATTGGGGCTGGCTTACAATTTATGAGGGCTAGTCCACCACTGTCATTATTGCCATGTGGGAGCATGGCACCACACAGAAAGACATGCTGCTGGAGAGGATGAGAGCTCTATATCAAGATCTGCAGACAACAGGCAGTTTACACAATGGGACTGGCTTGAGCTTTTGAAATCCCAAAACCCACACCCAGTGACTCACTTTCTCCAATGAGGCCACACCTCCTATTCTCTCTCAAGTAGTACTGCTCCCTAATGACCATTCTTCTAAATATATGAGCCTATGGGGGACATTCCTATTCAAACCACCACAAGCCCCAACACCTTTGCTCCTGTCAACAGACTGAATGAAAAAATGAGAGGGACAAATGACAAATACCTTTCTTCAGAATTGACAACCTTGTAAAGATGAGAGAGAACCTCACAATTGCCTCTCCTTAAAATTTAGGATATTATGAGTAACAATAGCCACAGCCTAGACTAAGGGGAAGAAGATGGAGGCATGGGGCTTTTGTTGATATCCTTGAAAGAAAAGCTATTTCCTGCTGGTAAAGCCCGGCTATTTTTATGAATTCATTTTTATTCTATCATCTGTCTTCTTTCTAAAGTGTTCTGTTACATGAATAATGGTCAAAAGAATGAGACCTGAGTTGTGTCTCTGACCCTGAATAGAAACATGACATTCTGAACTTCTGAAATGCCCATGAGGTCACAAGATTACTATCTAGGAAGAGGCTGCAATAGCATCCTTCTGTGAAAAAAAATCAAACTAAATGGGCCTCAGCAAGAAAGTGCCTCTCAGGAAAGCTATCTGTTCCAGAAACTTTAGAAATAGTTAAAAACAAAAAACTCTGCAGTAAGCGTACCTAACTACAGGGGTCTCGCTAGTTGTAGTCTACCCCAACCCCTGGATGGTGATTTTATCTGCAATGGTCCCTCTGGCCAGCACCAAATCTCACTCTTGAGGGTCTTCGGCATTACCTTGTAACAAACCGCACCTGTCTGCCTTCCTTGTTACATGAGTAACTATGTGAGAATCAGATGAACTCACTTGTGTCTCCACAATGAACAGTGATACCTTTATAAAGTTCAGGGTTCCAGTGGCAACAATTTGAAAGGTACTTCATTTTTCCTTGATATCCTTACCCTAGAAAGGCTTCTTTATTCCTGTCTTAGTAACCAAGACTGACTTTGAAACTGTGCATCATAGAATAAATCTATATGGATGCCTGCATAGAATAGAGTGACTACAAATGGTTAAGAGATTGCGGGAGTCAGAAAATAATGGAAACTGATAGAAACTCAAAGACATTTGTGCTAAGTGAGATAACCAACCAGAGCCCCTGAGAGAGCCAGCTTCTGTAGGCTACAAGGTTGAAGTTGAACTGTAGAGTTCAGCTAAGGAAGTGAATGGGCAAGACATGGCCTAGACAAATGAGTGATGGAAAGGTGGGGAGTTGGACCACATAGATAAACAGGTGAATATGCATATGGAAATACAAGTAGGCTATGTCAGTAGCAAAAACTGAGCTGAGACAAAATTCCTTAGAGAGTTCAGTTATTTCCTGGTTAGTCCTTGGATCCAATCATAAAGGATCACTGTGTTTTGTGTCCACTCCTAATGGTGTCCAGAAAAGGTAGTTATAGCCTTTCCTTGGTCTTGTGTGTCACTAGTAAGTTCTCAGTTCTGATTTTTCTGATACTTTTTTTACATACCCCATGTGCACCTTGATAATCTATAACGTTGCATCATTTCTAACCCAGAAACAAGTAATTTATCAATCTGTGCATGTGAATGATATCAAAAAGATTCATCCAATATCTTCTCTTGCAGAGTCATGCTTAATATTTAAAATAGAATCCAAAGCTGCTTTTAAGATGGAGTCTCTCTGGGAAAGCCACAGTTTGAAAATATACATAGTATTGAGTAACGAAGACCAGGGCACAGCAAGATCTCAACACGATGACCTATAATCATTTACTCTGAATTCTGTTGACATAGATCAGAAGGCCAGAGAGCAGTTAGAGAAGCCAGGGAGAGAGCCTTGTAATAAATTTTAGACAGTATTGTTGTAAGTAGTGGTTCTATAATACAGTAGATAATTTTAGATGCATCCTTTGCAATTTGTAAAGAGTAAACTTCAGTACATTAACTCTACTGAGCCCTGTTTTGTAGTAACTCTGAGAGAATGATCCTAAGCAGAATTGTGTAGTATTTAACATACACACAACATCTGGAGACTATCACTTTCCTTCTTTATGGCCACTGTAAAAAAAATGGTGCTTATATTTAAATGAATCACTATATCTTTTTAAATATATTTTACTAATTTATTCATATTACATCTCAATTGTTGAATCACTATATCTTATTTCAAAGTATAAAAGCTTTGTACAAATAATGAGATTAAATACTAAGTCATTGTCAAACTATTTTAATGATATAAAATCTATCATGGTCCTTGAAATAAATTTAAAAGACTTTCATATTTACTTATGAGCTAATATTGAAGTAACTAAGGAACAGCAGAAAAATACCTATATTCACAAATGATCATCTGTTTCTTAATGAGCTCTAACCCATGAGCTGAAAGAACCTCATGTTGTCACTTGGTCAGCAATGACAACTCACACTTTCTGTGAAAGCAGCATCTCTGCTAAGTCCTAGCACTTAGACATCTATCTCTGGCTGATATTAAGGCCAATCCACGTATGTTATGAATTTCCTTATATCATAAAATCTGATGGTACCACATCTCACAGTGTTGTGGAGTCTGCTTAAATCCAACATACCTCAAATACCAGGTCAATGCAGGTGATGAAATTTTATTGTAATCAAGCCACTACTAAGTAATCAGTACAGACTCAAGAGCTGAACTGAGACCCTGAAGGGACACTGTGCAGCGTATTTAAAGGATGAAACCATCAAGCAAGGAAGAGGAGCAGGGTGGGCTATAGCATTGTCCATTTATATTTTGGCATAAGGGCTTGAGCAGGCTAATTTCCATCTATCAGGATAGGAGTTGGTTCCTGGGCCTGAGAACATGAACTTAGTTTGACCCTGCTAGCAAGATGGAGAAGTTGTCCTTGGGATGGCTGTACTCAGACAATTGTCTCCTTACAAGTTGTTCCTGAGATACCTGGACTCACACAACTATTTCATTACAACAGAAGCTGTTCAGCTATTGAGAAGTTCCTTGCTCTCCTAGGACCTAGGACCTTGAACTTAGTTTCTCTCCCTGTAGTTAGACTCTCAAAACAAAACGGCAGTACTTAGCATACATTTCTTTTGCTTGTTCCAAACAACAGAAAGCAAGAACATAGATGCTATGGAATCCTATGGCACAAAAAGAGGACTATAAGTCTTTTACATCGACTCCAAATCCATTTTCCTCTAAGGTATGGAACAAAACAAAAACAAAAACAGAAAGCCGGAGCACACTGCAAGCAGCTCGGCATGATAGAGAGTGTCCTTTCCTGGTGTGTTAAATGTTCTAAGCCTCTTCCAAACAGCTCAGCCACTTCTGCTCCATCCAGGCCGCTGGTCTCCCTGCAGACTGGTCTTTGCAGCTTGGCTCCTCTAGAGCCTTGTTTGTTGCCTGGTTCACCTTAGAGTAACCCCCTTACCTGTCTTTATTGCTTATGGTGGGGTTGGGGAGAAGGGTAGTGAATCCGGTCAGTGTTAGGAACTTCCTGAAGCTCTTTTGAATTGTTTACTTTCTGGTTCCCTGAAGGACGATGTGCTTCAATCTCCGAGGAAACAGCTACACAACACTAAACCCCTCAAAAGTTTTGTCTGTGCTTCTTTCTAGTCCAAGTGAAAGTTTCCAGTGTGGCTTTTATTCCTGCATATCATTTTCACGTGCCAAACATTATAACCAAACACTACCATCCCTACAAAGTAGCCACTCATTCTTCTTCTAAAGCTCTTTTTAGACATTGAGGCAGTATTGAATGCAATGGGTTCACACCTTAAATACAAAGCCAGAATAAGACCAGTCAAAGCAGAAGAGTGAAAAAACACTAGTTACCTTCATCGGGCAAGTAAGTAGTGCACTGGAACCATTTTCAAAACATTTGTTCCCTAAACAAAGGAAGCCTGGGATTTTACACTGGGAGCCAATACATGTGCCTACTGCGGTCAGCCCATTCCAAACACAGTTAGTTAAGGAGTACAGTCCTGACCATGCTCAGTTTAAGGTCACAATTCAATGTAAATAGATAGCAGACACATTTTGTGGGATACTCAGTCTGAAGTCATGTAGCTCAAATGCAAAGGATTAAAGTAATAGACAAATGCCTCTGGGCATGTGCAGCTTGCACTGTAAAGCTTTATCAGAAAATAAAGGAAAGGCCACTCTGAAGGTGCATGAACACACGCGTCTTGCCCCTGAAGGTGCCCACCTTGCTTCCTTGTTTATGAACAGGGCTCTCTGTGACCACAGGTGGCTCTGTCCTAGTACTGTAAGTGCACAGGGACTAAAATCAGCTTCCTTTTTCCTTTCATGTGCCATTTACTCTTTATATTTTTTGCATCACTCTACAACCATTGGCTCTCCTGTGGAAAATAGAATAGAAGAGCATTGGAACCTGGTTGATGTTTATAACCTATCTTACAGTGCTGCTCCTCTCTTCCTATTGCATCAATTAGTTCATTTTTAATATCTAAATAATTTTAAGTAACCAAAATTCCTACGTAAATACTGTAGGAGCTTGTGTCTGACACGTTTTTACTATTTTCTTTCCCCCCCCCCTTTTGTAAATCACATTTTTAGTTCTTTGAGAATTTCACATATATTAAAGCAAACCCTCTCTCAAACATTTCCACCTGTTTCCTCAGGGACTGATCTAAAATTTAGACTCTAAATGAACTACAAACACTAAGGACCAGACAAACTCCATTTTGAAAAAGAAATTCCATTTTGTGTTAAACCTGACCAAGGGCTGAACTTAGATTCCAGGAAAACCCACAAACTAGTTTAAACAGAAAAATATTCCCTAGCAACACAATCAGCTCACCTTGGGAAAGTCCAAATATACTCTCTGCTGATCAAGCTGACCAGCAGGTGGCATATAGCAACAACCAATTAGAAGGCAGGCCTAAGTCCCTAATGCCCCCATGACTGCTTCCGCCAATCTTTTCTATAGATCAACTTTCCCCTACACCTATTATCCAAGCATGAAACACCAAGGCTTGTAACTCCCTGATTGCAACTTTTCTGCCCAAATGTCACCCAATCATATACTGTAAAACCCATTTCTCTGTCTAAAACCTACAAAAACTCCTCTCGATTGGGACTCAGGACCATTTCCTTGCATCTGCTGTGTCAGCACATAGGAGGTGTAGCCCAGGCTCAAACCTGCAATAAAGACTTCCTTGTGATTGCATTTGTACTCAGCTCTTGGGTGGTTTGTCCAGGGAGTTTCTCAAATTTGGGGAATAACAACACTATACCTCTTGGATTTCTATTAGATGAGATCTGACTGTACCCTAGCAAGTTACCCAAGAAAAGAGCTAAAATGAAGATTAGAAGAAAAGGACAGAAAGAACATCCCTCTACAGCTGTGGTTCTCAACCTTCCAAATGCTGGGACCCTGTGACACAGTTTTTATGTTGTGGTGACACCTAGCCATGAAATTCTTTCATTGCTTCTTCATAACTGTAACTTTGCTACTGCTATGAATTGTATTGTAGATATCTGACATGCAGTGCGTGTGATATGTGACCGTTATGAAAGGGTCATTTGATCCCCAAGTGGTCCCAACCCAGAGGTTGAGAACCACTGCTCTAGGATGTTTTCAGCCTTGGCTGTGGCTTTGGCTTTGGCTTTGGCTTTGGCTTTATCAGCTATCTCTGCTTCTCTGAATAACTCCCCTTCAACCAATTTTTCTGTCAAAACTAGCTCAGATGTGCTGAATTACCTCTTCTTGGAATAGTTGCAAACATTTGTATAATATCATTTTATTAAGCCTGTTTAGAATATTCTAATTAATTTGTGTCACTTGATTTCTAATATTTCCTACAGTAATGGCAATATGATATGAGAACAGGAAATAAGTTAGTGTTAGTATACCTCAAAAGGTCTCCATGGAAATCATATACTGTTAAGGTAAGGGTACCTCTCTCTTCCTCTGGGCTGCATCTAAGAAGAGAGCCTGCAACTCAAGCACAGAGAAGCCTACATCGCTCTATGATGTGCTTGGTCAGTTTCCAGTTTGCATGCATTTGAAAGGCCAGAGTTCTGCCTTTAGTTCAGAACTCCTTATAAGGCATGCCTGTGAAATCAACTGAGGTTGCCCTGGAGAAAACCCATCACCAAAAGACAGCCTGTGGTTGCTCTAGAAGGCAGGGAGAATAACTACTGAAGCCATTAACGGTAAAATATTTGCCTTTATTCTTCAGGTCTTTCTTAACTTATTGTGGTTTTATTTACTATTTAATGTCATTGAAAGTGCAAAAGAGTTAACATCTTGAATTATAAACAAGCCTTACCTTTTATTTCTTGATTATGCAATTCAAACAGACTGAAATTACATATAATTCATGCTGTGTAACAGACACACAACAAATATTTCAGCATTAATGGAACAGTGAAAACACAACACAAGAAATACTGAAATATTTTATTTTGCTTTTGAGTAAGAGCACGTGCTCCCAATGATCTGCCAATGGCTTATTGCTTATTGAGGAAGCACTAAGAGAAGATGGGCTGTGTCATTGTCCCAGACTCAAAAGGAGCAGGGGTGAATATCCTCACTCTGTCACCATTGACTGTACCAATTTATTCTCTACAAATCCCCAAAGGTTCATGATTAAGGCATACTCTAACTACACCCATCATTCTAGACATGGTATTTTGTCCTAATTGGCTTTCTGTTGCTGTGACAGAACACTAGTCAAAGCAACTTGGTGGAGGAAAGGGTTTACTTTGCTTACATTTGCATGCCATAGTCCGTAATTGAATCGGGTCAGAAACTCAACAGGAACCGAGAAACAAAAACAGGAAGAAGCCATGATCATGGAGGATAGTTGCTTACCGCCTCATTCTCAGTGTTCTGCCTTGGCCAGCTTTCTTGTATAAGCAGGCCTACCTCCCAAGGATGGCACCTCCCATAGAAGGCTTGGCCCTACCACATCAGTGACCAGTGAAGCAGCCCAAAGACATGTCCACAGGCTCAGCTAAAGGAGGCGATTCTTGCACTGAGGTTCCCTTTTCCCAGCTGTGTCAAGTGGACAATAATCAAGGCTAGCCATTCCAGCATCACTAATGAAAAAGACCAAGAAGGTGCCTTGCTCATGGCCTTGGATTTGAACTTGGTTTATATACTATTTCCAATAGCCATCATGAAGGGGCATTCGAGGCAGCTGACATTCTTCTGAGTCATGATTTTGCTTTCAAAGATATGCTGACTGCCCTGCTCCCTGTCACAATGAATCCAAAGGCACTGGATTTTTTAACATCTCACTAAGGATTATGTTAGAATGTTATTTGGGGTTTAGCTGAGAGTTTTGTAGATAATCAGAGGAGGTCATGAGCTATTTTAGAAATATGGTGGCTTAATGAATGCAGTAATCAATTCAAAAGTAATGAAGGGATTTCTCACTTTGCACCCCAAAATCAAGTTCACTAAAGCTTCCTTCAGAATTTATACATTGTGCTTTAGAGTTTGGTTCTGCTCAGTTTTCAAGCCATCTAACATACAGGGGGGGGGAGGGAGGGAGGGAGGGAGACCTTCACATTGCAAATGGATACCGGCTGAAAGCAAACAAACAAAACTTCACTCCCTGTGTCCAACCACCTTCTGAGAGATTTCCCAATGATTATACTCACAGCAACAATATATACAATGAACACATTCCCCCCACAAAAAGGCTCTCTATTATTTTCCATTTAAAACTCTCAAATACATCAATCAAAACTAAGGCATATTTTATCATAAATGAAAGCCCCTGGAAGGAAGCCCAACTTCAAACCACAACCTTTGGCTGATTAAAACTCTTTTAGAACTTCAATATTTGTAGAGCATTTGGAATATTACAGGTCCAGAACCTTATTACAACTCATCTTGGGCTGTTTTTAGCCATCTTATTTGCCCACCTTTGTGTCAAACCTAACATCCTGAGAATATCAGACAAAGCCTTTTGGGCTTTGTTAACTTAACCATAGTTTTCAAGAATCAAAAAGCTGAGTCATCAGATAGCATCTGAGGCCTAAAGCTGACATTGTTTGTTTGTTTGTTTGTCACTTTGCTTTAACCACCTACTTAATGTTTCCACCATTGTGTTTGAAAAGTGCCTTGATTTATGATTGGCATTGTTCGGTTACTATGAAAATTTTAAAAAAACTGCTTCTATATTAGAACATGGAATTTGTGGTAACCTAAATCTGTGTTCCTGAGCCATGGTGACTCATCTTTGGCTCTAGAATAAACTCTCTCTCCTCTCCTTTGTGTTTTGGGGCCCACAATAGTCATCAATAAACTTATCTCCATCTTCAATTTGTCATGGAAGCCTTTCGACATGTAATTTCAGAAAATGCCAGAATAATTCTGATTCTATTGTGTAAAATGTTGATTAAAAGAAGTGAAAAAAGCAAGAAACTGTTATTAGAGGCACAAGTACAAAGGGGTTAGGATGATATTCCTCTGTTCCCCATTATTTCTCTCATCCTCTCTTCAAATTTAAAGGTTATTTCCAAGCTAAGTAAATCCTCAAAACTTTTACTACTTAAAATAAAATGCTTTGAAGAACAAATATAAAATTTGATCTTACATACTGGACAAATAAAAACAGGCATAACCAAAACAACTTACTTCCATATAAGTCTTTAAATTCTCATTGGCCAATAATGTCAATGCAGATGATAACACCCTTTTGGCAATATGTGTATAGAGGAGGAAAAAAGTAAACATCGTCTTCCTTTCCAATCTGGCCCAATCAAATTGCAGAGACTTCCTCCGCAGCTTCACAGAATCTAAATTACAGTATAGACAGCTCCCAGAACAGGCCATACAAGTACATTCAGCTAATCTGACACAATATAGATGAATTTCTATTCCAGCTGGTTTTATGTATTATGCATTCTTAATGTGCATCAAACACTGTGATAATCCTGGGAATTTTAAAAAGAGGAAAGCACATTCTGCTCCTATGGAAACATGCTTACACACAGTTACGCACAAGAATTATAATGTGGTGAATTCTCAGTATAACAAACTGTTTTGACATCCACAAAGTAGTGTTTAATTCTGAATGCTGTTCTATAAAATCTTATAAGCAATGCTTATGCTAATACTTGCAGGCATTTTTCCAGATGAGAAAGACTTCACAACGTAGTAAAAGAAAGTTGGGAAGGAGACTGGAAGGGGAGAAGAGGACTGTGAAGCTGCAAAGGCAGCCCCGGAGAAACACACGTTTACAAGGTACTCCAAGGAGAGAAGAGGCCACTAAATCTAAGAATGAATTTCTGAAGAATAGCAGTGTGCAGTGGTTTCTGTATGTATCTTTTTTAAACAACCTTGATTTTTACTATAAATACTAGAAATCAAAATATCCATAAAATAAACATAATATCTACCATCCACTCTTTACATCTAATTAGATGGCAAATTTTGTTATTTAAAAAAATGAAAAACTTTAAGCAGTTACTGTGCCAAAGTCTCAATGCATCCTATTCGGAGAATAGCCTTGCACTATATCATCTCTTACAGCGCTTGTTTTATCTATGCATTTTATTACATGGAGGAAAACACTTAAATAAGTGACATAAAATTTCCTGAAGCACTAACTAGCAGCAGCAAGTAGGGATTAATATGAATTTGAATAGCCATTTTCATAATCTCTCATTAAAAAAATATATCTCACAATTAGCAAAAGCTTAGAGAAAATAAAAGTAAAATGAGACTAGAAAAGTGAAAACCCATGAGGGATTTCTGGGTAAGTAACCATTGATGTTCTACAAGTTCCTTGGTTTTAAGCACCCACTTTTATTTATAGCACACATTAGGATGCTCATTTGAGAGGAAGGAGATGACTATAAAACTACAAATTTGGCATTCTCAGAGAATAAAGTAATTTCCCCACTTCTTATACATGACAATGTTATGTAATATATGTGTTTCTAGTCATCGAAACACATTTTGCATTTAATCACAATAATACTTGCTTACTGAATAATATTAAATAATTCTGGAGAATTAAACAAGAATGTTCAATAAGATCTGTTAGAGAACAATTGAGTGTTCATTCTATGTTAAGCACTATATTAAGTTAAGTGCCCTCTTATTCTCTTATTTATCTGTCTAGTGGACACTAGGAGTATCCTAAAACCTGAAACCATCATGTGAATTTGCTTTGTGAAAAGAAAAGAAAAGGGATATAAAGAGGTAATGTGTGTGTGATATAAAGAGGACCTGAATAGAAATAGTAGTAGGGCCGCGAATGCAAAAAGTAAAGTATCAAGGCTCCCAAATCAAAAATAAAAAGCTTTAATCTATAAATGGGCAAAATACTTACCCACATACACCATATACTTCATCAATGATAGATAGACAATTGGCAAAGCAGCACAGGAAAACATGCTGTCATTTCATTATTTCAAGGATACAAATTTAAAGCACAAAGAAGTGCTAACGTACACCTATCACAACGACTGAAATGTTTTTTTAGCTTTGAAGGAACGATGATGCCAAGAGATAAGTGATAGAAAGTTCCAGGAGGAGCTTGGACCCAACATGGAGGAGAGAATGTCATTATATGAGGACTTTGGGGAAAGCAGTTTGTAAACAGTTCACCATACCCTCACCATACTCCCCTGGCCACACGAGTATACCTTTAGTATTTATTTACCCAAGAGAAAAACATCTAAACCCACAAAGACAGCTACAGGAATGTCTGTCACAGCTTGATTTTGATAGCCTGAACTGAATCCAGCCAGAGTGTTTATTATCAGATAAGGCTAACTGGGTTTTATCTTTATAATGATACACAGCAATGAAAAAGAGACTATAGTATTAGTAGACTCCAGCGTGAACAGACTTTCTCACTTGGAGTGAAAGAAACTCAGCTTTGTGCTTGGTGTTTTATATTCAGTGTATAAGAGTCTAGAAAACACAAACTAACCTATAGAGCGAGGCAAATCCAATCAGTGGGTATCAGGAACGTGGCCAGGAAGAGTCAGAACTGGGAAGTCCAAAGGGACTCAGAGGTAGGTGACAAATGTTGTCATTATCTGGGTTTAGCTGGTAGTTTCACAGATGTTGAGCTGAAACTGTGATAAATATCTGAAATTTAATATGTGGCAATTATTCCCAGATAAAGCTGTTCAAATATTTATGCACTCCTCTATGAAGTATCTTCTGCCATCATCTTAGTGGGAATCTCACCCACACTTTAATATGCACTAGATAGGGAAAGAATTGGAGAGGTTGTTTTCTATATGTTCATATTCATTTTCTTAACACCCCAAAACAACTTTAAAAATTCACTTATGATTAGCTGGTCTTCATTAAGGAGAGTAGTAATTCGTGCCTGTAGTCTCAGCTCTCCAGAGGTGGGAGACAGACTTCAAGGCCAGCTTTGGCTACAGAAAACAAGCCATTAAATCTTCAGATTTGAAAAAAAAAAAAAAAAAAAAAAAAAAGCCAAGCATGGTGGCACACGCCTTGAATCCCAGCACTCCAGAGGCAGAAGCAGATGGATTTCTGTAAGTTCGAGGCCAGCCTGGTCTACAAAGCAAATCCAGGACAGGCAAGGGTACACAAAGAAACCCTGTCTCAAAAAGCAAAAACAAACAAGAAAGTGTCTACCTCTACATCGACAACAAATATAGTAAAAGCAAGCTTACAGCCAGTATGCACATTCCAATTTTTCTAAAATACGACTTCTTTACAATGAAGACAAATTCTGTATTTAAAAAGACAATGCTCTTTAAAAGCAGTCTACTACAGGTAAGAAGCTGTCCATTGCGCCGGTCATTGCTTCCTGCCCTGTGTTTGTTAAATTAACCAGGAGTTATTTGTAAGTCTGGCTTTTCCTTTCCATGTCCCTAGGTTCTTAGACAGGAGAAGATTGGTGAAGAGAGACAAGGGACAGTCCAGTCCTTTCTTCATGAGCCACTGAGCCCACTCTTAAAACAGTGATTTTAATTTAGATAAACTAATCAACTAGACATTATCTAGAACAGAATCTGGTGTTCGTAATTCAGCACAAGTCTTGTTATACGGCATCCATCTGTGTGCACTTTCCCAAGGGCCTAGTGCCACACCAATGCTTACTGCGACAAAAGACAGTTACAGAGCATTCGTGGCCAAGATCTCTTAGAACTCTGCATCATGAAAGAGAAGGGCCGTGTGACGCAGAAGTCATCGCTAAGGCTGCGTTCTTATTTAGACCTAACGTTCAACAGCAGACCTTCTGCTGAGCTTGCCTGGCCTCGGTTTCCCCTACTTTCAACCAGGAGTCATGCTGCCCTGTTTCTGGTTCTTCTCCAAGCACATCGGCCCTGCACTGATAGCCCTGCCCCGAGCGCTACACAGATTCACTGCCCTACAGTACTTGACCTCCAGGTATCTTTTAGATCCCCTCCGAACCTCCCCTCGCTGCCTACTGGCATCAGTAGCCTCCTCCCAGGACACCACTGGGCCTGCCAGGGTGCGCCAGAACTTTCACCCAGAGGCCGAGGCCGCCATCAACCGCCAAATCAACATGGAGCTTTACGCATCCTATGTGTACCTGTCCATGGCCTACTACTTCTCCAGGGATGATGTAGCCTTGTACAACTTCTCCAAGTATTTCCTTCGCCAGTCCCTGGAGGAGAGGGAGCACGCAGAGAAGCTGATGAGACTGCAGAACCAGCGTGGAGGGCGGATCTGCCTCCAGGATATCAAGAAGCCGGACAAAGATGACTGGGAGAGTGGACTGCGGGCCATGGAATGTGCTTTGGTCCTGGAAAAGAGTGTCAACCAGTCGCTGTTAGACTTGCATACCCTGGCCTCAGAGAAAGGAGACCCTCATTTGTGTGACTTTCTGGAAACTCACTACCTGCATGAACAGGTGAAGTCGATCAAAGAATTAGGTGACCACGTGCACAACTTAGTCACCATGGGGGCTCCAGCTGCTGGCCTGGCAGAGTATCTTTTCGACAAGCACACCCTTGGGAGCGAGAGCAAGTACTAAGTCAGAGGCTGCCTTTCCAGTACTCAAGTGGGTCCCAAGACCCGGACTTAGCGGTCTCCTGCTTTCCTGCCCTTAAAATTCAACTCCGTCTTTACGTTCTCCTCCTTTTTGGACTCTTCTGCCAGTGTTTCGTAGAGAAAATATACCAAGCCCAGTGTTCACCACAGCTTTCTACCAACATCAAAGTACTACTAATTTTCCAGCCTGAAAGATAGCCCAGAATACTATGGTATGAAAAGGATGGAAAAAAAAAAAAAAAACCTCTGAAATTAGATACAAGATCATGTTCTTCGAATATTGTCATCAAATGTTGCTGCTAACCATGAACTTAAAATGAGATTCCATGATTTTCAATTCGACATTCTTTACCATCTTCAAGAGCTTATGCAAAATGCTCAGTGGGGGGAAAATATAATATATAAATAACTATAACTCCAAGACAGAGGTGTGGAGTACGTTGAAAATCAGAACCCAAAATTTTGACAACTATGCTATTTTCCCAGTGTGCTCTGAAATGGCAGTGTATGGGGATGACCTAGTTTTTTTAAAAAAACTTTCACTTCAAATTAGGTATTGGCTACATCAAGTATCAGTGGTGTTGGACATCTCAGTGGATTCACGCTCTAAGGGCTCTGAGAAGTCTTTTAATTAAACACACACAAAAATATCAAAAATGCCTTATACTCTGTTTCAGTGTTTCCCAAACACATGCTGTCTCAAGACAGGGTGATTTGGACTTGCTTTGTTTTGCTCTTTTTGCCTTAAAAAATAAGTACAACACAACAGACCAGGTCAGTTTGGCTTCAGTATCTGTACCAGACTCTAACCATAAGGTTGTACCATCCAGACGGAAACTCTTTCATAAAACGAATTTCATCATGTTTATAATGCGGTGGGGAGTGAAGAAATATGGGGTAGAAAAAGTCGAGAAAGGATGAAGAATGAATCCTACCAGGTGAAGGTTTTTTGGAGGGAAGGGGTAAGATGAGTGGGAGGTGATGCTTGTTGAACAGGTATTGGAATAAACCAGAGAACTATGTGATTGATGGCTAGGGGGACAGCCTGGGAATAGCAGTGTGTAGGTAGCTGTAAGGGACAGAGGGTGTTTGGCCGAAGTTGTTACAGGTGTAGGAAAAGAAAATGGCTCCCAGTGTTCCAATGGAGGAATCCTCAAAACACTGAACAATCAGCAGCTTAGCCTGCATTAACATGAATGTCTATGGTTAATTTGAGTCCTCTGAAACACAAATAACAAAAAGTTGGTACACAAGAAGCTAGGGAAAGCTGGGCTTGTTTGTTGGCTCTTATAGGAAAGTCTTAAAATCTATAAGAGTCTTACATTAGGCTTCCTGTAAGTCTGGTGCTTAAGGATGGAAAGAAAGTGATGAGTATTTTCATGGAAATTTATTGTTCCATGGAAATCTGTACAGGGCTAGCAAGAGACCTTCAGCCAAAGTCATCAGAAGAAGCTCAGTACCTCAGACACTGACCTAAGTTCTTTCCAAAGTCCTGGGTGATTGATGCAGAAGAAGTGCTGACTTTTAGAAGAGCAGCTTGGGGCCCTTGGAAAATTAGGCCCCCTGTAGCCTGTAATTTGAAGACTATGTGCCCGTGATTACACAGATCCAACTGTTTCCAGGGAAACGCTGTACATGGGAAAACACGGGAGCTGCCATTAAATCCAATTTTGTTAAACACATTCTGATGTGGGCATAAATTTCTAATGCATTATTTTAAGAACGATCTGTGTCACACATGAGGTTACATTACGTAAGTCTAAATATATAGGAAGAATTACAGAAAATATTAGAATGACTGAAATATATATATGGTTTAACTAGGGCCTCTCTAGAAGTGACATTGTAGTTCACGTTTTAAAAAATCATTTGTCGAAAAAAGACAACATTCTTATGGCTATCATAAGAATGTTATGATTATTATAAGCTCTTATCCTTATTACTATCATAAGAAAAACAGAATATAAGATGTAAAGAAAGACAATAAAGTCTTGAACTATGGTTAAAATTATGGCAACAGAATAGAAACAAATAGGTGCTAGTGAGAATTCAGAGATGAAATCATTTAAATCTTGTAATCATGATCAAGTGCATGAAAAGGGTGACAAAAACAGGATATGGAAAATAAACTGATATGTCTCAAGTCAGTTACTGGAAAATATGTGATTTAAAAATAAGCAGTGCTCTCAGCAGGAGATCTAAGTAGGGGAGGGTGTGTGTGTGATGGTTCCAGTCCACTTGTGTTGATTAGTCTCATTTTCCATGTTATTCTGAAGTAGTCTGTTTTGTTGCACAGAAATCCTATTATCTGTCTTTAGAAATTTTCCTCTTCAGTTTTCCTAGATGAGTGTTTTTCAAACAGCACATCGTAACCCATTAGTATGTCATGAGATTGGTTAGTGAGTCACCATGCACTTTCTGTGAACAAAATAGAATGAAAGTGAATGCTGGTGAGGTACCAGTGCTGTCTAAGGACATTTGCTTCAGGTGTACGCATGTGTATTCTCATGAACTTACATTTTCAGTGGGTGACATTTCTTATTCTGTCACCGTCTCAAAGACTCAATAGCTATTCTTTCAGATAATTATTTTATAGTCTCCTAGCTCCTCAAGTCTCCCAATCTCTTTTTCCTACTGTCAATGATAATCCTTTTACTCACTGAGAAATTAGAAGTAACCGCAGGAAAATTTCACTGGTCCTGCACTGAATTAATCATCCCCTTACATCTGTATATATTTGTTATGCTTTGGGTTGTGCTGCAACAGTTGGAGGAGACAGCCTCAGCCTTCCCACAAAGCCCACGAGCTTAGGATGCCTACAGTAATGTCTCCCGCAAAGGTTTCCCATCTTCATTAGTTGATTCCCCTGAGAATGGAAACTGCCCTTTCCTCCCTCCCCCCCAACTCACCTTTAACAAATAACACTATCCTTAGACTCAAAATACTTGTAGAAAATAATAAGCTACCACCATGTATCCACCACTTTCCAACATTGCTTAGGTCTACTCTCTACTTTCACTACTTATTTTACTCTCCCCTGATCATTCCCAAGTTTAGCTTCACACAGATTCTGTCTCCCTTGTAAAAGTTGTGTGGCTTCGGCATTTACAAATTCATTTCCAGCCTCTTCTTATTCAACACTGTCAGTATGTGAGGTACTCATTGTCCCATACCTCAGTTATCCTTTAACCCCCTCTGACGCTTCTGACCTTTAAACCCTGAGCCATGCTAGAGAGCTGTCCTTGCTTCTCGATTCCTCATGTACATCAGCATTTTTTCCCTACAGATCTCATCAAACCAAATGAGATTTTTAAATAGCGTATTTATATAATGTAATAATTCTTCCCTTTGAACTCTGGGCTTGAGTACCAAATATTTGACACTTTTCTTCAGCTATATATCAAACATCTCAAATTTGTCCTGTTTAAAGCCACATGGTCAATTTCTCTGCCCTCCAAAGCCTGTATATTCCAATCTTTTAATCTCTATATATACAGTCCCGTTCTACCACTATGGTCTATCCATATACAATCCTCGTCTTTCTTTCCATATTGTAATCATTGCTCCTCCCTAAAGCCTCTATTTTCATATTAGCTCTCATCCATCCCTGCATCACTATGTTTTACATCACACTCTTTACAGCTCTGACTGTGTCCATACTTATTTGTATAGTCTTGTTTCTCCACAAGGCAGTACCCAATGAGGGTTTCTGTTTTATTGACTCCAACCTAAGAGCTTTTAATTTTACTTTTCAAGATTCTTTCATTATTCCCCTAACTTAGGAAAAAAAAAACGTCCAGCTCATGATGTGTGTCATGCCTCACATAGCCCTGTTTGATTTTGGTGCCTGAAGTTCTTGGACCAGATTCACTTTTTGTATGTTTATGGATGTTTGTAACAAGCGGTAAGAGTTGAAAGAGGCTGAGGAGGGGTGTGTGTTGAATTTCAAGAGTTATAAATACCCATGAATGTTGGGATCATCAATATTATCTCTCTAGTATGAAAACAAAAAATGAAAGAGAAGCATGGAGAGGAGGAGAAGGAACAGAGGCAGGGGCCAGGGGATATGGGGGGGAGGGGTCAGTAAGCCAGCCATATTTGTTGCCACTGGCCCTGGGACATGCAGCCTGTTCCCTCTGTGATGAACACTTTCCTCCAAAAGCAAATGTAAGTTGCATTTTCACCCCCTTCACTCTCTGATCACCACTGTAGAGAGACTTCTGGGTCATCCATGCCAACTTAGTCTCTGTCTCTTCCATTACTCAATTCCTCTCTTTGATTTTCATTTCTCAATGGCATTTATTACCACCAGATACATTTTTTTGCTTTGCTCAGAATTTCTTCTCTCAGGTCAGACCCTTTGTTTTGTTCACCACTGTCATCATAATTCTAGAGACCTACTGCCAGCTAGTAGGCCCATAATGATAATGAATGACTTAATGATTAAAATATCCTGAAACTAGTCAGAAGTGATAACCTAGACATTTAGAAAAATTTTGGATAGAACTCATGTATGAAATTCTCATAAATTTTATAAAACCGATGAAAACTATGATGAAATATTAGTATTGGAGAAGGGGCTGGAAGCTTCTCAGGAAGATACTGCTAATTAGTAATTGCTTTTAGTATTACTACTAGTACCCAAAAGGAAGAGGAAAATGGGAGACAGGCCCAAATACAGAAATTTACAAACTGGAGAGGCTCTATCTAGATTTAGGGCAGATAAAATTTTAAATTCCTTGAAAAAAATTCAGGAACAGAAGATAAAAATATCCAAGACAACAGTGGTAAAATGCAGCACTGATCTTAGAGGCATGAAAAGAGTTCCTCTCGGATAGGGCAGGGCAAAGTTTACAGTGCCCGTAGACTGAGAGACCATCAGAGCTGGTGATCAGAAAGTCAATAGTTATTTCAGAGTAATGTCTTTAGGAGTGGTGGAGGCAGAATGTCAAATCAGATTAAGGGAAATGAGGTGGAAAATATAGAATGCTTTTTCAAGGTTTTTTTTTTCTTTCTCTCTCTCTTTAATCAAGAGCACAAGAGAGGGAAGATGATTGCAAATGTTAGAAAATAAGTCAGCAGAAAGGATAGGCTTGAGAAACAAGCAATTGGACAGGCTTCCAGGGAGAGTGCTATCCAAGATGGGCAGAGCTCAGGCACAACCTGGAAGGCTCTGTCCTCACAAACCACTGAGCCCTGAATAGGGAAGAAACAGCATAGAGTTTCAAATGAGAAGAAAGCAAATTGAGGGTTCTTACCTTGGCAGAGCCCATTTTATAACTAAAATAGCAAATTAGATCATTTATGGAAACATGCCTATCTATGTAAAAACATTTTAATTAACACTAGTCCTAGATATTAATACAAATTGTAAGCAAACAGAAACTAAAATTTTATAACTAATAAGTAAATCTTTGTGCCTAACATTTAAAACAAAATCTGCGGCTTTCACAATATAAAATACTGCACCAGCACTAAGATGAAATCATGGATTAGAAGGTGCCTCTATGTGACTTGGTGACTGAGAAAAGATTCTTTCCCAAAGAGAGAAGGTGAGATGAGTATTGATAACACAGAGAGAATGGTAGGATGGCTGAAAAGTATGGATAAACAGAAGGGCTACTCATTGCAGAAAGGGAAGGAGCACATGACTGCAGTGGCCTGGCTGTTGGCATGGGTAAGTGGAAGTGAAAACCTTATCTAAAGGGCAAGCCAGGCTAGTTAGCAATAAGACACTGGAAGTTGTACCCACAGGATGAGTCTATAGTCCTTGATAGCCTTGAATTCCATTGCTGGTTTTGGTGAGAGGGTGACTCCTCTAGCACTATGGGTCAGGGGGAGAGAATGTTTCCATCTGATCACTCTTTGTGAGGGAAGGATCTGTGACTAGACACAACCTTGAAAGGGAATCTATTGTTTTAGCTGGGTTTCCATGGAAGCCTGAGAAGAACAAAAATAAGTCAGAGGTCCTGGAGTCACCCTGCCAGAACCACAGGTTCTTAGAGACAGCTGTAAAAGGCGATGGTAAAAAGACAGTCAAACATCGATGAGTCAAAATGTTCTGTCAACAAGAAGCTTGAAGGCTCAGCCAGTGAAGAGTCAAGTAGGCAGAATCTCTGCCCTCAGCAGCTAGGGACTGACACAAAAAATTGGTAACTACAATAGCCCGGAGCTAGGTCAGTTAGTAGGTGAAACTCCAAAGCCACAAGATTCACTACCATGGAGACTGAGAACCTTGAAGTTCCATTATGCTACTGAACATTTACAGTCTGATCCCTCCGGTGGGGTGTTTAATGCTTAGTGGATTTTGAAAACATGGATCCTACTCTTCTGTACAGATCTCAGTGCTATGTTTGCATCACAGGGCTACAAGCTAACCACCTCCAGGGTATATGGACTAAGGAGCCTCCTCTCAGTAGAGCAATCTCCCAAGTTCAGACAGCAGAGGGACAGTGGTGTGGAAAGGAGAAAATAAAGTTCTGCTGGATATTTGACAGTAAACGACAGGCTCAGGAGCAAGCTAACCAATCACTATATACAGCGGTTCCCAACCTGTGGGGTGTGACTTCGCACAGGAGGAGGGGGTTGCATATCAGGCATTTACATTAAGATTCATAACAGTAGTAAAATTACAGTTATGAAGTGGCAACAAAATAATTTTATGGTTGGGGTAACCAAAACATGAGGAAGTGAATTAAAGTATCTCAGCACTAGGAAGGTTGAGAACCAACCACCGATCTAGAAGACAGATCTTCAAGGTCCCCTAGCCATCCCCTCAATCCACCATACAACCACCTAATTGACACCAATTTTGAAGGTTTTGGAAAGAAGCTAATATAACAGGCCTTCCCTTTTGTGTGCCTTTTATGTTTCATGCCCCTTGACCCTTTATGATGTAATACATGGTGCCACAACTCTTTTTTTTTTTTTTAAGAGCTTTGGTGTTGGTCCTTAAATGTCCTTCTTATGTTTAATTTTTAGAGAGTTTGTCAAATTACTGAGCAGCCTCTTTTGTCACCTGCCCTTTCTTCTCTTTCTCTTCATTCGTGTTTTCATTTCTTTTATCCAACTTGCTTTTTCTTTACTTTCCATTTTATTATCTTCTTATCTTTATTATCCTGCTTTTTATTTCATTCATCTACTATTTCTCCTACGTATTTTTTTAGCTTAAAATACCAATTTTGCCATTTTCTGTTCTGTATTCATTGGTGGCCTACTAGTGGACTTTAGTGGAATTTACGTGGATTTTAAATTTTTGTTCAGTTGGAGCTGTAGCTGTTGTAACAATTTCCTTTTTATTGCTTCTAAGTGGTACTGTAATTTGCACCCTCCAAAGAGGCTGCTTACTAAGATCTTCAGATAGATGTTGAAACAGATATATCACAATACAGAACAAGAAAACTGCTAAAGGAAGGCAATACGATCCCAAAAATTGTAGATGAAGGAAGATTGTTCAAAGCAAAGTGTACAGATAATTCCTTTTCTTACTCAAGGCAAATAATAAAGCAATCTGTTTATAGAGAGTTTGATAATATTTCAAGTAGTATACCAAAGAGGCACTATATGTACAAACAAACAAAGAAAAAGTGCTGCTCAATTCAGTGGATGTCAAGGGTTATGTTGTATCAAGGAGTATGCTGTAAGGACCAAATAGCAAAACCAAAAATATCTGTCTTCACAACGTAATATTTTCCAAAAAGTTACAACTTACATTAATTCTGCTATATGAGTTAGCTATGTGGTAACTTTTTTAATAGCAAAAATCATTTATTAGTGGTGAATGCATTAAGCAATGTATGAAAAATGTTGTAGGTATGATCTGATCTTAAAAGGGGTAGAGGTATTTTTAAAAGCCAGTTTGCCTCTGCACACTGTTTCCAGACAAACAGAAGGTACTGGAAGTTTATCCAAAGAGATCTGGAGAGCAGAGCTGTTGATGCTTAGACTCTGGTCCTGGATGATAGCACTGAAAGAACAAGTACCACTCAACTTCTCATTTATCATAAGAGTTAGTGATAAATACGGTGTCACTGAAGAAATGGTTCCTTTGTGCCATTACAGGACACAACTAAATCAATAAATGTATATAGTGCACTGAAATATTAAATTGGGCTCTCTTGTTCATTGTCAACGTTATCTACTATAGTATACTCATGGTGCCCAGCGATGGTTGTTAAAAAGAGGGACTTGGAAAAATAATAGGGGAAGATGCGATTAGTCTATAAGACTCCAAGACTCATAGCCATGTTTAACAAAGTATTTTATCAAAAACTGATTCACAAAAGCATTAAAATTGACTAGGTTATTTATGTTGCCATCAGGATATGAGTTTCATATGGGCCAGCATATTGAATCATCACCAATTCCAAGAATGTCTTGAAAATGTTGGTGTTGGTTTTAATGGCATCATTTGTTATTTGGAAATAAGGTATCTAAATCAAGGCAACGTGGTAAAAAGAGTTTATGACTTGTAATATAAAGTCATTTATGGTATCAGAAATGGTATTTGTGTCAGTACTTGACAATGAAAACTAGTTTACAGAAATTGCATTGTTTACTGCATTTTGCTGTTCGTTTAAATGAGCTAAGCATGGGTCTTTAAGGTAAAAAGCAGCTTATCAGTGAAGTTATTTCAAATCATAACACCATTTTAAATGAACCTGAAGTGGTGACCAACTCAACTTAAGATAATTTTATGCATTTTAGCACACGGAATAAACACAGGCCTGTAACAGTATAAAATATGTATCTTTGCTTTCTGAGCTGATATAGTGGCTTGAAAGTAGATTTTAAGATTTCTGGGAAAACTACATTTCCCTGTTTCTGTGACTCCACTTTTAGTCAACATCAGTATGTTCCTTGCCAATTTTCACAATAAAGTACATAGAGCTAGATCTGGCATTCACTTTTTAAAAAAATGTGTCTATTACATTTTCCAGGCCTATCTTCCCTGAGACAACTATCCCTCACCTCATAAACAAACCACTGCCGGCATTGCCTCTGGGCAGCACCTACAACTGCATTTCAGGAATGAAGCACGCAGAAATTAAATTTGGCACCAAACTCTCTGGTGAGCCCCTTGAGAACTCACTGAGAACTTCAACTCTATCTATCAAAACAGATACTGTTCCATTAGTTCTTCAAATACATTAACAAGTGTCCCATTAATTTGATCTTGTCTTTCTTTCTTTCATATTAAAAAATAACAAAAATTCTTATTAGCTAAGTTTATTTATTTTGTGTATTAGTGATTGAAACATGGGGATGTGCTGAGCAATTTTCAAGGAATCTCCAAATGAAACAGCACATAATTAAGTTGTTTTTTTTTTTTAATGGGGAGACTTTCGTTGATCTTTAGCAGTAGATATGAAAAGTATACACTGACTTAATTACTGCTCATCACAGTTCACTACTGTTTGTGTATTTGAACCAGCAAAGATGAGAGTTTGAAGCCCTGATCGCAATCTAAAGATTGATTTCTGAGCTTTATTGAGCCTTCCTCGACTGAAGTAAGCATCTTTAAGTTAATATAGCAGTCACAGAAAATATAATTCATTGCAAATTAAAATTGAACATAGAGACAATGTTCTTGTGCAAAATATAAGAGTAGTAATACTTTATGATGACTTTGCACTAGGAAATCTATGAACTTCCCTTATTCGTGTTAACATTTTTCTCACAGCTCTGTCTTCTAGGTGTTATTTCATCTTTCTAATACACATAGACTCAGAAGTCATATCAATTCTAAGTGTCTAAGCCAAACTAATACCCTGGGGTTTCCACTTTCATGTTCTAGAGATCTGTGCAGCTCTGTTTTATAGTGAAGGATTTGAGATCAAATCCATGTTAAGTTCATCGGAAAAACTAAATGAAATACTTATTCCACAGGAGACTCCTCAGTACATGCTTCGTCTTCAACAACATGATTTATGAGCTTAATTATATCCATTAGTAGAATATAATGATATCAAAGTCTTAATTATTAGATTTCAATCACACTAATTGGCCCTGAAAATATTAAAGTGTCAGCAGTATCTAAGTTGAATGTCTTGATGGTTAACATTTTATTGTCACACGTGAAGTACCCTTAATAATAGATGCAATAGGTAAATAAAAATAATTTTCCTCGTGGCCCTGTGCAACATGAGAAGACAGGCCTGCGAGCACACTAGCCAATGCAGCTGCCATCTTGGCCCAGACCCAGCCCTTTGAGTCAATCTACAACAACATCTACTCCAGCTATGTGCTACCAGAGGGAACGGAGGACCTGGTCCTGCAGAACTAGATGTCATTACTGAATGGGGCCAGTCCTAGGCCATCTGGCTGGCCACCACCATGGAGCCATTGTGGCTGCAGCAAGAGCTACTTGCCCTGCTGGGAAACAAAGAACACAGGGCAGCGATGCTGCCTGCAGTGTGCAGGTACAGGGGTCGAGGGTAGATAAGGGTAGAGGTGTGCAGCAGCCTGGAGCTCACCTGGACCCCATCCCCAGAATCCCTGCCTGGCCACAATATCACCCTGATCCTTGGCAGCAGTAGGATATCCGAGAGGCGTCTCAATGATGGCCCAATATTTATGGTATGTCAGAATCCAGAAACCTTGAACTAGACCAATGACCCATTGCAGTAAGTATTTACATGTAAAGCTGTTGGACAAAAGAAAAAAAATATGCGGTGTCTCGCACTGCAGTTTCCACTGCCATTATGACGACTGAGTATGAGATGGAGAGGTGGGAAAGAGGGAGGAATCAAGCAGGTGAGTGAGTGGTGAAGAGAGGCATCGATGTCATCACCTTAGTCAGTGTGATGGCGGGCCATGGTGGACAGAGGATGAAAGTGTCACTGCCAGGTGGGACCAACAAAGTGGTGTGCAGCATCCCAGAGCTTCTGACTCAGCCCCTATACAAGCTGCCAGGCAGTACAGTTGTCCTGGTTCTGGGCGAGGGCGTGTCCAGGATGAAGAAGGGTTCATTTTCTGAATTGGACCTGCTCAAAAGATCTCAGTGGTCCATGACGCCCCTGGAAGCCACTTTGATATCCATGGTCTGCTGCCCCAGGCCATGTTCAAGCTAGAGATTCACATGATTGTGCATGATCCTGCAGCAACTGGAAGCCATGTCAATGTCCCTGGTTTCAGTTACCACGGAAGGCTATATGAATATCCTTCATCTGGGCCAGCCCCTGAGGCCATCCTGATGTCTTTGGCTTGTGCTGCCACCAAGGGTTGTTTCTGGGTCTGTTGTCCTTACTAGCTCAGTTTGTGTTGATGTCCTTGGCCCAAGTTACCACCAAAGGCCATGTGGATGTGCTATAGCCTGAATCCATGTCGGCATTCAAGGGCTGTGCTGCCGCAGGGGCCATATTGGCCTGCCACTTAATAACATGGTAATGTCCATTCTGTGCTGCTTCCAGAGCCCAGATCTGTGTTCCCACAGCACCTGGGGGTCTGTGTTGATGATGTGCATGGCCCATGTTATCCCTGAAGGCCATGTGAATGCCCATGGTCTGTGCTGCATCCTGAACCCACGTTGATGACCATGGGCTGTGCTGCCACTGAGGGCCACGTTGATAGGAGTGTCCTGGGCAGCCACCTAAGGCCATATTGATGTCCTTTGTCTGCACTGCCACCAAGGACTGTGATGGCATCAGTGACCCCAGTAGCAGCAAAGGATTGTGTTGATGTCTGCCATCTGAACTGCCAACCACAGACCCTGCTGAGGTCGGTGGTTCGTGCTGATACCTGAAACCATGTGGATGTCTATGGTCCTTGCTGTCATCCGAAATCATGCTCCTGCTGACTGTAAAGGGCAAGGAAGCTACTTTTGCCATGGTATTGATGTCTGCAGACTCACAATTGAGAAAGGACGTAACTGTGTTGGGGGAAACATGTGAGTAGAAATCTGTGAAAATGCAGTGACTTCAGAAGTAACAACAGATGAGCATTCCGTTATATAATACAGAGACGCTGTCCAAGCACCGATGAAATTATCACTGCAATATGTGAGGACTCAAAGGAAGAAGCACTGCAAACAAATGAAAAGTCACAATGACATGGGAAGAAAACTATTTGCACAACAAAGACCTAATCTAGATGGAAACATTATGATCATGCGTTGAAATTCACCAAGGCCTGCTGGATTATAACATGGATTATTCCCGCTCTTTGCATCTCTTGCGCTAGCATTCTTGCATGGCCACCATGATCCTTAGTGGTACCCTCACATACTCTGCTGCAGTCAGCTATCCTGACCCACTCTCCCATGCCTTCGCCATCTGTTCCCAGTTTGGTAGACACTTGGCACAAGAACATACTGAAGGGCTGATCCCCCCTACTCCACAGTCTCATGCAGCATTTATTCCTCCAGTGTCCTTCTTCCCTTTAATGTCACTTGTATGTTGCATGTCCTCCTACCCTAGAAAAGTCTGCATTACTGTCTCCAGTTTCTAGTCTCCAAGGACTAAATAAACTGCGATACAAGAGCTGTTTGATCAGTGAATCAAACTACCAAGCCATGTTAGAGCCTAGCTGGAACAGTTCAGAGCCACTGCACAATTCATTCAGACATGTACATTAGAGACATAGTTATCTAGTCATAGAAGACACATTTATCATCAACATAGCATCTTAGCGTGATTATAGTAACCACATCAAGAATGCTGAAATAGCTGCCTAGAGTAATGAGACTACCTCTGTCAGTCACTTATACTTTTAAGGTTGAGATCTTTAACTCTCAGGAATCTTTAAAGTTACAAACTGTAAGTTCTTCGTTTCTGAGCATTTTATCTCTATAGTATTCACAAAGGAAAATATGCTATGTAGAAAAGTAAGGATATTCCAGGAAAGTGGGTCATGGAAGGTTTCAGAAGGCAGTTTCTCCAGGTAAAAACATGAATTTTTCATACTGTTTCTACTCTCAAAGCATTTGAAGCATTTTAATGTTCTGAGACAGGGTCTTGCCATGTAGCCAGGCTGACCTCGAACTGAGGATTCTCCTGCTGGCTGCTCACCTCCAGAGTGGATCAGAGGCCTGTACCTCCACACCTGGCTGAGCTTGCGGTGTGGATGCGCAATTGCTGCATGTTGAGGTGTTTTTATTAGACATATTTTTTTTATTGTATAACTTCCTGTTCCTCTCCACTACCCATTTCAAGCATGTTGCTGTTCACTCAGATCTCCAGATGACATAGTGGGCACCCTGTGCACCTGTTAAGCTGCTGATCACCCAGCTAGATTTTACTAAGTCCTATTGGCACTAAAATGATCAAAATTTCAGCTTCTGGGAATACTAACAGGGCACTGAGCAGGAATCACAGAAACATCATTCCTCCTTTCTGGGGCTATTCCACATCTCATGAGCTCAGTAGAGGTGTGGAGAGAGAGGCCATACAGGAGCATGTAGTAAAGTCACCTTTCTTCCATCTTAGAACGTCCAGGCAAGAATATCCTGCCTCCAGTGAGCCCTGTAGGATCTGAGACCACAGTGATTGCCACACAGCCCACTACACCCCAAAGTTTAATTGTTCTTTATTTATCTTCAATGGTTGCCTTTAATCTTAAATTAATTCCCATAAACTTCTTCCAAAGCAATACCTCTGTCTCAGAATCAGCTAGCTATTCCACATCTGAGAACTATGATTTCTCATTCAAAATTCAACATGAATTCATTGGGTATATGTACATGTGAACAACAGATAGGGCTAGGGAAATGTTCTTCTAAAGAACCTGTGTTCAGTTCCCAGCACCTTCACAGTAGCTAACAACCATCTGAAACTGCAGTTCCAGAGGACCCAACACTCCTTTCTGGTCTCCAGGAGCACTCAATGCACATGATGAACGAATGCACATTTGGGCAACACACACATACACATACATTGTTTTAATTGAAAATCTCTGATCCTTCTACTTTACCAATAAAGACTCAGGTGCCAGCTTTTGTGGTGAAAAACCTGCTAGCTAGATCTGGGTAGATTCTCCACAGTTGAGTGGAGAGTGGGGTCTGACTTTCATACGTACTCTGGTGCCTCGTATTTGACCACGTCCCCTGGATGAGGGGGCCTGGTGGCACTCAGAGGAAGGATAGCAGGCTACCAAGAAGAGACTTGGTACCCTATGAGCATATACAGGGGAGAAAGTCCCCCTCAGTCACAGTCATAGGGGAGGGGAGTAAGGGGAAAATGGGAGGGAGGGAGGAATGGGAAGATACAAGGGATGGGATAACCATTGAGATGTAATATGAATAAATTAATAAAATAAATTTTTTTTAAAACCTGCTAGCTCAGAGAGGCAGAGAAAGCACCCCGCTGACCTTTCTATTCAGCTCGTGTTCCACTGGAAAAAGCTCCAAAAGGCTCACTAGCTCAGCTGACAGCCCCGGAGGAAAAGGCCAAAAAACCAAATGGCAAAAGCTTGCTAGTTCAAAGTTCAAAAAGCCAAAGGACAAGAAGCTGAGGAGCTCAAGAGCTAGAGAGCTAAGAGCTAAGCTAAAACCTCAAGGTAAAGGACCAAAGACTAAAAACCTAAAGCCCTTTCTACTTCTACATGTTGCCTTAAATACCTTTCAACTCAATGTCCCTCCTACTCTTTAATCCCTGTCAGCTGGTTTCTTGTTCTGCCTCCTGGCCTAGGGTTAATTTTATTAAACCCTGCATACAGATATCTCTTGGATTAATGGTGTGCGTAAGGCTGACTGAACCACACCTTAATCACCTGTTTATAATAAACAGTTCTTAGATTAAAGGTGTGTTAGGGCTCAACCACAAAAACAGGGATTTACAGCTCAATCTCAGGGATCACAATGGAATCAAAGATCTTATAACACACATAAAATGAAAACAATAAATGTTTTTAAAGACCAAAGATAAGTAGTGACAAGGATGTGTAGGAAGGGGGACCCTTGTACACAGTTGCAGGGATATAGAATGGTATAGAATGCCAGAGTAGCGGCTGCTGAAAACACAAAGCATAACTTCCAGCAATCCTCTTTCAGGTGGTTTTAGTAAAAGCAAAGGATGCCAGTGTTTTGAAAGGAAAGTTACTGTATCATACTTATTGCAGATGACATATAGGATGTACCTATAAGCTTCAATGGATATATTCTAAAACACGAGTCAATGTACATTCAATACATGTATCCATGGGTACATATACATATAACACATACGTATATGTGCATGCACTTATAGCCAATGGAATAGTATTCATCATTTACAAAGGAAATTCTATTAACTGTAACAACGTGGCTATAGCTAGGGAAGTTTACCATAAGTAAAAGATGTTAGATATATAAAGACCTACTGCTGTGTGATTGCTTTGTAGAGACCAAACCAATGCCATTTTGTATTCAGGACCTGAGCACCTAACCGCCCCCCCCCCCCAGAGTTTCCAGGGAGAACCACAAACATACAGATAACAACTATTCGTAGAAGCCTGCACATGGGACCCGCCAATCAGAGCTACAGGTCTCAGTGACCAGAACAAATGAAAATTTTCCCCCTGTGGTCTGGCCCTGGTCCCCTCCCTTAGCCCTGGTCTCCCAGCCAATCAGCTTAAAGGACAACATTCCTGTACCCCTCCCATCTATCATGTAACAACAAGGCTTAGAAACCACCCCCACCCCACCCCTGCCTCCAGTTTTTTCCTTTAAAAACCTTGTTCTCCTAGCACTAGGGGCCACCATCCTCCCTCCTCAGGAGGGAGCTGATGGTTCAGGCTCCTGTACATCTGTGAACCATAAAAAAAGGGTAAACTCAGCGAATAGCATGAAGCGTGATTGAGGTTCATAATGGTCAAAGGATATAAAGTGTCAGGAGAAAAAAAAAAAAAAAAATCAAAAGACCTAACTACAGCACAGTGACCACAAGCAATTGCAATGTTTTTGTGTTCTTAACTGTGGCTGAGATATTTTAAGTATTCATAACCTAATTACAACATTCTTATTTGAGACAGTGAATATGTTAATTATGTTGATTTTAGCCATTCCAAAATATATACACATACCAAAATACCATGCTGTATATCACCAACATATGCCACATTTATTTATTAATTAAAAACTATATAAATGGAAGTATCTTTTTAAAAAACATCTTGATAGTTTCTTCTTTCCAAGATCGTGTCCCCTTCTAAAACTGAAAACCCACATTTTAAGCAATTCCGAAGCAATGGCTAAAGTGGAAACAACATAAAAGAGGAAAGTTTCTCTTTAAAATTAAAAGCCTGACTCTCGATTGAGAGGTTAAAAAGTGTCTTTTTATCATTTTAACGTCCAAGAGAAAAAGAGGTAGTAAGTGTCCATGTAACTAAGCGGATTCCCTAGTTGATTCTCTTAAAAGCAATGGGACACGCCCCCTCCCCCTGTAGTCAGACATTTATAAAGCCTTTATGTTTGTCAAAAATCAGCAACAGGCATTGAGACAGCGATTTCTCAGGGTCCAGGAATTAAATATTGAGTTTTGATATTAAAAAAAAAAAAACAACTATGAGGTTCAGTTCAGGAAATGAAATGTAGCCTAACATGACCCAGCTTTCAATGCTCCTGGGTTCCAGATTAACTGCACTTACTAGCATCCTGGAGTTCCCAACAAGAGCCCATTAGGAAAACATTGTTTTACACATGATGAAAACGTTATGTTCCTTCGTCTGTTTCTGCTGATGGCAAAGAGTTTATGTCATGTAAAGGTCAGGCACTGCTCTATCTGAAAATTTGTTGCAATGTGCAAAGAAAATAGTTTTTCTTTGTTTGAGCTAAATTAGAAGTTAATGGACTGAATATCCCACTGCAGCAATAATGTAAATAAGTACAAAGCTGGAAGAGAGAGAGAGACAGAGTAAATCAAATTGAGTTGAACGATACATCTTCCCAAGAACGTGGTGCACAAAAACGTGGGCTGAAGAGTAATTATTTTTACGCATGGTCACTTAGCATTTTCAACCAGTAAAACTTGTTGTACTCAGGTCCCACAGATGAGCACAGACTCCTGGTCGTAAATGTCAGGATGCCACCTTGTGGACAATGCACCTTATTTGGAAACCTCTGTCTGATTTCTTCACATAGTAAAAGATTTTCATATAAATCTCTTCGGTATGGCAGAAATTAATCAATGAGGGCACATTTATTTTATTAGCATGACAAGACAAAGTTGTTATTATTAATAAATTACATTAAAGAAGCTCTTTTTACTGTGTTGTTTGCTACAGTTTAAATTTAGTATTCGAAGAATCCATCTGCTAGAGAAGTATTTAGTTAAAACTCTGTTTTCAAAAAAAGTAATGAAAGCCGGGCGTGGTGGTGCACACCTTTAATCCCAGCACTCGGGAGACAGAGGCATGAGGATCACTGTGAGTTTGGAGCCAGCCTGGTCTACAAAGTGGGTCCAGGACAGCCAAGGCTACACAGAGAAACCTTGTCTCAAAAAAGAAAAAAAAAAGTAATGAAATCCCTACTAGTAAAGATAAATTCCATTTATTTATATTGCATAATTTCCAACACTTTAAGCAAGATGTAAGTTGCTCAATATATTGTTGCTGGGTTCAGTAAAAAAAAATTTGAGATGCAAACATTCTCAAGTATAAAGTTGATTTTTAATGTATTGTTATTTCTCATTAACATATATATTTATTCAAATGTCAAGTTCTGTAATTTACAACAACTCCAATAGCATTTCCTTTCATAAAATGCAAATGATTCCAGCAAAGAATGGTATATGTATGTGTCGTGTCTTAGTTATCACAGCTGTCAGAAGGAAGAACAGCAGCAAAGATAGAGTGATGATGCTGCATACACAGCAGTGCTTACAACTGTGGGCTCTGCCATAACATAGGAACAAGTGAGAACTGGGTCTGCTCTTATATGTGGGCCTTTCTCTAAGCTCCGCCCCCGAGCACAGCCCAGTTTCCGTGACTCGGGTTCACTCTCTCTGTGAGCATTCTATAGTCTTTCTGACACATTTTCTTTTTATCGGCTGTCACTTGCAGTAACCGGTCTTGGCTAACATCTCAGTCATGTGACAGAGGAGGGTAATTATATTTAATTGATGTAGGAGAGTTTAAATAATTTTTGTTTTGATCAAAAAGGCTGAGGTTTGAGTAGAAATTTTCTTATTCACTAGCCGCGTTGCCCTGTATAACTGACTGAGCTTTCTTTGTTTTGGTTCTTGTATTTTTCCTGTGAGATTCTAGAGAGTGAGAAAATTAAAGTGTGTAAGGAATGTGTCATAGTGATTGAGTAATGACAGAAAGGAGATGGTAGAAAGGAACCTTGGGTTGTTATAGTTATTATAGTGGAATATTTTTAAATTCAGCCTCTTCCCAAACCTCAAAATAAATCAGATCATGTTTTAAAAAAAAAAAAAACAATCATCTTCCATTTTGATTTCTATAAAATATCTGGTCAGGAAAAAAAATGTGTAATGATTTCCTCTAAGTAGCCACGGTTTTAAAACAACTTTCAGTTTGCACGGACAGCAAAATCTTCAGTTCTTGAAACCACTGGAATCTTCACAGATCATTAGACATAAGAAAAATAACAGGTGCATCTTTGACTTGAAAAGGTGGCTCGTTTTCCTTGTATGGATCTGAGACTCCCTCAGTTAACATGGTTAGCCAAGGGTGAGCAGAGTGTTCAGCTAACACAAAGGTGACCAGATGCCCCCAAGTGAAAGGGCCTAGAAAAATAAAGTCATCTCTCTCCTAACTGTGTAATGTTCGGAAAGTTAACAGCAGCAACTGGTTACTTGGGGACTGTGTGAGCTAGTGCTCTCCGTCACACATGTGAGCCTTAGTATGATTTACTACACTTAAAATCCCATCAATTATAGCAAAAGTACTTTCCAAACACATAATAAAGTGACAATCAATACTCTATTCATCGTGTTCCTTTTTTTCCTTGACACTAGTTTAAGGACCATTCGAATTCTCAGCCCAGCCTTGTTCCACCTTATTCATCACAGTTACTCACTAGAACCTGTGACCACCATGTACTTGGTTGTAATTTAGTCCTATAAATCAGGGAAAAGTGAGACATCTTAAGCAGGCCAAAGCCCAAAATTTCTCCAAGATCTCTGGCTTTTAAATACGAATTTGCCATTCATTTTAGAAGAAGTTTAACTTTTTTCTGTCCACAAAAATATGTGTCTTCTATTCTATTCAAGCCGATTGGTAGTTTTGCAATATTTGAACCCATTTAGACTACTTTCACTACACATTTTCTTGTCAGTCATAACATATTCACACTGTTTGTCCCAAAAAAGAATGGGCTAAAGATATAATTGAATGGTGGAATATTCCCAATGCTTAGAAAGCACAGGACACTGACTTTAAAGCTTAGTATTAATAAACAAAGATATCAAATATAACCAATAAATATGTGTTTCTAAATTCCCTTTCAAAATGGCTGTAGGCCATTTTGCAGGCAGGCTGCAGGCAATTCCAACCTGCCTACCATTTTTATTCTTGTTAAAGTTCTCTTAATGCAATATGCCTTAAGTAAATAATTTCTTGGAAGGGATATAAAAGGTCTAAACTTTCATAAAAAAAAAAAAAAAAGATTCACTTTCCAACAACCTGAATTCCTCTGCTCACCCGTTTGACAACTCCGCTACCAGGCGTTCTGATTTCAGGAGTTTCCAAGTAGCTCACTTGGGGTCAGTGGTGTGGTCTGAACCTGTCCTTTCTCTCTATACACCACTTCTTCAGTAATGGAGGAGGTTGGCTTTTCAGTTTTAATGCTATACTTTCAGATGCTGACTATACCATTAAGAAGAGAGTACGGAAAATCACATGTTACCTATTCTTTGGATTTATGGCCATCTAGTCCCTAAATCCTTTCAATATAAAAAAACAAGTAAGAGGGCAAGTGAGTGGTCATCAGGAGGTCATGTTACCTATCACTTATCCCTCGGAATTGTTACAATCTCTAGAAGCAATTATTTGAAGAACATCATGATATTTTCTACTATGGCCTTACCACAGCCCTTTAAAAGTATGAGAAAAAAATAATATTTTTAAAAAGCCCATAGTGTGTCAGCTCAATGCTAAGCCACATCGGGGTCCTATATGGATCTTTCTGTTTCCCAAGAATGTTCCATGGATCTGTTGCTTTGATATTAACCCTGTATTTCCTTTTTCCAGTGATAACAACTCTATAAAAGGAGCCATGAGTTAGATGCCTGTTTGTTCTCTAATGGGAGGCAGAAAAGGGGAAGATGTGGATGGAGGAAAGTTGAGGAGGAACTGAGAGAAGCAGAGGAAGAAGAAACCATAATCAGAATACATTATATGAAAGATATGTTTTCCATAAAATGAAAGGATATTAAAAACAATGATGAGTTTCAGTAAGCCATATTGAATATCTCCCATAATTGCAAATATTATCACCTCTTGGCTTTGTTACATTAATATTTTCAAATATTTAATTTTATATATTCCTATGGTCTATTTTTTATAAACCAAAAATAACTTTTTTATTGAAATATACAGGGCATTCAGTTATGAACTAGTTCATTGACTACAGATATTTAAGAGAATCATTTTATACAATACAGTATTCCAGTGGGAAACAAGATGACCCAGGGCATTTACACTACAGCATCTGTCATTAAGAGCACTGAAG
This sequence comes from Acomys percivali, assembly GCA_907169655.1. NCBI lineage: Eukaryota > Metazoa > Chordata > Mammalia > Rodentia > Muridae > Acomys > Acomys percivali. Next base: position 34,436,827 of record OU015744.1, on the reverse strand, counting down.
CTGAGTCAGTTAAAAAAATACTCCATTACTTTTGAGGAAGCCTGGTTATAAAGTTTGCTGATATATATTTAATATCAATGGATTTTCTCACCTCCTATCAACCTATAACACTATATGCACTGTCCACTAACCCAAGACATTATTCTTATTATTGTTGTTGTTGTCATTGTCATTGTTGTTGTTGTTGTTATTATTATTATTATTATTATTATTATTATTATTATTATTATACTTTTCTCATGGATCGTTTCTGAAATGTATTGCAAAGGAGAATGGACCGTGGACAAGAGCACTAACTCATTAATGTTAGTTGTTAACATGAAAGAACTAAACTTAAAAGACATTTGTTTTGTTGTTGTTCTGTGGTCGGTTGTTTTTTGGTTTGATTTGGTTTGTTGTTGTTTTTTTTTTTTTAACTTTTCAAAAATCTGAAGTCCTACAATCTGACAATTCTCTATAGCCTTTGGCATAATGGTCCAGCAACTAAAGCAATATTGAAAGCCCATCACTAGAGAGAAAACCAGATGCCAGATGCTATTCTTATAGTCTTGATGACAGATTATGCTGAATTGTTCGCCGTTCCTGCCATTCTCCCATTACCACAAGGCACATGCAGTAGAGTCTGCAAAGGGGTGGAGAAGTTATGTGTATTTTCAGAATAATAAAAGGAGAAAGATACAGAAATGTGTGCTTTACATAACATTAAAATCACTTTGTAAATTAGTAGCCATATATTATCCTTCAATAACCATAAATACTGATACCGGCTAGTTGGCTTGGTTTCCGATACGAAGCATAGTACATATTCTTCTTGTTGAGCAGGTTATAAGTCCAACTAGAGAGCTGTTGCTTACTGCCAAAAGTGTGTGTGTCACTGCTATGCTTAGAGTGCTATTTGCCTTGCAGGTCATTGATATGGTTCCCAGACACCATAGCGAGGTGGGACCTGTTTCAGTATCTACACCTGAAAGTCTCACCACAGGGACTGCCCAAATGTGAGCTGAACAAGGAGGACATCAACCTTGTGCCAAACTGCATATGGAAAAGCTCATGAGACCTTACTCTACACGGAGAACTACATGGAACCGAGTGAGGCTCATAACAGGAAAGGTGGCCATCTCCAGGCAAGAACAACAAAGCAATTAGTCGCCTAATGGCAACTTGTCAGTCCTGAAAACATACATACAAATAACATTATATGCACTCAACAAGCTATATTTGGGGATATATATGTAAATACAAATGCAATAAAAAAAGACCAAGAATTAGAAGAAGAGCTGGGAAGGGTATATGGGAGGATTAAAAAAAAAAAATCACTGTAGCCTAATTGGCATCAAAGTTGAACTGAATTAAGAGAAATCATTGTCTAATGTATAAAAGTGGGATATTTTCATATGTGTTGGAATATGTTAAACAATACAAAATACATTAAAACTAATTAATGAGTCATATCTTCATTGAAACATTGGATATTTTGGTTTTAAAGGGTCTTTAAATATTATCTTGTCCACTTGTGCTTTGATCAAGTGGAAACTATAGATGAAGAAGTTGAAAGTAAACAAATTGCATTTTAAAACCTCAGATGCTTTAACTAAGAGAGAGATGATATTGTGATGTTTAATCTTGATCCTCCTCTCATGTCTCATAGAAGTAAAGTAAATGCAGCTGGCAAGAGGGTCTGGATTTTAATTATGTTAGGCAAACAACCCAAGTCAGACCAAACACAAACCTATACTCCTCCAAGGCATAATGAAATAGAGATGTCAATATGCTCATAAAGTGGGATCAGATAGCCTCAACACGTACTGGATGCCAACAAATCAGTCAAGTAGGAGTTCATGATAACGTATGCTGTACACCAACAAGCGAGTGTGATTATGATCAGCAAGCAGTCTTTCTTGCCTATATACAATCCAATGTTTCTTTCTTTGAATGGGGCACCACACACTCTGAGGACTCTGTGGTTTGTCAGCTGTGTTTGTGTCTTGGCTTATTTTCCAAGAAAGTTCACTGCAGGGCAAATTTGCATGGGAAGAAGAGCAGGTAGCAGAGAACTTACTGTTATGTGAGTCCTGTCTGTTAATTCCTTCAGAACAATGCGTCACTTGGGAAAAAAACTGAAGAATATCAGACAGCCCATGGGCTATGAAGTTCAATGTCAGGACTGGCCCTAGATCCCAGGGTAAGAAGATTCGGGTGCTTACTGGAGCTGATGCTGAAGTCGTTCATAAAGTCATCACTCTAGTTAGGCATGGCCCAAAGGCTGGGAAAAGCTGCCCATGGTCTTCCAGCTAGAGGTGGCTCAGAAATGTTGGAAAGAACACATTCTAGTGCAACAAGAACTTTGGTTAACAGTGAAGGTAGTCAATGGTAGGCTGGAGTGGAAACCGAAGAAGTCCAACCAGCTAATCTATCACATTTCTTGATATTTGTTAAGATTCTATCTGCCTGCATTAGAACACATCCATCTCCTTCCTCTGGGGGTACTTTCTTTTCTTTTCTTTCTTTTTTTTTTTCTTTCTTTTTTTTTTGTGGCAGGGTTGTGATTTTATATCTGATAGCATTAAATGCTACCTATCTTCTAGGGAGAATTCTTGACTGTGAAAATAATTTTGATAATTTTTTCCACATATTTCTAACTTAACAACCAATTACTCATGTAGAAAAACACAGGTAATTTCTAGAAAACATATAGATATGCCCTTCACATCTTAGGCATATGTAAAATAGTTATACAGTGCATATATGCCAATGTCATGTGAGATGGCTCAGTGTCTCTAGCTGATATATGGTGTCTTGATTCTTTTAAGTATAGTGGGAAACGGTTCAACCGTAAGGTAAAATTTGTTATCAATTGAGAAACCATGTGTCTTTATTCACAAAATCAGCTTTTTTAATAATAGAGAAGAAATCTGAATGAAAAAAAAGTGCAACGAAAAGTAGAGGAGTAAGGAAGAAATGAAGGCATGTTTCAGACTCAACTATGCAAATGTGTTTGGACTTCTTAGATGCTCCTCTCTGCTGTGTACATGGAGCACAACAGCACTTTAGTTTGTGATTGGAAAGCATGCATAAGAACAATAGTTGCAATGAAAAAGTTTCTAAACACCCTAAAACCAATTACAGGGCTCAAGCCTAGTTTCTTTAAACAGAAGTATTCTACAACTGTGAAAAATGCTGGTCCAAGAAGAGATTAGCTATAAAATAAAATTTTGAGTGCAAGCACAAGTTACCTCCCTATGACTTATTAGTCAGGAAGATCCCAGAGAAAGATCCCAAAATGGCACAGGCCAGCTCCATTGATCTTGGCTGGCTACTATATAGTCTATATGGCTACACTTACATGGTAAGACCCTACCACTGAAGACACCACTTGCTTTGCATGCACAACAAAGAAATCTACCTTGAATGGACTAGGAAACTCTCTCTTTGGTTGCAATATTATGCAGTATGCTTGAAGGTGCTATGCAGCCTTTTGGGAGAAAAAAAAATCAGTGATTAAATCTAGAACTGCACCAAGCATACTACAACACTAACCTGCTGGCTACATACACCCACTACTACAAAGGTGGCGTGAAGCCTCATGAAGCCTTTGGGGTTATCCAGTTGCTTTCTTATTAGCTGTGAGGCCGGCTCCATGAGATGGATTTTCCTTGGTACCATAAGCCCACTCAAAACCTCAGGACAGGAGGTAATAGGTCTGAAGGGAGCGATGGAGTGACTATACCTACTGTTGTTCTTCTGTTAAATGGCGGTGTTGCCAAAGCATCTTTGAAATGTCTATTTGTGCTGCCCTCACCTTGATTATGAAAACTTATTTTTTCGGTAAGTGGTGGTTGAAGTAAAGATTACTGACTAGTCAAAGCACCAAATGTGAATTACTTAATGCTTAGTGGTGAGTGATTTGAATGGGTCATCTATGCCAAGGTCTTACCACCCATGGCTCAGAGAACTTTGTGGAAGAGGGATGGGAAGAACACAAGAGCCAGATGATGGGAAAGAGAGCTGGAAAATGCTGACTTCTGGACATGGCATAGCTCTTGCATGAGTTAACTCACAGCAACAATGCTTATTACGCAAGGTCCAGGCAGTCATAATACCAGAAGATACAGGAATGAGTTCCCAAAGGCCCAGTCCGTATTGGAGGAGATACTGACAGTTGATGACAGTTGAGGGCATGAAGTCGCTCTCTTCTGGCCATATGGCTGTTGATAGGTTGCTCATGCTCCAGTGGATGGGCACACACATTCACATGCATGTGGGCAACACTAATTGGATTCAGAGGGATATTTATAATAAAAAAAAAATAGGACACACAGCTGGGAAGGGGGTGGAGTGGAGAGTACAAGGGGGTGTTTGTGAGAGGTAGTTCTGGATAGATATGATCAGTATATTATATGAATATATGGAACTTTCAAAGAATACAATACTACTAAAAAATCAATGCTTGAGAAAAACTTTTTTTCTATCATGATGACTGAAATTCAAGATTTAAATTACCAGTCATACGCATTATCTTACTAGGAAAAGATTCTTCCTCAATGAAAAGGAATAACAGGTAGGTAGTTATGTTCAAACCTAAAGGGTATCCTGCTTAGAAAATGCCTTTGTTTAATATATAAAATAATTTTCTAAGGCAGTGATTTACATTTTTAGCAATATAGAACCAGATTTGACAACAATGTATATAAGTAGCCCTACTTAAAATAAGTATGATAGCCTACTTCCTAATTCTATATCAAGTTCTAGACAAAATAAATAAATATATAACCAGAAGAGAATGTGCTACATCACATCGCAGATGATTTTGTTTCTATAGTCTGTAGTCTGGGAGATCTACATAGAAGGAAACTGCATAGGGCATCTCCTAGACCAGATGCTGCTATACAGGGATAATTGGGAAGATATCCTTGCATCACTTTCAATGGGCTGGTGAACTCTAGCAGTACAAACTCTAATTTAATTTTTCTTGGTACTCTTGTGTAACTTTAACAAGCTCATTACGAAGTTGCACCCATCAGATGTGTTGATGGCTTGCTTATGAGACACTATACAAGTAAAACACCAAACTTACTCTTTGACTTGTCTTCTTCTTGAGTATGACATCATAAGTGTAACCCTTAGTATTCTATCAGTGTAGCTAGTTCATTTATAGAGATGAGGAGACAGATTCAGAATAACAACAATTTGAAGACATTTCTTTTTCATATAACAGGTCCTCAAAGCATGAACTGTGCATTGCAGGCTGTGTAATGACAGGTGAGGTTTGCCACATGAACTGTCTTTGCTAACATTTTGCTTTAATTATGTTGCATGAAGCACCAGGAAATGTTTCTTTTCCAAAGATTATGTCTAAAATATAACCTGAATCCCCAACCTTTTTTGAATAAAGAAGGATTCTAATTAGCAGAAGGTCATCCTAATGATGCAGTGACATCTTGACCTAACTCACTGCCTGGACTCCTCCTGTGTCTTTTCAGAAATGCAAAATGACCTTAAGTTCCAGACAACCCAAAACTCCATGGAGATATGGGAAAACACTGAAGGGTCACTTTTACCTGAGGGAGAGAAAACAGGGCTTACAGTTATCTAAAATTTCTCTATAAAACTCTCTCCTCAGAAGTTAGATTTTAAAAATGAATAACACATGAAAGTAGAAGAAAAACTATGGGAAAGGGACCAATGTGGAGACAAGAGCAGATGACGGGGGATGACTGGGCACAGAAAAGTCAAACTGCATATACATGTATGAAAATGTAGTGAGGCTTATTTTTTACAGTTAATCTATGCTAATTTCCTCATGATGTGTATTCATGATAAAAATATTTTTAAAATACTTTGGTCAAAGGAAAACTATATAATAATATAATAACAGAATAATGAAAAATTTGCAGTGTCCTTTTGTAAGCTAACTAAACAAATAGAAACTCACTTTATTCTCTACATGATTAGCTAAAATTAAAATGCTACATAAATCTAATCGCCAATTTTAGAGTTTTGTCCATATTTCTTTGATATGTCAATTTCCCATTGACGTGTGACCCTTGCTCTGCCCACACCAGGATACGCCAAATCACATGTTTCTCAGAAAAATAATAAATCCTTTCAATGGAAGTGGTGATCTTTGAAGATTTCTAGTATTAACAAATCATTTTTATTATTATGTTTACTTTCCCTTGGCAAAGCAGCCTTGCCAGGCCATGGAGGATAAGGATGCAGGTAGTCCAGATGAGACTTGATAAGCTGGGGTCAGATGATGGGGGAGGCAGGCTCCCTTTTTCTGAGGACTATGGGGGATGGGGGATGAAAGAGGAAGGGAAATACAATTGAGGTATAAAGTGAATAAATTAAAAATAAAATTTTAAATGTACAAATACAAAATTAGGGGGAATTTCCTTATGCTTAGAGTTTATCTTAGAGATTTCATTCTAAGACCAAAACAAGTTCAACAATATATGCAAACAAAACCATAACTGCAACAGAATTCAAATTGGCACATGAATGTAGTGTTGAGAGAGAGAGAGAGAGAGAGAGAGAGAGAGAGAGAGAGAGAGAGAGAGAGAGAGAGATGTTACATTTACATTTGCACTGCAACTAATTAATTACTTCAGTATAGGTTTATCGCATAAGTTCTGGATGCTTCTACTAATGAGTAAAATGTTTCTAGACTTCTCTGTATTAAAGCTATTTGAACCTCTTCAATTTTTTTAGCACTCTGAGATATAATTACTTGATATGCTTGATATAATGTATCACTCTGTGATGCATTTACTTGATATAAATGTGTCATTTATTAAGTCCTTCCTGTGTTACTTTTATGTTCCACATTTAAAATGCCACTTAGTGTTAAACTATATTAGACACCAATACACAGCTACTCTCCATTAGGGCAGTTTTGCTCTCCATAGGATCTATGGCAGCTCTGGGAGACATTTTTGACTGCTGGCGCTGAGAGGAAGAAGAACTAGCAGCTACTAGATAGAAGCAACAGATCTCTCTTACACAGCAATTTCCTCCAGATTGAAATTGTCTCTCCTGAGGAAATGATAGAGGCTCCTAGAATCAGCAAACTAATAAAGCAAGATGTAGAAAATTACAAGAGACTGGGGCTCATCATCTAGGTTAGATATGCAGAAAATAAATACTGGGAAGGAGGAGCTTCTTCGGTGGAGCTACCTACACGTTGGGTTGTAGCTTTCAGGAGTTGTCACTCATGTTGGGTTCTGCTTTTCAGTGATACAGCTATGTCTGATTCACCCATGATACTATAAGAAACCTCAACTCCATGGTCCTAAGTAACCCCAGTCAACTCAGTGAATCACAAAGCTAACTTTGGGTGGAATAATTTCTCTTCCGTTCTCAGTGTCCCATTTGTAATGAACAGATATCTACCATGTCTCTTCAGAAAGATCCAGACAATTACATCCTAAAATACAAAGAACAAATCTTGATAACAATAAATGACCTGGTCCAGAGTACTGGTAGTGAGGAAGTTAGGAACTCCAGCTAAGGGAAATCCAACTGCTGTCATATGTCATTTATTACTTGGTTATAAATGGGGCTCTGTGTGGTCCAAATGTGCTTATATTTCTTTCTTTCTTTTAAGTATTCTAGCTGAACATTTAAAAAGCACAATTTTAAGAGTGCACTTTTTAGGAAAAATGTGAATTTTATATGACATAAAAATTTAAGTCCCAAGAAGTCTGGTAAGAGCTAACATTTAGAAGATGCTCATTTCCATTATTCTTAAATCTTCTCAGTTCATTGGGTTGCTGGGTTTTGACATTTACTTTTTTAAAACATGTATACATTTGTACTCTACACTGAATCCACATCAGAAAAAAATCTTTGCTTGTCATCTGATTGAATAAGAAACAGAATACACTACAGAATCTATGCTTGAGTTTCACTTAAGCTCAAGGTATGCATTCTCACAAAGAGATGATGGCATGAGAAAGCTTGTAAGCTAAAATTATAGATTAGCCTATAACAACAGAATGATTAAGAATTCTATCACTATCTTCAGTCCATCAGAAATCAGCATTTATTGGTGCTTAGCAGAGGCCATGAATGGTTTCAGGAGAGATAGATAAAAGATGTTACCAGACAACGGGCATGCGGTTGGAGAAAAGAAATAACTTCTAATGTTCTACAGCATAGTGGGGCAAGTGGGGTTGACAATTAATTGCATATTTTAGTATAGATAGGAAAGAAGATTTAGGAAATTTTCTGATAACAGCAGTTCTATTAGCACTCTGATAGCCAAACAAAGCCATACAAAGAAAAAACATTTGGCCTTTACTAAGATCTCAGGGTTTACTGTCATTATTTCTTTACTTGAGCTCTGGTGTGAGCAATAACTAAAAGATTACAAAAACAGCAAATGATTATCAGACTTTTTTTTCTTTTTCAAAACAGGGTTTCTCTTGTAGCCTTGCCTGTCCTGGACTCACTCTGTAAACCAGTCAGGCCTTGAACTCATAGAGATCAGCCTGCCTCTGCCTCCCTGAGTGTCAAAGCCTATTTTAAAAATGTAGATGGAAGCAGAGAATGGTGGTTCATGCCTTTAACTCCAGCACTCAGGGAAGCAGAGGCAGGTGGGTTTCTGTGAGCTTGAGTCCAGTCTGGTCTACAAAGCAAGTCAAGGATAGTCAAAGCCCTGTCTCAAGAAAAAAATACATCTTAATATTTGAAATATGCAAAATGAAAATAAATAATAAAAGTTTAAGGTGATAGATATGCCAACTACAGGATTTCATATCATCCCTAACAAGAAAGTGGCAGCAAGAATTCATTAACAGTTACTTCACAAAGTCATCTCACTTTGATGTATGAGAATGAGTATAAGTTGTCATTTAAAAACACTTATTGGGTGAACAGATAGGAAATATCATTACATGAAGTATATGTTGAAATAGCACATGAACTCATATACAGGTAGAGTATAACTATTAATAATTTAAAAATAAAAAAGTGTTGCAAACACATGTTAACTGTTATAATCTTTATAGAGTTCAATCTCCGGTCAAATACAGTGTGTATTTTCCTCCTTGGAGGTAACTTGCTTAATAGGCTCCAGTCAGAACCTAGGAAGGAATCATGTACCAATTATAAGTAAGCAAAAATACTTTTAGAGCTGAAACTTTTTTTTGCTACAGTAAAAATTCAAGTGTCAAAATAATTATCGCTTCAATTTATGTTCAAGATTGTCTGGCCAGCTGCTGCAAATGATGGATCATCTTTCATCTCTGCCCTTGAACACGAGGGTGGCTGAGAAGCAAGATGTCTTCACTTGACTCTTGATTACCTTGATAACTAATTGTATGACCTTAAGGAAGTTTCCATCCTGCCACCTTCCCAGGTGGTCATTTGCAAGGCAGATAACAACATTTCTATTAGCACTCTGATGGCCAAATGAAGCCATAAAAGGAGGATACATTTGGCATTTATTAAATTCTCTCAGGGTTTTCTGTCACTATTTCTTTACTTGAGCTCTGGTGTGAGGAATAACTAAAAGATTACAGAAACAGAAGATGGTTATCAAAACCTTCTTTTGAGATACAGCTGACTATTTGAAATACGCAGAATTATTGTGCCTAAAGCCATTTTCTTGATATCTCTGTGAACATCAGTTCTGGAAACAGTGTTGATTGTAATTAAACAGATTTTTAATTAATTCAAACAAATAAATGGTTATGGAGCCCTTTTATGTTTCAGGAAGATGTAGCCTTGTGTGGGGAACCAGTACTGACTCTAAAGGAGCTTTGTCTTCAGAAAGATGACAATATAAATAAGCAAGGGGGAATATGGCACAAAAGTTGCACTAGCCCACCACCTGATTCACAGCCTTCTAAAAAAGTGTGTGTGAATGGGCAGTCTTTAGCCAATGATAGTAAAGTGGAAAAGATTGTGATTCCTATGTGTTTGAGAATAAAGGAATCTCTTTTTGAAGTAAGTTGTGGATTACAGAATTGCGAGAATGATTCCAAGCATCTCTTGTGTGGGTTTACAGTTCAGACACTTGCACTCACACACACACACACACACACATACACACACACACACACACACGAAGAGAGGTGAAGTGAAGGTTAGTTAAAATGAAATTGTAATTATTATTTATTAAACTAACTGCTAATCTGTTACATTAAAAATGTATCGGTTTGGCCTAAGATTGCTAATAAAAGACACAGAGTCTGAAGCATATTTCAAGGCTGCCAGCACAACCCTGGGCAGAATCTAAACTAATACAAATCTTCTCCTAAACGATGGTAAACAAACTACTCTAACCTGATATAATATACATATACCCCAAGCATTTGCCACTAAGATGCTCCTCCGACCATTCTCCCCTTCATCTGCTTACACAGTCAACCATCTCTCTCCTCCCAACTGACAATCCTCCTTCTCCTCCAGGAGGTTTCACCTTCCGCTCCCTGTCCTTCTGCCCAGCTGATTGGCTAAACAGCACTTTATTGACAGTTGTTACATCCACTCAGCATACCTCCACAATTACATCGTTACACTCATAGAATCAGGCATCTTTGAGAAACTTCAACTTGGATTAACACAGAGACACAAAACTGTCATGATGCAGAGAATGAAAGACTAAGGAATGCATGATCCTAATCTCTCTCTCTCTCTCTCTCTCTCTCTCTCTCTCTCTCTCTCTCTCTCTCTCTCTCTCTCTCACACACACACACACACACACACACACACACACACACACACAAGAATCATTACAGAAGAGAGGGTGGAGAGTGTAAGAGCCAGAGGTGGTAGATGACTGTGAGAAAACTGTTTTCAGACAGAGCAGGGCAGCCACACATATGGACTCATGATGGCTGTGCCAGCATCACATAACCTGCACCAGCTCAAGACAGAACATATTCCATCATAGACAGGACAATTGGGAGGGGACTCCACTCCAAGCAAAGGAGCTACTAGAAATTCATCACAGCTGCGAGAGAGGGTCAGCTTCCTATGAGAATATATCATCTGGGAATTTGATCACGCTCCAGTGGAAAGCCACACATCCATTAAGTGGGCAGCACAAGCTGCACCTGACTGATTTTCTTAAAAGACACAAAATTGGAGTGGCCACAAAAACAGGGTGGATCTATAGCAATTTGGGGGGACATTGAAAATGATCAAAACACATTGTACAAGATTCATAAAATTAATAAAGCATTTATATAACACTAAGTTGGGTTGGAAGGAAAGGGTGTATTTAGGAAGAGTTGGTGGAGGGAAAGTAAATATGATCAAAGCATGTTGTATAAAACTCAAAACTCCCCAAAATTAATAAAAAGATACCAATGAACAACAAAACAACTAACATGAGATTCTCATATTATAGAATACCCCCAGGGACTATTTCTGCCTACAGTAGGCAAGTTATTACCTCTATGTCATATTCGTAATAGTAATAAAGATTATGATTCTAAAGCGTAAATTTTCAGGAGGGGAAAGTAAATGATGTGACATCATATCTCTGATGCATGATTAATGAAAGTCCTTAGTTATGTTTTCCAAACATTTATTTTATTTTGTATATGAGTGTACACTTGTCTGCCCAGTGCCTGTGGTGGACAGAGGAGGATACTATATCCCAGTATACTGGAGTTACTGTGGTTGTGAGATGTCATGGAGGTGCTGGGGACCAAACCAGGATCCTCTACAAGAGCAAAGGGTGCATTTAACCACTGAACCAACTCCCAGGCCCAGGGTTTGTGTTTAGGTGTTAGCTGCTTTTAAAGAACCTGTTCTAAACTTGCCATCTGATAATAATTATGTGTAACTATTAATGAGCTTACAAACTAGCCTTCCAAAACAAATGGAACTAAAAGACAGAGTGGAACATTACATTTCCCGTTTCCAAATTATATGATAAAATCAATCAAAAGGCTTTGGTTCTAGGAAAACCAAAATTCAATCGAATATAAATATAAAATAATGAGATAAAATATTGGGTTCCGACATGAACATGCATGCACACAGCCAACTAATCTTAGGCAAAAGTGCCAAAAATAAACAATAAATGATAATGTATATAGTCTCATCTATAAACAGTGCTGTGAAATCTAGACATCCACAGCCACATGAATGAGACTGGACAATTATACAAAGTGAGCTAAAGACATCTCCTTAAGACTTGAAACCCATAAAACTACTAAGAGAACATGGAGAACAGTCTTCTTGGTCTTGGCCTTGGCAGTGGTTTCTCGGTTATAACAACAAAAGCATGGGGTACAAAAGCACAAAGCATTAAAAAGTAATATTGTATCATGCTGAAAAGATTCTGCTTAACAAGGCGAAGTATTATCTGAGTGAATAAAACAATTCATGAAATTGGAGAAAATACTTAAAAATGATATCTAATAAGAGTCAAACATCTAAAAGTGATGCCAGATCTGGCTTTGTATAGTCAGGGAGGGTAAAAGACCAATGGTAAAAATTGCAAGTTTCTCACATATGACGTATGGATAACAGACTATTATGTACAAATTTTAAGAGACTCCCCAAACAGACCACCCAAGAGCCAAGTCCAAATGCAATCACAAGGAAGTCTTTATTGCAGGTTTTAACCCAGGTCACACTTCCTATGCACTGACACAGCAAATGCAAGGAAGTAGCCCTGAGTCTCAATTGAGAGGGTCTTGAATAGATTTTAGACAACGAAATGGGGTTTACAGTATATAATTGGATGGCATTTGAGCAGAAAAGCTGCAAGCAGGGAATTACAAGTTGTGGCATTTCCTGGTTGGGTTAATTGGTGTAGGGGCAAGTTGACCTATAGAAAAGATTGGTTGAAGCAGCCATGGGAGTGTTAGGAACTTTGACCTGGCTTTTCCTAATTGGTGGTTGCTATGTGCCAGACCACCCACTGGTTAGCTTGACCAGCAGAGAGTATATTTGGACTTTCCCAAGGTTAGCTGATTGTGTTGCTAGGGAATATTTTTCTGTTTAGACTAGCTTGTTATTTTCCTGGAGTCTGGGTTCAGCCTTTGGCAAGGTTTAACACAAAATGGAATTTTTTTTTCAAAATGGAGTTTGTCTGGTCCTTACAAGGCTACCATCAAAAGGAGGATTTAAGGGTTAAAAGTCATATGCCAAGGATCCCAAGGCTATTTTCCACTCTCTTTTATCATATTTGGAGTGTCGGGCCTAATGTTCAGGTCCTTGATCCATTTGGAGTTGAGTTTTGTGCAGGTACATGTATCTATTTGTAGTCTTCTTGTTTTTTTTTGTTGTTGTTAACTTTATTTATTTTTTTTTAATTTTACTAATTTATTCTTGTTACATCTCAATGGTTATCCCATCCCTTGTATCCTCCCATTCTTCCCTCCCTCCCATTTTCCCCTTATTCCCCTCCCCTATGACTGTTCCTGAGAGGGATTACCTCCCCCTGTATATGCTCATAGGGTATCAAGTCTCTTCTCAGTGACCTGCTATCTTTCCTCTGAGTGCTACCAGGTCTAGTCTTCTACATGCAACCATCGGTTTGATGAACACCATCTGTTGAAGGTACTATCCTTTTCTTTTTCTGTGTGTATTTCTGACTTCTTTGTCAAAAATCAGGTGTCCGTAGGTGTGTGGTGTTATGTATGAGTCTCTGAGTTGATTCCACTGATCAATGTATCTGGTATTTATGCAAATGCCATGGTATTTTTATTACTACAGCTCTATAGTATTAATTGAGATTGGAAACTGTGATACCTCTAACAGTTACTTTATTATTTGGGGTTGTTTTATTTATCCCAAGTTTTTTTGTGTTTCCACGGAAGCTGAAAGCATCCTTTCAATTTCTGTGAAGAACTGTGTTGGACTCTTGATGAGGATTGCATTGAATATTGATTTTAGTAGATGGCCATTTTCACTATATTAATGCTTCCTATCCATTAGTATGAGACATCTTTCCTTTTGATATCTTCTTCAATTTCTTTCTTCAAAGACTTGAAGCTTTTAATCACACAAGTCTTATACTTGCTTGGTTAGAGTTATTCCAACACATTTTTGAGGCTTTTGTGAAGCATCTTGTTTCCCTGAGGTCTTTATCAGTCTGTTTCTCGTTTGTAAATGGGAAGTCTTAATGTAGCCAATTTTAACAGACTAAGTAGTAAGTAAGGATGGCTTCTAATGAGAAGATTTACTTAGGAATCTACCTCAGACCATCCCACAAGGAGATAAATATAAAGAAACCAAGAAAGGTTGCAGCTACATCTTGGTGGCTGTGTGAAACCTCTGTAGTTTAAAGCTACAAGCTTATCAGGTAAATCTGAGAACAAACAGAGCTCAATATCATTAACAGTGGATTAAATACCTGCAAGGTAATAACTCTGGCCAAGTGACTTACAGTGGACAAGCAAGGCCAGTAGCTAATAGAACTGGAATCAAGGATAGATAGAGTGGGGCTTTGACCATCCATGACTGGCAGGAAAGTGCATGAGCAGTATATGATCACTATGAGGGGAAACATGCATTGAACATGTGTGTCCTCTCCTGGCTGAGCTCATGACAGTCCAAAGAATTAACCAACTTCAAAAGAGATTACCTCAGTCTTGGTCCAGTTTTTGACATGTCTTATAAAATCCCCTAGAGAAGAAAGTCTTGCTGCTTTGTCCTGTTTCTCTACCTCTCACCAAGTTCTTTGATTTTCTTAACTTCTAAGTTTCCCTAACTTCTCATTTTTCTTTATAAATCTTAATATATCTTGCTTCTACTTTATGTATTCCCACAGATGTCCTAGTCACTGATACTCATTGGCATGAGGCAAAAAACACAGAGATACTATCACATGTTGATTGCTGATGGCCGTGATGTCCAGCATCTTAAGTATTTCAGTCATGCACAGTCATGCACATGAAGGATCCGACTGCTCTCAAAAACTCATCATTGTAAGGAAATCTTGAAGCTCAATAATGAAAAGCTTATAACCCAACCTTTTAAAATTGTCACAGAACTTGAATTGACATTCTCCAAAGAAAGACATATGACCATGCAAAAAGGTATATAAATGTTTTATCAATAACTATGAAAAGAATAAAATGTAAAATATCCACATGACCCTCATCACTGATATAATGGCTATTATCACAAGAAGAAAAGGAAGAGGGAAAGGAGAAAAAGGAGGAGGAGAAGGAGGAAGAAGAAAAACAAAAGTTGCAAATGCAAGAGGAGCAGCAGACCAAGAATATCTTCATTTCTGCATAATTTCTCTGAGCCCTGATTCCCCAGAGCCATGGCAGAGACATGCAAGTGACACATGTGGAGTACACTGCAGAAGAACTGTCCACTTAGAAATCTATTTTGATGTCTCATAAGCTTCGTTTGCCACTGTCCTTCAAAGCTACTTGCTATAGATGCAACAAATGTGTTTTTGATTGAAACTATAGTCAATTAAACTTCTAACTATTTAAAAAGTGTACTTTGAAAGTTAACTGGATAAGACTCATATATATATATATATATATATATATATATATATATATATATATATATGAGTATAATTTTGATACACTGCTGTTTTTGAGACAAGGTTGGAAATTTTAACTATTCCTATTCCACTAGTGATAGTGTCTGATGGCTGCAAATTTTTTTTCAACCTAGATCTTAGTTTTTTTTCTTATGGTTTAGAATTTTTCAGATATTTAGCCAAAACCCCTTACCTGGAAAGATCCAGGCAATGAGTTCCGTTGTCAGGTCCCCTGCTCTGTCTGCCTCCCTGAGGAGACCTGCCAGCATCAGGGAGAACTATATGGCTAAAGGCCATTCTAATATCTAACAAAATAGACTTTCAACCAAAATTAACCAAAAGAGATGAGGAAGGACACATTATACATCAAAGGAAAAAGAAAACACCAATATGACATCTCAATTCTAAATATCTTAGCCCCAAATGAAAGGGTACCCGCTTTCATAAAAGAAACATTACTAAAGATTAAATTACACATCAAAGCCCACACAGTAACAGTGAGCGACTGGGCAGGCCATCCATACAGAAACTAAACAGAGAGATAATGACACTAACAGATGCGATGAGTCAAATGGACCTAACAGACATCCACAGAACATTTTACCCAAACACAAAAGAACATAACTTATTCTCAGCACCTCATAGAACCATCGCCAAAACTGACCACATACTCTGTCACAAAGCCTCCACAGATGCAACAAAATTGAAATAAGTCCTCATATCTTATCAAACCACCATGTATTAAACCTGGACTTCAATAACAACAGAAACTACAGAAAGCCAACAAGCTCAAGGAAACTGAGCAATTCTCTACTCAATGTCTACTAGGTCAAGGAAGAAATAAAGAAGGAATTAAAGACTTCCTATAATTCAATGAAAATGAAGACACAACATGCCCAAACTTATGAGACACACTTAAAGCAGTGTTAAGAGGAAAGTTCTTAGCACTAAGAGCCTTCATAATGAAATTGGAGAGCTCTGATACTGGAAACTTAACAGTACACCTAAAAGTTCTAGAACAAAAAGAAGCAAGAACACACACAAGTAGATGGCAGGAAATAATCAATTTCAGGGCTGAAATCAATAAATTAGAAATAATGAGGACAATACAAAGAATTAAGGAAACCAAGAGCTGGTTCTTTGAGAAAGCAATAAGATAGGCAAACCTTAGCCAAATTAACTAAAAGGCAGAGAGAAAAATAACCAAATTAACAAAATCAGAAATGAAAAGGGGAAAAAAACAGTAGAGGCTGAGGGAATCCAAAGAATCATTAGGTCTTACTTTTAAAAAAAAAACTGTAGATGAGAGAACCATGTGAGAATAGCAATGTAGAAGGATCCAGTGAGTCCTAGAAATCTACAAGTAGAACATTATGATAGGCAGATTTGGGCCAAGGAGTCCCACTCAAACTAAGGCACTAGCCAAGGACAATACAGGTGGTAAAATGTAAACCCCTACCCAGATCTAGCCAATGGACAGGACAGTCTCCACACTTGAGTGGAGAGTGGGATGTGACTTTCTCATGTACTCTGGTGCCTCACATTTGACTATGTCCCCTGGCGGGGGAGACCTAGTGGCACTCAGAGGAAGGACAGCAGGTCACCAAGAAGAGACTTGATACCCTATGAGCATATACAGGGGGAGGTAATCCCTCTCAGGAACAGTCATAGGGGAGGGGAATAAGGGGAAAATGGGAGGGAGGGAAGAATGTGAGGATACAAGGGATGGGATAACCATTGAGATGCAACAAGAATAAATTAATTAAATAAATAAAAAATAAAACCTTTACTCCAGAAAATTGGAAAATCTAAATGAAATAGATGATTATCTTGATAGAACTACTTACCAAAGTTAAATAAAGATCAGGTAAACAATTGAGACCCATCCTATAGGAGAGAGCCAGCCCCTGACACTACTAATGATACTCTGCTATGCTTGCAGACAGGAGCCTAGCATTAACTGTCTTCTGAGAGGCTTCATCCAGCAGCTGATAGAAACTGATTCAGAGACCCACAGCCAAACATTAGGCAGAGCTGGGGAGTATTGTGGAAGACTGGGAACAAGAGTTGAAGGAGCCAGGGGCATCAAGGGCAACACAAGAAGACCTACAAAATCAACTAGCTTGGGCCCATGGGGGCTCATGGAGACTGAACTAAACCCTAAGAGCATGCATGGGCTGGACCTAGGGCCCCTACACATATGTAGCAGATGTGCAGCTTGGTCTTCATATGGGTCCCCTAACAAGTGGAGCAGGAGTTGTCTCTGCTCTTTTACCTGATTTTTGGTCCCTTTCTCTTAGATGGGCTGACCTGTCTGGTCTTAGTGGGGGAAGATGAGCCCTGGCCTGTGTTGTTACTTGATGTGGCCCCAGCTAGTTGGTACCCATGGGAGGCCTCTCCTTTTCTGAGAAGAAGGGGAAGGGGGAATGGTGTGAGGAGATATGAGAGTAGGACCGGGAAGAGAGGTGAGACAATGGAGGGAGGGAGATGTGATTGGGATGCAAAGTGAATAAATAGATAAATGAATAAAGAGAGCATAGAAATGAATGTAGTCAGAATGCATTGTATACATGGGTGAAACTGTCAAAGAACAAATTTAATTAATAAAACATAAATCCTTAAGCAGAATAAAATCTAAATGAAAATATCAAAAAACAACAAAAATATATAAAATTGCAATGATCAAAAGGCAAGAGAAAATCCAAAGAATCCACACCATGATTTTGCTTCCTAATCCAAGGCCATGCAACAGTCATACATGAGTTGTCAAGGACCTCAGTGCATGCTCGATGCAAGATCATAAACAGTGACTCAGATGAGTCTGCTAAAACTTTGAGTCCAAAGATGCTTAAATTTGGGGGATGCTTTACAGAGATGTTTATGGTCATAGCTATTACCCCCTTGGCAAGGACTCAGATCTTGATTACTCAATCACTACTTTTAAAATTCATTTTAGGAAAGTTTCAATGATTTTTACAATATTCAGACAGGTGAAAATGTAAGGCCATCATGATTTTATAGTGGAGATTGAGCAGCAAGTAGGCACACTTTCTACACACACACACACACAGAGAGAGAGAGAGAGAGAGAGAGAGAGAGAGAGAGAGAGAGAGAGACTAATTCTATCTGGGGAAATATGCTGTAGTGGTTTGGATATAGTTTGCCCCTGTCAATATCCATAGTGAAAACTAATTGCCAGTATGATGGTTATTTACAGCCAGAGAGTACTTAGAAGGTACTGTGTCATAGGAGGTAGGTCCCCATGAAAAGATTAATGTAGAATCCATGACAGTGGCTTGGTATCATGACAGAAGCTTGTTGTAAAGTGTCTGGGCATCATATTTCTCTCAGTCCCTCTGTATGTATGTATGTACCTGCTATGCTTTGCTATAAGCCCCTCACATCAGAAGCCAAGGATATACAGTTGTCATATTTTGGAATTTCAAGACCATAAGCCCAAATAAACTGGTTTTCTTCCTCAGTTATAACAACAGAACAGATACACTCTAATCTTTGCTTTGAAGAAATGGTTTAGGGATTATGTTTGCTTTCTCTGAGAAATAGAATTGACGTTCCATTTTGTTAAAGAAACCATGCTATTCTGGCAAGTGTCCTATAATGAAACAGGCCATTATAAACACCTTCAAGACAATAGTCATATAAAGCACTGTAAAGAAGTCATTGCTTCAGTTGCTCACCAGACTACAGTGTAACCACACAAGCTCAACCATCCTCATACCTGTCTGGGGCTCTCAATTTTTCTCTATAGAAAAGTTAACTTCCATGCAGTGCTTACTATATAATTTTTTTTAGTGCAGCTCTAATCATCCACCTTTGTGCTTAGATTCTCTCACAGATTCCTATCACTCATGTGATTAGTTTAAACCCCTTACCATGGGGCTTTAGACACATGTATGATCTAGAACTAACTAGCTCGTCCAGCTATGTTTTTATTCATTTCCCACATGCCTGAACCCTGTTATCCCTCCCTGAAAAAATCACCATATATTTCCAAGTCACAATTCTTTCTCTTCTTTCCACTGGGAAATTAAGGGAGCCGTAATAAAGATGATTTATCCAGTAATTTGACTTTGTGCTATAAAACAATCCTAGAAGGCAAGAACAAGCCAGACGTGTGGAGGTCTCCAGGATAAGGGAGTGATGGAGCCAAAGCATCAGAAAGTACGAAGTATGAAAGAGCAAGGTATGTGGATTTGCAGAGCCTGGGGTGAGTGGAAGGCAGAGGAAAGCCTGTGCCGGCGGGGAAAACGCGGAGGATCAGCAAAGCGAACGAAGAGAAGAAACCGATGAAGGCGATGGCTTCAGGGAAAGACAGAAGCTATATTTTAAAAGTTTGGTATCAGAAGCACTAAAGACCTTTACGTTAAGCAGATCTAGCTGACAAGTTTCCAGTGTTAAGTGAATGGTTTTCTAATGGTTTTGATCTGGAGAAAGGCCTGCAGCCAGAATCTAGGTATTTGAAAAGGTCCTAAGGATCGGATCACTGACGCAGCCAGGGAAAAGAAACGCTTGTCTCAGCAGCTGCCTTTCTTGCCTGAAGAGGAGCCTTCCAAAGGTGAAATGGTTGCAATTTTGGTGATGGTGATACAGGCTTCTGCTTCCTGAACAACCTAAGTTGTTCAACCAAGTTGAAGTACATCTAATTTAAATCCTTCAAATGGAATGTAGTTTAAGGAATATCTATGAAGTTGATCTTTATTTTAGCAATTGACTAAAAGATCAAAGATATGTTTTAAGCTCAGAAACATTGCAAAGAAAAATCTTCCAGAATACACAAAATCAGGAGTGTTTACATGTACTAATTATATTAAATGCCCTTGAATGAAAAGACTCCTTATATCTTATGTTTGAATTGAAAGTGTGTCAATAAGATGGTTTGGTATATTTGAAAATAAGCTGCAAGAGGAACTCAGGAACCTCATTTCCTGAAGCAAATTTTCCTCCAGAGTCTCTAAGTGGCTGCACTGGGGATACTTGGCACCACTTCCTGCTGTGGCTGTGCCATCCATGGAGACATCAGTAGAATCTTCTAAGAGGTGAACTAGATAAACCCAAAGCAGTCTAGGCTGAATGTCAGAGGAAAGAAAGCTGCTACAAGCCATTACACTACCAGAAAGAAAAATG
Organism: Acomys percivali; assembly: GCA_907169655.1. NCBI lineage: Eukaryota > Metazoa > Chordata > Mammalia > Rodentia > Muridae > Acomys > Acomys percivali. The sequence goes on along the minus strand of OU015744.1, from coordinate 34,416,207 downwards.
TGATCTCAGTAAACATCTTAAAACTGTCTTCAAATGAACATCAAACCTTCATAACATCATGAGATATTTTTTCCTGCAACTGCAGATCTATGCCTTTAAAAAATGAGTGTATCATATGGGCAGAATGGCTTATCAGGTAAGGGTGCTCAAAGCACAAGCGTGAAAATCGGAATTCAATCTCTGGAACCCATATAAAGATAGGAAAGAACCAACTCTACAAGGTTAACCTCTGACCTTCACATGTACTCTGGGTATCACACACACACACACACAC
>OU015744.1:34382809-34415022 GCA_907169655.1 Acomys percivali | reverse complement strand
AAAAAAAAAGAAAAAACTATTTAAAATTTATTTGTAAAAAAGAGATACATGAGAAAAGATTAGGTTCATTTTTCAGGATCTACTCAAAACCAAAACCAAACCACCGTACTGGTTAGGTGGCATTAGTAGGCTACGGTGCACACAGATGGATTCAACTTCCTGGCTCATTGAGCAAGTTGCCTGCCTTCATTCTTCTTTGATATGGACATTTTTTTTTTTTACTTTATTTTATTTTATTTTTCTTTCCTTTAGTCCAGTGATAAAGCCTGTACCAAAAATAAGTATTTATAAATCCAGGAGCATTTTAAAGCACAGCTTCTGCACTAGAAAATGGACAGAGACATTTTTCTTTTCTGGAGTCTACGACAATTGAAGGATTGTTATAATGTTCTCTCTATTGTGCACATTTTTGATGCTCATCATTTCAAGAGAAGCCCCACAGTTTCAGCTCAAAGTCTCGCTGTGTCTCCCGAGAGAACATAGCTCTGTTCATCAGACTGTCTTTTCAAGGTCACTGACACAGGCAATTGAAGCACTCAAGAGGTAATTCTGTATTTGATTTAAGACACAGAAGTTGAACTAAAATACACACATTGAGAAGTACTAAGGAACTTGAATTAGATGGTGCCCGGGGCACAGAGACATTAAAGTTTTAATATTAAAAGTTCTACTTACAACTTTGCCCTGATGAATTCTTGTCACTCACATGCCAAAAAAAAAAAAAAAAGCCATATGGAAAAATACACCCAGGCCTGGGAAGTAGGTAATTAACGCTGCTTCACATAAAATCTCTATCATACAAACCAGAATCTCTGTCTCACAGTGACATTAACTTACTTAAAATGAATAATACAAGGCAAAGAATGAGTCCCTGAAGTTCAGAAAAGGGATTTGACTCTTTTAGTACTTTGCATAGACAAAGCAAGGGCAGTTTTCATTAAAGTGTGGAGCAAAATGTCATAGACAGATGAGGCACAGACTACGTACATGTCCCTCCCAAAAGACAAAGACAAAGAACATTAATAATCTCTCCCTCCACCTGTTTCTCTCTTACACACACACACACACACGCGCGCGCGCGCGCGCGCGCGCGATTAAACCACAGAACAGTTGTCACTGCAAGAGATCTGATTAAATTGCAGAGATATTATTTTATTTCATTCTCTTTAAAATGACACTAAGTTCATAACAAATTTATGAGAAGTCAAAGAAAGGCAGACGGTTTTATTTTTTCTGACTTGATTTCATTAAATTATTAAATATACAGCATGTTCGCTTCATCACTACAAACTGAGTACACTCACTTAAAAGCACTTAAAATTCATTTAAAGGTCAAAGTCAATGACTCATCTTTCCTATCACTGAATAATCAATCTATTGGATTGTTTCCTTTGAGCACTATTTTGGGAATATTAAGTGTATCTTAGACAACTTCAAAGACTTCTGTAAGGAGAGCTAGACAGTGTGCACTTAGGTGTTATATATAGCTAAGCCTAAGCAGCAGATAGCACGGCTGTTTATCACTGGGAATTTGAATGATTGTTCAGTATGCAGAGCAGCTCTCCTATTGAAAGTACCAATTTATCATAGCTTTAAACTTATTTTTTACACAATAATATTACTTATGGTTTCAAATAATATTTGAGCAAAAAATATACATCCATATAAAATAAGGGGTTGAAGAAATGGCTTTCAACAGTGTCCACGTTAGGCAGCTCACCACCACCTGTAAGTCCAGAACTACAGGGGTTAATGCTAAGTGCAGAAGGAATAAGCACATGCATTTCCTTAGCCTAGAAAATTAACGACATGGGACATGAGAGGAAAGAGAGGAAGCCCAGAAACAGTCACGCACAAAGAATAGCTTCTTAGCATGGCACAGCACCCACAATAATAGCCATTGGTACCTCCTCATGAGAAACTAGTCCTAATGTCTACTTAGGTTAACTGTCATTCAGTTTAAAAGGCAAAATAGAAAAAAAAATTGTTGTAACCTTGTAGTATCATGGTTTTTACTGGTTGGGTTTGAAAATGTTACAACATTTGTAGATAACTCAAGGGCCAACCTCTTAGGGTGAACCTGGCATGAGTCAGATGTGTGCGTGTATGCATGTTTCTCCACTTCTAACTCTCAGATGTGTGAGTGTAAGCATGTTTCTCCACTTCTAACTCATATAGCTTTAGTGGAGACACTAAAACATGCTAATGGTCAGACATCTGGACATTTATCTCTGACTCGTTACGGCTGTCTGGTACCACTAGTTCATTTATTTTACTGTATATCTAAAATATATACAAAATTTGATTTATTGAACCTTCAGCAAAGTTTTGGAGCTAAACAACTCCAGGGATTTTTCTCAGGGGAAGTGGGGAGGAGTGGGGGGTGGGGGGTGGGAGTGTATGGGTGCATACGTATTGTATCACATGTGTAGAAGAAGTCAGAGGATAACTTGTGGGATTCAGACCTGGCCTTTCCACCACTTGGGTCCTCAGGTTAGATGCCAAGTGCCTTTGCTTGCTGAGTCATCCCCCCAAGCTTGACTCTAATTTCAATACTAAATTGATCATTAAAATTCCTGAATAGTCTTACTTGTAGAAGCTAGGTTGTATAGCAAGCTGTACCAGTACTGAAGTATCTATCTCTCTCTACAGGTGACAATATTTCACATAAGTGACTCACCTTTATTTTTAGACTATATGAGGTTAATAAGTTTTTTTTTACTTCTTTTTAGATTATAATAACAACATATCTCTCTTCCTTTTCCTGCTTTAAAACCATCCCATCTACCCCTTCTTCTTCTCTTTCAAATTCATGGCCTCCTTTTTCATTCATTGTTATTGCTTGACTGCACTAACGTGAGACACACCACACAAGGACAACAACAACAACAACAACAACAACAACAACAGACATGCCAAACTGGATGAGAAAAAGCCCATGAGATCTCAACTCTACACAACAAACTTTAGGAAACTTAGAAATGTTGGGAGCAGGAGAAATAGTCTCCTTCAGGGAAGAGCACACCAAGTAGTTATCCAATAACCAGTGGTCAGCTCTGAAAACCAACACACAAATACCATTACATGGACCAGGCAGGTTATATCTAGGAATTTAGACATATATATATATATATATATATATATATATATATATATATATATACACTTATGCATGAGGTTAATACAACCTTGATGGCAGGTAAATCCATTTTTCTCAAGTATCAAGCCAAGAGTGAACCCAAAGATGTTCTTCTCAAGCTTCAGTGGCTATGATTCTTCTAGAGAATGGGAAATGATGAAAGTTCTGCCCCGGTGGTGTTTGGGGGAATCTTTTGAGAAGTTAATTATGTAAAAAGAAGGATCCGACATCTGAGTGATTTTTACAAAGTCAGTCTATTTATGTTGGTAGCATAATTGCTTAGATTGAAAGTTACTGAACCCTGGTAAACTGAGAAGGAACATGTATGCACAGCACGATGACTGCGCCAGGGTCGGTTCTCATGGACTAGTGTCTCGGTGCTGTCATGGCTTCTTTCCTCTTAGTCTCTCATGTTTGCAAGCACACACAGGGACCATCACATGCTTGCTTCCTTTAACGTTAAAGTAAATCATTAAAATCGCTGGCATAGTTCTTGATGGAAGCCTGTACAGGCAAGAGCAGCGGACTCTAGTTCTATTACGATACCACGTGTGCAGCTCCTAATGCTGTTAACGATACTCTGCTGTGTTTGCCAACCAGAGCCCAGCATAGCTGTCCTCTGAGAGGCTCCACCCAGCAGCGGATTGAAGCAGATCCTGAGGCTCACAGTGGAACATTAGGCAGAGGACAGGGACCTTTGTGAAAAAGTGGGGGAAAGATAGAAGGACCTAGAGGGGAACAGAACTCAATGAGAAGATGATTAGAGTTAACTAACCTGGCCTCAGGGGGGCGTAGGGAGACTGAAGCACCAACCAAGGACCATGCATGGGCTGGACCTAGTCCCCCTACACAGATGTAGCCTATTGCATCTTAGTCCTCAGGTGGGTCACCTAGTAAAAGGAGCAGAGGCTGTCTCTCACATGGACTCTGTTGCCTGCTTTTCGATCACTTCCTGCTGGTGGTGTTGCCTTGGCCCACCTCAGTGGAAGGGGATGCCCTCAGTCCTGATGCGACTTAATGTGCTGGGGTGGGCTGGTGGGAAGGGAGGGTTCTCCTTTTTTGAGGAGTAGGAGAGGAGGGGGCGAAGAGAGAGGGTATGTGGGACTGAGAGAAGAGGAGGGAGGGGGCTATGACCAGGATGTAAAGCGATTAAAAAAAAAAAAAAAAAAAAAAAACGGAAAAAAAAAAAAAAAAAGATACCAGGAGTGACCCAGAGAATTTAAAATGGGAAAATATGATGAAGGAAGTCAGGATATTCTAAGACCTTTAAAAAGCCATTACTGAACAGCGGGAAGATGGAAGCCTATCCAAGATTTCTGGCCGGCAAACAAAGTTAGTGTCAATTATCTTCACTAACAGAATTTATACAGACTGACAAGAAAAAGAGAAACCCTAAATTATTCTATAATTTATATAGTAAATTAATTAATAGTAAAATAATTGCTATTCTATCTATAGAATAAATTAATATTAATTAAATATTCCTTTACAAAGGAAATTCAGAAAAAATGTGAATACTAATAAATTTTGACAAAACATTTTAGAAGAAATTAAACATATTAGCTTAGTTTCTTTTCCTATTTCTGTGACAAAATACTCTCACAGTTCAAGGGTGTTGCCTAGTGGGGTGGGGAAATCATGCTGACAGGAGCTGGTCACAATTCAGCTGCACTCAAGATGCAGGGAGCAATGAATGCACGTGTTCAAATTTCTCTTTTTATTTTTTTTAACTTTTTTTTATTAATTTATTCTTGTTACATCTCAATGGTTATCCCATCTCTTGTATCCTCCCATTCTTCCCTCCCTCCCATTTTCCCCTTATTCCCCTCCCCTATGTCTGTTCCTGAGGCAGATTACCTCCCCCTGTATATGCTCATAGGGTATCAAGTCTCTTCTTGGTAACCTGCTGTCCTTCCTCTGAGTGCCACCAGGTCTCCCCCTCCAGGGGACATGGTCAAATGTGAGGCACCAGAGTACGTGAGAAAGTCATACCCCACTCTTCACTCAAGTGTGGAGACTGTTCTGACCATTGGCTAGATCTGGGTAGGGGTTTAAAGTTTACTGCCTGTATTGTCCTTGGCTGGTGCCTTAGTTTGAGCAGGACCCCTGGGCCCAAATCTGCCTATCATAATGTTTTACTTGTGGGTTTCTAGGACCCTTTGGATCCTTCTACTTTGCTATTCTCCCATGCTTCTCTCATCTAGAGTCCCAATAGGATGTCCTCCCCTCTGTCCCAGTTTTCTGGTAAGTGAAGGCTTTCGTGGGACATGCCCATTGGGCTAGTATGCAGATATAAGTGATTATATACCGTTTGAGTCTTTTTGCTTCTGGGTTAACTCACTCATGATCATTTCTAGTTCAATCCATTTGTCCACAAATTTCGGGAATTCTTTGCTTTTAATAGCTGAGTAGTATTCCATAGTGTATATGTACCACAGTTTCTTTATCCATTCTTCTACTGAGGGACACTTAGGCTGTTTCCATGTTCAGGCTATTATGAATAAGGCTGCTATGAACATGGTTGAGCAAATTTTCTTGTTGTGTGCTGGAGCATCTTCTGGGTATATTCCAAGGAGTGGAATAGCTGGGTCTTGAGGAAGCCCTATTCCCAGTTTTCTGAGATAGCATCAGGTAGATTTCCAAAGTGGCTGTTTCTCTTTTTAATGCAGTCCAGGATCCAAACCCAAGAATGGTACCACCACTTGTAGCATGTGTCTTCTCATCGCAATTGACCTAATAAAGATAGCTCTCATAGGCATGCCCTGAGAATGGTCAGTCTTAGTCATGGTAGATAATAGCCTCTAACCTCAATGGTCACTTTCCCTGTGAGTCATGAACTCTGCCCTTAAGGTAAAGGAAGAAAGGATGTAGGGACCCTTATCCTTTGTCCTGTCCCACGTAGTATTGCAGAGGTGCAACAGCACCAGGTAATTTTCAGGAATATCAGTTTACTTACCTATAAGAATATGAGGGATATATATTGAAAGACAAAGAAAATAGCCAATATTATTAAGTTGACTAGCTGATGTACATGGACGCTGAATCAGTCAGAATAAAAACACACTGACCCGGGCCCAAAGCCTTCACTGGGTTTGTGACACACTCTAAAGCCTACTGAGACCTGCAGTGAGAGAGGATCATCTTTTCTAGTGTTGTTTTAATTCTGATTGTTTTAGGATAGCATCTCCCCATGTTGCCCTGAAAGTCATTGTGTACTGTAGGCTGACTTTGACCTTGCAGCAACCTCCTAGCTCAGACTCTTGAATGCTGTGATCACACATATGAGCCACAAGGTCTAGGTGAATACTTTTTAAAATGGACAGGAGAACCATAGCATAACGTTAGTAGACCTTGGCATTATGGGGATAACTGAGTCAGTAAAGTTCTTGGCATATAAGCATGAAAACCTGAGTGTAATACCTAATCCCCATGCAAAGTCTGAACACCCACTTGTAAACCCAGCATTGGGAATCAGAGACAGCTGGACTGCTGGGCTTACTAGCCAGCCATCGCAGCCTATGTATGAACTCCAGGCAAATAAAAAGACACTTTCTTAAAAAAAAAAAAAAAAAAGACAGATAGCTCTTAGGGAACAATGCACAAGGTTGTCCTCTTACCTACACACAGAGAGACAGAGAAAGACACAGAGAGAAACACAGAAAGAGAGAGAGAACAAAGAGTTATTAGGCCTCTAATCTTATCCTCTCAGGTCCAAATGCATAGATGGTAAAGGTGAGTAAAAAGCTCTCAGCAATGTTGACAGCATGAGGTATGGTACACAGATTTGGAATTAAATAATAACTCTGTCATTCGCTAGTTAGTGATTACTGGCAAAGTCCATGGCCATATTATGTTTTTACTAAAGAACTGAGAATAATTCCATTTCTAAAAATGTCTGGTAAACATCAAACAAACTACCGTTAAAATGGTGATTAACTCATACAAGATTCTCAAAAAAAAAAAAAAAAATTAGTTCTTCATCCTATACACCTCAATCTGTAGCAGGAGTTGTTTTGGTTTATCTATCTGCTTTAGAGTTTATAGTCCTATATAGAACATTTTAACACAACATAGTGCCTACCACACACTGATAACGCACTAAGTAACTTTCAGACAAGAAGGTTCACATTAGACTTAACTTATGACAAATGAGTAAATTGTTCAATCATAAATTAGCCTGCTTTTCTCAGTACCCTCTACCAGGCATTAGGCTTGTGAGAGAGCTGTGAGTCCCACTGTCATGTGTAAAGACTAAGCAAATATCTTCCCAGGATGCCACTTTGCTAAGAACCTGCCATATGTCCATGGTGCACTCAGGCATTTACAGCACATCTCATTTTATGTCTCCACTCGACAAGCACAACTTAAAGCAAGAATGAGCTTGCACTATGCTCGCTTGGCTAATTTCCACTGCCGCTAATTACGCACACAGCAGCGGGAAGACCACAGCTCTACAGAGTGAAGCTGAGTTTTGAGAGACTATGAAGGTTGCTATGCTGTCAACACAGTGAGCAATTTCTTACACTTGTGACCAAGAGCACACCTGCAGATATTTTACTTTTCAAGTCTTAGTCCTGACCCACTGCACCCGCACGCCCTATATGAACTTGCAGGAAGTAAAATCACTTTCTGTTTGTTGCCTGACAAGGTTTAGAAGCAAATTGTCCTCATGGAGAGCTTTCAGCATGCTACTTAATGAATTACAAAGTAGGAAAATTGTCTGAAGACGAAGGTGAACCAATGAAAGCAATGAACTATGTAACAATACGACCATTTCTATTTTATTTATTTATCTTTGTGTTTGAGTTACAGTAAAGTAGCACATGTTATTTTAAAAGAAGGATACTGAATCTTGCTGGGTGGTGTTGGCACACGCCTTTAATCCCAGCACTAGGGTGGCAGAGGCAGGCGGGTCTACACAGAGAGACCCTGTCTCAAAACACTAAAAGAAAAAAATACTGAATCTTACAAGCAGTTTTAGGTATTTTCTATGTGATCTTGCTGATCATAGTAGAACAGACTTATACTAAGCTATGAGAAAAGTGCACAGCACAGACCATTATCGCAGGCACTATAGAAATGCATCTCTCAATGTGGCTTGTCCCAGACTATTAATAATGCAAATAAAAGTTAAAGCCTAGCCAGATTTTTCACATTTTTGTCCTACGTTATGTAGTTTGGGGTAATGAAGATTTATAGGCTGTCTGGAAGTATATTACAGCAATAAGACAAGAAAATGCTATGGGCAGTGCTGTAGAGGTTTGCATCGATGCAATAAACCAAACTAGATACATATTTTTTCCAAGACTTTTCCTGTGTTTTTAGAGGAACATGTTTTCTTGTGGAATATTCAATATTAAAATAAAATTCTTTCCACGCCTCAATGAAGACAGCAAAAATAAACTAAAACCCACTGCTTGGAGACACATGGTTGGGTTCCTAAATTATTTCTGTCTCTAATCAGGAAAATAGATAGTTTTATTTTTGTCCAAGTCCCTGCTCAACTCAGTCTCGGATACTAAACACCTATTCCCACGTGATAATTTCACAAGTTACCGATTTAAGGGCTTCAGAGTTTGCGGCTCTCTGCTTTTAAATTTATCATCAGAAGGCTTGAGGCACTTTTTGTGGAAATGAAATGCCGTGTCTGCCAAAGGTTTGCTGTAGAGTACATTTTTATAAAGGAATGTTCCCATTCCAGTGAAGTACGGTCACTGCACTCACATGGAAGGTAAATAAATGCCTACAAGAGAAAAGGTAGACACGGGAATAAGCTCATGTGTAGCAACCTAGTCTCTTCTCAAGTTATACACAAATCATCTGCCTCACCTTCAAAATGAATTAAAAGTAACAAAGACAAAACACAGGCCTTATTTGGCTTGCTAAATCGTTTTGACTGCTGTTAGTCTATAACTGCAAAACTCTCCTTTTAAAGCATGTTTATTCCAAATATGAAGCCGAACACTCCCCTCCCCGCAGCCCTTGGTTATTTGTGGTGGTTATAGCGTCCTTGTGTACACTTCAGAAGATGTGCTCTAAGAGCCCGAGAGAGCAGCTCTTACAGCTTGACCCTCCAGCATGTCCTGCCCAAATAAGGTTCTTAAAGCTACTCAAGTGAAGTCTAGAGTAATTTTTATCCTTGTAAAGGATACAGGAAACATCCCTAAAATGAGACCACACAACTCCCCCACCATTTCAAACTACTTATTCTTCCCATCTGTGAAAGGTCAAAATCAAGTGTATTTCCTAGGCTGTTTTGGGATTGGCCTAGAAACTTGGCCTAAAATGTTCCCATCCCACAAACTGAGAATCGATTTGTGAAGAAACTTCTACAGTTGGAGATATTATTACATGGGTGATGATTGAGTGACCTGGCAGAGCCATATCAGAGAGTGGATAGAATAAGACTTGCAAGGACACACAATAAAAGCCTGTTCTGGTGGAAGAGTTGTCAGAGCACACGTCATGAGTTAAATTAATACAACACAATTCTTAAATGGCCTGGAGTTGCTTCAACCAGCTGGCTGGGTTTTGCAGTATTGACCCTTTTTCTGTCTTCTTTGTAAATGAGTTAGATAAATGTTTAGCAGCTGGTTAGGAGTTCAATCAAGCTTTGGACACAGAAGAAGCAAATAGCTATAAATGTTGGTAACGACACCTTGTTAAAGGGGTTGTTAACTTACTGAGCTCCAAGTTAGTCTGGTTCTCACAAGACAGAGCCAGCTCCAGGGTTTCTCTCCTGAAGGCAGCCAGTAGACTGTTGGCCAGGTAGCAGCAATGATGTTTTCAGAGGTTTTTTTTTTCCCCCCCTGAAAATTTTTCTTCTGTCTCCTTAACAAGCCTAGAATGTCAGGAATGCTGAGAAAGAAGAAACAGAAATTAAAATAGATTATTTTAATGTGATTTCTAGAAGTAACTAACAGTCTATTTAAATAATCCCAACTTACTAGGAAAAAACTGTATTTTACCTGCATTTTAAATAAATGAATCTTGTCACCAAATTTTGCTTATTATCATCTGCTATTAAGTGTATGGTTTCCTTTAAAAGTAAACACTTATGCCAGACTCAGAGGAGCACACCTGTAATACCAGCACTGGGGGAGGCATAGGCAAGCAGATCTCTGTGAGTTCGAGGCAAGCCTGGTCTACAAAGCAAGTCCCGGACAGCCGGGGCTACACAGAGAAACCATGTCTCAACAAAACAAAACAATAAAGGAGGCATTTGCTAGCTGAAATTTATAATTTGCATTTATTTGACTGTAGATAAATCGGTTCAAATTCACAGCCATTTCCTCTACCATTATCTCCAAGACTAGCGTTCCATCCACTACCACAGAAGTCTTTCTCCTTCGGATTCCTCTGAGACCCAGCAGCACCTTCTGCTGAGCCCTCTCTGGTTCTGCCCTGTACAACCATGTCATGCACAGTCTTGATAGAGTCACCTGCACACGCCCTGGCTGTGGTCATAGCTCTGTTGAAGCAGTCGCATTGATGCACAAAACCAGAGGATACCATTCAAGGACTGACAGTATTCAAGGAAGACACTCATATCCACCCTCTGCTTTGACATCAGCTTATCCTATACTCTTTATCAACATTTCTATTCCAATCTCATGCTCAAAAAAAAAAAAATAGATTGCTCCCTTTGACAATCCTGCGAGCTCACCTTCCCTTTGCCCATTCTTGCCGTAACCACTGCCCAATGTACTTCTTTGAAGTCAGCATCCTCAGCATGGAGTAAACGAATTACTTTTTAAATCTTCCTTTCCTCCTTCTCTGCTCAGATTCCAGTCGCTGGGAATGTTTTTGTCAAATGTTCGGCACAGTCAGGGTCATACTCTCTTACAATCCATGCTTCTCCGGGGCAGTGTTTACAGCATCAGTGCCTGATTACCAGTTCCGCCATTGCTTGTCTCGTGCTGTTTCTGCCCCAAGAAAGAAAGCACCGTGAGAGCAAACACTGGAATGTTGTTGCTGTTGTCATTTGCTTGCTTTCTCCATATCCCTCGCACTCTGAGGTGTGATAACCGCTTGCTTTCTTGCCTCCTCTGCGCAATGTTTTCACCCTGCACTACATGAATACCCATGGCTGAAGATGCATGGCTTCAGTGTGTCACAGATGTATCCAGGTTTCCTTCCTGTGGCCTGCATTTTCTCCCTGATACCACCTTGCAGAAATGTATGCAGGGAAGGTTTTGTGTTTCTTTAGTATAGTTAGGTTTTTTTTTTTTTTTTTTTTTTTAATTATTAAGTGAGTGCTTCATGTAGTGGTGGAAACTGACATGTAAAAACTGAATTTTGGTAGATCTAGGATATTTCCCCCTGACTTCAGATAAGCAGAATAAGTTCCTAGCTAAGAGGAATAACAAATCATGCTCACTTTCTACCCTTTCATTAAAATGATCTCAAATACTGAACTTTTCTATGGATTCTATATAAGCTCACTTTGTTTAGTAGTTTATTTCTCATTTCATGGCTCAAGTTGCTCTCAACATCTATTAAGTTATTTTTATTCACATATGTTACATTACTTCAACTAAAAATATAGCTGTATACTCAAAGGTTAGTTTTTTTTTTTGGCAACATGAAATATTTCCTAGGTTGTGGGTCTCCTTCTATGTCATATCTATCCAATCAGCTTTTCCTGAGGGTTGACAATGGGCCAGCTGCTTCTGAATTTCCAAGGCTATTTCAGAATTTCTACATGAAAATACAACTATGTAGTTGGATATAATTCAGATTGGCCTGCAACCTCACAAAAAAATGAACAATTTTTACTTAACATCTGTGTTCATATAAAGTGAGCTGGCAAGAGGATGAGTAACAGTTAGGGGAGGGAACACAACCTTGATTCAGCTAACGACACTGTCGGCCTGGTCCAGAGAAGCCAGGGTAATGGCAGCATCACCTGTCCGATTCCTTTTTGTCAAAGAAGCAAAATATAAGGAGCCACATTTTAAAAAATTTTTTTCAGTCAACAACCTTATGAAGAAGATGTCATATTTACTAATAATGCAGTTGTGTATTTGTTACTTTGAGTCAAATACTAACTTATAAGTTCAAACTTAAAGTGGTCTTATTCATTTGCTTTTTGTTTTTTGTTGTTGTTTTTGGTTTTGTTGGGTTTTTTTTGTTGTTGTTTGTTTGTTTGTTTGAATGTTATCCAATTGTATGAAATACAAGGTACAGCAGGTAAAGTTTCATAACTATCTACATTTAAAAATGAAAAAAATCCTGCCAGCTCATATGAAAGGCAATCTTCTGATGTAGAGCAACACAACATATGAAGACAACCATCTTCCGAGTGTGGGGTTTTCTCAGTCCTGTCCACGTAGTAAAAGTCTTTGTAAAGGATAAAAAAACATGGCCAATTTTGTCTTCATTGAGGACTCAGTACTAAAATAAATATATGTGGAACAAAGGGCAGAAGCGGAGCAGAGCTACGGGCCATGCCCTCTTAGAACAGCTATCTTTCCGCATCTTCCATCTCTCATCTTTCTCTCTGCAGTCAGATTATCCAAGTCAGTATTGTGAGCTCTAATCAAGATATTTTAAATGTTGATGTGTCTGTTTTTATAGCAAGCTGAAAACACATAAGCAGGTTCGGTGTATCCGCCTCGTGCCTACGTGCTGCTCATCAGCGCCTGCTGCACTTGTCTTTTCTGTCAAACTGAGACTGAGTGGTCCACATTAATTGTTGAGGCTAATGACCAAAGCACAGATGTGGGCTTAATTACACAAATAATGTTTTTGAGGCAAATGAAGGTTAGACAAGTGTCCCGGAGAACTCTCAAAGCAATTCCGTGAAAAACATGGAGGGCACCGTGCGTTATTCTTGAGCATATGGTGCAGCACGCGTGCCAAGCTTCGAAGAGCCTGTCTTGTAACAGTTGGTTTCATCTTTACATTTTGAGCAGTGATTCAGTTTCAGCAAACATCATCTGTCACAATAAAACAATTTTTAAATAAAAATTTATATTCTCTTCTAGTTTGGGTTTCGTTGTATCCACAAGATTATTTCAGAGCTCATAAAGGTGGTGAGGATGAAAGGAAACATCCAATCTCCAGTTAGCATTCGATGGGAACATAAGATTACCACACTGTTGTTTCAGACAAAGAATCATTTTTGTAAGCCTTCTTCATTCAGTAGCTTTGTAAAGTGGGTTGTTTACCAACAACCACAAAATGCTTAACAATTTTGTACTATTGATGAAGAGAAGTGTGACTTGTTTTTCAACTAGACAAAATTATGTGTTTCTGAATATTGTACTTATTTGCATAGCGTTTCTTCCTCTATTTTGACTAAAGCATCTCACTGTTCCCTTAGAAAACGATCCCTGCGTCCAATGTGGTCCAAGATAAACTATACATCAGCCTATTGCTTCGTGCTTATCCAAAGTGGAGCCATTTGACCCTGATCAAAGCAGTCAGACTCTTCCAGAAGGGTAAGCATTGAGTGGAGAGACCAAAGTGTAAGGGGAAATGGAACCAAGAAGTAACCCAGAGAATGACTCTAAGTTCTCACCACCAGGGCTCCAGAAACAGCAGTAGCTTTCTGTTCTTTCTTGAATCTTCATTTAATGCATCATTTTATATTTTAAATATTCTTATGGTCCCACTTTAGTTCATCAAATTCAGTTTCTGATGATTGCCACCAAGAATCCCACAATGCACTGCCCAAAGAAAATAACCCAAATTCACACAATATCAAAAGTTACTCAAAGGGATGGTGGAGAATATGGAGTATTCCTTATTTATAATGCTACTTTGTTCACTTTTCATGGTGCTTACGAATACCTGGACCTCTATAAGTGAAATAATGTTCTAATAACTGGTGTTTTTCATACTTTACTGCTAAGTTTGTTGTTAATTTTCTAAAATGTGGCCTGAGGAAAGTTGCTTAATGGCTAATGTGCTTTCTGCACAAGCAAGAGGACCTGTCACCATGTAAACTGTCATCACAGTGTGTAGGTGAAACTCCAGTGCTAGGAGTCAAACAGGCAACTCTCAGGAACTCCTTGAACAACCAGTTTAGCCCAATGATGAGCTCTGCTTTCAACAAGAGAGTCCATCTCAGAAGGAAAGAAAGAAAGAAAGAAAGAAAAGTGGAGAAGCAACTTAGAAGATCACCCCATGTCAACCTATGGTCTCCACATACACCTGAATAGCAAGCGCACATATGCATACAGTGTCCCTTTCACACACAAGAAAAATGTAAATGAGGGGCAAGAGGTAACTTAATCTCTCCAAAGAAAGATGTACTTCATACAGGAACCCCTGTAACTGTGATACCTAGATCACTTTAATCACAGCTCAGGCATTTTTATAAGCATGCTTGTGCTATTTGTATCTGATTCATTATCAGTGTTCTCTTTTAATGATTGCAGAAGTTGAAGGAAAAGAGGAACATCATTATAATCACAGCAGTTATTTGAATAATAGATGATATTTATGAGTACATTTTAAGGAAAATCTATTAGACATTTTATTTCTCTTGATAACATATAAATTTTCATTACTTGAGACTAATATTGATGTCAAACTGTGACTAACTATGATGCCAAATATTACTTTACAGAAAAATTTTAGTACCAGCAATGTCACTTAAGGTTTAGGACACATTTTAACTGGAGGAGTTGGAGACATATCTCAGATGGTCCCATATAAACATGAGAACCAGACTTTGAACCCTCAAACCCAAGTGAAAATGTTGGGGATGGTGCTGTGCACTGAGGAGGAGACAGATGGAGCCCTGAGGCATGTTAGCCTGGCAGCCTCATCAAATCATCAAGCCCCACACCAGGAATAGATCCTATCTCAAAAGCCAAGGTGGACAGCTCAGAAGTATACCAGGGGTTGGCACCTGCCCTCTATTTGGTTGCTGGTTGTGACTTTTCCTAAGGAGACATGAACAAATCTCTATCACCCCAAATGGTGCAACTATGACAGACCAAAGAAAGGATTCTACCAAAGCCCAACTTGGAACAATGACTATGCCGGGGTTACTTACACAAGTATAGGTTAGGGGTTACTTGGAGAAGCATGAACAGATACAATACTGAAAAGCCGCCCCCCCCCCCAGTATGGGTGATGATTCACAAAAACTGTGACCCTGAAGCCACCTGGATGAGCTGCAGGTAGATTAGACTGACAGATTGCAGAGTCTCCTCTCCCGGGAAGTTCTTACTGCTTTATACAGCCTTAGACACCGAGCGTTCTTTTGACTCTTGTTAGTTTTAGGGACTTCCTGACACTTGTGAGTTCTTCATTTTTGCGGGGGGAGGATTTTGCTCCACAACACATGGGAACCCACATGCACAAACATATGCATACACATGTACACACATGCTCACATACAAAAATACATTTTAATAGAATTTTACTACCAAGATTCACTGTTTTGAACTACATTTTACTAAAATCAAAAATATGCTTTTTCAAAAAGACTCTTATGGAAACCAGAAAGATGGCTCAGCTGCTGAAACACATACTGCTCTTTTTTAAAATATATTTTATTAATTTATTCATATTATATCTCAATTGTTATCTCATCCCTTGTATCCTCCCATTCCTCCCTCTCTCCCATTTCCCCCTTACTCCCCTCCCCTATGACTGTGACTGAGGGGGACCTCCTCCCCCTGTATATGTTCATAGGGTATCAAGTCTCTTCTTGGTAACCTGCTATCCTTCCTCTGAGTGCCACCAGGCTTCCCCATCAAGGGGACGTGGTCAAAAATGGGCTACCAGACTTCGTGCAAAAATCACTCCCCACTCTCCACTCAACGGTGGAGAATGTCCTGTCCATTGGCTAGATCTGGATAGGAGTTCAAAGTTTACTGCCTGTATTGTCCTTAGCTGGTGCCTTAGTTTGAGCAGGACCCCTGGGCCCAGATCCTCCAGTCATAATGTTCTTCTTGTAGGTTTCTTTAAGAGTGGATTTCTCAGCACTAACATTGCGGGGCCTCAAACTGCCTGCAACTCCAGCAGCAAGGGATTCAATGACCTTTTCTGGCTTCCATGGACACTGCATTAGTGTGCTCAATCCCACACACAAACGCACACATACACACTTGATTAAAAATAAACATAAACTGTTTTTAAATATTCCAGATGTCCAGGAAATAAGGCCAGCATTTGGCAAATGGAACCATGCAAGTGAGCTTCTGTACTGCAAAGGAGTCAGCCAAATGACTGTCAGCTGGTAGAATGGGAGGAAATCTCCACAAGCTGTATCTGACAGAAGACGAATGTCTAGAATAAAAGAAACTAAACAATAAGCAATTAAACAGAAGGTAAGAGTGTTTGCTGTGCAAGCATCAGTATCTGAATTCAAGTCACAGAAATAATCTAAAAATGTCGATAATACAAAAGGTAGCCTTGTGTGCCTAATAACTGCTAGGCGTCTGTTTGCAAGCATAGCCGAGTATCATTAACAATGACAGTGGCCGGCCCTCTCCCATGGGGTGGGTCTCAAGCTGGGCCAGTCACTGGTTTGGCATTCTCTCAACCTCTGCTCCATCTTTGCCCCTACACTTCTCTTAGACAAGATACATTTTGTGTGGAAGGTCTTATGTGTGGGTTAGTGTGCCCCTCCCTCCACTAGGAGTCCCACCTGGCTACAGAAGGTGCTAACTTTATGGTCCTTAACACTCATTGCTTGGCGTCTCAGCTAGGGTCACCCATGTAGACTACCAAGAGCCTTCCCCTTCCAGAGATGCCCTCCCCCATGTTTCTGTTCTCTCCCCCAGCTCTTCTCTTTACCTGCCTCCCTCCTCTTTCTTCCCACCTGATCCCCACTGCCATTATCCTTACCACCCCAGGTGCCTCCCTCCATCTGTTTCAGCTGTCTATGTATTTCCTATCCGGGATGAGTTTCAAGCATCTTCCCTTGGACTCTCCTTGGCTTCTTTGGGTCTGTAGATCATAGTACAGTTATCTTGTATTATAATGGCTAATATCCACTTACAAGTGAGTACATGCCAAATGTGTCCTTCAGGATCTGGGTTACCTCAATCAGAATGATTTTTTTTCTTCTAGTTCCACCCATTTACCTGCAAATTTCATGATTTGCTTGTTTTTAATAGCTGAGTAGTATTCCATTCTGTAAACGTACCACGGCTTCTTTATCCATTCTTCAGTTGAGGGGCATCTAGGTCTTTTCCAGTTTCCAGCTATTACAAATAAGACTACGGTGAACATAGTTAAGAAAATGTCCTCGTGACTTCTTTTTAAGCGGTTCTGTGTCCCCTGGGGACTTAAGGAGAAACAGATCTTTAAGGCAGGGAAACGTCAGCAGAAGTCTGGGTGTGTGGAGTATGCAGGCAGGAACTTCCCAAATCACAGCAGACCAAGAAACAGAGACGGAGTAGGAAGCAGAGCTAGTTTATGAAGCTCAGAGCCTGCTTCCCGAGTCACAATACCTTCAGCAAAGTTACACCTCCTAAAGTTTCAACAACCTCCCCGTAAGAATGCCGCCAGCCCAGCGAGGAAGCAAGTACTTAAACACAGGGGCTTGTGGGAGATGATGAACATTCAAACCCTAACCAAAGGGGACTGTGAGATAGGAAGTAGGAAGCAACAGGGCGGTGAGAGAAATAAAAAGAGTGTATAAAAGGAAAGCAGAATGGATATTCCTATGGGGGGGGGGATCAGTGACAAGCTAGATGGGGAAACAAAGAAGGGAAAGATGGCAGATAGCTGAGCAACAGAAAAGTTTGATAAATATGCTGGAAAGTTGCATAGCAAAACCAGCCACTTTATAAGCTAAAATTAAAAATAATAAATGAAATCTGTAAAAATGTGCTGTCATCACTGTTTATCTCAAGCTTCAGTATATATTGACCAAGATTCCCAGTCGATCATTGTGGGTGCCAATGTGTCACTCAAAACGATTATGAATATTTTTTGTTTTCAATCACGATTAATTTTTAAATCTTTAACCTAGTTATTTTGTTGGTGGTGTTGTTGCTGCTGTTGGTGGTGTTTTTGTTGCTGTTGTTGTTATTGTTGTTGTTGTTGTTGTTACATGGAAGAAATCTAAAAATGCAAAATTATACTTTAGAAAGCTTTTGTCAGTGAAAATGTGACACAAATAGCTGGCAGGAAATTAAAAGAGCTAAGCCATATGCCTTCCAGCTTTGTGATGAGAAATCAACCTGGGTCCAGTGAGGCTAAAATGTGTTAGATTTCAATACTGAAAATATAGTCCTTGTTAGAAACACTGGCCACACACATCACAGTGAACTGTCCCTGAATTTCTCTCCACTGCCACCTAGAGCAGGGAAACGGAAGGATGAGGTAGGAAAGGCTTATCAGCCTTTTGGACTTAGAATCTGAATTAGTACTCACTCTTACCATCTTAACATTTTACTTATAAGGATTTTTTATTCCTCACATTGTTCTCTCAACTTGCCTTTTCCTCTCTGTTTTTCTTATTTGTTTCTAAGAAAATTCAAATGGCTTTTTAAATGACTATCATGAAAGTCAGTTCTCCTCCTCAGCTCTTTCAGTATTATATTTCTTATTATATCTTCAGCAACTTTCTACCTCCTCATGCACTTACTCCTGTCACCCAACTATCACGTCTTTCGTTGCATACAGAATTGTCTATGGATAGTCATGTGTGTCATAACTTAGGAGTTCGGTAAAGCTCCTGTGTCTTAGTCTTTCCATTTTAATCACCTGAGTTCGCTCTTCTGTTCTGTATGCAGAACTCACAGTGACTGTGATGGCAGATCTTGGTTGTCAATTTCACACAACTTTGAAGAGGGACCCTCAGTTGTGGAATTGCTTCCATCAGACTGTGAGGCATATTTTTCCTCTTACTTCACACACAAAATAAAATGAGATTACAAAGGAAAACAATCACACTGAAACACAGCTGTGCGGACGGGGAGCTGAATTGACAGCACAAGAATTTCAAACTACCAATTTTAAAAAGCAAGGGGAGAGATGGTCAACTAACACTTCAAATAAACTGCAATAAACTGTCTCTGTGAGTGTGGGTTTTTTTTTTTCAGTTCTTGTTAATTCTGCAAATTTGGATGATGCACTCTAATTACTGAACCATGAATGTTGACAAGCTAGAAAAACAGAAAGTGATTTTTAATGATTTAAAGAGAAATTAGCATAAACAAATACATTAAATAATGAACCTATATCTAAAAGAATCATGTCTTGATTGCTAACCAGTGCAAAAGGGGCAGCCCACTGGAAGTGGTGCCACCCCTGGGCAGGTGGTTCTAGGCTGTATAAGAAATGCAGCTGAATGTGAGCCTAGGAGCAAACCAGTAAGTAGAAACCATCCATGGTCTATGCTTCAGTTTCTCCTCCCAACTCCCGCCTTGGGTTCCCTCAGTGACAGAGTGTGACCTGTAAGCTGCATTAAAGCCTTTTCTTACCCAAGCTGCTTTAGGTCATGGTGTTTCTCACAGCGACAGAAACCACACTAGGAGAGTAAGTAAAGAGTGTTTTCTTATCTACCTCTAACAGAAATGCACATCTTCATATCAGCTTCGTCACAGGCTGGTAAGAAAATACCTCAGCGACTTTTATCCAACAGAGATGCAGCTGTGCTTTACCAAATACACGTTTATTCTCTCTGCCTAACACTGCGCCGCTTCAACAGGTGACTACACAAATTTAAACTCTCACTATTTAAAAGAGGTGTGCTGGATACTTTTTTATGTCAACTTGACATGAGCTGAAATAATCTGAAAAGAGGAAATCTCACTTGAGAAAATGCCTCCATGAGAGCAGGTTGTAGGGCATCTTCTTAATTAGTGATTGAACGGGGAAGGACCAGCCCATTGTAGGTGGTGCCATCCCGGGGCTGGTGGTCCTGAGTTCCATAAGACAGCAGGCTGAGCAAACCATAAGGAACAAGCCCATGAGCAGCACCACTCCGTGGCCTCTGCATCAGCTCCTGACTCCAGGTTCTAGGCCTGCTCAGTTCCTGCTTTGACTTCCCTCCACGATGGATTATGATCTGAACATGTAAACCAAATAAACCTTTTCCTGCCCCAACCTGCTTTGGGTTATGGTGTCCCATCACAGCAATAGTAACCTAACTATTACAATAGGACTCCATTTTACCACACTCTAATAATATTTTGTGGGTGCCTCTGCAAACTCCAAGAATGGCAGAGTAATGGTTCACATGAGGCAAGGAGGAAATCCAGTTTAGGACTCAGTAGCCCGTGTTGGTTTGGACTTCTACAATCTGACACAGGCAGTTTATTTTAGCCATATTCAAACACAGCACAATGCCGGGGGGGGGGGGGGCATAGTTTACTGGTGGCAGTTAACTCAAAGCTTAAGACATGTTTACATTGAAATTCTTTACAAAGTACTAATGGCCTCTTTCATAAAGATGGGTTCTGTTGACTCAGAAATAAACTTCAATGTAAGGGTCTGGGGAGAATGACTGAGGTAAACATGATAGCCCATGGGAGTCGGCATTGGCCTGGTTTGGCAGAGAGCAAAGATCACCAGATTATAACCTGCATAGATTCTGAGATATCTGGATGGAAAACAGGTATACATCTGCCCCAATGGGGAGACAAGCCTGTGTGTTTAATAGTCCTGGCTTCCCTAGTGCTTCTCTGTGAGCACAAGGACCTCATGTCTTCTATAGTCTTTGAGTTTGTTTGACTGGTTTTCACTGATGTGATGAGAGTTTCACCATGGGCTGCTACACTTTAATTTGAATTTTCTGATTACTGATGCTGCTGTTCTTACTAATTCTATCAGTTTTCCTTCACATGGTAGTGCATGTCTATCCTTTGCTCATTTTACAATTAAACTTCTTCATCATCCCACCAATGAAGTAGCTCTATCTATACTCTATATATTAATCGTTGGTAACTATGGAAATATGTAGGCATTAAGTTGTGGATAATTATAGCAGATGAGATAAGGCACATTCAGGGTGGCATGTCTGTAGGTATGTCCCAGCCCTACTGAGGAAATATCAGCAGTTGACGGTTGCTGAGAAGAAAGTCACTTTCCTTTGGGAACATGGCTGGCCACATACCTATGTGTATACAGGCAGCAATTTTGTGG
Organism: Acomys percivali; assembly: GCA_907169655.1. Classification (NCBI taxonomy): domain Eukaryota; kingdom Metazoa; phylum Chordata; class Mammalia; order Rodentia; family Muridae; genus Acomys; species Acomys percivali. Next base: position 34,393,820 of record OU015744.1, on the reverse strand, counting down.
GTTATTCATAAAGTCCACCATTCATCTGCTGCGTATGTGTAGGAGGCATAGGTCCAGACCATGCATGCTCTTTGGTTGGTGGTTCAGTCTTTGTGAGGCCCCCATGGGCCCAGGCTAGTTGACTCTGTATGTCTTCTTGTGGTGTCCTTGTCACTTCTGGCTCTCTCAATCCTTCCAACGACTCTTCCACAAGACTCCCTGAGCTGGGCCTATTGTTTGGCTGTGGGTCTCTGTATCTGCTTCCATCAGTTGTTGGATGAAGCCTCTCAGAAGACAGTTATGCTAATCTCCCATCTGCAAACATAGCACCATATCATTAATAGTGTCAGGGGTTGGTTCTCTCCCGTGTGGTGGATCTCCCCCTCTCTGAGAAGAGGGTGAGGAAATGGGGCCAGGGGTTGTGACCGTGGGACTGGGAGTACATGGGACACTGCTGGATAAGGTCTGACTTCCCCCAATAGCCATTGTGCACTTGGTCTATGAAGCTGGACTCCCTTTTCTCAGTGGGATTCCTACGCCAACTGATCCGGTAGTCCCAGATTTTGTAACGAGTGTCACATAGCCCACAAGGAAGATTACAGTCTGGACACTTTCCTGATAAGAAACTTCTTCATCAAGCGCAGGGAATCCCTGGAAGTACCCCCACCCTATGCTGAGGAGATCATGCAGAAAATTACCTCTAATCGTACTGTTTTTCTCCTTCTTGTGATAGGGCCCTGTGTTACTGCCTGTAAATGAAGTACTGTACCACAGTATGTCGATTAAGTATCTTGGTACCCTTAGCCCTAGCAAAACAGACACATTCACCCTGAAACCCCTTCCTCCTGCCCATGGTTTATAAGCAAAAGCTGGCTGGCTTACTGGGTGCTTGCTTTCTTCCTCACCATTTCTTCACCATGACTGAGACTCCATTTATTCCAGGGGAACCACTGCGGGACTCCCAATGGTCAAGCAGCAATGGTGGAACTGCCTTTGCAGCTCCATCACCACCAACAGCTCGGTGCTGGGCCTGCTTCTCACGAAGCTAACTGCTAGCAGGCTTCAGGCATCCACCTGCTTCCTCTGCTGTGCTTAGCACAGCTGCTCAGAGAGCTGTAACACTTTGCTACCATCACCGGCTTGTGGGGCACCTGAGTCTCCACTGCTGCTGAGTCCTACAGTCTCAGTCTAAAAAGAGCAAAACTGTAACACCAGGGGCAACTCATTTTCCACCTCTCTCTGAGAGGCTGAGAGCCTGACCAGTGGCCAGGGTACAGGCCTCACCCTTCAGTGTTCTAGCCGTCACTGAGTGAGGAACAGGACCTTTGATCTCAAAGTCTGCCTGTTCTCGGGAAGTCAGCCGTGCCTAGACCAGCCCACTGGACATGGGACCCAGGACACCCTGGGATGCTGAGCAGGAGAGGAGAGAGGGACTTCGAACAGGCTATAAAGTGATTAAATAAATAAATCAATGAAAGGACAAGAAAAGAAGAAAACTGAGAATTCAGCCAAGGTCACATGTCAATAAATAGAAGAATTAGGCTCTGAATGTGGGCTTCTCTCATTCACAAATACTCTTAATTGCTATAGCATGAAAGTATTAGTCCACAGGAATTTATGGAACATTTACATCAACGTAAATTAGTCATTGTCTTCTTGTGAAATCCCAGTAACACATGATTTAATGCCTTAAAAAAAAGTCCACCGTTCTTGGTTAGCAATCCCCTGCCCTCCATCACCTCCTGATTGTTGTCTTAATAAGGAGTCACTCTGTGAAATAGAAAGCAAGCCCATAATTAAATGCTTTCTTTTATAAGTTGCTTTGGTGATGGTGTCTCTTCACAGCAGTAAAAAAAAAAAAAAAAAAAAAAGTAACTAAAACACGGTCATTTAAGAATAAAGGTTAAGCCAGGCGGTGTTGGTGCACACCTTTAATCCCAGCACTTGGAAGGCAGAAGCAGGTGGATCTTTGTGAGTCTGAAGTCAGCCTGGTCTACAAAGTGAGTCTAGGACAGCTGAGGCTATACAGAGAAACCCTGTCTGTCTCAAAAAAAAACCAAAACAAAATGAAACAAAACAAAAAACCAATAAGGGTTAAACCAATGAAGAGGGGCATGTCTGGGACAAGATGAAGATGTATGAGAAGGTAGGCTCCTGCAAGGATATGGGGATGACTCCAGCTGAGACCCATAGCAGTGAGGGATTTGGAGACTGAACTGGCCACACCTTTAGCCAGGCAGGATTTCCAATGGAGGAAGGGAAACATCATTCCTCCCACAAAACCTTCAAACAAAAATTCACCCTGCCTACAACATATGCAGGCATAAAGATGGAGAAGAAATTGAGAGAATGGCCAAGTGATGACTGACCCAACTTGAGACCCACTCCATTGGAGAGATCCGTCTCCTGACACTATTAGTGATACTGTGCTATGCTTGAAGTCAGGAGCCTAACATAACTGCCCTTTGAGCGGCTCCACCCAGCCGCTGATAGAAACAGATACTGAGACCCACAGGCAAACACTAGGTGGAGCTCCAGAGTCTTGTGGAAAAGTTGAGGGAAGGATAGAACAACCCTAAGGGGACCAAAAGTCCACAAAAAGACCAAAAGAGTCAACTAATCTAGGCCCATAGATGCTCACAGAGACTGAACCACCATCTAAAGAACATGCATGAACTGGACCTAGGTCCTCTACACATATGTAGCTGATAGGGAGCTTGGTCTTCATGAGGGTCCCCTAGTAATTGCAGAGGGTGTTGTCTCTGACATGGACTCTGTTGCCTAATTTTGGATCACTTTCCCCTAGCTGGGCGACCTTGACTGGCCTCAGTGGAGGAGGATGCACTTAGTCCTCATGAGATTTGATATGCCAGGGTGGGTTGGGGGGAGTCCCCTTTCCTGAGGAGAAAGGGAAGGGTGTAGGGGGAAAGAGAGTGGGAGAAGGGGGAGGAGGCTGCAATACGGGTGTAAAATGAATGAATTAATTGATTAATGAGAAAAGAAAAATAAAGGTTAAGTTAATTAAAACATACTCAGAAAACCCTTGGACAGTAAATGTTACTGTTTCACTATCATGTGATTAGTGTGGTTTATTAATATTGAATTATTTATTATTATTAATCTCTGTAGCCTTTAATCCTTCCTGAAACATAGAAAATTTAACAATATGGTTGTTATTGTTGAGGTTTAACTATATAACATAGTGACTCTGAAATCATTCATTCTTTTTCATTCTCTACACTTGGAATGTATAGTAAATTAAAGCCACCCAATTTTAACACAAGAAAGAGACACACTATGAATAAATAAAGTATATAATTAATCTTTCACAACTAACCATTAACACAAAAAAGACTGTCAAATTATTTTTCATGTAATTCATCACTCTCTTTTATTTTCTGAGAATGGGAGAGGTGTCCTGGATCCAGGCAGCATGTCAGGATACGTTTCATTAGTTCCTATATATATGAAAATACCAAGAAATAATAGATAATTTAGTGCCTTCATTAGGCCTTTAGTTCTTGTGTCTCCTCTTCTATGGTTCTTCTGCTATGGACCCTAGTTGCTTAATACTTTAGTAACAATGATGACAGTACTAATGGATAACAAGTCTCTAGACTAGAATTGAAGTCCCTTAGCTATGATAAAGGATGTTTGATTTTTCCCCACTTTTTTTAGCTCTGAGGTTTAATGACTCTTTATTACAGCTTCATTTACTACCTTGTAATCACAACCAGGAACTTGAATTTAAAAAATGAGAACAAGACAAAACATAATGCATTTGGGAACCATTTGGACTGCACTAAAGTACTTTGTATAGCTTCTCAGAGAGGTAAATAAAACATATGTGTGAGATACCTAACATAGTATTCACAGAATATTAATTTGTTAGTCTATTTCCTCTTTCTTGAAAAGGATCTCACTTTTGTGTCTTTTTGTGATTTATATTTGGTTCTTCTCCAACAAACATCTTTATTTTACTCCTTGAGACCAATTCAAAAGTTAACCTGCTTAACTGATCCTTCTGAGATTATCATTATAGGACTTAGTTAGTTGATTAGTTCTTTGATCATAATAGCATTATTTCCTGTAAAAATTTCCAAGAACAAGAATACAATGACAACTCCATTTTTAAAATAAATAATTTAAGACTGGATCATGAGTTTGAATGTAAGGTCATGTGCACTGGTATTTCTATAAACACTCCATTTGTGCTGAGTTTAAGTCAAAATCACAGTATCAAAAGTCAACCAAAGGCCAGTTGTGTAGGGTCTTCCCATCAACCCAGAAGACACTGAGAAAAAAGTGCCAAAACCATGTAATTCATGTAACCCAGTTACATTGGGAATTGTAGTCTATATAGCAGCTAAAATAACCTGAAGTGCATAAACAAAACGTACTTTTGTCCTCTTAACCTTAAAAGGAAGATTTTCTCACTGTCTAGAAAAATTGTTGCCACCCAGAAGATAGCTATTTCCAATTCCAATATCAATATTGTTAATAGTACAACATGGTATCAGCGATAAGAAGCATCACTTCGTTTTCTCAGTATAGACTAACTTATATCTCAAGAGTCCAATGACTGCCTTAACTTTCCATTTTAAGCCGCCATTTTCTCTTGCATTTATAACAGTTGAAGTAAAGATTTTAATGCTGTTTCAGTATCTTTAACAGAAAGGAGTGATTGAAAAAGCATAAAATCATAAGCAACTTACGAAACTAAATTGGAAAGCACCACTTACCTGGTCCTTCACACACTTGTTTAATTAATATGATTTTAGTGGTAACAGTTACAAGCTTACTGAGAAAGCTTAATTAAGAAACACAATAATGAAATTAGTAAAGATACTAAAGGAAGCCATCTGGAATTCGGTCTCTCCACCCATAATGCCTGTGTTCATGTTATGTTTTTAAAGTGCATCTAGGAACAATTTGGAGAGCTGATAGAGCAGTACCAGATGCACTTTCTAGCTGATTATGAAGCAGATGGTTTTATGATCACATTTGTGTTGTAAAAGGTGCCATTCTGTTATAGAAGACTCACATTTATGACACGTGCTTCTTGTTTAGCACAGTCTTCCCATCGGAGCATCTCTTGCACTTCTTTGTTCACATCTGTTCAGTAAGTGTACAGATTGATTCTCTTAGGAGGAGGCATAAATTTCCCCATTACATTGTTGAAAGGATGTCGTATACATAGCCCTGATTTTCATACTGACATGACAACATCAGTACAATTTACAGTATAGGCAATTATGGAAAAATCAACACATATGTTTAAAAACCAAGCTGGAACGTATCCATTTCACAAAAATCTTTAATTCCCTGCAACCTAGTACAGTTCGATATGACCATTTTGTTCTTTGTGCAGTAAACACTACAGGAGTGTTTAAACTCAAGCTACACCACAATCTAGAGGTAAATCTGTATTAAGAAATATAAATCAAGGTTATTATTCTGAGAATCCTTAGTAATAAATAACATCTGCCTTAATAATAGAAAACAAGTGTTTCCATCAAATAGGTATACCTTTCTGAAGAAACCAATTAAGTAGCTGTACCTTTTGTTTGTACAATAATTTTTAATTTTTTACTATTTTCAGATGCAATAACACTGTTAACACAACCTTGCTTTTTCTATAAACTCAGGCATAGGTGTCTTCATAACCTGGCACTTTCCCTTGTCTAATCTATGGAAGTAAATTAATTTCAGATTTGAGTGGCCCAGTGGGAATAATCTTACAGCCTGAATTTACTAAACTGGTGCTACAGTGAGAAGAACCTATTCACTTAATTAGTATTTCTTAACTACCTACAAGTGCTCCTGGAATAGCCAGCCATTGGGAAGAAAATTTTAAGTGGATCTTGTATTTGCCTTCAAGGGACTCTTACTACAGCTCAGCAAGATATTCCCAATGGTACAATAGTGGCACTATTATCTTAAAAGTAACCAATAATCATCTACTGGGACTTAAGAGCCACTCATTAGGAGTAAATTTATAACTGGAGCTGTAAACTTAAACAATACTCATAGTCAATGAAGTCATGGATGATAAAGGACAACTTATTGCTGCCTATATACTGCCTAAACTAATAAAATTCCTAAATGCATTCTAAATACTTGTCCATATTGTCCCTATATAAACAGGTAAGTATAGCGCCCACCCTTCATCAAAGAAGCCTCTTTTTGCAGTAGATGAAGACATTTAGAGAAAACCACGCTGATCAAAATCCAGGAACAGCAGACTATGGAGTGTACAGCCATAACTGACATACCCACAACACAACTCCTACACCTATGGCTCAGAAAAAATTGAAGAGGGCTGAAAGATTGCAACACCCGTAGGACCAGGATATTTCCTGTGTGATAGTGTCTTCTAAGAATATAAAAGGGAAGTTATACACTTAAAATATCAAAACTATAGACACCTCTACAAGAACTACACAATGACATCACTGGTTGACATACCAGTGGGGGTGGGGAAAATCATACAAGGCCCTACCCCTAGATAAAGAGCTACAGGCAATTAATGGCTGCTGAAAGAGGGAAAATCAGTCTTCTCTAGAAATGATCTCCTGACAGCTTACCCAGTCTCAAGTGGTCAGCCCTAAATACATACAGATATGAGTAACACCAAATTAACTTATCAGGCTGTGTTTGCATGTGTGTGTGTGTGTGTGTGTGTGTGTGTACATATAATTATGTATATGTTTTATATATGTAACAATGTAACAATGAATTTGAGAGGGCATGGGGTACATACATAGGAGGAGTCAGAAGGGTAGAGGGAGGAGTGGAAATAAAGTGAGTATAGTATTCATGTCTGAAATTCTCAAAAAGAGTTCTAAAATTTTAGTTAAAAATAAATAATTAAATGAGGCTTATGCCTAAGAAAAGAAACATATGCCTGATAATCAAACAGGCTGAAACAATTTCATAAATTTAATGAGATTTATAACAAAGCAAAGTTTATTAAGAGTTCCTAAAACTCATTAGTAACAGTAACTTTTGATAATTTGTGATTCAATAGTTGCCTTGAGACCAATTTTTAGTTCTGCAAATAAGTGTCAAGTTCTATTAAGTATTAAATAAAATCATTTATCATTGCACTAAAAAGATAATAATTGTATGTGATTATGGGTGCATATATGTGTGTCTCAGAGAGAATTACACATCAGGTATGTTTTATATATACATATATATGCCAATAAATAGTACATATAATTACAAACTTGTAACGATATACTGTAAAATAAAATTACAGACATTATTACATATATTAGAGAGAATTTATATTGCTATAAACAAATATTTAAATGTAGTTTAGTAAAAAGCTGAAGACACAGGAGATGACGGACAAATCACAAGTTGCAGACAGAGTACTGGAAGAATTGAGAAGATTAAGCTGTGTAAGGGTGGAAAATGAAATCAGTCAGGTGAGATGGTATACAAGTTACAGGAGGATGGGCATCTTGGGCTCCTCACAAGATTAAACAGAAGGTTCATGAGAAACAGCCCTGGGGGGTCTCTGAGACCAGCTGGAGTGATAATGCTTTGAATGATGGAAGGAAATAAGTATCTTACCAGAAGCATGCCTGAAGACTAAATATGTATCAAGAAGAAAAGCTACACCATAGGAAGAGCCTCAGCAAAGTCATAGCACTTTGGACTGCTAGGACATCCTGGCGATTACAAGTCTTTCCCGAGAACTGGAATACACAGCCCAAGGCACAAGGAGAGCTCCGAAAAGGTCCTGGCATTACTCTTACTTAGTTACCGTTAGACAGGAGAGAGGTGCTCCAAGGCGGCTGGAATATGTGACTAAAGCTGATAATGAGGTAATGTCTATTTTTAAAAGCCGGAAGAAAGGGGTGTGTTTTTTCTGGTTTTGTTTGTTTGTTTGTTTGTTTGTTTGTTTGTTTGTTTGTGGCCAAAGGAAAATATTTATTTGCATGTGGATGAGCATATCCTCTTTTTTTCAATCATGTTTCCTTTTGGCAATGCAAAAACTTAGTAGCATCATAGAGTCTAATCAACAGCTTGAACTTGGTACTCTCTATCCGTCCACCACCATCAAAATGCAAAATGGCAATTATGTAGTATAATAAAAATAGCAAAGGTAATTACAAGCTTTCCACAGATAACTTAGCCTCTGTAACTTTTACTCTCTTCCTCTGAGGGTCACCAGGTCTCCCCACAAAAGGGAAGTGGTCAAATAGGGGGCACCAAAGTTCGTGTCCAAGTCAGTGCCTGCTCTCCACACAGTTGTGGAGAATGTGGCATCCATTAGCTAGATATGGATAGAGGTTCTAGATCTACTGCATGTGTGTGCTTGGTTGGAAGAAAAGAGGATCAGACACTGAGGAAGTTCATGAATTTTACAGGAATCAAGAAGCTGTCTCAGTTACCCTCTTGTCAGTAACTCCAATAAACTCCAATAAATTTTCTCAAGGGTAGACTTGATGGAATTATTTCTTTGTTCTGTTGCTATCTGGAATTAGTAGCTGTTTGATTTCTTGTACATCGAAACTCAAACATTATAACAGTGGAAAACCCATTTACACAATTAAGGATCATGAGTGGATATTTATACTTGGGATTATATTCAAGTACTCTTAAGTCATTACACTATTCCGTGTAGAGGGTGAGAATGTGATGTGAAACACCACTGGTGTAAACAATACATTTAAAAGTAGTAACCCTGTCCCTGCCCTAAGGACATAGGAGCGCAAGAGCTGGCCCTGCCTTGATGACATGGGAGGAGGAGAGTGGGCCCTGCCCTGAGGACAAGGGAGAAGGCCCTGATCCAGGGCTCTGAATCAGCTTCACCCCAACATCTACCCAATGTATGACCTCCTGAAACACATGAAGGGGCCAGACCTGCAGATTCAACGACTCAGAATATCCTTGACACACAGCAGCAACAGGATATCTGACCGCAGTCCCAGTGAGGATCTTGTAATGATAGTGTGGGCCTCCAACCAGACCGATGACCCAGCAATGAACATTAGAAAGTAAACATATGTGGACAAAAGGCTACACTGAATGATACACTACAGCTTCTGTGACAAGATTTATGTTTTATTTTACTGGGGGGAAGGTTGCAAGGGCAGAGGGAAGAAAGATATGAGGGGATAAGGAGAGGAGAGGGAGTTGCATAACATGTAAATCATAGACATTCAATAAAAGTAAAAGTAAAAAAAGTAGTAGCCCTTATAAAGCTTTCTTGTGTTAAATACAATATGGGAATTAAAAGGTATACCGCCCAAAGGTTAGAAAATAATGTCACATTCATTACAAAGACTTTTAATTTTACACTATTGAAGAAGATATCAGAAATCTTAACCACAAAGTAATATTAACATACAAAAATTCCAGCTTTGGTTTTCATTGTTTAGCAGTTATATGAGTAATTTATTACTCTGCTGATTTCATGAGTCCATTTTTCCCATTATTGTTTACAGAAATCTAGAAAGTACATACACTCATTTAATATTAAAATATAATTAATTTAGAATTAAGACTGGCATTTGTTAAACTACTGTCAGTATATGGTTAGCATCTTTTTATAAAATAATTTTTGAAACAATTTTCACAGTGTCAGGTAAGTTTCATTTCACATGCTCAATCTTTTCTATCTTTACTTCAGAGAATATTCATTTACTCTATTTATCTTTCAGCCTCTACAGAATATTGAAGAGTTTTATTATAATTTGGTTTTCAATGTATTAATTGTTAGTATTCCTAATATTAATAAGTGGGTGTATGCCAAGCAAAGTATAATTATGTTTGGGCACATACAGTTAGAATTGGTAATTAGAGACAACTGTAACTCAGAATCCACCAGCTTCTTTTCCTTGCCCTCCATCTATAGCCTTGTACCGAGGCTCTCCAATAAAGGCCCTAGAGCATGACGGTCTGTGTTGCTACTGAAGCAGTGTTTATCTTTCCAAGATAAAGACAAGACTTTCATGACTACTTAATTTCAGCACCGTTAAATTTATGTATCTGGTTTCATTCTAATAGCAAGAACTGTACCAATCCTATTTAAAACTGGTTTCTATTCTAATAAAGACATATAAAATATTCAATTTGTCATATAATCAAACATGCATAATCAGCCACCACTTACAAAATATAATATAAATTAGGTCACCCGAAGAATAAATTAAGAAAATAACATGGTTTTATAATTCCCTTTTTGCAAAACTTTTCATTGTTTACATTGAAGAAAATGTAAGTGCACACACAGACCATATACATAGGGGTGTGTGTGTGTGTGTGTGTGTGTGTGTGTGTGTGTGTGTAGAGTTAGATATTTCTTCCTTCCTATCTCCCTCTTTTTTCTCATATAACTCACCCTCCTTCCCCCTAGGCAGCTTCATTTTTACTCTTACGGAATAAATACATACATCATCTTATGTGTATCTATAAAATCTAGGAGTCATAAATGTGATAAAGTAATTGTCTTTGTTATACTGTCTTAATTTGTATACTGTGACTACCTCCAGACAAATCTACTTTTCGGCAAATAATCTAGCTTTTTTCTTTAGGTAGTAGAAGAAAAATTCCAATTCCACTGTACAAATATATGGCATTTTCCGTACCAATCTATTGTTGCTGGACATTTAAGTTTTTTCTAGAAGGTAACTATTATGGCCAGTGCTGGAACAATCACTGATGCACAAGCATCTCTGAGATAGATTAACTCAGAATTCTCCAGGTTAAAAACCCAGCAGTGGTATAATTAGACATTATCACCACTTGAATTTTAGTTTTTGAGAAACTTTCATAGTGACCGAACAAGTTTATGTTCTCACTAGCAGAGTGTTGGGTTCACTTAGGTCCACTTCTTCAACAACATTTGTCATTTCATTAATGGCTGCCATTCTGATTGGAGGAAAATGGATTTGCATTTGTCTGTTAGCTAATTAAGTTGAACTTTTATCATATATTTATTGGCTTTTATATTTCACCTTAGAAGAATTGACTGTACGATTACCTAGCCCATTGCTTTATTTGGGCTGTTGAC
>OU015744.1:34356934-34375582 GCA_907169655.1 Acomys percivali | reverse complement strand
CAAGCAGGAAAAACCAATTCTATTCCAGGCACGTTGTGCCTAGGTGGCTAGACAAAGCATTTCAGCTGACCTTTTGATTTGATTGGTAGGGGAAATTGGGGAGTTTCCAGTTCCTCTCTTGGGGTGCGCAGGGGAGGGGGTACTTCCCAGGTCCTTATCATTCCCATGAGAAGGGAACATAGCAGGGTGTTGTTTTTTAACTCAGGCAGAACATATATTTATCATCTCTGTCGTTATTCTATTCTAAGTAGCAAGTATTGAATTGTACACCAGTGAAGACAAAATGGCTCTTCATATGTTAGGCAGTAAGGCCTGGACATGTCTACATGTTGGTGGGCCTCAAAAACAGAAATAATTTCTTTAAAGCCATATATTTTTGTTCTGTACACAGTCAGCCTATCATATTGTAGAACTATTTTAGTTAATAAACCTATCAGTTGACAAAGCAGGGCCTTTTTCATATGTCTATTGGGCTATAGGTAACCATTTTGTCCCATACGCTGGGGAGTTTCCTTTTGACATAGCAACTTATGGAGGTTTTATAATAAATTTCCTCTTCTCCACAGAAACTGTATCTAATTCTTTTCTCTCTGTTGAACACTCAGTTCAGTAATTCCTTCTATGTGTAGTCAGTCTCTGGTCTGGTCTGGTTACTGAATGAAATATGCCTTCTTACCGCCAGTATTCCTTTTTAATCTTAATCTTAATATGTGTGCAATTAAAATCCAGACAGGTGAGCATGGTATGGAAACCTGCCAATGAACCTCAGTAAGTTCAGCCAAAAGTTGAATTTTTTAGATGAAAGTTGAATGTCCAAGTGGTAGTTTTCATTCCTCTAATACCTGAAAATTTTAGCAAGGATGAAGTCTTCCCAGGAGCCTTGGTTCTGAGGATTCATGAGCTGATGGTTCATAGCCTGTGATGGCGATCTTCCCATTCATGGGTGTAAACTATTTAACAGTATGTAATGGATTTATCTTCGGATCGTGGAGTTAGTGTCACTATAAGTTGGGAGTGTACTAAATACCATTACAGTTCTAGTTTATAGTTGTTGAAACATGCTGGCTTGACTGCTTCCTCTTAATTTTGTTTTAACTATGAGATATCTTCAACTCAGATATTTGGTTATGAAGTGAAAGCAGGTGGGTCTAAAAGTGACCTAAGTCTTGCATTTCTATTTTGTACTGGACCCCTTAATCTATGCAGTTGTACCTGAAGTCTTGTCTGTAGCCAGCCCCAGGTTGGGGAGTTTGAACAAGCCAGTTCATTTCGCTGTTATATTTTTTATGAAGATAGCATGTAGGATTAAATCATATAAGCGTTTGGCCCAGGACTTCAACTATAGCAAGGGATGCAACTAGAATGTGTAATTAATAATTGATCTAATTCAGACTTCTTGTTTACATTTCTTTCCTCCTCCTCCTCCTCCTCCTCCTCCTCCTCCTCCTCCTCCTTCTTTTTCTTTTTTGAGACAGGGTGTCCCTATGTTAGCCTTGGCTGTCCTGGACTCGAACTCCCAGTGATCTGCCTGCCTCTACCCCCCCCCCCCCCCCATGCTGGGATTAAAGGCATACACTACCTTGCGCCACCACGCCCAGCTCATTTACATTTCTTATGCCTACAAATCCAGTTCTTCAAAAGAGGTCTTACAGGCAATAGCAAATGCTCCTCTTTGACTTCAAATTCGCTGATTTACCAAAACTCAGTCTTTCTACACATATTCACGCTTTGGCCAGTAGGAAACAAAAAGCTTTAAGGCTTTCTAAAGATGTTCTTGAAAGAGCAAAAATCGTCACAGGCGCTAGATTTTAGAATTGAGCAATATCTGCAACTCAAGTGCTTGATCTGTTCAAGAACACATTCACCTCTCCTCCAGTCCTTCCAGCTCTAATGCAGCACAGAGGAAGAACAATCATAGAGATAAACTACTCTATTCAGCTAACACTAGTTAAAGCAAAGCCCACTGGCGCCCTCACGCGCCTGGTTTCCAAGGAAACTCTCAATTCCGGCCGGTAGCCTCCTCGCCGGAAGTCACCGTCCCCACTTCCGTCATTGACGGAAGATCCCGACTCTTAGTTAACGCACGGGACGGCGAAGTTTGGGCGGAAGAGGCCTCTGTCAGGGGGCGTGTCTGCGCAGCCGCGTTGTAGCCGCCTGCGTTCACGTGTTGAGGATGGCTGCCAGCCCTCTTCCTCCGTCTGCAATGGCTCAGCCGGGAACTCTGAACCTCAATAACGAGGTGGGTGAGCGGGCGAGCCGAATCTGTGGGGTGTGGGGCGCCCTCTCAGCCTCCGGCATCTCCCGCCGCGCGGGCACCGGCTGGAACGCCGGGCTGCAGGAAGACGGAGCGCGACCGCCAAGGACCCGTCACGCTGGGGAGGAGGGATTCACTCGCGCGGGTCGAGCCCCTTGTCTGTGCGACGGTGGGGGAGGTCACGTACTGTATGGTCACTTTTAATTGTTCTATGTAATATGAAGCTCAGGATGATGCCTTCCTCTTAGAGTTGTGAGATTTAAGTTTTCTGAAGTGTTTTCGTGGTGCCTGGGGCCCTGAGTAAGCTCTCTGTAAATCTGCTTTTTCTTAATTGTCAGAAACGAACAGAGGAAAATTCTAACTGAGGCAGTTTGTCCTAACAGGTTGTAGATTTTTAATAGCCGTGTACGCACGCCCGACCTAATTTCTTTCTCCAGGTACTGTGGGTCCATTTATGCTTCCGTTTCGGCTTCTTGCACTATTATCCCCAGTTTCTCTTCCCTGGTTTCGCGCTTTGACCTTCACCGCCACCTCCACTGTAGCGTGTTAGCTGGAATCCTAAGAAGTAAGTTTTGAAGAGCAAAGATGGAACGGACGCAGCTACATTCAGTCAGAGTTCCTTACCTTGCGTGTCGTTCATACGCAGGTCGCTGTTGCAGTTACAGAGCTGGGTACGATGTTGTTTAGGGTTTCTCCACCCCTCCAAAAGTAGTGCAGAACAGTTTGAAGGAGACAAAGTCAGATGTGAGGTATAGTTCCTAGTCTTCTTTTAAGAATATACAGGAATTGCAGACAATAATTCTCTGAGCCATTTGAAGGCCGTATATGCATTTCAGTAATTGACTTTAATCAGAGTTACTTCCCATTCTGTGAGCTCCTGTTTCTGTCACGTGTGTGTCTGGGGTGTCTCCTGGAACATCTAGGTGACTAGATGAAGTTAACAAATCACAAATCGTATATATCTCAAATTTAAATTTAATATGTCCTCATAAGTAGAGAATAAAGAGGGCAGAAAATAGTGGAAATGTTGATGTTATCATTAAGGTCAATGAGGAAAAATATAAGAATACAAATATAGTCATGAATCACTTAATGGCAACAGGTTCTAAGAAACGTGGCATTAGGTGACTTTGTCCTTGGAAACACACAAACCGAGTGGCTATGACATCACTATCATTTGGTCATAGTTATTATGGGACCACTGACTTGTGTATGTCTCTTCAAAATTCATGTGGCGCATGGCTGTATAGACTGGTCTGCATAAAAGTTGAGAAGCATAGCCCCCCCCCCCAAAAAGAAAAAAAAAGGACGACGCAAAAAAAAAAAAACGAAAAAGCGCCCCCCCCCCCCCCCCCGCCAGAAAGTTGGCAAAAGAAATGGATTAACAACTTAACCAAAAAGGAAGCATATCTGAAGCGGTTCAGACACTGTCTCACATCTGTTCTACCGTCCTGTGGCTGGTGCTTTAGTGGTCCAGATTCTACCCCATATAAAGCGCTGCCCCACATAAAGTAGCTCTTCCAGCTACTTACAACACTTCTTGTCCCTCAACTTGATCATCTTAACTGCTACTGAGCTCTTCAGCACAGATCTAATCAGCTCATTGCCTTGTTGAAAACCCATTGGTTTGCTTTTGGGTAAAATTGAGCAACTTAAGGGCAGCCCGTGCGTGTGCTATCCTGTCCCTGTCAAGCCATGCATTCCAGCTGCTCTGGCTTCCTTCTAGGCCCACTACAGTTCTTTGCACATCCTATTCCTGGATCTGGAATTTCCTCATTATTTGTACTTACCACTTTCTTAAGGAGCCCACTGCCAGCTATACCCTTTGTGTACGTTCTGGAAGCACCATATAAGTCTCCTTGTCAGCATTCGTAATAGCATTTACATGGGAGTTTGTGTGTGAAAGAGATTGTATGTCCTTTCTACCTGTCTTTCCGTTATTGCTTGTATTCTCAGTACATATTTTGTAAACATTCCCTTTCCTTACATTTATTTCTTCATTTTTGTATAGGAACGAGAGGATGGCACATCTTTGCCACGGTTCACCTGTAGAACTCGGAGGATAGCTCCTGGGAGTCAGCTTTCACCTTCCAACATGTGGGTTGTGGGGATACAACTCAGTTGTCAGGCCTGGGCCCCTAGCTCTTCTTAACATGGTTCAGAGAAGAGTTCTGATGCTCAGTATCTGTCTGATATGTGCGCATGTGTTGTGGTAGTGACTCTAGGGTAAAGAGTGGTTGCTTTATTGGCATACTTTATCAAATCTGCAAAGATTTGCAAATCTCTAGTTTTGTCATAAAGATAATCGTAGCTGTGGTTTGATTAGTAACCCCTGTTTTATAATTTTTTTTTTTTTTTTTAAAGATACGTGGTGGAATGCTTGCCTAGCATGCACAAGGCCCTGGTTTAGTACCAAATACTGCCAAAATAAATTAATAGGGTCTTGTATTAATATATTTTATTTAATTTAAGTGAGTTTTATAATTGATTTACATAATGTCTTGGGAAAAGTGAAGCCTATCTGTGGTAGTACTCACTAGGAAAAACTTCAGTGTCCCTGGCTTTGCTAATTATATTCCTATAAAATAGATTTCCAAGAATAAAGACCCAAATTTATAAAGCATTTCCTAACTCCTCATTCTTAAAATACATTTAAATATTTTTAAGTATATTTATTTTGTGTATATGAATGTTTTGCCTGCCTGTATTTATGTGCAGCACGCATGTGCCTGGTTCCCAGAGGACAGAAGAGGCCATTGGATCTAATATCCTAGCATGTATCTAATGTAGATGCCAGGAACTGAAGCAAGGTCCTCTGCAGAAGTTACAAGTGCTCTCAACTGCTGAGACATCTTTCAAACTCCTTGAAATACATTTATTATTACAAAGTATATTCAGTTTTTACCTTTACTTTAAAATAATAACCCATTGCTTTTTACTTTATCTTATCATCGCATGCACTTTTCTTTATTGGCTTATAGGATTTTTGGAGAGACGATTCTGTTGGCTTGCTATAACCACTTTCCTAAGCTCTAGCATAGGTCCTTGACTATAGGTGATATGTAAGTATATGTTGAAAGGATGAAAGTAGGCCTTGCAAAAAGTTGTGTTAACTACTGTTGAGATGAGCGGGGCGCATCTCATAAGTGTTGACATTTTATCATCTCATTAGAACTAGAGCAGCAGGGGTGCACAGTTGAGAGAGTCTATGCTGTGGCATTTAGTGAGTAAAGAATCTGGAGAATAACAACTATATTAGTTCTATTTATCTCCTAACTTAGGAAAGTATGTGTAAGGTTGGGGTTGAGAGTACAGCAGCCCAGTAGAACTTTCTGGGGGAAAACGATGTAATTTTTTTGGTTTGATAGAAAATACTAAGTCTATTAGAAAAAAACATTTAAGCAAGTACTGCTAGTACTGAGTTCTGTCTGTAGTTTTGGTTATCTGAGATAACAAGCAATTGGTAAGTTTTGAGCTGCATGCTGCTAAGAGCAACATGTGAAGTCGTGTGTTGCCAGGTACTCCTTAGTCTAGGCACCTGCATTATACATGCTGTGGTCCCTAAGCTCTCCTTCCTCAGATTGACTGTCAAAGTGTCACATAACAAGTAACCCATATTTAATAATGGCTGTGAAATAGAAATGTTCACTTGGGTGTGTCACTATTGATCTCTTTTATTTTAGTGCTTTTAAGATTTTGGGTCTACTTTATAAGTAAAAAGTAATACAAATTTTCTTAGGTCTATATAGGGGAAGAAACTTACACTAACAGGATTTTGAACTACCTGTGATTTCAGACAACTACTTTGGGCATCAGAAAACATTTCCCTCTAAGGGGAGGAACTGTCTAAAGTAGAAGCTAAAATACCTGAGAACAAATTTTTTTTCTTTTATGTATCATAAATGATAATATCAAAAACATTTGTTTGCATATATGAACATGTAAAGCTGTTATATCATAGTCACATAGTATTTTGGAAAGTTATTGAAATTATAAGTCTGCTCATCCTCAAAACGACAGCCAGCTTGTTTGCTTGTTAACTGTTCTAAGTTTTGCTAGGTGGCAGCATAAGCTTGGTAGCAGTTAAGTTACAGGCAGTCACTACCATTTTAGACTTTTTTTTTTAGAAATTCTTGTTAACCAAAAATAATTCAACAGTGTATCTCTAACAGTACGCTATGATCTAATGACCAACCTAAAATTTCCATGGAAAGGCATACTAATGTTTATAGCTGATATACTTGAAACATATGAAAAGTGATAGAATATATGTCCTTGTAGCCTACTTTTATTGAAGTTCTTAGTATTTTGCAGTATAATACTTAATATACCAGCTTTTTTCCCCTGCCTTACAGATAATTATCACTTTTTTTTCTCACCTATTTGTCTCATTATTTTGTACCATTTCTATACCTAGTGCATAGTATTAGTGTATATTTTTAAACTTAGCAGAAGAGATACAATACTGCAGAAATGTGTATGTACT
This sequence comes from Acomys percivali, assembly GCA_907169655.1. Lineage (NCBI taxonomy): Eukaryota > Metazoa > Chordata > Mammalia > Rodentia > Muridae > Acomys > Acomys percivali. Next base: position 34,368,842 of record OU015744.1, on the reverse strand, counting down.
TTCTGTGTGCTCTTTATATACTTTGTGTCTTATGAAGCATGTTCTAATTAGCGGGTCATGGAAAGCATTGTGTGTGATCCTTTGTTATTGCAAGTATGCCTTCTAAGTAGACTCCCTGAAGTAAGATTTTTATTAAAGATTGCCAACATTTCCTCCGAAAGGACTATAGAAGTTGCCTTTTCTACCAGCCATGTGTGAGCATGCCTGGTTTCCCACAGCCTCACAGTGTTTTATGATTTTTGTATATCAAGGAGCGAATAAGTTGAAGTTGTAATGTGTTCTAACAAAAGCACAGATGTGCTCAGCTTTGCCTAATAACCATCCTTTTGTTAAAGGTTAGTCCCGCCCAAATACATGGGAAGGTAATGTATTGCTTGGGTGTTAGCTAGTTGACTAGAGAGCAGATAGTCAGCAAGCGTCCATTCACAACACTTAATTTTGTCTACAGACCATATTATCAGAAGCTTTTCACTGTTAATTCCAAAATACAGCTTTCTCAAAAGTGAATTATCAATATACATCAGCTTATAAAAGGTAGTATAAATGAGTAAAGTGGCTTGTTGCAAACTATGTGGGTGGTCCAGGGCTTCTTACTCCTCGGAGACCATGTAGGCCATGAGGTCCACCACCCTGTTCCTGTAGCCATATTCATTGTTATACCAGAAAATGAGCTTCACAAAGTTGTCACTGAGAGCAATGCCAGCCCCAGCATCAAAGGTGGAAGAGTGAGAGTCACTGTTAAAGTCGCAGGAGACAACCTGGCTTTTGATACAGCCCAGCATGCTCTTTTGTGAGCCTTTGGGTGCCAGCCTTCTCCAAGCAGCCTGTCAGACCCATGAAGAACACATTGCAGGTAGGAACATAGACAGCCATGACAGTGAGCTTCTTGTTCTGCTGTGGTATGACCTTGCCCACAGCCTTGGCAGCGACAGTGGATGCAGGGATGATGTTCTGGGCATCCCTGCGGCCATCATGCCACAGCTTTCCAGAGGGGCCATCCACTGTCTTCTGGGTAGCAGTGATGGCTGAACTGTGGTCATGATTCTTTCCATGATGCCAAAGTTGTGAGGGACGTTCTGGCCCGAGGTGGGGATGGGGGAGCAGTTGGTGGTGCAGGAAGCATTGCTGACAGTCTTGTGTGAATTGTCATGTTTCTCATGGTTGATACCCATCAAAAACATTGGAGCATTGGCAGAAGGGGCAGAGATGATGACCATTTTGGCCCCTTCCTTCAAGTAGGTCCAGCCTTCTCCATGGTGATGAAGACACCAATAGACTCCATAACATACTCAGCACCAGCCTCACCCCATTTGGTGTTAGCGGGATCTCACTCCTGGAAGATGGTGATGTCCGTCCCATTAACGACAAACTTCCCATCCTCCGACTTGACTGTGCTGTTGTGTTGCCATGGGTAGACTCATAGTGGAACATGTAGACTATGTAGTTGAGGTCAATGAAGGGGTCATTGATGGCAACAATATCCACTTTGCCAGACTTAAAGAAAGCCCTGGTAACCAGGCGCCCAATGCAACCAAATCCTCTCATTCCCACCTTCACTACATGTCTCAGGGAGGAGGCTGGCACTACACCAAAAGAAGCCGCTGTTTCTGGAGTGGAGAGGAACAGAACACCTACACCCACCCCCATACCGTGTGTGTGTTTGTGTGTGTGTGTGTGTGTGTGTGTGTGTGTGTTTTAGTGTCTAAGAAAGGGTCTTGCTTGCTCTGCAGGTCCAGCCTAGCTCCCAGTGTGCACATTCCCTGGCCTTAGTGTCTAAGTGCTAGGGCCATAAGTATATGCCACCAAAGCCAGCTACTTCTGCTTGCTTTTGTCAGAATTTGCCAAACTGTGATGCACGTAGTATACTGGCCTTTTGCCACACGTGTACAGTATGTGCCAGCTTGTGGCTTTTTGCCCACTAGATCATAATTCCCGGATGGCAAATGGATTGGTAACCTTTAATGGCCTCACAAAAAGGCCACTAGTAATGTTTAACAAAAATACAGCTGAGCATTTAGAGTGAGAGGTCGTGAGAAATATTAAGTTTTCGTTTTTATATAGAGAGAATATTTATGCTCAAATTTGTCTGTTGTCTGTACACAGATATTGAGAAAGAAACAGAAAAGAAAGCATGTTTTGCATTGGTGTGAAGCGGAGCATATGATGCATTCCTTTGCTTTTAGAATTCCTTATCAAGTAATGTTGAGCATACCACTTCTTAAATTGGAGTTTTCAAGTTGGAGTCTAGCTTTTCTGTGACTGGAATGTAGCTAGAGACCAGCTCTGCCTGCTGTGACTTACTAGTTATGCTTAACTAGTAAATGATACACTATCATGTCATAAGCCCTAACCCTAAGCACTGAGGAATAGTAGTTAATGCTTAAATGAATACATTGTCACTTGGTAGTACTTTGTTTTATAAATGACCTAATTTTACAGTATGTCATAACCTCCTATTATGATTCTGCTTCTCTGTTTTTAGTTTGTTTTGTTTTTTTTAAATAGTCACACCCTGTAGTCCAGACTTGCTTCAGACTTATCCAGTTGTACCTCAACAGGCCCCTCAGAGATGTCACTTTTCCATTCACTTCATCCCAAGCATTGGGATTAATGATAAGAGCCCAGTGCCTACCTTCTGCTCATAAGGTCAAACAGTAGAAGACTTGGTATTTATGGATACTGGATTTTTTCCCCTCCTCAAAAATAGGTTTTATAGCAAAAACCCACAAATTACAAAGATGTTGCTGTATTATAGTGAAAGTGGTTGTGTTCTTTTAATATGTATCTGAAGCAGCGAATGCACAAAGGTGTGCTATGGCTGTGCTTGGTTGTTCAGGAAGTATCTGTTGAACATGTTCTATATGCCATGTACTATTTTAAATGTTTAGAACTAATGTTGAATAAAGTAAGATTCTTAACTTTTGTGGAATTTATCTTGGGGAGGAGCTCATTAATTATTGTTTTAATCCAAACATAATTGGCTTAAAAGTAAAATATTAAGGATCTTGTGATAAGTTGTATATCCTTTAATTGCAGTAATAAGAAATTTGTGACCTTCAGAAAAGATGTTGAGCAAATCATGAAGAATAAATGTTTACAAGCTCATGGGGAGACACTTCCTTGTTCCAATTGCAATAGACTGTAACAACAAAATGCTACCCTATTTTTTGGACTGTAAGACACACCTGACCATAAAACACACTCAGTTTTTTGAGCAGTAAAACAAGAAAACCAGTAAAAAAAAAAACAAAAAAAAAACCAGCAATCGGATTGAAAGGCACACCCTAACCACCACTACCACCACCACCACCACCACCACCACCACCACCACGACCACACACTTTTGGGGAGAAAAAAGTGCATCTTATGGTCCAAAAAATACGGTAATTACTGGAAATGCTCTGGCTTTAAAAACAGAATCCTAACTTGTTTTTCTTTCCATCCCTGGCACATACATGTTCAGCCTTGTCATAGTCCTACACTGTTCACAGAAGAAGCTTGACTTCTTCAATCTGCATGATTAATCAACATTTTAGTTAAACTATAGACATAACGTCTTTGTTTCCATTAAGAATCTTTTTAATTTTGTCTTTCTTCAAAGGTTGTGAAGATGAGAAAAGAAGTGAAGCGAATCCGAGTTTTGGTCATCCGGAAACTTGTCAGGAGTGTTAGCAGACTCAAGTCCAAAAAGTAAGTCATGTGAAGAAATAACCCTGCAACTAACAGAATGTCAAAACATTTTTAAGATTTGTAAAATTAGAGAAATGAGTGTGCCTCATCGCATGGGTTGTCTGTGTAGATGTGACCTGGGTGGGAAAGAATATGCTGTGTCAGCATGCTCTTGAATGGTTTGAACCATTTTTGCTTAAGATACAGAATGATTTCTTTCATTTAAAAAAAGTTCTCTCTTTCCTCTTTCCAAAATGAAATTGCCTTCAGGGTCCTTTGTGCGTTTTATGTAACTAGAAGTTATTCCAGGGTATTAATAAGTCTATGATGCCTACCTTGAATCAGCAATGATTTTATTTCATCATAAATAAAATACTTTCTTTGGCTTAGTGTTTTGAAATTTTCAGTATCTTGTGGATGTATTTGTCAGGTTTTTATGTACCATGTGATGCTTTTGAATAAAAGAATATTTCTTATTTCCAGCACTTATGGTTTAAACACAAGGATTTAGAAAGCCTTCTAATGTATAGTTTCTGGTTTTCTGTTCCTTTATAAATGTTCCAGAAGATAACCCTCCTTTATTCCAAATCAGATGTTGAATATCTTTATTTTTCTTTAATTGCAGAAAACAGTTTTTTAAAATAATAAAAGCATGTCTAGCCTTTATACCTTAGGAGGTTTATGTTACATTAAATAAAGCATTTTGATCACTGTGTATAACTGACCTTGTCATTAAAGAACTACAGAAAACTGCTAATCAGTGAAACGACTCCAGGATAGTGTGTTTCCAACACAGTGTCAGGTGTGTGGTGCAGTGGGCTGAAAACAGCAGTACAGGGTGGAGTGTTTTTCACGTAGGTTTCTCTTAATCATTTAAAATACTGTTTATTATGACACGGCTTTAAACTAGTGCCTCCCTTGGTGATATATTGTAGGGGCACTGAAGATGCACTATTGAAAAACCAAAGACGAGTCCAAAGGTTGCTTGAAGAAATCCAGGCCATGAAGGTAAGGGCGTGTGCATGTACATTGGGTGCTTGGGTGTCTACGGGCAACCCTTGTGGTGTGGGTGATGCCTCTTTAAGGTCTCCTGAGTTGTTCAAGGCTTACGTGTGTTGCTGAGCTTGGTGATGAGTGGCACATTTGCAAAACTGCAATATGTGTAAGCATGCATATTTCCCAGTTTTGAAGTGCTAGACTAATTTGAGTCAAAATCGCCAAACTAAACTCTTGTGTTTTATAGTGCCTCGTGCCTGAGTCTTTATTTTTACTATTCCTTAGGCATGTATTCTAAAGTAAGGTCAATAGTTGAGTGTTCGTGTTATTTGCGACTGTGGATGGTGATGCTGGTGGCTGACATCATCTTTCTCTTGTTGCCAACTCAATAAATTTTTATGGAGTGGTGTCAGCATTTTATTAGGTTCTGTAGAACTTAAAATAAATGTAGTGTTGGACTAACATGGGCCATATTTTGTCTTTTCAGCCAGACTCTTCACTAGTATAATTTTTAGTTCTTCTCAGTGAACTTTCTTTGTGGAAACTTTCATTTACCAAATGACATACCATTAAATGTCTGGAAGATTTTTTTATTGCAGAACTTAAAAGACAACATTTGGTACCAGCAGTTATCTTAATTGTAGGGTAATTTTCTGTATGTTTGACTTTTATAATTTGGTATAACTTCCAAGTTTGAGTTAGATAAAAGAGCAAGAGAATTCTTTAACAATATTTTAATTGAGTAAAATTATCAGTCCTTTTTACTTTTCCTTTTTAAGGGATAGAAAAGTGTTGAGCAGGATACAGTTATCCCAGTTAATCTATAAACAGCTATGGCAAATGATTGTTCGGTATGAAGTATATTTATTTGTATTTGTCACTCCTCCTATAAGCCTATCAGACACATGAAATCCATCTGATAGACCTTTTCCTGTGATTTCTCCTAAATTGTCATCTTTGTAATTTTAGTTATTCACAGACTTTGAACTACTAAGTAATTGCTGGTTTTTCTTTAAGAAGAGGTCAGTGCATACAAGAGACCTATATGCAGTCTGTAAGGATTGTGATAATAAATAGTTCCTTCATCACTAGGATACTTCCATTTTATAACTCTCAGTAATACCATTCTGTTAGGGAGTTCTCTGATCTGTATGTGAAGCTTGCCTTCTGCTTCATCAGCAGGGAAGTCAGACCTAGTGCTAGAGAAGTTTGCAAAGCCATGGTTCACTGGCTGTGTATTGAATTCATACACTGTATAGTATATGTATTCAAATTCCTGGTGGGTGTTAGGGTATTCTGGCTTGACTAGTCTGATTTTATCTTGTTGCTTCTTTTTTGGTTTGTTTTGTTTGTTTGTTTGTTTGGGGGTTTGTTTGGTTTTTGTTGTTGTTGTTGTTTCTCTTTTTGTATTGATTCAAACATGCCATTACATTTAAATGTAAGAATTCAAAATATTACTAGTAGTTCACCTGCATGCTTCTTTTGTTAACATGTTTAATTTCATTTCTGACTCATACTTTTATAGAAGTATTCTGAAAGAAATAAATACATTTATCATTGCTTCAATTGAAAAGTCTTCCATAATTTTGAAAGGAAGTATTTCTCATACATTTGGGAGTATCAAAGAAATAGCCACAAGACAGTAGATTCACATTTAACGATTAAGTTCAAAGGAGAACCTCTGCTGTCTATCTTCCCAGAGGGCTTCTCTTTGGCTCGTATACCACTAGACTTTGATAGTTGTGTTCATGACACAGTCTTCTCCTTGCTTGGTATGATTATAGGGTATTTTGTTGCAAGATGTCATCCTCATGAGGAAAACCCAATATATTTTTAGAAATGGGAGTAGTTTCTTTATGGCCATGGCAGAGGAGGGGGTGGGGGGTCGCAGGAAGACCAAATCTTTATGATTCTGTAAAATGATAGGCCCCAATTTTATATACTATGAGTATGAGCCCCACCTTTGATGCTATATCTAATAGTATTCAGACTCTTTAAAGTGTTAAACGTATACATTGGCTTCTGAAACACATTCTTATAGTAGTAACTTTTCTCCTGATGTAATTGTCATCTCAGAGGCTTACTTCTGAATAACTGGCCCTGTTCTAGCTCTTTCTGAAGTCTGGCTGCCTGGTTCAATTCAGCTATTCTGACTCAAACTCTTCTTCAAGCTGACTGATTCAAGCTGGCTTCTTTCAGCTTTTCACTGGCTTACTCTGCTTCTTGGCTCCACAAACTGAACTGCACCAACCTGCCTCTACTGTACTACTGTACTCTACTGTATTGTCCACTCTCTGTTCTGTATCCAACTCTGCTGTCCCCTTCAGTAGCTGCTGCCTTGTCTGTTCTAAGAGTTGGGCAAATGCCACCTCTGACTCATTCTGTCAACTCTTTCTCTAATTGATCGCTTTGTCTTTCTCTCAATTAGAGGTCATTGGGATTAAAGGTTTGTACTAAGGGCATGTCTGTAATCCAGCCAGAGCAGTTAAAGGTGTGTATTCCAGCCAGCGGGGCTAAAGGCTTATATTCCAGGCAGAAGGGTTAAAGGTGTGTGGCATTTCTGCATTCCAGCCTGATCGCACAGATGTAGAATGCTTTTCCATCAGAGCAGCCATGTGGCTCGATTAAAATTCCTCTACAAGCTCTTCCTCACTGAAAAGTAGCTTATGAATTAAAGATCCCCACGTTATTTATCTGGAGACAAAAGGACAAAACTGAAGCAAGTGAGGGCAACACACTTTGCTTTTTATGTGAATGCTGGGGGTTGAATTCAAAACATGGCAACAGTATTATCCACTAAACCATCTCCCCAGTGCCTAACATGTTATTAATTCTAAGAAACTTTCCCCAGCACTACCATTCTGATTCCAGAACTGTCCACCCTCTCTCAATACAGCCCATTGTATTTCTGCTGTCACATTTTTGTAGCTATCTGTTTTCATGGCATTCCTACTAATACATAGGGAGGGTGTTTTAAGATAATGAGTCAGCTTTTCCAGTTAATTTTCCCAATCTGTAGTAATGTGTTTGGCACATGGATGACTGAGTAACATTGATTGCAGCTTTTTTTCTTTTTTCTTTTTTTTTTTATTGCTGCATTGATAATGCTAGGATTATTCTGAATTCTTAGACATATGTAAAATGCTGCTAAACTGTTAGTAAAAGGATTGTGAAATCAAGTTTTGCTTTATTATCTTTAGGTTTCTGAGACTTAACACTAATAAATAATAAAGCAGGGTCTAGGGAGATGATGGCTCAGCAGTTAAGAACACTGGCTGCTCTACCAGAGGATCCGGTTTAGTTCCCAGCACCTATATGGCAGCTCAGAACTCTGTAACTTATATCCCAGGGGACACGGTCACACAGACATATATGCAGGCAAAATATCAATGAATGCTCATAAAATAAAAATAAATTAATTTTTAAAATAAAGATAATAAAGCTAGCTCTTCATCATAGAAAGTCACTTTAGTCGGTATTCTAAGGCTGCTCATATTTATATATACATATATGTTATATAACACTTGGTTTTTTACAATGTTGTTTATTGGTCTGGTTTTGCATGTGTGAGTACATGGCAGATGTCTGGAGATTGGGGGCACAACTTGTAGTCTTCAGGCGTGGTGCTGTCTTCACCCACTGAACCATCTCACCCGCTCCCTATTTCACTTATTAAACGGCAGAAGTCCTCTAGCTTCTTAAAGCGGTACGAGATAGCCTAGGCCTGTGACCTTTGAAATGATCTACAGGAGATGGTGGTGGTATGTGCATAGATCAGTATACACTGCCCACCGCTCACTCAGAAAACACCGTTTGACAACTACAGTCTTTAAATTGAAAAGCCACATTGCTTCCTAGAATATTTCTTTAGCTAAAAGTCTGAGTTTTGAATAGGCCATATTCCTGACCCCTTAATATTGTTTTATTGTAGGTCCTGTAATATAGACATTATGTCAAGCATGTGATGGCCTTACCTTACTCTTCTAAACACAAGCAGATGTCCCAAATGTAAGTGACATCTGTTTCTCTGAAACTTGCTACCTCTGGGGAAGCAGGCCAGGCTGCATGACGTGTTGGCAGGAAATGCTCTTACTGGCTAGGTTACAGTGCCGCACACCAAGATTTTGAGGAAAGAATCAATTCTGGAATTGATCCATCCAGATAAGCCTCCTTCACCGGCAACTGAGGAGATTCAAAAGATTTAGGAGTAGAAAATGCTACGTGGTAACTGGGAAAGGCTGCTATTTTTATTTGATTTGTCAAGTTTTGTAATTCTGGAAATGTGAACTTTTCACCCTGTTCGGATGTTTCCTAATAACCATGAAAGTGTCCAAGGCACTTTGAACCATTAAAGTAAAACATTTGGCCAAGCAGTAGTACTATTAGAGCTCTCATAGATGTAACAGGTACATGAAAATACTACCAGCATGACTCAGGGAATAACAAGGCCATCTTATAAGATGGGTATAAATTCAGTCTGGGTTAAAATAGAAACAGATTCTTAGTTATTTGTTTTTGTACATGTTAAATTGATTTGTAAAGATTTGTTTACTTTTATTTTTCTCTGTGTGGGTGTTTGGCATGCATGTATGTACATGGTACTCGCGGAGGCTAGGAGAGGGCATCAGATCCCTAGGAACTTGAGCTGCCAGTTGTCATGTGAGAGCAGGGGACCAAACCCAGGTCCTCTACAAGAGCAGCAAGTGTTGCTGACTGCTGAGCCCTCTCTCCGTTTTCCTAAACTGATGTTTTAAATGTATATATTATAACATAAGACCTTTCTCATAATGTACACAATATACTTTGTGTATATCATCCCCTGAGTCTCTTAACATCAGTCTTTTCACTTCTTCCCTTTAATTGGACTATTCTGCTCTGCTCTCAAGTCATCAGGATATATGAGATTTTATATATCCATATATTATAGTACTCACAGCTGAGAAAAGACATACAATATTGAGACAAATTGGTTTCAAATATTTAAATTCACCAATGAGCATATGTTGAATTATTATTATGAAAATCATGTACTTTCGTTTTTTCTATATTTTAGAAATATTAGTGCTTTGCTCATGAAATTAATATTTGTGGTAGCAAGAGAATCTCAATAATACATATTTTCCTTAAAAATGAAAATTTATATGGTCTGAGAAGATAGCTCAGTGGTTAAAAACACTGGCTGTTCTGTTCTGTTCAAGGACCTAAGGTCAGTTCCCAGCTCCCACATGGCAGCTGTAATATACAGCTATCTATAATTCCAGTTCTTGGAGCGCCAGCGCCCTCTACTGGCCTCCATGATGCTGGTGATTTCAAGTTTTCTAATTCTGGAAACCAGAACTTTCCACCCTGTGAGGATGCTTCCTGATAACTATGAAATTCTCCAAAGCACTTTCTTTTTTTCTTTTTTCTTTTTTGGTTTTTAGAGACAGGGTTTCTCTGTGTAACAGCCCTGGATGTCCTGGATTTACGTTGTAGACCAGGCTGGCCTGGACCTCACAGAGATCCTCCTGCCTCTGCCTCCCGTGTGCTGGGATTAAAGGTTGTGTGCCACCACGCCCAGCCTCCAAAGCATTTTCAACTGTTAATATAAAAAGCTTGCACATAGGTAAACACCCTTACACATAAAACTAAATGTATCTTTAAAGGAATAAAAAACTATTCCAAGGGGGAATTAATTCTTGGCAACTTCTAGTAAATTGCATCTCCTTTACATTCTCCCCCTTTTCCTTTTTACAGGCAGCCAAATCTAGACTCAATCTTTTTTTTTTTTTTTTTTTTTTTTTGGTGGGGGTGAATTCGAGAGAGAAAACTTGTTTTATTTAATCCTTATATGTGTTGAAATACATTATGATAGAAGTTGCAGGTTCGAGGAGCACTTGTCCTTCTGTTGGCCACAGCCCCATTTTTTAATAATCATTATTAAAACCTACTTTTAAAATCATCTGGCTAATCATACAATTGATAACTTAAAATTAAAATGAATGAAAGTTGATGTCTCTAAAAGTTACTCAAATTCCGTATTATGTATGCAGGTTTTGTGCATTGTAGCTTAGAACTTAGTTGGTGTGTAGAGCAGATTGACAGTTTCGCTGTTTGCTGTCAGAGTGCACTGCTCTGTGGGTCATGGAGTGAGTGGAGATGGAAAGGGCTAGAACACCCTGGCCAAAAGCACCTTGGGAAGAAAGGCATTATCTTCACTTCCACGTCAGTCTCAGGAAAGGAAGTCAGGGCAGGAACCTGGAGACAGGGACTGGTGAGGAGGCCGTGGAGGACCACGCCTACAGGTGTCTTCCTTATGGATTGCTCAGCCTGCCTTATAGCACCCAGGACCACAGTGTGGTACAGCCCACGGCCAATCTGGTGGGGGCATTTGACGTTCTTCCAAAATGATGCTAGCTTGTGTCAGATTTACATAAAATTAACCAATACAGTTGACCCCTTGTCAACTTCACACTTAAATCACTGTTCAAGTAGAATGTTTCCTTTCTCATTTATCCAGAAGACGATAAGTTAATAAAATATAAAACTTAATATCTTTAAAAGTCCCATAGTTTTCAAAAGTCTCTTTAACTGTGGGATCCTTTAAAATCAACAATAGGTTAAGTACTTTCTTATTTCAAGAGGGGGGAACCCAGGGCACAGATTTTGCGCTGAGCAAAGCAAAATCAACTTCCTAACAGTGTAAATGCCTCAGGTACCGATGTTTGGGAGTCACTGACAATCTTTTGGGCTCCTTCAAAGGCCTTTGGGCCATTTCTCCAGCTTTGCCCTCTGCAGCACACACATCTTGTCTCCTAGGCTCAGGCCAGTTCTACTCCACAGCTGCTGCTGCTGATCTTGCCAATTGACCCATAGTCTTGGCATCACTAAACTACTGGAGTCATTTGCTACAACTGAGCTGCACTGTTGACCAACAATGTCTCCTAGTCTCTCTTGAGGGACTCTGATCCTGCTTCATGGTTTATTAATTTTAGTCATGGGATGGTGTGTGTGTGAGTGTAGCTTCTTGAAGAGGCCGGAGATATCAGATCACTCTGGAGTTAGAAGTCTAGGCAGTTGTGAGCCGCCTCATATTGATGCTCGGAATCAAACTCTGGTCCTCTTAACCACTAAGGCATCTTTGATGGGTATTTGAATATGGATATTTTGGGTGCGTGTGTGCGTGCATGTGTGCGTATATGTACTTTTGGGGTGTGTGTGTGTGTGTGTGTGTGTGTGTGTGTGTGTGTGTGTGTGTGTGTGT
>OU015744.1:34340808-34356924 GCA_907169655.1 Acomys percivali | reverse complement strand
TGTGTGTGTGTGTGTGTGTGTGTGTGTGTGTGTGTGTGTGTGTGTGTCCTAATACCCTATGGAGGACAGAAGAGGGCACTATAACCTGGAATTGGAGTAACAGATGGTTGTGAGCTGCCATGTAGATGCTGGGAATCCTCTTTATAAGGTGCCTCTTTATAAAGGCACTTTTTATAGTCTGTCGATTTTAAATGACATCCTTTGGGCTCCTGTTTGTTCACCAAATGTATAAAATAATAATCTCTACAGCCTTCTTCTGTTCCTCTGCTTTTTTCCAGTTTCAGTCTTTATAGTCAAAATGGGTTTATCTCCTGTGCTTTTATGCTGAATCATTAGTTATTCGTTACCTGCAAATTTATACTTGCCCTCAAATATTGCTAGTAAAGTGATTTCTCCCAGGCTAAAGTTCGTCTTTTAGAATACCCCTCTGCAGAGCACGTGTATACAGTATTCCTTCAAGTTCAAACTGCATTTATTTATTTATCTGTTTTGTAGGCTTGATATTAAAAAACATTGACAGCATATAAATCTTTGGATTACAGATTATAGTCCTTGAACTTAGTGTTGTGGGCTCTTGTAAGGGAAACTGACACTTAAAAGCATTTGTTGTAAAGGAGATGAAGGGTATCCAGATGGGAAAGGAGGAAGTCAAACTATCCCTATTTGCAGATGATATGATAGTGTACATAAGTGACCCTCAAAATTCCACCAGAGAACTCCTACAGCTGATAATCACCTTCAGCAAATTGGCTGGATACAAAATTAACTCAAAAAAGTCTGTAGCCTTCCTACAGACAAGCTTGCAGAGGAAGAAATTAGGAAATCTACACCTTTCACATTAGCCACAAGCAATATAAAATATCTAGGAGTTACTCTAACTAAGCAAGTGAAAGACTTGTTTGAAAAAAATTTCAAAATTCTGAAGAAGGAGATTGAAGATGACATGAGAAGATGGAAGGATCTTCCTTGCTCATGGATAGGGAGAATTAACATAGTAAAAATGGCCATCCTACCAAAAGCAATCTACAGATTCAATGCAATCCCTATCAAAATACCTACACAATTTTTTAAAGATATTGAAAGTTCAATTTTGAACTTCATATGGAAAAACAAAAAACCCAGAATAGCAAAAACGATCTTGTACAATAAAAGGTACTCCAGAGGAATCTCCATACCTGATCTCAAATTGTACTATAAAGCAATAGTAATTAAAACAGCATGGTACTGGCACAGCAACAGGCTGGTTGATCAGTGGAATCGAATGAAGACCCAGATATGAATCCACACACATATGGTCACTTGATTTTTGACAAAGAAGCCAAATCCATTCAATGGAAAAAGGATAGCATCTTCAACAAATGGTGCTGGTCTAACTGGATGTCTAAGTGTAAAAAAATACAGGTGGACCCATATTTGTCACCTTGCACAAAACTCAAATCCAAGTGGATTAAAGACTTCAACATAAAACCAGAGACACTAAGTCAGTTAGAAGAAAAAGTGGGGAAGAGCCTGGAACATATTGGCACAGGAGACAACTTCCTGAACAGAACACCAACAGCCCAGGCCTTAATTAATTAATTAATAAATGGGACCTCATGAGGCTGAGAAGCTTCTGTAAGGCTGGAGACACTGTCAAGAAAACAAAGCGACAGCCTACAGACTGGGAAAAGATCTTCACCAACCCTACATCTGACAAAGGTCTAATATCCAAAATATATAAAGAACTCAAGAAATTAAACACCACCAAACCAAATAACCCAATTGAGAAATGGGGCTCGGAACTAAACAGAGAATTCTCAGCAGAGGAATATCAAATGGCTGAGAAACACTTATAGAAATGCTCAACCTCCTTAGTCATCAGGGAAATGCAAATCAAAACAACTCTGAGATTCCATCTTACACCCATCAGAATGGCTAAGATCAAAAACTCAAGTGACACCACATGCTGGCGAGGATGTGGAGAGAGAGGAACACTCCTTCATTGCTGGTGGGAATGCAAACTAGTACAGCCACTTTGGAAATCTATCTGGTGCTATCTCAGAATACCGGGAATAGGGCTTCCTCAAGACCCAGCTATTCCACTCCTTGGAATATACCCAGAAAATGCTCCAGCACACAACAAGAAAACTCAGCCATGTTCATAGCAGCCTTATTCATAATAGCCAGATCATGGAAACAGCCTAAGTGTCCCTCAGTAGAAGAATGGATAAAGAAACTGTGGTACATATACACTATGGAATACTACTCAGCTATTATAAACAAGGAATTCCCGAAATTTGTGGATAAATGGATTGAGCTAGAAATGATCATAATGAGTGAGTTAACCCAGAAGCAGAAAGACTCAAATGGTATATACTCATTTATATCTGCATACTAGCCCAATGGGCATGTCCCACGAAAGCCTTCACTTACCAGGAAACTGGGACAGAGGGGAGGACACCCTACTGGGACTCTAGACGAGAGAAGCATGGGAGAATAGCAAAGTAGAAGGATCCAGTGGGTCGTAGATACCTACAAGTAGAACATTATGATAGGCAGATTTGGGCCCAGGGGTCCCGCTCAAACTAAGGCACCAGCCAAGGACAATACAGGCGGTAAACTTTAAACCCCTACCCAGATCTAGCCAATGGTCAGAACAGTCTCCACACTTGAGTGGAGAGTGGAATATGACTTTCTCACGTACTCTAGTGCCTCACATTTGACCATGTCCCCTGGCGGGGGAGACCTGGTGACACTTAGAAGAAGGACAACAGGTCACCGAGAAGAGACTTGATACCCTATGAGCATATACAGGGGGAGGTAATCCCCCTCAGGAACAGTCATAGGGGAGGGGAATAAGGGGAAAATGGGAGGGAGGGGAGAATGGGAGGATACAAGGGATGCGATAACCATTGAGATGTAACAAGAATAAATTAAATAAAAAAAATAAAATAAAATAAAAAAACATTTGTTGTAGCTTTTCTAGTTATCGTGGTAATTTCCTAACTATAGTAAATATTCTTTTCTAGAACTCTACAGTTTTTTATTGTTTCCTAAAGAAAGACACAAAAGAAATTTAACTCATGATGCTCATAGATTAACTAGAAATGTTGTTTTCTTTCACAGGAATTGAAACCTGACGTAATAACTAAATCAGCTCTTGGTGATGACATCAGCTTTGAAAAAACTTGCAAAAAGGTATGTCTGTGGTAGAGACAAGGTACCAGGGTTCCCTGAGATGTGGAACACGCTGTCTTGCCTCTTAATATTCTATAATTATTTCCTGGCGTGCCACTCCTCTTTTCCTGTCTCCATTACCAGATTTTAGTAGCTAAATGCATAAAGTAGTGGTAACTATTAGAAGAAATTGACTTACATCACTACTAAAGCTTTGGATTTCTTTATTTGTCATTTGTTTGTTTGTTTAGTTAGTTACTTGATTCTTGATACTCGATGTTTTCCCTGGGATTTATCTCTTCCTGTCACTTGCCCAATTGCAGAATTTAAAGGTATTTTTTAAATTGTTTCCTTGATAAAGAAAACAGTCATCTTGCCCTCCACCTACTTAAAATTAATGTCAAGTATATGATACATGCATCAATTTCTTCTTTTAGTTATTCCACTTTTTAATGATTGTTCCTATGTTATTGAATGTTGACCAAAGACATAAAAACTTTCTGTGTTTTGAATATACCCATTTCTGTTTTTCCATTAAAAAAACAAAACAAAACTTAATAGAAGCAAAGAGAATGTATTTCGGCTCAAAAAATTAAGGAGCTGAGATGGATTGTTGGGGGTACAGTGTTTACTAGTGTTATTAATACCATGCACAAACAGATAGGCAGATATACAACAGCATGATGGAGTCATGAGGGTCTGAGTGTAAACTCCATCAGAGACAGACAGCATGGCAGGGTCTCTTAAGAGAAATGGGAGTCTCTTATATTTTCTGAGGATTCTGAGGTTTCACAGCACAAGCTCAGGTGATGCCCAGGCCAGAATCAGGGGTGGGCGTGGGGAGCTGGAGGTCTGCTCACTAATACCTCCTTTGATATAGACTTTCCCGGGAAAGAGATCCTCTTAGCCTGGGACTCATACACTGCCTCAGTAGCACTTCAGTATACAAAAGGGAAAAGGCTGCTGCAGCCAGACTCTACCATTACATTATACTATCCACCATCATGGTATAGAAGGCATGGTAGCTGGGGGGCTCCATCTGTGGCCGGGACTTCCTGTGAGGCTTGCTTATGTCCTGATGGATCCAGAAGCAGAGACAAGATGAGTGTGGGCCGGACTATTCCTCCAAGCCCTCACTTAAAGGTACCGGTAGGCCTTACCTCCCAAAAGATCCTTAACCTCCCAAAACAGCTTCTAGCAGGGACCAAGCAAGTACCAGGTATGGAAGGAATTTCTTATTCAAGGTATAGCATAGGACCAGTAAATGTAGAGATTGGTCTGAAAGTAGGACCTGAGAAAGATGTGACTGGGATTGAGTGTAAGCTAACTGAAGATTAACACTGACCTTCAGTGCACATCCTCCAGGTTAAGTATTAATGAGCTCCTCCCTTTCAAGCAGGAAAAAAATGCCAGTAGCTGTAAGTGCTATCCTACATTTTTTTAAAGAAGCCTGAATGGTTCAATGTATTAATATTTAAATGACTGGTTTTATTGTATTGCCCATCAATTTAGTGCATTTTACATGTGTATATTTATGGGTGCTGTGGCTCCAGGGCGGGGCCCTGTGGATGGTGAGGAAGGCTTCCATATTGCTCCATAGTACGTGCCCATGTCTGCTGGCATGCTATGTGACACAAAAGGAGAGTCTCAGGAAACTGGTAGAGCTTCATATTGGGCCTGGAACAGAGTGGTGGCTGCTTTCTTGGTCTGCACAGAAGTTCCCTTGGGTGCTGGCAGGCCTGGCACCTCCCTATAGCGACACTAGGATGGTTGGCTGCCCCAGAGCTTGTGTCAATCCCCCATTACTCCAGAGACTGTATAAAAATGCTGCTGCACAATAAAAGTAGATCTGCTCTCCGCACTGGTCTCTGGTGTCTGTTTCCTAGCTTGGTGACTCCATCTCCCTCAGCCCCTCCTGGATGGATTAAATAGTTAGTGGTGAACTTTATTCAGCTTCTGCACAACTCTTCATATACACCTAACTTGTAGTGTATAAAGTTGTGTGGAAAATACTTCTTTTGTCTATTTTCAACATTTAAATTAAAATCTAGTTGTGTTCCTATGTAATATACCTGATACTTTAAAATGCTTTGGTATCTGCAGAGTATTGTGCAAGGTTTCATTACAATCCATTTGATCAGCCCAGTGAGCTATTTTGGATCATCTTCCTAAAAGCTTTACAGATAGTAAGAAAGAAGATTTGTCTGCAGAGACTTAGACTGTAGTGCTGTGGAGAGGTTGGAATGTCCGATCTGGAGACTGATTACCTCACCTCTGGCTAGCTGTAGCCCCTGGATTCCTTTCCCACCTGAGTCAGAACTAATATCCTTTGACTAATAGATAAAACCTTTGGAGCCTATTAACTTAGTAGCTAATTTCCAAAAACCAAAATCTGAGTGTGAGCTTCCTTAAACTGTTTCCATGTTGGGAGTATGGAATTTGGGGTAACCTAAATCTGTGCTCTTGAGGTCAGTCAAAACAGCTCCAGAATAAATTCTCTTACTTTCTTAAGATGTGCCAACTATGTTATGTGTGCCAACGATGGTAATTTGTTGATTAGTTTCACTAGATAAAACTTAAGCCCAGTTTATTACTACAAGTGTTATTAATACTCATGTTACTGTTACACCAGTGGATTTACAGTTTGTTTAGGTAACATTTCAAAGAATTAGTGCTGCATGTAAGTAATCTTTCCTTTTTGACACTTACTTTTATCCAGAGTGTAGTTGGAGAATTATTTTCAAAACTGAATAATAAATGCCTTTGTGTTGAGAATAAATACCCAAATGCCAAACTAAAAATTTTTCCACTAAAAGATGAAGGTGTTTTCTACTTTTTTTTGTTTAATTTATTTGAAATGGAAGAAACTGGAGGTATGTGAAAAACCACAGTTTCTTGAGAGTTTTCCATGGCAAACATTGTGTCAGTTTTAAATAAGGAAAGCTGTGGTCTCTTCCAACCAGTCTAAACCTCTGCATGCAGGTGTCAACACTCTCCAGACACTACAGAGCCCGGTAGCTGCACAGTGGATGCATTTAAGTTTAAGATGTATCCCAGTGTCGGTACCTTTTATGTATCTCTATAACATTGTCTCTTGGGTGAAGTTTATCACATTTGGTTTTGGATTAGTCATTTGTGGAGATACTTTAGCCTTTTAACTAGAGCCACAACAGTCAAATATTTGTGATGTGTTGGTTATGAGCTAGGTTCTGTGTTGGGTTGTGAGCATGCATCAGGGATAGAAAACTCAAAATATAAAGAGAGGACACTATATTATTCTAGGTTTCCATTAAATGAGAATTCAAATATTTTTCTCATCATAACTTAGCATTAACACAGTAATTGATTCTTTCTTATTAGCTTTGTTTCCTTAGACCATTTAAGCTCTTTGAAAGTAGATATGATTCTTTTTTTTCTTCAAGTTTATAGCCTGTGACATCTAGCATAATTCTAGGTTTTCATAGACTGTCAAATGGTGACATTTTAATTATTTAATTTATTTATTTAATTTAATTATTCAAGACTACTTACACGTTTGTTAGTGACTGAATTCAGACAGTAAGAATGTCTTTAGAGTAGATTGCATGGGTAACTTATCTAGAGAGAATATTTGCAAACTCTGTGCCCTAACTAATATTCACAAAAGATTGGTAAATTCCAACATAATTCTTTCCATTAGTACCAGGTTAATTTTGATGCTATGTATTTATTGCTTTCACTTTGCAGCCAGATTCTACTGCAGCTGAAAGAGCAATTGCCAGATTAGCAGTTCACCCTCTTCTGAAGAAAAAAATTGATATGCTAAAAGGTATGAATCAAATGACAAGTCAATATGCTTAATGCATTTAGGCCTATGATTCTAGATAGATGATTTAATTTATTTTAAATATTCATCTTTAATATATAGAACTGTGCACATGTCTGTAAGCCTGAAATATGTTTGATATCATAAAAAGGTACTAACTGAATTTCTTCTAACTTTTAATGTTTATCACATGTGATACACATAATCATGTTGAATAGGTGATGTTTTAAGTAGTGATACAGCTCATAGTGTGTCACATAATTTTTATATATCTTTTATAAAATAAGTTTATAAAATTAAGTACTTTGTCAAAGATTAATTAGCACTTTTTATATCTGAAAACTAATTCAGTTCATTAACACAAAAATTAATGTTGCTATTTTACTGTTTTTAGTGTTATTTTTACTGTTCATAAATCAAAAACATGAAGTCATTTTTTATTTTGCACTTTAAGATGTATATTTCTGAGTATGTCATACATAAACTTGGTGTTTAAATAATGAAAAGATTTCTTTATGACTTCAGACTCCTGTTACATAGGTACTGTGGAATGTTTCCGCGTAGCCAATGCAGTGCTGTGACACTGACACTGACAAAATGACACTTTGTATGTATGTACCAATGCTGAAACAAGTCTTGCACTATCTTCCTTGCAGCTGCAGTCCAAGCCTTCAAAGACGCAAGGCACAATGCTCCTGAGGCTGAGTCATCTAAGAATACTTCAGAAGCAAGCCAGGGTAAGGACGCTCCGTGTTCAAACGACGACGCAGACGAGCTACAGCATCGTGAGACAACTGTTGTCAGTGAGCAGAAAGGAAAAGACACCAAAACAGTAGCAAAGAAAGCAGGAAGTGATTCAAAGAAAAAATTGACCAAGACAGAACATGGACCCAAAGCAGTGGCCACTACACATTCTCCAGGGAAGCCTTCAGGAAAGGGTGCTGTGGTCACCTCTGGACACCAGAAGGCACCTGCTGACCCCAAACAGAAAGCCTTAGCTGACACCACAGTGAACAAGAGTAATGACAGTGGCAGTGATGAAGAGTCAAGTGAGGAAGAGAAGGAGTATTTTGATGATAGCACTGAAGAACGGTTCTACAAACAGTCTTCTGCGTCTGAGGACAGTGACAGTGGTGATGACTTCTTCATTGGAAAAGTCAGACGGACACGAAAAAAGGAATGTGGTTTCCGCTCCTCAGCTAAGGAACAGAAACCCCTCCCAAAAGTGTCATCCAAAACAAGTACACTTGAAACCCATTGGGATGTCCGAAGTGATAAACACAAGGTCATTCCCGGAGCCAGGAAATTAGAATCCATGTTTTTCCACTCGTTATCTGGACCTAAAAGCTGCAGAAGGTAAGGGCACAAATAGGAGAGAAACTCCGCGTGGACCTGCTTTGCATCAGCCATGCTGGGTTTTGGCCTGGTGTTCTGTCTTCGTCTCTATAATTGGGTAGCATGTAGAAACACACATCCAGCAGTGGCACGTCGCCCAGCTTCACATGAAAAGGTACATTATAGCCCAGTGACAGCCTGGCCTGTTTAGGCTTTGTTCTTCCTTTGTCAGAGTTTCAAAATTTGCAATCTTTTTTAATGAAAAACTTAAACCTTTTTCACATCTGTCTTGGTGAACGAAATTGTCTAATAGATGTGTAATAACCTAGTACCATGCAGACACCACCCTTCCATCTTTCAGGGCATGGGCTGCATTTCCCCAGGCGGCTTCATATTGGAGTGTTGCTCTTTGTTCCTGCTGATAGCCACTTTTACAACTGTTCTACCATAAGGTTTCGTTTCATTTCTCTTATCTGATAGAGAATACTGGTGCGTTTTAACGTAGAGACTGTGATGACCTTTGTTTATAAAGCTAATCTGAATAGTTAATAAAAAAATAATATAATAATGGTCATTAGAAAGACCTTTTTTTCTGTGTATTTTTTGGTCAAAGATAGTCATTAATAAAATAAGATTCAGTAAATATTTTTCTTAAACCTGGAGTATGGAGTCTTAAGAGTAGTTAAAATATTTACCTATCTGACACAGTCATGCCCAAAAGATTTCTAGGTTTTTCTTGGTTCTGCACCAAAAGTGTAGATGTTAATTTTCATTGTGTATAAATCATTCTCCCCTTAGGGAAATGTTTGAAGTTCTTCATATAAACAATCTCCGAGAGCAAGGACAAGATAGCCAAAGTGTTTTTCATTGAACAGAAGTTCCTATGTGGATGGAAAGGAAAGAGAGAGAGAGAGAGAGAGAGAGAGAGTGTGTGTGTGTGTGTGTGTGTGTACACGCACGTGCGCGTGCATTCATATTGAAAGTGAAGGACTATCTGATTAGCTGAGTCCTAGCTTATTTTATTGGCTCTTGTAGAATGAGCTAGTGGATGCATCTTGTGTGTGAACTTTATCATCCATTCCATCATCAGAGAATTTGTTTATCCTAATGTTGTTTCCCTTTTTTTTTTAGGGATCCCAGAGAACAGGCCCCAAAGACTATACCCCGAGGTATGTACTCACTGCTCCACCTGTGCCGCCAACAAGCAGACTTTGTCACAGTGAGAGGATGAAAATTGTGTCATTTCCTAACAGTATTACTGAATTGTGTACCCATAGAAATGGAAATGGGATGTCATATCATTATTGGTTCCCTCTGCTTTTGTCTCCCCATGTGGTCAGAGCTGCCTGCTCTTTTGATGTTATTGTGAGAAACATACCATAGTACATCCTGTCAGAAGTCAGTCAGTAAGAATCTGCGTACAAAGGCATGGTAACACGCCTGTAACCCCAGCACTTTGAGAGGCAGAGAGGGAGTCCAGGATAGCCAAGGCTACACAGAAAAACCCTGTCTCAAAAAAAAAAAAAAAAAAAAGAATCTTACACAAGGATTAGAAAATTAACTCCTCGTGTAAGTTTTTAACTTGAAACTGTCTCTTGTTGGGCTTCAGATTTAAATTGTGAGATATTATGTCTAAGTAAAATGAGATTTTTCCTTAATAATTGTATAAAGAAATGAAATCTATCCTGTTCTTTTCCCAGATTTTCCAGAAAATGAACCTCCAATCAAGAATCAGTTTCCAAAGAGTGCGCAAAGAGGATTTCAGAGCATGAAGCAGCAGTTGCACGCGCCTCTGCATCCTTCATGGGAGGCGAGCAGGAGGCGAAAAGAACAGCAGTCCAAAATCACTGTGTTCCAGGGGAAAAAAATAACATTTGATGATTGATTGATGCTAGCTCTTTCTGAGCTTTCTATCAAAAATTTTGTTGTTTTTTATTTTAACTATTATTTAAACTTGTGTTTAAATAAGTCTCTTTGAAAGAATTCTAAAATATATTGCTTGTTTGTCCTTTTTTATGTGAGTTATGGGAAAGTTTATATAATCTTTCTACAAATCTCTAAATTTGTTTCATGAGTGCATGCCCCAAATTATTTCTTACATAAAACAATGAGATACTACAGAATTGTAGGTTTTCTCCTTTATTACAAAATATATTTCACTAGCTACACTTTGTCTTGAAAATAAGGCAAATTGGGGCTGATGAGATGGCTCACTTCCTGCAAGGCCAAGTGACCTGAGATTCCCATGGTAGAAGAACAGAACCAACTCACAAAAAAAATGTTCTCTAACTATACGTGCTCCGTGTGGCCTATATGTGCATACACGCACAATGTGGCATATACATGTGTGCACATGCTCTCTCACACACACAATAAATATCATAAAAAATGTTAAGACATATTTAAAATAATAGTGGAAAAAATAATGACATTTTTATAAGCAAAATAAAAATGTAGTTTTCATTGTGGATATAGATATAATATATAAATAAATATTAATTTGCCATGGCTGGAGTTACTTGTGATCTTTGCAGTGTTTAAGCAACTTGCTTATGTATAGCAACACAACCAAAAATTAAGTTCTATATCTCTGCAATAATTATTTCCATTAAATGGAGAGGTAGCTAGAGCTCTAGTTTTGTCTGGCCTCTTTGTATATGTTAACCATGGAGCACATACTGGATAACCAACTGCTCATAGTACAGAAAGAAAAGAAATGCATGGTGTCTAGTTATATCGCTACATACTGGGTGTTGAGCCGAGGGCATTGTGCACATTAGGTCTTGTGCATACTCTGCTGCCCAGGGTCTTGCTGTGAAGATTAGGCAGGCCTGGGTTTATATTCTCCCCAGTGCAGTTAGAACAAAGTAATGGCCTTTCACTCAGCTTGTAAGCACCAAGTTACCAAGTCTAGGTTTTATGAGCTTAGGAATGTCAGTAACTAGAACAGAGGGATTCAGATTGTGGTGCAGATTGGTTTTTTCCTTGAATTTTTGCATCATCCCAAGCAAACTGCTCTACCCCCACCCCACCCCCAAAAAAGAGAAAAATGTCTTTGAGTACCTCAGACTTCTCCAAACTAAAGTTAAAAGTGCTCTTAGGTGCTAGTGTGCCTAAGAGAGACTCTCTCCAGCTGGGAGTCAGCATGTCCACAGGCCGACTTACATTTCCTGCTCTGTTCTTTTACAAGGAGGTGGTCGTAGAGTGGCAGTGGACCTGCCTTAGAACCAGACTTGCTCCTGCTTTGCTGCAGTGACTTCATATGGAACAGCTGCTAGGATAGGGTAGGGACTCTCAGTTTCGGATGATTCTGCTTTACTGTTTACAGTCACTCTCTTGCAAAGCTGCCTTTATTTGGTGTGAATAAGAGCTTGCTTAGCTTGATAATATTTTCCCCCATTCTAGCTTTTCTAAAACACAGGCAGTTTGACATTAAAACTGCCATTAGCGGTAGAAAACTGTTGAGGTAAACAGTACATTAATCAAAAAGCTTAGAGGGAAATCTGAAGAAGTTAATGGCTGTTCATTGGGACTTGGGAAACTTCTAACATTTTTTTGGAGACAGATAACAAACATAAGCACAGGCTATGTGCACCTGCTCAGGACCCAGCTGGAACATCCTCACCTCTCACCAGGGGGAGTTGACGTCCTGGTGGATAAGAAAAGCATGTCTATAGGTGTCCCCTCAACAAAGAAGTAGCTAATTCCAGACTTTTAGAGGAGACTATTAAGTTAGCACAGCACTGAGCTACAAGAAGCAGACTGTGATGGCCTTATACAACGAAAGAACTCAACTTCACAAAAATTCAGAAACCATCTTCAGCCTTAAACAGGCGTACGGGACTGATGTGTCCAATTTTCAAATGAGGTATGTGCAAGGTGTGGCCCAGTACACAAAGGGGCCTGGAGGCAACAGTAAATAGAAATAGGAAGGCTAAACTTAGGGCTTAACTCAGCAAAGTCACTGACTAAGATAAACTAAATATCTTCCAACCTATAAGGCACATGACTAAGCTAAACTATAGGGTACCATTTAAAGAGAAAACAGCATACTGTCTTAAAATATATGTATATTTTATATATATATAAAGAAATGCATGGTGCACATGCCTCAAGACTGAAGTAGTATGGTTGAAAGTGAAGGTAACCTAAGTCAAGAATCAAAATGATACTAGAAAGTGCAATTACCAAGTTAAAAAAGTTGAGGAGTCATGTCAATTGAGACCATCCAGTTCGAGGAACAGCAAATAAAAGAATGAGGGAGGGAGGAACAGGAAGATACAAGTGAGGGGATAACAATGGGGTTGTAATCTGAATACATTAAAATTTTTTAACATGATACAATATTTAAGTAACAGCAACAACAAAAGAATGAGGAGCTTGAGAGCTGGCTCAGGTTACGAACACTTGCTGTGTGAATATGAGGATCAGAGTGCAGACCCCAACACTCAAGAGAAGCTGGGCATCCTGCAAAAGGCCTGTAACTGCAGTTCCAGGGCGTCTGACACCCTCTTCTGATGTCTGCATGTGTACATTCAGTCACCTACACACATTCATATATTATACACACATTTGAAAAAGAAAGATAACATTCTTGTAGACCTATGGAGCACCACTGAATGTACCAATTTAGGAGTAATGGGTTTTTTAGCTAACCAGAGGATACAGTCAGCTAGCTATATTTCCCAAAGACTAGGAAAAATGTTCACATTAAAACTTCAACATGAAGGCAGGTGTGGTGGCACGCACCGTTTATCCCAGCATTCAGGAGGCAAAGGGAGGGATATCTCTGAGTTGTGGGCCAGCCTGGTCTACAAAGAGTTCCAGGACAGCCAGGGCTATTACACAAACTCTCAATAAACAAACTTCTACATGAATGTTAATAGTACAGATAATAGCTACATAATCAAAATATCCAAACAAAATGCTGTCTACACATAGAAAGGAGGTATTGCTGTTATAACATGGGTAAACCTTAACATATTAACTGAAAGAAACCTCGTGAATCAGTTATTTGTCATTGTATGTCACAGTCTGAGCCTCAGTGTAGTAGATAATAACCATCAAACAGCTCTTGGCTATTTGAAAATGATGGGCAGCCAGTCTGCCCAACATTTGGTACCAGTTTTGTAGTGCATACATAGTTCATTCAGAGTCTTTGGTTTTCAGCATGCTGTGGTTAGTCACAAATGTTCCATTTTCTGTTTTATGTCACCTCTTGGCCTGCATAGCCAAAACGCCAGGTTGTAAGACAAACTGCAAGAACAGGGAAGGAGTTTGACACATGTAGGGCTCTTCATCTAGATGAAGTTTTGTGTAATTTGGAAAACTATTACCAAGTCAATCTTACCGCCCATATCAAAGCCACTTGCCAACCAATACAATGCTCTAATTGTAACATAAATATCCATGAACAAAGCCTTCAGTAGAAATTCAACCAGGACACTGCCTCATCTCTTCTGTGTCTCTTCTCATGCATGTGCAATGTAGACTCACCTACACTAGTCCAGATACGGGCTTGAGCTCTTTTTAATCTAGTGGACCTTGGACTATATGCTCCTGAGTTAGTCCACATTCAGCTGTGGCAAATTATGAGAAAGTTGTGCTGAATACCTCCAGAGCAGCGGTTCTCAGCCTTCCTAATGCTGCAGCCCTTTATGCTGTGGCGACCCCAACCGTAAAAGGTCTTTTGTTGCTACCTTAATGAATCGCAATGTGAATAGTTTTTGAAGATAGAGGTTTGCCAGAGGGGTCATGCCCCACAGGTTGAGAACTGCTGCTCTAGAGGCCTCCCCCTCCCCATCCGCATCCTCATCATCTGTGCTGTTACAAGTAAGCCAGAGCATGGCCTGTCGGTCCTAGGAGATGGCTGTACTTTACTAGATCTGTTTTTCCCACCACCTACCTCACTTCTCTGATGGAGTCAAGAAAAGTTAACTTTTCAATTTATCCAATTCATATTTTTCTAATGATTTTCTCAGCTTCCCATGGTTAGTGTCCCAGTTCCATTGTTGTAGTATCATTTATGTTATAGATGTTTTATATAATCAGGTCATCACAACCATAGCACCTGTGCTTTATGCCTTGCTTGAGAAGGCCCACCCAATGTGGGAAGAAATTTTGTCATAAGCTTTGAGCATCCCCGCCAACTGTTCATGTTTACTTCTCAAGCTGTTTTTATGCTGGGCAATCACAAGAGATGGGTAATAACACCTACCCCACCCCCCACCCCCCACCCCCAGCACAAACTGTTTCCGTCCTTTGGTACAATCCACTGCATGTGCAAGAGTCTACAATGGTCCATTGTGTTCCCTCTGAGGACTTTGGACAATATAGGCGTATAAGAAAGGTCAACCATTAGGCTTGGGTTAGTCAGACTTTGCACATTCCCAAGATTTGCCTATCTTCGGGACCGGTCCTTTATGGAAACAAGCTCTGAACTAACATTCCTGCCTGAACAGAACTGTTTGTGTATGTAAGAGCTTGGGCCATCGAATTTGGTCAGATGTTGTATCTTGCAAAGTGATTTATGTGTATCTGTGGACCCTGGAGAAAGAAAGGACAATCATGAAAATGAATGACTCAATAAAAACCCAAGATACCAGCCAAGGTTGGTGTCCCACACCTGTAATCCGAGCACTCGGGGAGGCAGAAGCAGAGTCTGGTCTACAGAGCAAGTACAGGACAGCCAGGGCTACAACAGAGAAACAAAACAAAACAAAACAAAAACCCAAATAGTAAAAATACCAAGGTTCAGGTGAGCATGCCTGGTTGGAAGCACATCCTATGGATTGTAATATATCATTTCAAGGCCAGGCAGGCACAGCCTGAGGAAACCCTCTGTGTAGGAGCTGCCTCGTGTCTGGTTCCTAGTGGATTAACTTGTACTACAAGTTGACAATGTGATCAATGAGTTGTTGCTAGAAATATGAGTTGTGTTTAACTTTTCTTTGCTCTTGGAGCCTGAAGCATGAATTCCTGAGAATAGTCAGGTTGGCAGCTTGCACCTATGTGACAGATTCTCCATTAAGAAAGAAAGAAAGTAAGCAAGCCCTGGTCACTGAGACTCAGAGGAACTTCTCAGACTGACACTTCGTACTTGTGATGTCATTATGTAGAGCATATGTTCATGACTCCATCGAGAGAGGATGCCTAGAAGCCTGCACCTGTCATCTCTTGAATGTCAAGCCGTGCTCCTTCTCTCTGTGCTAATTTTAACCTGTGTCCTACTGTTGTGATGATGATGATGATGATGATGATGATGATGATGATGATGTGATGATGATAAATCATAAAACATTCAGCAAGCACAACAAGTTTTTCTGAGTCCTTTGAGTCTTTCTAGTGAAACACTGAGATATGGGGTAGTCTTTGGGACCAAATTCTCCTAGGGAGCTGGCATAAGCATCATATTCATGCTGTGTGTCTTGTTTTTACTGTGAGTAATAAAATTACTTGGTTCTGATCCAGTAGTTCATTCCTTCACCAAGCCATGAAAATTCTCATGCCCTGTAAAGTTTATGATATCCCCAAATAACCCTGCTATTCCTCCAGGACTTTAATAGCTTCATGTTGAAATGTGTATTCTTATTCCATCTGGAATTTTTCCCTCTGCATTCTGGCAGATTAGCAAGCTACTTAATCAAACCAATTATTATAGTAGTCCAACTAATCTACATCTCTTAGTTCTCTCTGTCTCTCTGTCTGTCTCTCTGTCTGTCTCTCTGTCTCTGTCTCTCTCCGTGTGTGTGTGTGTATGTGAGAGAGAGAGAGAGAGAGAGAGAGAGAGAGAGAGAGAGAGAGAGAGAGAGAGAGAGAGA
>OU015744.1:34313467-34328780 GCA_907169655.1 Acomys percivali | reverse complement strand
AAAGAAAGAAAGAAAGAAAGAAAGAAAGAAAGAAAGAAAGAAAGAAAAAGAAAGAAAGAAAGAAAGCACATGATAGCAAGGATGTGGAAGAAGGGGAACACTCTTCCATTGCTGGTGGGAGTGCAAACTTGTACAACCACTTTGGAATTCAATCTGGTGCTTTCTCAGAAAATTGGGAATAGTGTTACCATAAGACCCAGCTACACCACTCCTGGGCATATACACAAAAGATGCTCCACCAAACAACAGGGACATATTCTCAGCTATGTTCATAGCATCTTTATTCATAGTAGCCAAAATCTAGAAACAACCTAAATATTCCTCAATTGAAGAATGGATAATGAAACTGTGGTGTATTTAAACAATGGGATCCTACTCAGCTATTAAAAACAAGGAAACCTTGAAATTTGCAGGCAAATTGATGGAACTAGAAAGGATCATCCTGAGTGAGGCAACCCAGACCTAGAAAGACACTCACTGTATATACTCACTTATAAATGGATATTAGCCCAACATAGATGTCCTCTGAGAGACTCCACTTAGTGGGGGTGGGGGGGAGGATCAGGACAGATGCTAGAACTTGCTGTTGGACTCCAGGTGAAGAGTGGTATGAAAGAATGGGGAAATGGAAGGACTCAGAGGGTTCAGGAGCCCCAGAAGGAGACCATCAAGGTTGGCAGATCTGGACCCAGGGAGGCCTACACAAATTGTTGCACCAGCCAAGGATAATGTATGCAATAAACCTAGAGTCCCTGTTCAGATCTAGCTAACAGACAGCTCATTCTCCACACTTGTCGGAGAGCAAGGGCTGCCTCTGACATGAACTCTGGTGCCCCTGATTTTATCACTTCCCTTTGGTGGAGTAGCCCTGCGGCACACAGAGGAAGGGAAAGCAGGCTATTCGAATGAGACCTGATAATGCTCTGGCCATATGGTGGGGGAGGACGTCCCCTTCTGTCAGAAGTCTAAGAGAAGAGAATAGGGTGGAAGTGGGAGGGAGGGTGAGCACAGGAAGATACAAGCGAGGGGATAACATTCAGGATGTAACCTGAATAAATTATAATACATTTTTAAAATTTAAGGAAAGAAAGACGGGGGAAGGAATAAGGAAGGAGGGAAAAAAGAAAGAAAGGGGAAGGGGAGGAAGAGAAACAAAGAAAGAAATAAACAAACAAGGAAGGAAGGAAGGAAAGAAAGAAAGAAAGAAAGAAAGAAAGAAAGAAAGAAAGAAAGAAAGAGAAAGAAAGAACAAGATAATTAATGCAAATCTTTTTTGGTCAAAATAAACATTGAGACAATAAAGACAGTTTCTAAACAAAACACCTAAAAGTATAGGAAAATAATGATTTCCTCAAATAAAAATAGGTATCTTAAAGTAACACTCAAAATGAACTTAATATTAGAAATTGAAAATATGCCTATAATAACTGTTATCATTTCCCCTTAACAGTGTCCTGAAAGTTCAAGCCAGTACAGCAAAAGAAATACTGTAGCTGTAGAAAGCTAGAAAGAAGAAAATAAGATTAGTACAGACCTTGCCATGGTCCACTTCTTTCTTGTAGGGAGGATTCTCCTTGGTTTATTCCAGTTTGGTATAGTTAAGATTTCTTTTATGGCCTTGGCATCACAAAGCTGTCCTTGTCTTTTTAACCTGTCCTCAGGACTTTTGAATGACAAGCCACAGGTAAAGAATGGGAAGAATGGGAGAATCTCTCTCTCTCTCTCCCTCCCTCACTTTTTCCTCTTTTTCCTTTCCTCTTTCCATTCTCTCCTCTTTTTCTCTCTTTCCTTCTCTTTGTCTCTTCTCTCCTTCCTTCCTCCACGATCTAATTTTATTTGTACTTTTGAGGATAATAAAGGAAAAAGAAAAAAGACCAAAGTTTGCTTTACAAGAACTTGTTTGGCCACTTAGGAATGAAGATTTTTCTTCTTTTTTTTAATCACAGTGTTTTTTAAAAGATTGATTTTTATTTTCATTTCAATGTGCATGTTTTATGAATATATGTCATACATATGAATATATGTCAGATGCCCATGGAGTCAGAAGAGTGGTCAGATCCCCTCAAGCTCAAGTCACTGGCAATTTTGAGCCACCTGATGTGGCAACAGAACTCTGATCCTCTGGAAGAGCAGGGATGCCACTGGTGCATCTGTCCAGCCTCTGGACAGCCTCTGTATTCTTCAATGAATAGAGTTTGACTGATGAAGAGCATGATGAACCCCCATGGAAGCTGGTGGATGTGGCTGGATGAAAGACACCCTGGAGTCCTATTCAGGGCGTTTGAAAATTAGTTTACAAGACACTGAGAAACCGAACTTAAAACAGAAGATCTGAGGAAGAAGAATGCTATGCCAAGCATGTCAGACGATTACCTTGCCAAGTGTGCTCAGCTTTCCTGTCTTTCAAGTAACCAACCTTTCTTAAAATGTTCTAGGTCAAAATTTTCCCATGATATTTCAAATCAACAGATCATTTGCGGAAGGTTGAAATTACACTTGACTGTCATGGGGGAAAATACACATACAGAGGACAAAAACAGCTCCAAAAACAATGTTTTTGCTTTTCTTAGGAAAGAACACTGCACCTTGAAGGTCTTTCATGAGCTTCCAAAACACTCTCAAGTTACTAAAAGGAAAAAATAGTTCATTATCAGGTTTACATTTTAAATATTGTTTAATTTAACAAATCACATTAATGAAAGCGATAAATAGTGCAATTCACATTAAAAAGCAAATATTCCATTATGCAACACTTTTAGTTCTTTAAAAACAAGACTAATTACGATACTGAAAATAATAGTGCTCATTAGTACCTAGCAAAAAGAGGGGAACTTTATAATGGTGGGTCAAACTTAATGAACCCACTATTCTTAACATCATAGAAAAACTGTCAAATATTGTCAAATAGGGCTTCTTTGTATGATACAGCTGTGAAAAGATGGGCTGTCCTTAACCAAGTCTTAGGCCTTTCATCGCTTAAGCCTTTAGATATGGTCTTTGTTAGTAACTGTATAGAACTGAAGGCTGTGTTCAAGAGTACCACGGGATGTAATTAGCAAACCACATAACACAGAATTCTTTTTTTTAACTGAATAGTTTTATTTTATAAATATATTTTATTAATTTATTCACATTACATCTCAATGGTTATCCCATCCCTTCTATCCTCCCATTCCTCCCTCCCTTCCACTTTCCCCCTACTCCCCTCCCCTATGACTGTGACTGAGGGGGACTTCCTCCCCCTGTATATGCTCAAAGGGTATCAAGTCTCTTCTTGGTAGCCTGCTATCCTTCCTCTGAGTGCCACCAGGCATCTCCATCCAGGGGACGTGGTCAAATATGGGGCACCAGAGTTCGTGTGAAAGTCAGTCTCCACTCTCCACTCAACTGTGGAGAATGTCCTGTCCATTGACTAGATCTGGGTAGGGATTCGAAGTTTACTGCACATATTGTCCTTGGCTGGGGCCATAGTTTGAGCAGGACCCTTGGGCCCAGATCCGCCTGTCATAATGTTCTACTTGTAGATTTCTAAGGCCCTCTGGATCCTTCTATTTCACAATTCTCCCTTGCTTCTCTCACCTAAAATCCCAATAGGAAGTCTTCCCTTCTGTCCCAGTTTCCTGGTAAGTGAAGACTTTCATGGGACATATCCCTTGGGCTAGTGTCCAGATATAAGTGAGTATATACCATTTGATTCTTTCTGCTTCTGGGTTAACTCACTCATTATGATCATTTCTAGTTCAATCCATTTGTCCACCAATTTTGGAAATTCCTTGTTTTTAATAGCTGAGTAGTATTCTATAGTGTAAATGTACCACAGTTTCTTCTACTGAGGGACACTTAGGCTGTTTCCATGTTCTGGCTAGTATGAATAAGGCTGCTATGAACATAGTTGAGCAAATGTTCTTGTTTTGTGTTGGAACATCTTCTGGGGATATTCCAAGGAGTGGAATAGCTGGGTCTTGAGGAAGCCTTATTCCCATTTTTCTGAGATAGGGCCAGATAGATTTCCAAAGTGGCTATACTAGTTTGCATTCCCACTAGCAATGAAGGAGTGTTCCTCTTTCTCCACATCCTCGCCAGCATATGGTGTCACTTGAATTTTTTATCTTAGCCATTCTGATGGGTATAAGATGGGATCTCAGAGTTGCTTTGGTTTGCATTTCCCTGATGATTTAGGATGTTGAGCATTTCTTTAAGTGTTTCTCAGCCATTCGATATTCCTCTGTTGAGAATTCTCTGTTTAGTTCCAAGCCCCATTTCTCAATTGGGTTATTTGGTTTGGTGGTGTTTAATTTCTTGAGTTCTTTTTTTTTTTTTTTTTTTGAGACAGGGTCTCTCTGTGTAGCCTTAGCTGTCCTAGACTCCCTTTGTAGACCAGGCTGGCTTCGAACTCACAGCGATCCGCCTACCTCTGCCTCCCGAGTGCTGGGATTAAAGGCGTGCGCCACCACCGCCCGGCTTTGAGTTCTTTATATAATTTGGATATTAGACCTTTGTCAGATGTAGGACTGGCGAAGATCTTTTCTCAATCTGTAGGCTGTCACTTTGTTCTGTTGACAGTGTCCCCTGCCTTACAGAAGCATGTCAGCCTCATGAGGTCCCATTTATTAATTGTTGACCTTAAGGCCTGGACTGTTAGTGCTCTGTTCAGGAAGTTGTCTCCTGTGCCAATGTGTTCCAGGCTCTTCCCCACTTTTTCTTCTAAGTCTCTGGTTTTATGTTGAGGTCTTTAATCCACTTGGACTTGAGTTTTGTGCATGGAGCCAAATATGGGTCCAATTGCATTTTTCTACATGTAGACATCCAGTTAGACCAGCACCATTTATTGAATATGCCATCCTTTTTCCATTGAATAGATTTGGCTTCTTTGTCAAAAATTAAGTGACTATATGTGTGTGGATTCATTTCTGGGTCTTCGATTCGAATCCATTGATCAACCAGACTATTGCTGATAACACAAAATTCTGTAAGACAAAATTGCACATTTTCTGAGATACTATCAATAAAAAATAATGATAATGGAGAATATGCATAAAACATGTAATAAACAATTTTGACATGTAGACATAATTTAATTATGATACATCAGGATTACTTGACAAATTAAAGTAATAGTTTTAAGAGATAATGGGAGAAAATTATATAGTAACTATGCATTTGATAGTCTTAAAGAAGGGTTAATTTTTGGGGGGAGGGAGAGTGTTAACCTTTTTAGATGAAAAGATAAAATACTGTTTTTAGCCTTCCTAACCATGAAAAGCCATGCACTGATGAAATTAGATAAAACCATTCAGTATCATAGATTATTGTAAAGTAATAGAATGAGCAAGCGATTTGAGAAGGAAGGAATAACAGGAGTCCCTCTAACCCTATTCTGATGGTTGCTAATGGTGACTCTACTGATAATGGAGACTTGTCACATTGTTCCTTCTGGTTTCTTTTATGTTTGAAATAATCTGACAGAAAGTAGTGCAAGCTATCACTAGGAGCAATCTAGACTATGGGGAAAAAAGCTCTAAAGGGAAATATCTAACTTTTATTTTTTCAAGAGGTCATAGTAAAGCACTAGGAAACCTTTTGTATTATATCTGAGTCTCATTCAAGGCAAATGCATTCAGTGTTTTCATGGTATGAGCCTTGATGGTGTTGCTATATTTAGATCATCAAATGTCATTTTCTGACCAAATTTAAAATAGAATCTTTAGAGCATTCACCATAATTCTTGTTATAATAACATTAGAAAGTAACAATTATTTATATGAATTCTGTCTAATGGTTACATCTCTCTGTTAATGCTTCATGAGTATTAACTTTTAATTTGATTATTATATACAATCCTCAAGTGTAGGACACATATAGGTCCTTGTGCTTGCTGCTAAGCACCAGGGAAACCAGGAATGTTAAGCACATAAGATTGTCTTTTCAAAGAGAGTGATGTGTAGCATGTTTTTCACCCAGAAGGTTGGCAACAGATGTGGCTAATAGCCCCGTGCACCATCTGTGTAGTGAGGCCACACTAACTCTCCCAGACCCTTACCGTGAGCCCGTTTATCATGAGCCTGTTTCCAAAGTTAATCCACAGAACTGATTGAGAGGGACATCACTTGTACTTAATAAGAGTTTCGGTGTAGTTATATCTTAAACTTTGTTGTTCACATGTGATTAAATTAATTATCATCAGAAATCTTTTCCAAATTGTGCTGTGCTGAAATATGCCTAAAACAAACCAATTGCTGTCAGACTCCTGAAGTCTGAACCAGCACTGGCTAGTGAGTGCTGTTGAACAGACTTGTCTTCTTAGCTCTCATGGACCAACATTCCATTGGGCTTGGTGGTCGCAGAGACCCCCTCACTCAAGTGTAAATAATGCACAAGAGCTTTTGCATTTCTTGAAATGTATCATCATGTTATTTTTACTTTATTAGTTACATTGAAAGGTAATGTTATTAAAATAACTATGTGTAGCACGTCTTCATATAATTTAATACAATTCTTAAGATTTCACCACATGCTGGAGAGGATGTGGGGAGAGAGAAACACTCCTTCATTGCTGGTGGGAATGCAAACTAGTACAACCACTTTGGAAATCTATCTGGTGCTATCTCAGAAAACTGGGAATAGGGCTTCCTCAAGACCCAGCTATTCCACTCCTTGGAATATACCCAGAAGATGCACCAGCACACAGCAAGAAAATTTGCTCAGCCATGTTCATAGCAGCCTTATTCATAATAGTCAGATCATGGAAACAGCCTAAATGTCCCTCAGTAGAAGAATGGATAAAGAAACTGTGGTACATATACACTACGGAATACTACTCAGCTATTAAAAACAAGGAATTCCCAAAATTTGTGGACAAATGGATTGAGCTAGAGATGATCATAATGAGTGAGTTAACCCAGAAGCAGAAAGACTCAAATGGTATATACTCACTTATATCTGCATACTAGCCCAATGGGCATGTCCCACGAAAGCCTTCCCTTACCAGGAAACTGGGACCGAGGGGAGGACATCCTATTGGCATTCTAGATGAGAGAACAATGGGAGAATAGCAATGTAGAAGGATCCAGTGGGTCCTAGAAACCTACAAGTAGAACATTATGATAGGCAGATTTGGGTCATGGGGTCCCGCTCAAACTAAGGCCCTAGCCAAGGACAATACAGGTGGTAAAATGTAAACCCCTACCCTGATCTAGCCCATGGACAGGGCAGTCTCCACACTTGAGTGGAGAGAGGGAGTTGACTTTCTCATGTACTCTGGTGCCTCACATTTGACTCTGTCCCCTGGCGGGGGAGACCTAGTGGCACTCAGAGGAAGGACAGCAGGTCACTGAGAAGAGACTTAATACCCTATGAGCATATACAGAGGGAGGTAATCCCTCTGGGGAGCAGTCATGGGGGAGGGGAATAGGGGGAAGATGGGAGGGAGGGGAGAGTGGGAGGATGCAAGGGATGGGATAACCATGGAGATGTAACAAGAATAAATTAATTAAAAAAAAAAAAAAAAAAAAAAAGAATCACTCATGGCTGCGTAGTCTGCCAGTGCCATGTAAAAGGTTTCATTTGCACTAGTGACACAGAACACACTTTTATTTTTTTTTAATGAGACGAATATAACCGGGGAAAATAGACATGCCAAGCAAATTGTTATCAAAATAAATACTTAATGGAAAATAAAAAATAAAAAATAAAAAATAAAAAAGAAATGCTCAATGTCCTTAGTGATCAGAGAAATGTAAATCAAAATGACTCTGGAATTCCATCTTACATCCATCAGAATGGCTAAGATCAAAAATTCAAGTGACAGTACATGCTGGCAAGGATGTAGAGAAAGGAGAACACTC
Organism: Acomys percivali; assembly: GCA_907169655.1. Lineage (NCBI taxonomy): Eukaryota > Metazoa > Chordata > Mammalia > Rodentia > Muridae > Acomys > Acomys percivali. Next base: position 34,320,936 of record OU015744.1, on the reverse strand, counting down.
CTTCATTACTGGTGGGAGTACAAATTTGTACAACCACTTTGGAAATAAGTCTGGAGTTTTTCTCAGAAAACTGGAAATAAGGCTACTTCAATACCCAGCTATTCTACTCCTTGGAATATACCCAAAAGATGCTCCAGCACACCGAAGGACATCTGCTCAACATTGTTCATAACAGCCTTATTCATAATAGCTATAATCTAGAAACAACCTAGATGTTCCTCAACCAAAGAATGGATAAGGAAACTCTCGTACATTTACACAATGGAATATTATTCAGATATTAAGAAAAATAAACAAGGAAATTTTGAAATTTGCAGGCAAATGGGTGGAAGTAGAAATGATCATCCTGAGTGAGTTAACCCATACCCAGAAAGATACACATGATATATACTCACTTATACTTGGACACTAGACCAACAGGGATGTCCCCTGAAAGTCTTCACTTAGCAGGGGATTGGGATAGATGCTGTGAATTCCTATTGGGACTCTAGGTGAGAGAGGTATGAGAGGATGGGGAAATGGAAGGACTCAGAGGGTCCTGGAACCCTACAAGAAGATCATTAAGGCTGGCAGATCCAGACCCAGGGGGGTCTGCTCAAATGACTGTACCAACCAAGGATAATGCATGCAGTAAACCTAGAACTCCTATTCACATCTAGCCAATGGACAGCACATTCTCCACAGTTGTGTGGAGAGCAGGGACTGACTCTGACATGAACTCTGGTGTCCCCTATTTGACCATTTCACCTTGGTGGGGAGCCCTGGTGGCACTCAGAGGAATGGTAAGCAGGCTACCAGGATAAGACCTGATAGGCTACGACCATATGGTAGGGGAGGAGGTCCCTTTCTGTCACAGACCTAGGGGAGGGGAATAGGATGAAAGAGGGAGGGAGGGGGGAATGGAAAGATACAAATAAGGGGTTAACAATTTAGATGTAATCTGAATAAATTATTTAAATAAAAAAGAAAAGAAAAGAAAAAAAACAAAAAAATAAAATAAAATAAAAATAAATAAAATTAAAAAAAAAAGATTTGTTTTGTTTTGTTTTGTTTTTGTTTTGAGACAGGGTTTCTCTTTCTAGACTTGGTTGTTCTGGACTCACTTTTAGGCCAGGCTGGCCTTGAACTCACAGCAATCCAACACTCTCTGCCTCCCTGAGTGCTGGGATTACAGGCATGTACCACCATGCCTGGATTCACTAGTATGTTTCTTCATTCAACAGATAAGTGTTCTTCATATGAGCCCTGTTCTAAGATTACTCCCAGGTATATTATAAGTGTGATCCTCTGCAAAGGCTAGCTATGGTTCCTAACTTCAGTTTATGAGCATAGTAAAGAATTTTGAATCTTGTGTCTAGTTAGCCCATTATTTTGAGTTGTCATTTAAACCTCAGCAGTGACTTAGCATCTTGGAACCTCTCAGTAATCAGGAGTCAAGAAAAAGAATAACTTCTTCTTCATGGTTGTAAGAAGACAATAATCCTATGAATAGATAGTGACAAAGACACTTAGATATTTAATATTCACTGTGCCCCTGATCTCTGTCACAAAGGTAGCATATTCCTCTTAGCCAGCACCTCAGAATATTGGCCTTTGCTACCCAGGTGAGACTTCTTTTGACCACAAGGCTTCTTATACTGTGAGAGAGCTTGACTTAGTGCTTTTGAAGTTACTCCAAATCAACGGTATGTAATTCAAATAAGAAGCTGTAAGGTACAGAGACATCATGGCTACTCCACTGAAGCAACATGACCTTGTTGACTACAACCATCTAATGTGATTTCAGCAGAGCCAAGATGAAAGACCAATGTTGGGTGAAGATTGAGAATATTCTCATGGGACCAATCTAAGTCTTGGGGTTTTTTTTGTTTTTGTTTTTGGTAGAAAATTCAAATGACAAGAGTGTTTGAGGTTAAAGCACTCCCACTGGCCACTGGATGGAGAAAGAAGAGAAAGTCCCATGGGATTTCCTGTGGCTACATTGTGCAATTATGTACGTGAGGAGAGAGAACCGGAGAATGTGTCCTTTTTCCATGCTTCCGTTAGAAGTATTCCTCTGAGAAAACGGTGAGGGCATTGGAGGGAATAAGGGTATGTGGGTCTAGCTGCTGGCAAGCCTTCTCAAAACTCAAAATAACAGCAGAGTAACTCCATGAGGACTAAAGAGCATCTTGGGCCAGCTTGGGCTTTTGATATACCTTAGCTAGTTTGTCCTCCTGTGGAGAGCAAGCTGCCTAAGTTGGTTAAGAAGCCACACCATGTGTTCTTTGCACTTTATCTTTCTCCATAGGGCTGTGGACTATAAGGCATGTTTAATGCAGATATAAATTCTCCTGGACTCAGTTTCAGAAACATTCAGTTTGCATGGTTAAACCTGTGTACTGCCTGCCTTACCTCAGAACCAGCTGTGAGTGAGATTCCTGGCACCCAGAATTGAAAGGGATGGTAAAAACATCACACAGAGCAATGGGGGAGACACAGATATAGCTGATTACCGGCTACTCTCACTCCAGCTTACTCTTAGCCTTCAGTTTCATCAAAACACAGTCATCTTTCTTTGGTTGTCTCCACGTATTTCTTTTCTTCCTTATTGTACAACTGGATTACAGCCACTCCACATGATCTGCGAATAGGTTGGTACGTTGTCATCGGTAGAAGCAAAGGGTAAGGCATAGATGATGCATTCTTTCCGAAAAACAATAGGAAAGAGGTGATAGAGTCGGGCCAGGGGGGACAGTGAGCAGTTAGAAGAGCAAAAGCTTAAAGAAGCTCTTCTTCCTTCATCTTCCTTCTCGTCTCTTTAGATTGATGCTCGTTTTTGGAACTCCAGTGTAAATGGCTGAATAAGAAGGAGCTGGGCTCCTCTCTCTTGTGTAAGGAGGGACTTACTTCCTGCAATGCTCTAGTAAGCCTCGGTGGAACATGGAGAATGAGACAGTAGTAAGCAGACAATGCAGACTTTCCAGTACGGGAAGAACCTAGATGGAGGATACATCTTAGATCTGAGTACGTGGGTTTCTCTTAAGCAAATCCATCTGATTGAGCAGAGTATAGGAAAAGGTTTTGATCTGTGTGAGAAAATATGGGTTTTGTTCATCTTTTCAATAAACATAGTCAAAGTGGCTTGCTGGCATCTTATTTGCCCCCTTCTGTATGACAATTGTCCTCTTCCTCCTTTTCCTTTACGGCCATGTGACTTGAGTAGAAACTATCAGTCTCTTACTTCACCACACCCCCTTAGCTTTGGTGGTTACAAAAGCTAGAGCACGCGACTCCATATGGACCAGTCATAGAATCCATACACAGAATGTCAGGTATTTTCATGAAACAGACCAAACCTACTAAATGCCTTTCCTGGACCTTTCAAACTGAAGCCACAGATTAATGGCATTTTCTTTCTGGTTAACAAGCTGGGTGATCAATATCAAGACCTTCAGGCACCAAAATTATTTAGCTCAGTTTGTTTCTTTTTTTTTTTTAAATTGTTAAGTATATATTTATATATACATATAATACATAAAATTCAAATACAATTTGTTTAGTCTATTTAGTGTTACTTGTATGTATATGATCTCAGGGCTGACTGGTATTGGATAACCAATTGGTTCACTCCTGAGGAAGACTATTCCTCCCATTCTCAGTACACCTTGGTTGCCTATAGTTCTTTGACGAGGATTGGAATCCCATAAGATTTCTCCTTTTCCATGTTACCATGGTGTTGTATTTGTTCAAGTCATATTTAGGCAGCCGTATTATCGAGGTATCACAGATGAACCTTCCAACTGGGGCTGGATACCACATGATCAATTATTCTCTCCATTTTGATCAGCTGCAGGTTTCTGTAATGGTCTCCTTCAGTTGCAAAGAGAGGTTTCTTTGATGAGAGCTGAGAGCTACACTCATCCCTGAGTATAAGGGTGGGCATTTAGTATGTGGTTAGGAAGTATGCTGGTTTGGCATAGTGACAGTTGTAGGTGCTCCTCTGAGAACCATGACCTCACTAGCCCTGAGTAGCCAGCTGTTTCTAATACCGCGTGTGAGTTCCTTCCTGTTGCATGGGTCTTAAGTACCATTAGATGTCTGTTGGGGTACCACCAAGATATGTGCGCCATCTTGTACCTTTAGGGTTATCTTGCCGTGCTAGTCATTGCTCTGGATCATAGGCTCACAGCTGGGTAGGACTATTTGCTTCTCTCCGTGGGAAGCTTGCATAGCACCTTCCAGTAGTAAAACAAGGGTTACTTGAACATAAATACTGCAACCAATGCTGGTGATCAACACTCTTTTCAAGTGACTAGGGAGCAACAAGCCTATGTAGTGTGAGTATGCTGGAGGAATGCATGACATTTTACTGTGCTTCTTAAAATGGTGTATAATTTAAAACACATGAATTGTCTATCTATGGCATTTCCCTTTTAATGTTTTTGGATCATGAGTGACCACAAGTAACTGAAACTGTAAAAAGTAAAACTGTGGATGTAAATGCACACACCCTTCTTTCTAGGTTGCTCACCCCAGTCTTTTTCTTTTCCTTGCCTCCTGTCATTGACTACTAAATTCTACTTGAAATTCAATTAAATTGTACAATTGAGTACAAGGTAAATTAGTGAATGTGCAAAATGAAGGGAACCATGAAGAAAATAATTGGTTTACTATGTATGCTACACACAGCTAAGATTTGAAGAGGAAGAAATTTTAATAGGAGGTACCAAAGCAGTCAAGTCATCTAATAAATAGAAACAATTTATAGTTCTTAAGAAGGAAGGTAGTTTACACAATGCAGTTCTTATTGGAGACATTTTATACATGAAATTAAAATCATTTAACATGGAGATTCCAACAGTCTTCTAAACAAAACCAGTATAGTAGGGTAAGTGTAATAAAATACAAAACATTTTAAAAAAAAACAAATTTGAGAAATGATGCTAAGAATGAAGTGGTATCTTTACTGCAGGCTTCTCAGAATTTTCTATATAATAATATGTACTAAAACCTCTAGTAAAGAGGTAACATTTGCCATACTCAGTTTGTTAAGAAGTTCTTTTTTGAGTTTGGCATCTTGTAAAACTGGAATTTCCATACTTGCATTCCCACACTCAATGGAATTCAGATGGAAATATTTGGAAAATAATTGCGTCTGTACTGAATTTCTACAACTTCATTTTATCATAATTCTCTAAATAGTGCATCATAACTTCTATTTGCATAGCATTTGCATTGCACTATGTGTTGTAGGCATGCCTGAGAAGAGGCGCGCTTTTGTTCCAGACCACTAGTACAACAGGGCGAATTCCACAATAAGGTGAGTCATTTGTTTTGGTTTCTCTATTATAAGCTATAGTCTATGGAATATGCCATTCTGTCTAGAGTATATATAACTTAAATTTTAAAATACTTTATTGCATAAAAATTCTAACAATTATTTTAGCCTTGAATGGGTTAGAAATACTTTTGGTAGCAGAAGGTCTGTGTTGATAGTTGCTGACTGTTCCTGGTGGAAATTGCTGAGAATGAAGCTGATTGTAGAAATTTCTTAAAATAAGACAGCAGTGACAGTTTACATATCGCTTGACTTGGTTTTATGAGCAATGTCTCTGTAATAGGCAATGCTGTTTCATAGCATCTTATCTAAGACCACTCACAAAATTGGAATTATGTCTGCTACCACTTTATCAACTGATTTATTCTTTGTTGACATTTCAACAATGTTAGCAGGATCTTCACTAGCAGGAAATATTATCCCAGGAATGAGCTACCACCTTTGATCATCCACCCTCCTCATCTAGTCATGTCTCATAATAAAATTACTGTGATGTAGTCACATCTCAAGGCTTCTCTTCTCATTCTGGTCCTGTGGCTGTCCTTTTGCTAAAGCCTTGAACTTCTGGGAACCACTCATAAAGATTGCAGTCCCATTTTTCCCAAAATCCTGATCAGGTTATTCTGACCTCTCATGTCCCTAGGTTGGGGTTATTTTGACCTCCTCCTCAAAATGTCCTTAATGGTATCCAGGATGGTCAAAATGGTTCAGAAGATTTTCATTTTGTACAGGGCTCTCAGATGAGTCAATGTCTATAGTAATGAGAGCTTCAGGAATGTTGCTTACAAAGTGAGACTTAAGTGTTAAAATGTCTCCTTGACTCAGGAGCTGCAGAATGGATAATGTGCTCACATCCATAAAAACAATCTCAATGTATCTCATTGTACTGAGTGACTCTAAAGTGGCCAGGTGTGTTGTCAATGGGTGTAGGGGTGTGGCATTTTTGTAGAAATGTTTATTTATGAGAACTGGGTGTATTTAATATATTAGGTAAGTCACACTTTAAAACAGATGTGCAATTGCCCAGAGTTTATTCATCTGTTTATGGAGTATAGGGCTCTAGGGTTTTCAGCATGGTAAATGCATATAGGCAAATGTTTCAATTTCAAGTCAATAGCTGCATTACCTCCATAGCAAGAACATCATCTGTTCTTTGGAGTTTCTAAACCAGTCTTGTTTAGTTGTCCTCTGCCTCTTAAAGTGCAGGTGGCATCTTCCTGTATAAGGTGCCTTCTTTCTTTGTTTCTTTCTTTCTTTTCTTTTCTGTATAGATGGAAAATCTGTTGCTAATGTAGCCACTTACATGAGGTCCCTTGTGGGGCCCACTGGAGTTACCGCTGCTTATACACCAGGACTTTCTGCTTGGACTTGTGCTTAGTGTTTTAGAGACATTGTCGACTCTTAAACCTCATAAACCAGCCTCTGGTAGCTACACACTTTTCTTCTGTGGCTTCCTCAACTCTATGGAGACTTTGAATTGACCTGAATGTCTCTCTCTGAGGACTAGCCTTTATGGAACCTTGCAAACCTCCAAGTACTACCCAGCTGGTATGGCTGTAAACCACAACAACCATCGTGGCACAGTGACCCTAAGCTTACTTGGCAGTAACCACTAGCTGCCACATAAGAAGAAGGAAATCATTCCCTATACTGGAAACCTAGTGACTACTTGGGACTAGTAAAGTTATGGATCTCAGAGAATTACAACAGCATTTTACCAAACCATTACAATTTCTAGCTACATGCTAAATATTTATCCTTATACCCACAGCTAAGTGTATTTTTGGCCCATCGTCAAAGAAACTTCTCTTTGTATCAGATGGAGCCCATTACAGAAAACCACAACTGTCCAAAAGCAGAGAACAAGAGATTCTGTGGTGCCCAGTCACAACAACTGACACATCTACAACACAATTCCTACAATGCCTAAGGCTCAGGGATCACTGTGGAAGAAGGGTTGGGAAGATTGTAGGAACCAGAGGAACACGGAGCTTCCTCTAAGATTGAGTCTCCTAGAAATGTAAAAGATGTCACACCCATTGTGTCTCATCAACATGGTTGCCTAAACAAGACCTGAGCAATGTGGACCACAATGGAGATGCTGACATGGAAGGGGGAAAGCTTGTGGGGTCTGAATCCAAGAGAGAGA
>OU015744.1:34297460-34313457 GCA_907169655.1 Acomys percivali | reverse complement strand
CTGAGAGTGAAGAATTGTTCTTCCACAGGAAAAGCATCCCAGCTGCTTATCCAACACCAAGTGGTCGGCTCTGAGATCATATACATACAGGTAGCATTATGTGGACTGAGAAGGTTATATTTCTGTGTTTAGAAATATGTGTGCATGTGAGTGTGAGTGAGTGACTGTGAGTGTGTGTGTTTGTGTGTGTAACACTAACAATCATTAAAGGAAAAAAAGAACCCATGAATTTGAGAGAGGGCAAGAGATAGTTTGGAGGGCCTAAAGGGGAAGGGCAAAATATGTAATTATAATTTCAAAAATATAAATTGTTATAAAAAAGCACTTAAACAAGACTATCAGCCACATGCATGGTTTTAGTGTTTTAACCAAAAATAAAATTAAAATCATTTATTTGTAGGTAACAGAAAATGACCACTTTAGACGCTTAAAATCATTTACTCAAAGTATTTTTTATGTTATTCATGAAGTTACAGAATATAATAAAAAGAGTGAGAGAATGCAAATATAAAGCCTGTGTCTGGAAATTTAAAGTAAAAGTTTCTTAAACAAGTTACAAATGTTTTTACAGATAACAATTCAGAAAAAACTTGGGAGAAACTAAAACTTCATTATAGACAATTTAACACCAATGACATGTCACCTAGTTTGCCCAAGCAGTTATATATTAAATGTCTGTATCCCATGAGCTAAGACTTAATGCATTTTACATTCAAGTTAAGACAATTCAGCACCATTTAAACTTGAAGGTTAACAAAATCTGTGTTCAAAAGTGGGAAAGATTTGGGGGAGCTGGGAGTGAAATTTAAATTGTTGACTTTTAAAATATTGTGTATATGAGTGCACAAATGAAATGTGCATGAAGTGGATTGTTCTCTTACTTAATATACTACTAGAAAAATTGTTTTAAAATGTTTCCTGTCTATGAATTCGGTAATTTCATAAAATCTTCTGAAGATTAATGATTAGTGGGAAGAAAATTTTAGTGAACTACATTTCATTTAAGTTCTGAGCATAAGAAATGAAGTTTACACATGTGTCTAACATTCAAACTTTAAAGAATGACACACTACTGTTACAAAGAATTTCTAGAGAGTAATTATATGGAAATTGTAAGTTAAATTATTATTTAAAATGTGAAGAATGGAAGTAGGGAAGATATGCCGTGGTTCCACTGGAGACAGAGTCTGCGGTCTCAATAGTATGATACTACATAGAAGGCAAGGAATAGATTTAACTATGATGTTTTCCATTTTTCCCACAGCCTTTATTACTGTAAAAGCCAGTTTCTGTTCAGTCTTTGATGGCTTTTTTGACATTCTCACTTGCCATTTTTAAACACTTAGAGTGTGGTTAGACTAGTTAGTGATTGTTATCATTGTTCTACACCAACTAATTATCAAGAATCAAAAATAGGAAGTGATAAGTCAGCACTTAAAGTCACTTGAAAGCTTCAAAATTATGGAGAGGAAAGAAATGTTTACAAAGAAACAGTTGCCTAATTGAAAAACATCAACCAAAAAGCCCAAATTATATTTAAAAGGCAGACATTTCATGAATTTGAACCATTTTTTTAATTATTAGAGATACATACATGTATATATTTAATAACTTTTAACTTAATTTTTAAAAAATAAAATATGGCCATGGAAAATAGTAGTGTTTACATTTAAATTCTATGGATATACTTTGAGCAATTTAAAATGAGATAAGGTGAGCCCAATTTTTATATTTACTAAGGGAGGGACAGTCGTTTTCTTTCCAATGTCTAACAGGCTAATTCTTGGCTTATGCTGTCCTTCACACAATGATGAGTAAAGAAATAAAGGAACCACTGAAGTTATTATCTTATATATCTAAAAGCCATATTATTAACCTACTTTTCTTGTATATAGAGTTAAGAATCTTAGTAAGACAAGATGTTAAATCTATAGATGCCAGTCTGGCTCAGTATTAATACTGACAGTAGTTTTTGTTTGGTTTTTTAAAACATGTATATTAAAATATCTCTATTGGAGTAATTATAACTTGAAAGGATCATTCTACAGCCTTAAAAATTAAAAGCAAATTAAAGGCAAAGAGGTACCTCAAAGAAGCAATCCCATCAATCAAATACCAGCTCAATTAAAATTCTCTCTGTATTGACTTATGGGTAAGTGTGTGTTCAGGCAGATAAGAATCATGTGTACCGTGCTTTCTGCCCCTGGCGACTGCCCATCTGTGGTCCCTCTGACCAGCTCTGCTCATTAGTAACTGTTGCCCTTACAACTCTAAAGACAAGACTCCAGCTGTCTTAGAAAGTGACACAGGAGATTCCTTACTTGAGATTTTAATGCTGGTTTATGCATTAAATCTTCAGCATAAGCACCAGGAGCTCAAAAGTCTACCTAGATTCCTTTCTGCACCTTCTGAATTTAAGAGTCTCCAAATTCTACTGCTGCACACAGATTCACAGTTTGAATTAAGGTCACAGCTGTCTCGTTGTGGTGCACAGTCCTTATTTTTGCAGAAAGTACCCGCTTCCCTCTTGTCCGCCAACCTCAAGTATGCAATGCTACCTGCTCCTCTAATTTGGGCTGTGTATTGTAAATACAGAAAAACATATACATCCAATTCCTGAAGAAGAGTCTAGGACGATGGTCCTGCATTGTATACAGTAGGTCATCTATTATGGGTAGTTGTTTTCTTTTTTCTTTCTTTTCTTTTTTGACTTTCCCTTAAGAGCAGAGCATTTCAGAAGTATGGTAGAGTTGAAAAAAAATCTAAAAAGATTTTCCAGTATTTTTTTTTTACAGTATTTGAAAGATGGTTCACTGTGTAATTTCTGTGTCAGCAGTGACTTAATTTTGGCTAGCAGTAAAAAATTCTGTGGGGCTATTGGCTCTACATTTCTCACACCTGCCATCACAATGATTTCCCCCAGGCTGCTAATCGGACATTTCTGCCCACAGAAAAACTAAGTGTAGATGGGGAATGTCAACGAATAGCAGACAGGAATTTGAAATGATCTAATTCATTCCAAAACAGAAGTTGACTCAAGTCAGAGTGAAATTAAGCATTTAAGAGAAAGAAAATTATCTAGTAATTTAGAAATGTAAACATAATTTTATACATGGCTGTAACTATCAGAATACATATATTTGCCATCTCTCTGCTCTAGAGTGATATCTGTGACAACAATAGTTATGTATTTGACCTTTCCTCAGCACCAAAAGTATCCATTTCTGTTTGCACAGTAGGAACAAATTTTGAAACACCAATCTATGTTGAGGCAAATATAAGCTCACCGTTGTGTCTGGTTTCTGCATGTTAGTTCAAATTATGGCTCATTCACTGTGCTATTATTTTCTCTTTTGCACTATAGTTTTGAAAGAAAATAAGAAATTCAGAGTCCTTTGAAAGAGCCAAGTATGCACCTACAGAATTGAAACACCATTAATTCATAAAATGATGTAAGTATTTTAAAATTCCAAAATAATGCTGATTTAAATGCTCAAAATCCAGTTATGTGATTTGTTGTCAAAGAGTCCAAACAAAACTTCCTTCGTTGTTTTCCATTTGCCTTTTAAAATATGTAAGTCCTTCCTACTTAAGCTAATCTATGCTTTTCATTTTTCCAAACACCAGGTTCTGCTTTATCCATTGGGAGTTCGGCTTGCTTTCTAATACCTGGATTAAGAGAACACAAGGAGGCAAGTTATCAGCAGGATGATGTGACTGAACACAACAAATAACATTTTGGCCAGCCTTTTCAAAACCTGGCGCAGCAATTTCCCTCTGCCCCAGCAACAGCCACTTTGTAAAATTTCTACTAGAGCATGATTCAACAGTGATTTGGAGGAAAAGAATTTGTCTATAGCATGAAGTGCATGTCGGATGTCCACAGACTAGATGTTTAAAAGACAAAACAAACAAACTGCAACACCTAAACAAGGAAAAGTCAAGCAGGACTTAGGGAACCAACACCAGAGCAGGTGAGCTCATTCTATGGGACAAGGAAAAGTGATGAAATCACCAGGAGGCATAGTCATGGCCTCTGCACCATTTTGCATTTGTCTTTATCTGTAGGCTTCTGAGTATGATGCATTCATGAGCAGAGATAGGAGCAGCGACCATGAATTAGGTACTGTTATGCTGAAATGTTGATCTTTGGTAATCATATAAGGAAAAATGCACTTGGGTCCAAATCATAAACTGCCAATTTCTAAACATCAATTCTGTGAGAAGAAAGGCCAGTCATAGCACTGTAGAAGTAGAAATGGCTGAGCCACCCAGGAAGACTGAGGGAAAGAAGCTACCTGAATGGAACATATCAAACTATTGGGTGGATTTTTGCCATTTTGTAATGGTTTGAAATATCTGACTAACATGAAAAACAACCACTACTAAACTAACAGTGGCATGTCATTAGAGTTAGAACAGGGAAAAAAGCCAATAAGGACAGCATGAGGTCACACACATAGCCATCAGACAGTCCACATAGCTTAGGGTTCATTCCCCACTCAAAAAATGTCAGATTTTTCAGGACCTCCAGAGAGAAGCTTAAAATTCCTAGTTTGCTCTTCAGGTGTCTTTTTGATCAGATGACAGCTGACAAAGCGACCTGGCACCTGCCTTTGCAAACATGGCCTCAGTTTGCTCCTGCCCTGCAGTTGCCCGTGACTCACTCCTATGGGCATGCTCTTTCTCAGCTCTGTTTCTGTAGTTCTGAGCACTCAAAGCCAAAAACTCAAATGATGTTCTAAAGTCATTCGCCAACCCTGGTCTGAGGAAATCTCTTTACTCTGTTCTTGGAAGTGAAAGTCAGACTATAAGAGGTGACTGTCCTCCACATGACGGGCTATCCTCTTCTGAGCATTTCTTACTTTGCAGTCATAGAATAAGTACGGTATTGATTTTATTAAGAATAATTAACTATGGTTAACTTTATATTTATATTTCCATCTGACCAATCCTGCTTGTTAAAACTCCATTTCAACAGCATTTACCATTTAGTTGCAGTCATTGATAACTGATAAATTAAAAATGATCAATCCTTGGCCAAAATGGGAATTCCTGTTTTAAGGTAATAGGCCCAAATGGATGGGTTCAAATGATTCAAGCAAAATAATATTCTATGTAACAAAAGCCATCACTCCAGGCCTGTTCCTAGTGGGAAGGCAGCAACCATACTTGGGGTCCGCCAGACAGAGCAGAGGACCCCAGTGTTTACCCTCTGCAACTTTACGTACCACATCTCTGTAACATCTGTGTCTGAGCTTCTCTCACTCGCTATTCAATTTTATATTTCTTACGAGACAAATTAATTCATGTTTGAAGTGTTGAGTGGAAGGCTGGAGGTGGCAAATCTCTACTTGGCCATTTGTGTATAGTGTGAACAAGAATTAGATCCTGGCCATTTTGGGGTAGGAAAGGATACGAACACGGAAGAAATTTAAGTGGAATACTGGGGAACTGCTACAGTAAGTCCACATGGTAGCTATTATTCCCATCATTATATTGTTTCCCAGTACTAGGATAGGACCATAAGTATGCAGTGTAAAGTCAGAATAAGTAAGTAAATGAAGAATGGGTTAACAATCAATAGATAACTTTAAAAAATCAACTACCCCTTAATTTTATAAATTATTTTAGATTATGGGGCCTTCATCTGTACTGAGACTAACTCCATGCTTAATGGACCAATAGTCTAGCCAGACTGTCAGTGGACATATTCAGAGGAGTTTGTTTTTCCAGTATTAGCTCTTTACGTTCATGAGCCTCGTTTCTAACAATATGATAATGGTTGCTATGTACAGATGTGGCAAGACCACAGTGCTAGGGACAAGACAGAGCGTGATGCTTTTCAGATGACCACTTGGGACCAGTTTCCATTTGTGGAGTTAAGGCATCCATCAGGAAGCCAAAGATACCCCGAGTGTGCACAGGTGCGTCCTCACACTTCTGCGTGGAACGCTCATGCTGAGGGCCTGCCCCACAGCTGCTTTGAGGGCCATGGTTGGTTCCTCTCGTTTCCTTTATGTAAATAAGGAAAGGGTTTTCTGTGAGGAAAGTATGGCGCCCTTAAACTGCCAGTGTCTCTCCAGTCTCAGTGCAGAGCTGATCCATGGTCAGTTAGTCTTCGAGCTGCGGGGAAGGAACCACGTAGGCAACACGAAGCAGGCAAAGCTGTAAAGGGCTGGGGCAAGACAGGCAGTGGCCAGGCAAACATGCTCTCCTTTCCTTTTCATCCAAAAACTTCTACTTAATATTTCCATGCTGAGAGTCTTTCTAATATTCAAATACTAGTTTCATGACTAAGGAAATTATAGAACACACACACACACACACACACACACACACACACACACACACTCACTCACTTTGCAGCCAGTACATAAAATGAATCTTGAAGAATACTTTGAATCTCTTTTCATCCTTGTCAGGGAGGATGGTGGAGGAAAGGGAAAGCCAATGGCTGTGGCTCCTACAAGCCCACTGCCTATTGAGCAATTTGATGGACTGGCGGTCCACAGAACTCTCCATGTAAACACTGCATCCTATATCTTGTCTTTAAAATTAATTCTATAGCATGATTAAAACATGATTGCATTCTCATTCTCCAGTGTTGTAAAAATAATAACATGGATCCTATATTCAATTGTTGCTTTGCTTTATTTACAAGGAAGCTTTGGTGGTAGGAGCACCTGTGCTTTATAATGCCAGGTGACAAAACTTCTTAGCACTCCCAAGCCTTTTAGCTAAATATGAAGCTCCTTGTTAAAGAAATTACTTGGCTTTTCAAATAATACTCACGGTGAAATTGTGCAGCCTGAGGCATAGGCATGATGTCCTGTGTAGCGGATCTCACAGCGTACAACATTGTTACTGTAGTCTGATTCAGGCACCAGATAGCTGGGGTTTACACTGACCTGCCCAACAAAAATAGCATGGTGTGAAAGATTTCATACTCACTACATACTGTTTTTCCCTTCTATCTCTATACAGATGCTATGGTTAAATTGCTAACAAGGGACTCAGCTAAATCAAGCAAGAAAAGGAGTTTAAATAAAACAGGTAGTTAAACACACTGGGTACATTACAAAAGAATATTGTGTAAATTTCTCTAAGCTCTTTCTAAAAAAAAAACTCATACTCTTGATTGCTTAAAAATTGGGTGTTTAACTACTTTCAAGCACATGGCTATTTAATATTGGAATCTGGAAAAGGGGAGTGTATGGCACTGTAATGGCAAATCACATGTATTCAAAGCCCATACCTTCAGAATGTAGTTTCCAGGCTGTACATCTGTAATATCAATCCACTGGCAGTCTATGTCTGCCGCATATGTGTCATAACACCCAGGGCTCAATCCCTGAAAGCAGCAAAAACAGTCAAAATTAAAATATACTGTGTCGCCAGACTATGTTTTTAAAAGAAACTCATGATATTATTTGTAAATAAAGCCTTGAGCTGGTACTTTCCAGAATTTGACACGAAAACCATAGCACATCGTATCCAGTCTTATAATATCTAGTTCTTTAAAAGCTGCAAGCCTCCAATATGACGCAGAGTGCCTTATTTCTGAAGTCACCAGTGGAAAATAGTCTTAAGCAACAAAATAAGCCTCCACCACAGTTCAAGAGTACAAGGAAAGCTATCTTGTAATTTACTTCTAGTGTCTTATCAGTAAGCTACCTATTTTTGCTCTATATTGTAATCATATTATAGAAACTCCTCAAGAGTAGGTAGAGTCTAGTTGCATCCTTGAATAGCTATTACCTATTATTAACCAAAATCATTTCAAACCTTATATAAAGTCAGTTCTCACAACTACATGAGCCAGGCATGTTGCTATCCCTATTTTACAGATGAGGAACCTGAGGCACGCTAAGGTCAAATAACTGATTCAGAGGCAAACAGCTGGGGAGTAACTGAGTTGGTTTCAAGATGATATAAACAGGGTCCAGAGAACCATTTCTCAACTACCACATTCCCTCTCTCAAGTAATCTGTCAAGTTTTTGTTGAGTCAGAAGAAAGGGTTTAAGCCTAAGCTGGTCAATGCATCAGCAAGTCCATTGGTCATCAGGCTGCCAGGAGGAAAACGCCACAAACATGTGCCCCATGCTCTCTTGAGCTCTCTGAAGAAATGTCCCTCTATTGTGGGCGACAGGTATCTTCTCGTCTCCTTATTTCCTTGTAAGGACTTTTAGCGGTTGTATTTTCATCCCAATGATCCAAAATTGATTAAACAGTTTATCTTACATTTATTTAAACTCAGCTGTGTTATTTAAAATCGTCATTCAAGTTTCCTTGCTGCTTAAGGTCATTTTGGTCAACAAAAATAGCGAAAGAACCTCAAAGCGCTTTAGCAATGTGGGTTTGGCTGTGGATGGATTTGGGAAGAGTAAGAAGTTTTGCTGTCCACATCACAGGACAGCATAGACAGGCCAACTAGAAAGTACTCGAGCCACAGGAGTGAGAGACATAGTTACCTTGACCCATTCCCATTTCATCTGTCAAACAGGAAATACAAATGGAAGAATTCTTGGTCTGGATGAAATATACACTATCCCCCACCCAAGTGAGATGATCAACCTATGCCATTTTCTGAGTAGGGAAAATAAATGCTCCAGAGCCTCTCAGGGGGTGGGGGTGGGGGTGGGGGTGGGGGTGGGGGTGGGGGTGGGGGTGGGGGGCTGACCACAGAATGAGAAGGCAATCTCTACATGAGTTCATGCCTAATATATGGGTGTGTTACACTTTTCCCTTAAAGCCTATGTCTTGCCCCTCCCAACCTATGTTAAATATAACTGTTTGCCTTTCTAACCACTTTGATGAGCTAAGGCCAGAAGAAAGAAGTATGGTCACCACATGTGGGCCACCAAAACGCTTCCGGCCACAGTCCTGGAATCAGTTCCCCAAGACAGCGGCGGATGATGTCTTTGTGCCCTGGGTAATATACATTCAGGAACTACTTGCCAAGAGCTGGGCTGGAGTAAAATTATAATGTCCTTTTACAAATTAGGGTTTTCGATGGAAATACTGGCATGGCTTTTAACTGACACACATTTTCCAATTCTAAGACATACAATAGTGCTTAACTCAGCACTAGAAAGAAGAAATTCACTCAAAGGACATCTGACATTAATTACACTGTAGGTTTAAATATACATATGTGGAGTAAGAAAAGCGTCCCTCTGTTCTTATTTGCATTATTAAAAGTTATCCTGTTTAAAGTATTTTTAAGAAACTGGCTTCAACTCTGTGTTCTAACTTTAGGCAACATTGTGTATTAAGCATGAGGTGAAAAACAAAATGTTTTTTTACAGGTGAAAAAAACAGATGTATATGGCCAACCGTTATTTATAGCCAGTGAATAAGCATGGAATGAAGGCAGATGTTGTAAGTCCTTCACATGTATTCAGAAAGTAAACTACGTTTCATTGTCTTCTGTAGCAAGGATCCACCTTGTGTGATCACCAGCAGGAGTTACATGGACAGCTGGAAACACTTCAAAAGCAATTTGCACCACCCAGGCATTTGCCTTTTCCCAATTACTTTCCATGTTGATAAGGAAACCTCAAAATGAAACAAAGCATTTAAAGAAAGAGGGTAGGAGGAAAGGAAACGCCAGGTATTTTGTTTCATTTTATCTGCAGGTCTGTGGGCTCCTGAGGTCAGGGTACCACCAGCCTACCTGTGTGTGTGCGGTGCAGGCAAAGCGTCTGTGGTACCCATAGTCGCAGGTTGTGTCCTCTAGACAGAAGCTTGCTTTGTGGCCTTCAGCCACTCTCCTCTGAGTGTTGGCATCAAGCAGGTCGTAGTGGCTGAATTCATCCATGCTGTGGTAATGTCTAGTGTCCCACACAAGAAAGACACAGCAGTCAGTGGCACACAGGGAGACCAGGGTGGACACCAAGTGACTTCCTCATCTCATAAATAATTGAAACAGGCCAAGTTTATCTTCTGTTTAAAATTTTTTAAACATTTGTTTATTTTATGTGTGTGAATGTTTTGTCTACAAGTTGTATGCACCCCATATAAGTGACTGGGGCCAGAGGAAGTCAGAAGAGGGTTTCAAATCCCTTGGAACTAGAGATATGAATGGCTGTGAACCACCCTGTGGGTGCTGGGAATCAAACTCACTCTTTTGTGAGGACAGGAAGTGCTTTTAACACTGAACCATCTCTCCAGCCCAAATACATTTTTTTCTTCTTGAAACAGTGTTTCCCTATGCAGCTCTGGCTGTTATAGAACTTACCTATAGATCATATTGGCCTGGAACTCAGAGACCTGCCTGCCTCTGCCATCCAAGTGCTAGAACTAAACGCATGTCTCATCATACCTGGCTCCCAAGTTTATCTTCCTGAAGAGATTTTCATGCCAAATATTTTTTTCAAGAACAATGCAAGCTTTTCACTTTACTAATTGGTAAAGACAGGGTGTCTGTTTCTTTATACAGGGTTTTATCTTTGAACATCAAGTATAGACAATTCATTATCTGTGCTTGCAGCCTGTGGAGTTTATAGTGTTTCTCTGCCTTTCACTGCTGATGTTGGTGATGAGATGATGGTTTCAAACAGGAGCTTTATTCTGGAGGGTTTGCTATGAGATTTTAAAAACTAGAGTTGCAAGATTTTAAAAAAATCTCTTTAGAAATACAAAGGGAAAACTATTTTCTGCCACTATTGTTTAAATAGCACAAACTTTTATTGCACAATAAAATATTCCTATTTCAATATGTAAATTATGTGGCTAAAGTCTACTTTTCTCCATTAAATAGAAGTCTTCTGAGTTCTTCCTATTTTCACATGGAGGAGGGGCTACAGTAAGAAAGGGTTTGTGTTTTGGTAAGTAGACCACACATCAGGATTTCCTGGCACTGAACACTTGAGCACATTACCTAAGTAAGTGGTGGAATAATCACATCTAACTTAAAAATTAAAACCTTTAAATTTAGACAGTGTAGGGCAAGCCCTCTGGGGCTGACACGGGCCTTTCAAAAGATGGAAGAGACTGGGTTCTGAAGTCCTCTGGTCTCTGCATCCTTTAGGTCAAAGATGTGTTGCTTGTATAAGATGCTTTTTAAGGCTAACCAACTGAAGATGATCTTGTCTATAGCAGACACTTTACCATAAGAGTAAATTCTACTGGCAGCCGTTATTGTGTCCTTTCCACAGTTTTAATGAGCCAGACTTACAGCTTCCAATTGAAAAAGAGCATAGGACTTAGTGGTGAAGGGGCTATCTTAGGGTTTAACATCCTGTGATGACATCAAACTGCATAGGAAAACTTCTAAGTATAAATAAGAGCAAATCTCTAGCTTTAGGTAAGACATGGATAGTCATCTAAACAATGTAAGAGCATCCCAGGAGTACTATGAGAGCTGTCCACTTACTGGTGGCAGCTGTGCCACTCCCAGGAATATCGAGGGCGGCTTGGTAAGAAGTCAGATGTCCCTTGGTTTTTCACTCGTTGGGGAAACCGTAGCAGTACCCGGTGATCATAATCTCTGACATCTGCCCTATATGCTGAACTGTAAGTTTAAAAACATTAGATTCGGTGAATACTGATGAAAAGCAGAACTAGAAAGAACAGCTCACCATCACGAGGTAATGGAATCACCCTTTCCCCAGCTAGCTTTCAACTCAATGAGATGACCTTGAGCTCCCGTCCAGTCCTGGAAGACTAAAAGCATAGTGATTATCTGCTGAATGAGTGAACAAGGGACAACAGTAAAAGCCCACAGAGCATGATCATACACCAAAAAGATGCACAAGTATATATTAATAAGTTGATGTATCTAAGATAGGAAGTGGAAAAATACTCTAATATTAGACACCTAGCTTTAGATTTAGATAACTTTATACTTCACTATTAACAGACTGAGGGCGCTTCTTAATATCTTTCAGCGTTCACTGGTGGATCTTGCATGCCTCAGGAAGGAAAACGAGCTTGAATTTCTTCCCTTAGCTCGATGGCTGTAAAAAGTCAACGTGGAATAAAGGTTCATATAAACACCTCTGGGGCGCTACCTTATTTTGTGTAGATCTGTGTTGGAATACCATTTGTGACCCATTTTTCTTAACGTACCACCATGCAACATCTTGTGCTCCCTCTGCTGGTTGCAAGCAGCAATATCGGAGAATTGCAAGTCCAGAATAGCTATTTTATTTTAGGACTAACGGAAAACAAAACTCTTGCTCATGGTCTTATACCAAAACAACCCTGTTAATCATGTGGAATGTGCTCTTTTACAAATAGGGGGCGCCACCGTTGCGAATACACCCCCAGACCATTAGAGAATAACAATTGCTTTCCTTATACCCGAACCCCCCCTCCTCCACCGTTTGTTGGTTGTTGAATTTGTTTTATATAAAGTTATTGTAAATAGTTGGCGCCAGTGCCTTTAAAAAATTGGGAGGGAAGAACCTGAGACACAGTCTCCAGAATAAGGATTTTCTCCCCCTCCCCCGATTTGTGCCTCTCATTGAGGCAGTAGCCATAAAAACGTTCCAAATGAACTCTCTATCCAAGTTAGCATGCCCAGGAGGTCACGTCCCACTTCCCAGCCCTTGCTCCAGTCCCTAGCCCTTGTCTGCACAGAACGGCAGTCAGAACTAGGTACCGGGGAGATCCCAGGATCAAAATTGGGAGCCTGGCTGTGGAAATCCGTACCTGGCCAGGCAGTTTTCTTCCGCAGCGCATCTCAGGTTGTACATAGACATCTTCTGCACGTATGTGGATGCCTGGATGTAATAGGGATCTGGCACCAGGTCCGGGAGACCTAAAGATAAAACAAGCCAATGACCTCTTACTCCAGGTCCCCTCTTTGTTCACCAACTCTGCAGGGTGGGGCTGGGTGTGTGGAAGAACGGCGAATGCCAGGGCCAAGGAAGGAAAGGGGAAAGGAAGCTGCTGGAGCCAGGAGCGCGGTTTCCATCAGATTCCAGAGCTGGCGGGGCAGGCTGGAGGGAGGGGGAGTAGGGGGGTCGAGTCTGCGGGACCAGAGCCCGCCGCCGCGCCCAGACAGCCACGTCTAGACAGCACTGACCTGCAGCCAGTGTGCCCGGTGTGTACCGTGGACCTGGGGGTGCTTACCATACTGGAAGTAGCCGGTGCCATATCCGGGTCGGTACCTGCTCCCTGGCCTGGGCCTCTCATAAGTGTCATAGTAGTTATAATAAGGATTGTCGTCGGAGGAGTACTTGTAGGGATTGTAGGGGTCGTCGCCCACCATGCGGTCTACGTGGCTCGGTGGTCTCAGATTACTGAGCTGCGGAGGCTGTGGCGTCGCAGTCCGGTTTGCCGTGCGAGGTGAAGCTCCATCGCGGGCCCCCGACGGCGAGAAACCAGCTTGGAACCAGTGGCGGGCGGCTGGCCGGGGACGGCCCGCGGCGACCCCAGAGGGCCTTGGAGTCCTCGAACGGGCAGATGCCGTGCGGTTGTCACGCAGCAGCAGAATGGGCGTGCGCGGCTGTGAGGAGTCGCCGTCGGGTCTTGGGACAGTGGCGCTGGGGTCACGGCGCCGCTGAGGCTGGTACTGCGCCCCGAGGCTCAGCAGACTGAACACCTGCCCATTATTCTCCCATTGGATCGTCTGGCGCCAGGGGCCCGGGACGGCGGGTTGATCGCGCGGGGCCTGCGGGGCGCAGCGTAGAAGCGGACAGAGCTGCAGCGGCCCCAAAAGGAGCACGGTCCAGGCGAAGCGCATGGCTCGAGGGAGGACGTGACTGGGAGAAAATGAAGACCGGGGGCTCCGATCTCGCGAAGGATCTTCGAGCAGGGAGGAGAGCGAGGTGAGGGAATGGGTCGCAGAGAGTCGTGCCAAGGCTTAATGGCAGACCCTGCCCCCAGCCCAGTCGGCCGTCGGACGTGGCACGGTCCTTCTCTCCCCTTTTCCAGTCCTGCAAGGCGACCGGGGAGCGGCGCACGACGGTCCAGGAGAACGCACAGTGTCTGGAGTGAAAGAACCGGGAGAGGTTTTTAACTTTCTGACAAGTTTGCAGTTACACAAGCCGTTCTGGCCCCCGCTGTCCCTCCGCTATTTGTTCACGTAATGCGATTGGAAACGTGCAAGGCGGACAGCTCCTCCACTCTGCTCCTCCCTCTCCTCCCCTCTCCTCCCCTCTCCGCCCCCTCCCCTCCTCCCCAGACACGTTGCACAGGGAGAGTCAAGGGGAAAGAACAAAACGGAACACACATCCTGAGACACACTCGACTTAATCTGGGCCGAACATGCAGGAATTTCAAAAGACTCAGACAGACGAAGGCAGCCAGGCCATGGGCCCAAGCCAAAGTATGCATGAAGAAAAATGCTATTAGGTCACCAGCCCTGGAGAGGCGGGAAGTCAGGAGGTGGGGAGAGCGATGGGGGCCAAAGTTTGTGTGTTGGGGTGGGGGAGGTTGTGACTAACGCTTATCCTTAAAGGAGTTAACGAGACAAATTTCCCAATGCACACTCACCCCGCTTTTATGGGAAGCGCCCTCAGCAAATAAACCCCAGGATATCAAATTTTGTTTTTCTGGCTGTAGGTAATATGAGAAATGGGTTACAAATCTGTTTCCTACAGTGAATATTTTAATAACCAAAGTGAAAATTTACAGAGAACAAAGCTTGCAACGTTTAAATGGTGGATAAACCGGACTCCCCCGCCCCACTTTTTTTTTTTTTTTTTTTTTTTTTTTTTTGCCTTACAAAAAGCCCAATTTGCAATTTAAGTGACAGAGAATTCTTTCATCCTTACTGTGTATCAGAGAGCTAGAAGAAAGGCCAGTGCTCAGAGGCACCTTCAAGCAGACCTTTTCCCTCTAACTTCTTGCTCTTTCTCTTCGTCTCTGATATGGAAGTTTGACTTCATATTTTAAAATCAAACCAGAGATATTAAATGTTGAAATTCAACAAAGCATTCAGCAGCTTTTAACTCATCTTCCGATCTAAACAAAGGTGTTGCGAGAGAAAAGCCTTTGAGTTCAGAGTTTAGGACAAAGAAGGCAGTAGGTGTGGCCAGGAGAATGTGTAGGCGGACAATCTGCAACTGGAGGTAGATGCTTAACAGAGCAGCTGTTCACATCCCACTCGGGGTCTGGGAAAATCTGGACCGAATTCAAAGAAAAATTGCTACTAAGTGGCCCGATTTAAACTACTAGGTAAAATCAGATTTTAGGATCCATTCTATGGGTCCTATCCTCGAGCTGTTGTCTACACACACTTTAATACTAGCCTTAGTCTCTGTCTTTACATAACTGATTACCCCACAAGGAGGTGTGGTGTGGTGTGGTGGACAGCTTCCGGTTTGACCGCTTCATATCCATTTCCCCTACTTTCTGTTCTTTGGAAAACTCTGCCCTGGACCTCTGACCCCCAGTCGTGTGGTTGGGCTGACAGGACATTCATGGGACTTCTTCACTTCAAGAACTGGCCGTGAGGTCTGGGTTTGTCCTAATTAACCTATCTCTTGAATGAATGCCAAGGTCTTCATGTGGTCAAAAATATTACTCCTCCCTCTGCTAGTAACATGTCCTGGTTCTTGATCTTTTCCTTCAGGTTTTCTAGTACATTCTTTGCTGGACGAACATGGTCAGTTTCTGTCTTCTGCCATAGAAGACTCCTGAGTGACATAGAGGGGTATGGGGCTGCTACTCTCAACTAGTTGAATCTCATAATGCAGAATCTGGGGTAAAGAGTCTGGCATTCTGAGTCAAGCTGGGTGGAGCCTGCACATGACCTTCCTTGACAGGGAATCTTTCCCACATGAGGTAAATCTATTGTTTATATAATAAAGACAACTCTTTAGTGCAAATTCACTCATGGCAAGTCAACAGTGAATTCTTTTCTGAATAAAGCCATGACTAAGATAACACTAGTTACCATTTTACTGGCTGGCTACAAGGCTTATAATTAACTTCTGGATTTCTCTACTGGTAAGTGAGACAGAGTTTTAGAAGGAGGAGGAGGAGGAGGAAGAGAAGAAGAAGAAGAAGAAGAAGAAGAAGAAGAAGAAGAAGAAGAAG
>OU015744.1:34284486-34297450 GCA_907169655.1 Acomys percivali | reverse complement strand
AGAAGAAGAAGAAGAAGAAGAAGAAGAAGAAGAAGAAGAAGAAGAAGAAGAAGAAGAAGAAGAAGAAGAAGACAGGTGTATATAATTTAGGTGGACAGATGAAATTATAAGGGGAAACGGGAAGAGACTGATCATAATTATCTCTTCTCAGAAAAAGGCTTTACATCTGCCCATGTACAGTCTCTCTCCAGAAAAGAAAGGCTGCTACAGTTATTACACCACCACAGGAGGGATGACGGCTGCTGTGGAGTTCAGCTTACAAAGTTGTCCTGAATCTTAGTTGACGTGCCTTTGTTTCCAGTTCTGATACTTGGAGAGGGAAAAACTGAAGGAGAGAGATAAAGGGAACAGGAGAGGGAGGGGAAGGAGAATGGGAAGCATTACTCTGTATATGTATTTTATTTTCTCTGGTTCTTAGTTATTGCTAAGATTTTACAATTAACCCAAATGTTTTCAAATTATTTTTCTAAGTTTCAAAATAGCTGATATTTTGAGTATCCAATTTAGTCTATTCGTTCCCTACAATGTTTCATTATGACTGTTAATACTGAGTAAATAAATCCTTGAGTCTGACTTCAAAAAACTGGGTACTTTTTGTGCCTGTATAAAGTGGAGCTTACAGAAAACAATTTTCACTTTTTAAATGTTTTCCATCAGTGAAATTCCATTACACATTTATTTGTTTTACAGCATCTCTTAAACACATTTATACTTTGCAGAGTGGTGTATTATATAGGTGAGTCATACACATGAGCACTAAACATTTATAGTTGATGAGAGTGGCCATTTTCTCCCAGTTTGCTTCAAAAGATTTAAAACTGTTTCATGAAAAACAGAAATAACTGGTCAGAATGGTGATAAAGTGCTTTGTTTATTTTCTTTATGAAACACACACGCACATGTACACACAACTTCAGGGGTGGGGATATGAAACCCATTGGCACATACTCTAAATGCCATAAAAGAAAAAAAAATCATTTTCTCCCTCTTTCATTTCCTCCAAATTCTCTTGCTTAAGACTTAGCTAGCTGGGAGAAACAGAAAGAAAACATGTGGCCACCACATTGAGGACAATAGAAAGTGCCCCCCTGGGGTGAGACCATGTAGCCACACACTGGGCTCTTTTCTCAGTGGCAAAACCACTATTTTCAAAATTAGACAAACCAGTTTCTTCCCACTTACCACTGTAGTTAATAAAAACAACACTAGTAATAATTTTTTATGATAATAGCAACTGTAGCTGCATCAAGATGCCCTCATCTTTTTAATTTAACTTTGGTAAGATACACATCTGATTGTAATATGAGACCAGCTTTTCGCAGGCAGACCTATGGTATATACCATTAAAATAAGGAGTCATCCAAATCTCTACCCCCTTTTAAAGCAAGCTTCTATTTCTATGAAGAAATAAAAGTTAGTCCTTCCCCATTCACCTAAGATCTCACGCAAGTTGCATGTACTTGCACACTTTTGGCTCTCAGCGGTACCAATAGCAGTTGGCAAGAACAAACACCTGGTGAAAGGCAGCAAGAACGGAGCTAAGAGGAAAGTGGTTGATCCATTTTCTAAGAAAGATTGGTATGGTCTGAAAGATAAGGCTATGTTCAATATTAGGAACAGTGGAAACCACTAATCGCAAAGACTCAAGGGATGAAAATTGCATCTTATGGCTTCAAGGGTCGTGTGTTTGAGGTGATCTATAGAATGACAAAAAAAATCGCAGTTAGAAAATTCAATCTAGTTTACTGAGGGCGGTCAGGACAAAAACTGTCTGACTAACTTCCATGGCATGACTCTTAGCCAGGACAAAATGTGTTCCATGGTCAAAAAGTGGCAGACGAGACCATGATTCAAGCCTATATTGATGTCAAGACAATTGATAGTGTTTTGCCCTGTCTGTTCTGGATTGGTTTCACTAAAAGACTGCATCAACCAGACATGCAAGGCATCCCATGTCGCAGGACCATGTTCTCTAGATCCAGGAGAAGATGGTGGCAGTCATGACCTGAGAAGTGCAGACAAACAGCCTGAAGCTTTGAGGTGGTTTAATCAACTGACTGTAGACTGCAATGGGAAAGACATGGAGAAAACTTACCAGTCCATTTACTTTTTTTTTCCCTGATGTCTTTATTAGGAAAATAAAAATGCTGAAGAAACCTGAGTTTGAATTAAGAAAACTCACGCAGCTCTGTGGTGAAGGTGGCAGATCTGCAGAAACCACCAATGATGAGACAGAGGCTGAAATTGAAAGAGCTGATAGATATGAACTCACCCCAAGAATCTGTTTAAAACCCAGACTCTTAATAGTGACAAATAAAAAGTCCACTTTGTGGAAAAGAAAGAAAAAAAAAGTTAAAAAGCTGTGCCTACAGAATTTGCTAGATAACTGTAATTCACAGGATACAGAATTATTCAGAAAGCTAAAACTGTAAAAGCAGGATACCTGGATTATCAGAAACAGAACAATAACACCATGGTCAAAGAACCAGAATGTGAGTACCAGTCCTTTTATTTGGGGGCTGGAGAGATGGCTCAGAGGATTAGCACACATCCTACTCTTCTAGGGAATGTAAGTTGGTTTTCCCAACTAATCAGAATGTTTATCACCACTTGTACCTCCCACTCCAGGGATTCTGACTCTCTGTCTGTCTTCTGGCCTCTGGGGACAACTATACACATTGACATACTCATACACACACACACACACACACACACACACACACACACACACACACACGACACACAAGTAAATAAAAATTGAAAAGTATGCATCTCAGGAAGTATATGTGAATCTTGTTCTTCAGTAAAGTTTATGGCTTGTGTGGAATGTGTTGTCACCATGCAGTTTTAACATGTCAAAGGGACTCAAGCAAAGGAAGTGGGACGTTGAAGTGTAAAGAGACGAATCTAGAAAAAAAGAACCAAACATGGCTTCTAACATAAGAGGAGTGAGCTGAGAGTAGAATGAAGGTATTGAGTATACTCTTCAAGATAATAAGAAAAAAAAAGTAACAGAGTGAGATGCAGAACCCCAACTCTTTTCAGTTGGAGTAGAAGGAGATCAGTGAGTGCAATTGAAAGCTAACAGTGAGTTTACACTCCTTCCGTGTCACCCTTACTTTTTGCCACATGACACTTTCAGGTATTCACCCAAATATAAAAAGTAGACAGTTGGTACACATTTGTCTGTGTATCAAGACTGAACTAAAACAGAAAATAAGTAAACAAACTGGCTAGAAATAGCCCAGAAATAATGAATTTTAAATACATCTGGCTTGGTTACCCCATCCACTTGGGCCACCTAAGGAACCAAAAAATAAAAAATAAAAATAAAAAGTGGAGTTTAAGTCTGGGGAACAGAAAAGTATTTTAATCTGCTGCCTTTAATGGATATCCATCTGTGATTAAGAAGAGAATGTTAATCAGTGCAGGAAAACAGAAAAATGGGGAGACCTCATGAGAGGAGAATAGACCTTTGAAACATAGCGAGTCAGTCACAGTAATTTGTTTATATTGACCACAAAAATAAAGGGCCAGCCAGTTGGCAAAACCACTCCTAAGTGAAGTCCAAGTAATTTGATCTGGCCGTTGGAGTCCAGTGATTAAAAAAAAAAAAAAAAAAAAAAAGGGAGGGGAGGGCAATTGTAGGTGCTGTGGCATGTGTGAGGGTTATGACAGGAGATGTGCAGGGAGGTTTGCATCCTGGCTTCTTTGCCCCTCAACTTTCCCTATAGTCTTCCTTGCTGCTCATTTCACCCAAAGTTATTTATTCTTACATTATCTAGCCATGACTTTCTGCTGTGCAGGAAGTGTCTCAGGAAGACATTTACGCTGATTGCTGTGATTTAGCCAATGGACATCTCTCTGCTTTAAATTCATCTGTTGTACACAGCTGTCCTTTGCAGTCCAAGTGGGTCATGGTGAGAAGTTACAAACACTGCAATGTTCCCATTACATGGAACTTGTCATATACAATGCTGCTCTAAGAACACCTGAACATGGTCTGCGTGTTTGGGGTGGAGACAGAGTGCAAAGATTTGATGTGGCTGCAAAAGAGAAAACCCATTTCCTAGTTGTGCTTGAGAGAAAGCGTGTTTCAGGTTGAACTCTGAACCTTCCACATTCTGAGGCAAACCCTCAGCCAATGAAGCTCTTTCAAAGAAGGCCAATTAACACTGTAACTGGATGGTAGTAAGCACGGGGTTATCTGGCCGTTACCTATTATTTCTTCTGCATTTCAGTTGTTTTCAAGAATCGTGGTGACCACTTCTAGAAGGTTCAGGGGGAAAACAAGAAACAACGCAAAGCTGAAGATCTGGGTCACTATTCTAGGATAGGTATGGGAATAAGACGCATCATTTAAACTTGCTTTTCAATGCTTTCTATGTACCTTTTCGGATTGTCAGTAGCATAGGGGGCTATAACACAGTGGTGTATTAGAAGCTACTGAACACATTGATTATAAATTAATATTGAATGAAATTTTAACTTAAATACTCAAAATGATTGCAGCTAAGAAATTTCTGATGCTTGTATAATTGAGCTAGCGGCCTTTCAGTGGAGGAAGAAAATAATCATAAAACAAGTAATAATAACAGAACTTAGCAATTTAATTGTCCACTTATGAGACTGTACTTATGCTCTCATTAATAAGAATTATTTCTACTCCTTGCCATGTATTACATCAGTGGCACCATGCATTGCATTTTAATGCATCACCCCATTTTATCCTCATAGAAAACTTGTGACATGCTTATTTATATCTTCATTTTATGGGTAAGAAACCAAAGCTTTAAAAAGATTAAGCAACATGCTTACTAAATATTGGCAGCATTAACTTCTGCACCCAGGTCTGTGCCGTCATAAACCACAATATGAAGTCCTAGAGTGGGGCATAGAAAGAAGGGAAACAATTGCTTCTTTTATTTTATTTCTTTTGTTTAACTGTTGGAAGAAATAAGCTGAGTGATTCACTAAAGGCTACATGGCAGTGTGCTTGTAGCCAGGCCAATTAAATTACAAGACTGGCAGTGACTATCACCCCTCATGCTATGGCTTTGGGATCTGATGCGCAAACTGGGTGAAAAGTGACTAAGAGTAGAGAGAACATGGGTGAAGGAGAGAGACAGTCCCTGTGATGTGTAACAGTGAGTCCTTGAACAAATTACTTAACTATTCTGAGTCTTGAATTTCTCCACCAAAAATAAAGATAATAAAGCCAATCTTGAAGGGCTGTTGCTAGCATGAAATGTTTATTAAGTGCATGTCAGAGAATCTAGCTCTTGTCAGGCGCCCAGTAAAGGGTAATTGGCATTACTGCTTGGCACTTGAATAGTAGAATTTAGATGGAGACAAAGATTCTTTGTGCATAGACAATCATGCTGAAAGGCATTTTCTATAAACATAGGGAAAAGAGTCATTATTTGTTTTCTCAAATATGTTTATTCTTTGACAATTTTATATAGGTATATTTTAAATTTGAGTAATTTTCAACATCCCTCATTACCCTCTTCTTCTTCTCTTTCTCCTGTTGAAACCTTTCTTTTTCTCAAGTTCAAGGTCCTTCCTGCTCTAAGTGTGTGTGTGTGTGTGTGTGTGTGTGTGTGTGTGTGTGTGTGTTTGTCCTAATGAGTTTAATTATAGTTGCTTGTATGAGCACAAATGGAATTATCTACTGCAGCATTGGCAACTTATCAATGGCTACACCATTAAAGAAAAGACGCCTTCACTCCCCTAGCCCTGGGTTTCTGACCACAGCCCTCAGTCCTTCCTCATGGGTGATAACATAGCAATAGGGCCAGTCTTGTGAGGCCCTGTGTAGATAACCATATCAGCAGGGCGTTCATGAGTACAATGGCCGTGTCACCCCCAGATGCCGCTGTTTCCCAGCCCTTCTCCCCAACCTTGGTTCATACTTCCTTCTGCCTCTGCTTCCATGCCTTCTGAAACTTGGGGTGGGGGGGGTGATAAATAGGTGTCCAGTGACATATACTCCTATGTCACTTATTATAATCACTTTGACCACTTGTGACTCTGAATTAACTTCCATCCGCTACAAAACAAAGTTTTCTGAAGGTAGTTAAGACCAGTCTGTTTTGTTACATGGCTAGAAGATTAAAGTACAAATCATTGTTATTAACCTATATTTCAGATAAAATAAGATGCACAATTTTCAAGTATGTGACTTGGTAAACTTTAGCTAACTTTCTTACATAGCTCAAGATTATCCACCCCACAACTTAGCCCTTCTATTAGCAATCAAGGCAATCTCCCACTCTGGTGTTTTGAATGACAATATCCCCTATAAGCTCAGTTGTTTGAATGCTTGGTCACCAGTTGATGGCTCTGTATTTGGGCAGTGTAGTGGTTTAAGTAAGAATGGTCCCCATAAGCTCATATATTTGAATGTTTGGTTTGTAGTTATAGGGTGGTTTAGGAAGGATTAGGGGGTGTAGCCTTTTTGGAGGTGCTCTCACCCCCCTCCTTCCCTCCCTCCTTTCTGCAGATCAGAGCTCTCAGCTACTGCTCGAGCACCATGCGGCCTTCCTGCCGCCATGCTTCCCGCCATGATGACTTGGGACTAAGCCTCTAAAAATGTAAGCCAGCCCCAGTTAAATGCTTCATTTTGTAACTTACATTGGTCATGGCATCTCTTTAGAACAATAAAGCAGTAACTAAGACAGGTAGTTTAGAAGGTATAGTTTTTGCTAGAAGAAGTGTACTTGGGGCAGTTTTGAGGTTCTGAAACCACACGTCCTTCCTAGCTGCTTCTCCACTTTGTGCTTATGGTTTGAAGATGTAGGCCTTCAGCTTCTTGTGACAGTCTCCATGCCTACATGTTGCCCTCATGGGCTCTTACCCCTAGGGAACTGTAAGCCCAAATAAACTATCCTTTCCATAAATTGCCTTGGTCCTGGTGTTCTTTTACAGCAACAGGAAAACAACAAAACAAAACAAAACAAAACAAAAAACCCTAGTATTCCCATTAACACGCCTTCACTCCTGGGTCTTCACTGCAATGGCGTCTGCGTCTTCCCCAACAGCGTATCCTGGCTTCATATAATGCTAAACTTCAACTGCTCTTCATGACTCCTTCCATCATGCAGCTTTTATTCTGATAGCAGTGAGTTCTAGTCCAACTACACAGTAGGACTCTGCTGTTTCTTTTGAAAGACAATCTAGGACCCTGGTTATTGCATGGACTATATCAGAACAGTGTTTGGGGATAGCAGCATTGACTGTGTGGTGAACTGTGAATGAAAGGAGAAAATTTGTGGTGATCTAACACTTCAATATAAGGCCTCCTAGACCAAAGGCATCCATGAGCTTTGAGAAGTGGGGCCCATTCTTCAAGGTAGCACAGCTATGCTAAGAACAACAGCTGCAGTCCACATGGTGACATTTTCATATGTAAAATGCTGAGTGATTATTTATTGATCTTTCAAGCAAACCACAGAGGAAATCCACAAGTGTCTGCCTCAGACTTTGTTTACTTTGACAACCATCTTCTCAATTGAATGAGCACTTTTTCCAATGTGTGCTCATTAAAGCGTTTCAAAGAAAATGTGAAAGAAACTTCAATAACTAGCAGTAAAAACAAAAACTAAGCAGAAAGTCAATTACTGAGACTAGAAAGATGACTCTGCCCTTCCAGAGGACCTGGATCAATTTCCAGCACCTACATGGTGGCTCACAATCACTCATAATTCCACTCCCAAGGGATCTGATGCTCTTCTCACTTCGGTAGGCATGTACAGGAGACACAAACATGCATGCAGGCAAAACACTCATACCAACAAAATAAATAAATCTAAAAGAAGTTTTAATAAGCCAATTCTTGTATTTTTACTATTACTCTGTATCAGTAATCAAAGAAGTGAATAGTGAAAATGTTGACACACTTTGGTCATTTCTTTATTAGTAGTAGCTACTATCAAGTCGACAATACCAAGTTGGTCATTAGGAGAAATAATGAGTTCTGCAAATACTAAGGGATCATCAAATAAAATACTAATTTGACTGAAGAAATTGCTCAGCAGTTCAGAGCATTGTGGCTCTTTCAGAAGATCTGAGTTCAATTCCCAGCACTTACATGGCAGCTTACAACTTTCTGTAACTCCAATTCCAGGGGTTCGATGGCCTCTTCTGACCTCTTTGGGTGGTGCACACATATGGTACACAGGAAAACATGCAAGCAAAACAACTATCCACATCAAATTATACATATGTATACACACACACACACACACACACACACACACACACACACATATATATTCATTTTTACTCAAAGAAGATATGTTTTCCATGTGGCGCTTTAGCCTAATTTCTGAGAGGCTAGGCTATAGCACCGTAACACAACTGGAGGTCTCGTCCAATCATTTAATGTTTGTTTCACATTGTATAGAGGATGACACCAAAGATCATGTCGAGGTATAGTTTGAAGAAGAGCTGTGTGACAAGTATGTGCTCTCTATTTTGACATTATTCTTGAAGAGCTCGTAGTTTCTGTTAATAAATTACCTCTGTGATGATTGACAGATTTTTACTGAATTAACATCCCACTTGTCTCATCTATGCCTTGAAGTTATATTTGAGTTACATGTTAGGGACTACTTTTTGAGATCTAGGAATCAAAGCATAATAATCTCTAGTACTAAATACTTTCATATCTTCAAGATTATTACTACAATACTTTTAAGGGGAAAATGGCCCCAACACAAAAGGCAATGATTTTTCACAACAATACTCAAAGCCAATGAAGCATTATTGTAGGCTCAGTTTTCTTAACCAAAATGTTTTATTAACAGCTTAGTAAACGAACATTAGTCACTTATAACCCGACTAACCAAAACAACAGGAAAAGAGGGTTAAAGAACACAATAACAAAACCATAAGGATATCAGTTCTGAGGAATGATTCTCCTGGCGTAATCAGCAGGATTTCTTCTGCTGGAACCTGGAGTAACCAGAACTCTGAACCTCAGCAGGAGCCGAAGCCTCAAAGCCTTCCCTCGAGCAGTTCTCTCTAGGAGCATCTCAAAGTGGAGCAATGAACAGCCAAAAACTATCCCAAGTCTCCAAAAGGCCCCACCTCCCGTTTTCGGCTCATTTATATATCTCCTCCCAGAGTCTGTTCAGGGGATCTTTTCAGCTGGAAACAGTCAAGCTCCTGCATGAGGTAGTTGGTCTTCTAGTGGATTAACCTCACCTGTTCTCTCACAAAACTGTTCACCACCCCACACTCGGGAAACAGGTTTATCTCTCCTTCACATTATAGAGACAGATTAAAGCAAAACATCAATTTTGAGACTAGAATGCCTACCATGAAGGGCTAATTTTACACAACATGGTGTGAGGCTGCCCGTCAAAGAACTCTGAAAAAAGTTACTGATGATGTTGAATACAGCGCTTGACTTTTAACCCATTCACAGGACCACTGTTTCTTTTCTTTTTTCTTTCTTTTTTTTTTTTTTTTTCATAACTTGCTATCATAACTCCTGAAAGAAAGAGCAGTACACTGCATGTTCCTGCCCGGTAGTATTTTATTCCTCATTGAAAAGCTTAATGGCTTCAGAACCTAGTTCTCACTGGGAGACTTGAAATCAAACCAGTTTTGGAGTTTTCTGATTTGGGCTCCTTGCCACTAAGTGATAAATCTGTGGTAGGTGCCTCATGAGGAGCCCAAGAAATGCTATTTTAGGTGTGGTTAGTGAATGACTTGCAGACAGAAAAATGTTCTCTGTAGGTTGGGTGGAATGAAAGACACAGAAACGTTTTCCTTTCTGTGGTGGAGTTCCTTCGACCGTCAGAATGAGTATGTGGCAGCATGCAGGCTCTCTGGCATTCATTTGTCTAGTTTCTAACAGTGAGTAGGTGAAGACCTACTTAGTATTTCTACAGGAAAAACCACCAAAGTGAGTCATCCTCTAGGGGGCAACAGAGTGTGACTCAGGCTCCGGATTGCCGGAATCTGGGAGAGATTGACCACGAAGGAACAGTCTGAAACTCAAGAGAACAGCAGGCAAGCTTCCACTCAATTCAAAATATCTAGTGCTTTGTAGTAACGGAAAGTGAGGTTGAGGCGGACAAAAGGACCAAGATCTGCCCTTCAGGAGCAGCTGAATAGAATCCAAGCCTCAGGCCTGGGCAAGCCTTGAGGACTAAGGCCAGTACATAGTAAGGTCAACCCTACTTAAACCAGGGGAAACCTACTTAAAAGGGTAGCGGAATCACCGTCCCCTTTCCAGGGCCTTATGTTAAATGCAATCCCTTATTGATCTCCTGTACCATCTTCTAGTGTTCAGCCCCCTGCATTTGCCACACCTGGCATGGGTGGGTACGTTTTGTGAGCCGCTACTGAGTCCCTCAAACTTTAGTGCTCTGAATTGTGCCATGCTCCCTGGGCTGTGCTGCTGTAGAAAGATCGGCTAGTGGTCACTCTCCCACTTGCCCCCCCCCATTTCATTGAAAGAGGGCTGCAGATGTTTTTTCTGCCTCCTTGATATAGAAATAAGAATCTTGAGTGAGTGGGGTTAAAATTCTCATGAGGTTGTCCTACCTTCCTGATATTCTAGGAGAAAATGAGACCAGTGTAGAAATAGTGTACTTTCTATGTAGCTGGTAAGAAACTTGCCTGATTCAGGTGAAGAAGAAAAGCCAAAGGGGGCGGGGGGAAATGGAGAGAGGTAAGTGTTGGTGTAGGTTGTACAAAAATACATGCCAGATTCTTAGTAAAGGTATACAAAAAAATCTCTAGTGAAGGAGTAATATTAATTTTCAAACACCCATAGTCTTTCTGACCTCTGTTTCTTTCCAGGAAGAAAAGTTCTTATTGGCTGGATTTTCCATGTAGGCTTTGAATGATGGGATAATAGTTCTGTAAAAATCAAAGCATAGGATGAGAATGAACTTGACAAAGGGTCACATGCAAAAAAAAAAAAAGTCACTGTGAGCCGCTAGAGTAAGGGTTCTCTTAAGAAAGATTTATGTTTAAAATGTATATATGGGTCTGTGTGCAAGCTACCGCAGAGTCTAAACGAGTGTGTCAGATTCCTGGGAACTGTAGTTATAGGCTGTTGTGAGCCACAAAACATGTGTAATGGGTACCGAGCTCAGTTCTTCTAAAGAGCATTACTTGCTCTTAGTTGCTGCCCCATCTCTACAGCACACGAAGGGTGGGTCTTAGCAAGAAGACAGGTCTGGAAGCAAGAGGATGAGACATAAAGGGAGAGGAGAGGAATCATTTGAAAGGATTGTGTTAGCTATTATAAAGAAATGAAGAATAAGAAAAGCATGCAGAAAAATAAGTCTAAGTCGTGTGGCTTGTATTCAGAGTACATTATGTGATTTCAGGCATCTTCCCTTACCAAAAGACCTGTCCAGGGTCCAGTGGTTTTACTACTGGAGAATAATCTACTTGGACATAAGGACCCACTCACATTTAATTATAATTCCATAGCATATTGATCTGTAATATAGTTATCCACTTGCCCAACTTACTGATTTTAGCTCTTACTTCACTTTAAACTCGGTAGTACATTGTCCCCAGGATCAATAAACCTAAAAAGTACACTAGAAATTTATTTTTGAGTCAACAACAACAAAAAAAACCACTAAGTTTTAACATAGTATGGACAGTTTTCCTGCCAAGTACGGTAATTGTTCCTTGTGAAATTTCCTTAGAATGGCCAAGGCTTTTGACTCAATAGCTATATTTCTGGAAAGAGCATCTGGGTGGAGTCACCAGTCTGTTGGAAAACTGATGATAGCTCAGCTCCATATGCTGCAAGAGACTTCTTGATAGATCCACTTGGCAGATCCAAAAAGCACAGGGCGTGTTTGGTTCAAATTGAACACTGAATTCCCTTCATGTTTGATGTTTGCACTATTTTTCTTTTAACCATTTTTTTCTAGCTTTGTTTTTCCTGTTTTAATCACAGTGACAACAGCTATTAAATCATAATTTTTGTAGTTACATGCAAGATTCACATTCAGATCATGTCAAGAAGTTTGTAAGGGAGTTGGTTATTAAAAAAACACACACACACATGTTCTAGGCCAGGCATGGTGGCACACGCTTTTAATCCCAGCACTCGGGAGGCAGAGGCAGGTGGATTGCTGTGAGTTCAAGGCCAGCCAGATCTACAAAATGAGTCCAGTACAGGACTACACAGAGAAACCCTGTCTCAAAAAACAAACAAAAACAAATAAAAGACACACACACGCAAAAAAAAAATGAAAAACAAAACAAAGCAAAAAACATATGTCCTGAAAAAAAAACCTCAAAGACATGAGGGATGGGGGTGAATTTAGAGACCTGATGGCCACAGGACTAGGGATCACTGAGCAATACAGCATTCTCAGTTCTTAGCCACAGTACCAAGATCTGGGCTTCAAAACTCCTCTTTCAAGGAATTTGAGTTAAAACTGACTTCCCTCGCAGTGCTTTCTAAGATGTCGCTGTGTGTATAGACACACAGGACTTGGATATAAGTCAATCAGTTACTGTGCATGTGCAGGTGCTGATGGAGGCCAGAGAAGGGTGTGGATCCTCGGCAGTTACAGTTACAGGTATTTGTGAGTGGACACACAAAGGTATTAGTAACCAAAGTCATTAACCTCTTGTCCTCTATAAAAGAAATTGGCACTCTTTATCACTAAGCCAGTTTTCTAAACCTGAAAAAGTTAAATTATTAAAAAAAAATTTGTGAATGTTTTATATCTCTGCTAGTGTGCATATGCCCAAATGCAAAAAGAAGAAATTATTAAGAAGAAATTTTAACTAAAATTTTTGTAGTGTCCATTCATTCGGTTCTAAACTTGATCATAAAAGATTTAGTTTTTTCTCTCCTATTACTACAATCTATTTGATAGTCATGTGACAAATTGTTTTTCTTCTTCTTCTTCTTCTTCTTCTTCTTCTTCTTCTTCTTCTTCTTCTTCTTCTTCTTCTTCTTCTTCTT
>OU015744.1:34265982-34284476 GCA_907169655.1 Acomys percivali | reverse complement strand
TTCTTCTTCTTCTTCTTCTTCTTCTTCTTCTTCTTCTTCTTCTTCTTTCTCAACTGCAATCTTCAGCATAAGTAGTTTAGAGATGTACCTTTCCTTGTCTTTCATCGAGTGCTCATCAGCTGTCGGAGGAAACTGGACAGATCTGATCTGGTGTTTATAGTTATGTTGTTCCATTTGCAAATAGGTCAAACATGTATGGAATCTCACTGCTCAGCTGCCTTCTTGCACATATTAGGCATTTTAGTATTTATTATTTTGGAGAATAATTGCATCAAACTAGAATGCCTTTTTTTCCCAGCTAATACAAATTAAAATATTCAGGCAAACAAAAAAAAATTTAAAGAACTAATCAAGCAGATACTTGTTACATCTACAGCATTTAAAATTTGGCCCAAAATTTTAAACTGGCAGTTTCCAAAAACCACATTTACTAAAAATCCAAGGGTAAGTGATGTCATTTGTTTCAAGCTTGTTTGAAAATCTTGAGATTTTAGGGCAGATGTGGTACCCATGCCTAGGTTCCTGAACCACAGGAAATAACAGAATGCAAGAATGCTACAGTCTATTCCTCTTGGCATTGCCTGACACTAGAACTCAAGGACAGTGCACTGTAATCCTATCAAGTACACATGATCCACAAATGAAGTAAGGCAGAGGCTCCCTGCAGTTTCTGCTGACTTTGCTGATACACTGGAGGTGCTGGGGTTTGCTCCAGTGTTTGGGGAGATATTTGGTAGTTCAGTGCATCTAAACCATAGAGCAAAACCAGTTGGAGATTAACTCACTTGGGAGGTCAGGGATGCATCTTAAAGGATTTGGGCTGCAGGTAAACACACAGAACAGGAGTAAGAGTTTCAAAGACAGCTGCTGGGTCTCTTACACCGGCAGGTAGGGCTGGAATGAGAGGGGGCCCATCATTTCCTCTCCCTCAGGGCTGAAGAGGATGGTGAGTGTCGATGACCCAGTGTCCTCCCATGATGCCCGCCCGGGAAGACAAATATTTTGAGCCTGGAGTCTCATCCGAGCAAGATCTCAATTTTATTATGGCGGGTTTTTCATATATAGAGTATAGGGAGTGGTCAGGGAATACTGTGAGACCAATCGGTTCCTGTTACATGGCTGTTGGCAGTCAGTATTTGCATCAGGATGTGCCTGGATGGACCACGCTGAGTCATTCTTATGCGGAAGTATTTTCCAGGCTTGGTTCTGTCCTCAAGGCCTCAGAGGGCTGACAGATTGGGCCATGGGGTCCAACAGACAGCATTCAGATCCCAACAGTTTCAAAGACAGCTTTCAGATTCCACCCTCTTCTACCTGTGGTCAAAGTAGCAGCTTCCTGTATGGGCCAACATTAGCGACTCTCTCTGCAATTAGTCTGAGGTATAAGCTAGACTCTTCCAATCCTGTGTGTCTTTTAACGTCTCTTACAAGAATCTTATTCTCTGATTTAAATCATTTTCTGTTTTAAAATACTTTATTTTCTGTTACCTATAATCGAATCCAGACTGACAGCAAAGTTTTGAAAGAAGTTGAACATCTTTGTTCCACTAAACAATGGGATAGTGGTAATCATTGCCAGCTGCTGGTGAAGCACTCAAACCGTTACTAGCATTTACCTGGAATGGAAGGCCCAAGGAAAATAAAGGTCAGGTTAAAAAAAAAAAAAGTGCTGTGCCACAGTTTGAGGACATTTAACAAAAAGTCAGGGCCTGGTCATCTGACTTTCTGAGTTGCAGCATAGGTTGACTTTCTGAGTCCACACTGTGTGACAGGACTCATTGCTCTTTATTTGGTGATCTTCCCTGAATCAGTGTTGACTTCCTTTTGTCTTACCTTACACAGCACTCTTCTAAACTCTTAAGTAAAATCTTTTCCCAGATGCCAGGGGTCACAGTTCCAGGGCCACAGCTGGAAAAAATGGAAGGTTTCCTAAAAGAAGTAAATATGCTGTACCGTAAAAGAAATTCCTGTGAGAGTCTGTAGATTATAAATGCTACCACATGCCTCATTGTGTGGAAGCATCTTATGCCCTAGAAGAATGGAATGGCTCGTGTGTGTGTGTGTGTGTGTGTGTGTGTGTGTGTGTGTGTGTGTCCATTTATTTCAGTAGTGCTGAGACTAAACCCAAAGACTTATATCTGCTAGGCAAATGTTCTAACACTGAATCACATCACAGTCCACTCAGACTTGAAGATGGTATTTATGAGATTAGTACACATCAACTCTTTGTACATATTACCTACTTTTCTTTTGCTCTGATAAAACACTGTGACCAAAAGCAACTTACAGAATAAAGTGTTTATTTTTACTTATGTTTCCAGAGAGACGAGTCCATCATGGCAGGAAAGCCTAGCAGCAATCAGCAGGTATAGCGACCAGAACAGGAAGCTGAGAGCTTACGTCCTCAACTATAATCATGAAGAGGGAGAATGAAGTGGAAGTGTTGTGAGATTTTCAGCCAGAGGTTCTCAACTTGTGGGTTACGCCCTCTTTAGAGGTCAAACAACCCTTTCATAGGGGTTTTTATATCAGATTTCCTGCATATTACATAGTTATATTATGATTCACCACAGTAACAAAATTACACTTATAAAGGAGCAAAGAAAATAGTTTTTTTTGTTGGGGGTCACCACAACATGAAGAATTGTATCAAAGGGTTGCAGCGTAGGAAGATTGAGAGCCGCTGTTTTAAGCTCTCAAACCCTGCATCCAGTGACATACTTTCTCCAGCAAGGCTATACTCCCTAAACCTACGTAAATAACACCACAGAGTGGGGACCAAGTTTCATTCAAATCACCATACTGTGAATTAATATCTTAACAGGAAACGAAATCTTGTCTTGCTCTGTGACCAGCATATACATGGAACTGGGTTGGGAGAGGTGTAATGGGACTCAGCACTGTCACTAGGAAAAGACAGTCCAAGTTCACGCTTGCTGTTCCATATGACATAGGATGTAAAACTGAGTCCTCAAATCATAGTTCCATGTGAACAGCCAATAGGGCTCAAGAACTCAAACCTCTGACTGTGATTTCCAGAAGAAGGAAAAAGGAACACCAAGTGGCAAAAAAAAAGTAACTGTCATATCATATGGGTAACTATCATATATACCAGTGGAACTCAACCTGCCTAAAGCTGTGACCCTTTAATACAGTTCCACATGTTGTAGTGACCCTCGACCACAAAGTTATTTTCGTTGCTACGTCATAACTATAATTTTGCCACTGCTATGAATTGTAAATAATCTGATATGCAGAATATCTTATATGTGGCCCCTGTGAAAGCATCGTTCAACTCCCAAAGTGGTTGTGACTCACAAGTTGTGAGGCACTGATCTAAAGCATTCAACCATCATGAGTGTGGAAACTCACCACAAACCACCACCATCAGTTAAGACTTGACCAAGAGCAGAAGCTGTTCTTTCAGGATATTATCCTGCCTCATGATTTCTATGGTTGTAATAAAACATCATTACCAAAAGCAATGCAGGGAAGAAAGGGATGGTTTGATTTTGTAATTCTCAGGTCTCACTCCATCACTAGTGGAGATCGGGGCAGGAACACAAGGAAGAGACTAGTGGTAGGAACTGAGTCAAAAGCCATAGAGGACAACAGCCAAGGACAATACAGGTGGTAAACTTTAAACCCCTACCCAGATCTAGCCAATGGTCAGAACAGTCTCCACACTTGAGTGGAGAGTGGGATATGACTTTCTCACGTACTCTGGTGCCTCACATTTGACCATGTCCCCTGGAGGGGGAGACCTGGTGGCACTCAGAGGAATGACAGCA
Organism: Acomys percivali; assembly: GCA_907169655.1. Taxonomy (NCBI): domain Eukaryota; kingdom Metazoa; phylum Chordata; class Mammalia; order Rodentia; family Muridae; genus Acomys; species Acomys percivali. The sequence continues at coordinate 34,280,685 of OU015744.1, read as the reverse complement.
GGTCACCGAGAAGAGACTTGATACCCTATGAGCATATACAGGGGGAGGTAATCCCCCTCAGGAACAGTCATAGGGGAGGGGAATAAGGGGAAAATGGGAGGGAGGGGAGAATGGGAGGATACAAGGGATGGGATAACCATTGAGATGTAACAAGAATAAATTATTAAAAGTATTAAAAAAAAAAGAAAAAAAAAGCCATAGAGGAACAGTGCTTACTGCCTTGCTCCTCATGGCATGCTCAGCCTGACTGTTTATATAACTCAAGCCACCTGCCCAGGAATGATATCACTCATAATTGCCTGGATCCTTCCACATCAATCATTAATCAAGAAAATGCCCCACAGCCTTGCCCACAGTCCAGTCTGAGGGGGACATCTTCTCAACTGAAGTTCCTTCTTTGAAAATGACTGTAGCCTGTGTCAAGTTGTTAAAAACCACCTAACCAAACCAACCAACCACCATACAACAACAAAAACCTAACCAGTTCTTATCCTCATTACAAACAGGAGGTGTGGACTAATCTATCTAGAGTTGTAGACGGAAGTCTGGAGTGGCAAAGCTTATTCATTAAAAAATAAATTATGCACATACTGTAACATTGAAAAGGCATTGCTACAATACAGTCTGGTGCTTTGTACTTGATTGTTAATTATTTTACTCCCCAAGGTCTGCTTGCTGTCTTTTACAAGTAGACCATCGTGTACCCTAAGTAATGCTATGTAGCCATGCCTCTGAAATTATCCCTGATTGGCTAAATAGAAGGCCTACACCAAGGCAGGGCAAAGTGAGGTAGGCTTGGCCAAGGTTTGCTGGCTTGGAGCACAGAAGGATCTTGGGAAGGGAGAGACAGATATGAGAGGAGAAGAAATAAGGAAGAGGAGACACATGAGTTAGGATGGAAAGATGCACATGGCTGGGAAAAGAGTGCTCTGAGGATCAGCCTGGCTGGTGAGAAGCACCCCAGATGGACAGGACATGCAGGTGTTTATGACAACTGTGGATGTGAAGTAGTTAGGCATGAGCAGATCAAACGGCATGGTATGTGAGCCTGGGAGACATAATAAGATAGCTTAAGGGGTTAGTTTCTGCCCAGTCCAGTGCGTCGGCATACGAAAAATCTAACAGGTGTCTGTGTCTTTTATTGATTAATAGTGAGTTTAATAATAACTGCTGCAGTAATTATTGCTTATTAATAGTAAACACTAATAGCCAAATATTTCTCACAATAGGATACAATAAAGGGATATATAGTGAAAAGAGTTTCCCTTCTCACACTGCCCATCAGACTCAGATACTAGGAAACCCTAGAAAGCTCTTACCAGTACCTTGTATATCATTCTACATATGTATATACAACACACACAACCACATATAATTATCCTAAAAATACAGTTAGGACTTGGTGTTTTAGTGTCTCTTTTTTATTAATATATTCATCTACTACTAATCTTCATAATCATTACATGTTAGTGAAAGCCAAGCAGTGTAGGCTTTGTTTTTTTTGTTTTGTTTTGTTTTGTTTTGTTTTGTTTTTGGTTGTTTTGTGTTTGTTTGTTGGTTGGTTGGTTTTGGTTTTTCGAGACAGGGTTTCTCTGTGTAGCCTTGGCTGTCCTGAGCTCACTTTGTAGACCAGGCTGGCCTTGAACTAACAGAGATCTGTTTGCCTCTGCCTCCTGAGTGCTGGGATTACAGGTGTGCATAAAACCTATTTTACTGGGGGGCTTCTGAATGCTTCAACCTTCCTTTCAACTCACAGAAGGTTAGTGGGGGCAGGGATGCAGATCTTTTTAAACTCAGTTCTTGGAGCGATTCCACCCTTCATAGTCAGGATTCCAGCAGTTGAGCTAAACAGCAAACAGCAGAAGCAAAGAGCAACCGAGGAACAATTCTGCAGCAGCCTTCTCCAGAGTGTTTCTCACTAGGAGTCTCTCTCTCTGTCTCTCTCTGTCTCTCTCTGTCTCTCTCTCTCTCTCCTCCTCTCTCTTTCTCTGAGTCTGTTCTCTCTCTCTCTCTCTCTCTCTCTCTCTCTCTCTCTCTCTCTCTCTCAGTCTGCAAAAATATGTTTTCCACTGGCAAAGACCATGCCCCCCACCCTCACTAGAGACAGTTTCCAACTGACATAGATCATGCATCCTCTCATGATGCTGTTATCAGCTGTGGATAAACTAAAAGCAGTTTCACATCTCACACTTGGGATCAAAACAAAAACATATTTACATAACATAACTGAACTGCAACTACAGAGCAGTTTTCCCATTTTTTGCTAACTCCTATAGTGTCCATTATTAAGCTCCATCTGTATATTAAGCTCCATCTGTATAACAAGCCCCATAGCCCCAAGTTCTTCCAAATGTTTTTCAGGCAACACTTCAATTTATATCCTTCTTCCCATAGCTTCGACCCCTTGCTCAAATATGCAGAATAAATTCCTGGAAATAGCATTTTAGTAAACATTTACATACATTTAAAATTTACTAGCTAGTTTGATTTTTTCCCTGTTTTTATTATCCTCCTTTACTCTGTTAATTGTTATTTGTCAAATAATATTCATTAATACAAATTAATTGTAACAAACAATAACATTGCATTTAGTTACTTCTAAATAATATGAAAATTCTTACACAGCATGTTACATGGCTTTTGCTCCTTCTATAATGTAAGTAAAATAATAATTTTAATTACTTAATACAGTCTTTAATACAAGTCCCATTAGGGCTGCCCATATGTCCTTGGGTATTTGACCATCCACTGGGACATGGGGAACTTGGAAGTGACTTAAAGTTGGCAGAGATATATGATTTCTAGTGGGAAATAGAGGTGAATTATGGATGAATATGATCCAGATACATTGTATATACATATGAAATTCTCAAGTGATAAAATAATATAAATAGCACATATGTTGAACTTGCAATTATTTTATCTATCATCTATTTATCATCTATCATCTTTTTAAAAGATATATTATTTTTTAATTTTTAATTTTTACATACACATTTATATTATTACATGTATATACAATAAACTACCTATAGCAAGAAGAACCATGACACAATCAGGAATTATATAAATGTTACCCTCTTAGTGTTTTGGCTATTTGTATTTGACAGCCTTAAAGAAAACATCTTTGCTATCTTGTTGCGTCTGAGCTAGCTACTTTCTTTTTTTGTTTTTCATTTTAATCTCTTTTTTTAAATTAATTTATTCTTGTTACATCTCAATGGTTATCCCATCCCTTGTATCCTCCCATTCTTCCCTCCCTCCCAGTTTCCCCTTATTCCCCTCCCCTTTGACTGTTCCTGAGGGGGTTACCTCCCCCTGTATATGCTCATAGGGTATCAAGTCTCTTCTCAGTAACCTGCTACTTTCAAACTGCCTTCCACAAGGATAATTTCTGGCTCCTGTTCCCATCAAATGCTCCTGCTTTCTGAATGTTCCTTGTCCCAGCCTGTCCCCAGGTATTTTAATCTCTATCAGTCTGATAAAGGGGACTTTATTGTGGGCATGTTTTCACACACACACACACACACACACACACACACACACACGTAATCTGTTTTCTCTATCCTAAGTGTTCACAAGCCCCTGTCTCCTGAACTATTTGGTCCTTTCAATTTGATTTAAGGGAGCAAGGGTTTTGTTGTGTGGATCAGGCTTTTTCTTTTTGTTTGTTTATTGTACTTTGTTCTGAGCAGAAATTAAATTTTGTTCATCTGCTTTTAGTGAGTAACTTTATCTTTTAAGAAATTCTTTACTTTGCTTACAGGCTTCAGAAAACCATTGCTATTTTGAAAGTAAAAATTTTTTCTTCCCTAATTTCTTTTCAGTATGTGTCAGTTTTCCTTGCTGCATCAAAATCTGGCATTCTTTTCAATATGAAGAGAAAACTGAGACTTTTTTTTCCCCTTCTAGATTAGAAGGCTCCTTTAATGTCTATACCTTTTTGAGACTGTGATAAAATTCCATGAGCAAAAGCGACTTAGAGGAAATGACCTTATTTTGACTTAGGGTTCTAGAGGAGTAGAGTCTATCATGGTGGGAAAGGTCAAATAAACAAGGTCAATAGTCAAGGGAGATATCTTAGCAGCAGAAGCAGGAAGCTGATCATTTTTTTAAAAATCCACATTCAGGAAAGAAAGAGGGAGGAGGGGCTAGGAGAGAGAGGAGTGAGTGCGAGGGCTGAGGCCTTCCAACGTCTCTTCAGCGCTCTACTTCCTCCAGGAAGGCTTCACTTCTCTAAGAAGTACTAACAACTAGGGACTAAGTACATGAGCTTTTGGGGGACACTTCTCATCTAAACCACCACACTATGGGATGTTGTCTTCTTAAGATTATCAGAAATGACCAGCTGACACTCCACCTGCCATGTATCTCTTGGGGCTCAGTAACTCATCAGGGCCATTCAAACTGTTTCTTTACAGCAAGGTCCATATCAGTTTGTTGTTGTTGTTGTTTGTTTATTTGTTTTTTGTTGTTGTTATAATTGAAAAGAAATAATCTGTGCACAGCAAGCAGATACAGACAAGCCACCAAGAGATTATATTACCCAAGTCTCCCATTGCTGAGACAGTAGACAGCAGGGCCACTTGTGTTTGCAAGGTGCCGATTCCTTTAAGGTTGTGTGGAATAGAGGTTGGTTTGGCTGCCTTGTTTTTCAGATCTGCAATAAGCGGTGTCCCCCAAGGGGTTGTGGGCTGGAAGGCAATGTGGAAGTAACAGGACCTCTAGGAGGTATGGTGTGTGGAAAGCATTGATCACGGATAAATTAATCCTGTATGGGGGGGGGGGGAATCAAGAGAAAGGCCATACCACGAGTCAGACCTCTTTTAAAACCATTTTTTAAGCCAGTCATGTGCCATGAGTTCATAATCAAAAATACCAGGGAAGCAAAGGCCAGTAGAACCCCCAAAATGGGAGATCGCTGGACAACCAGCCTAGCCTACTTGGAATCTCTAGGTCAGAAGACATTCAGTCTCAGAAATCAAGGTGGACAGCACCTGAAGAATGACACTTGAGGTTTACCCCTGGCTTTTATATGCACATGCACACATGTGCACAGAGGTACACACACACACACACACACACACACACACACACACACACACACACAGGCAAATGTCATCAAGTCAATAAAACCAGGCCACTTTATGAAACCATTTAAGTATTTTCTTGAAACAATCTGAAACATTAGTTCTGCCTGTATGTATCAACTCTTTACCAACACCTCCTGAGGGTTAAAATCTTAGTGGTTTTTGTGTGATGGCTGCAGTGAATCTGCACAATACAACATCCATGATCATAAGACCATGTATAGGTGGTCACTGGGAAAAATCGATGTGGACCTCTAAAAAATTAAAAAAGGAAATAACAGGAACTGGTTCAACCAAAAACTCCAGCCACATGCTAAGTGCTACACACTGCTTCATGAAATAATGGAAAAACAAAAACAAAAACCTCAAAAACAAAACAAAACAAAACAAAAACAAAAAACCAAACCCCAAAACCAAAGGCAACCAAACAAAATCTATTGTTATCTTATGTAAATAAGAAAATTGGCCTCAGAAAAGTGAAGTGATTTTCAATCACACCCAGAAAATGCTAATGTCAGGCTGTGACAACCCTACCAATTAGAGCAAAAGAATGTTTGAAGGGTGGGGGGGGGGGGCCTCAGAGGTCTGGGGCATGGGAGCTAAGCATGCTGGGAAAACAAGGAAAATAATAGGGCAAGGGGACCCTGCCCCTGAAGTTACCTGGACTGCGTCTTCCTAGGAAAGATTTCTCCGTAGCCCACTCCCTCACTGCCACTTCTGGGTTGGCTATGGCAGAACAAGATGTAGTAGTGTGCTCTCTGAAGGCACAAATCTTGGTCACTTGAGAACAAGTGGAGAAACTGATTAAAGGGAGTAAAATATCTCACCATTCCTAATAGCTGGACCACTCTTGGACCAGGTCATGGCTAGAAGATCAAGGCTTCATTCAGGTGACATGGAGATGAAGACACACCCCAGGAATGATTACCCTCTGCATTTTTCTGGCATACTGGCATCTAGGTTGACAAGCAGGTGAGAAGATACGCAGGGAATGCCTGCCCTCTACATCTGCCTGGTGCATGCGCATACAGTGCCTACATAGCTGCCCCTGCTGAGGCTGGAACTGCCTGCTGCAAACAGGAAAGAGGAAAGAATCCAGGGGGGGCTGCTCTGACCGCCTGTGGGACTCCAGACTTTGGTCTTGTATCCGTTCATTTTCTAGGTGTTTCCCCCAAAGTTCATCCGGTCTTGAAGCCTGCCAGGCATGGCTCAGACGGCCAGTGACCACATGGAAAAACCTTCTCTGTTATTGTGGCAGTGATGGCTCTCAGAAAATTGGCAAGTGGTCAAAAAGAATTGTATGCGTTTCTGACATTTTGGATACCTAATCCTTTTAAAATAAACTCTCAAGTATTTTGTGTAACTTTGAACTTAAAGTTTAGGAGAACAGACTAAAAATTGTGTGGGAGGGAATCTGACTATAGCACATAAATTTTTTAGAGAAAATATAATGCCAACTTTCTGTAATCTGTGTTTTATGATAGGTAAATGTATATTATTGTTTTAGGAACGTGATCATTCGATCAAGTGTTATAACCAGCAGTGAGGTTTTTACTTAAAACAAAATACATAAATAGGGGGTAATGTCTTAATATTTATCCATAACAAATTCTACCAAAAACATATGCTATAGTGTATACTCAACCTAGTATACATTAATATACCTTGTCATTTAGAGTTGTTAATTCTTAGGAGCAGTTTAAAAAAAAAAGTTAATTTTCTTTGTAGTCCCTTTCTGCTCTATATTGAAAAACAAACAAGCAAGCAAGCAAACCAGGAAAATAGTTATGGTGACTATTTAATATAATAAACCTCTTTGTGTTTCTTGTTGGTAAAATAATCCATGTAATTAAGCAGTGGTGGACACAGCATGGCCGTAAGAGCAATCATAGCTGGCCTGAGTTCTGCTTTGTCACGCACTGCTGTGTATTCGTGAATAGAGTCTTTAACTCTCCTCAATGTTTTCCTCTGTAGGGTATTGGCGAGAAAAACCATCTTGTAAGGAATTGAGGAGAATAAAGCAGCTACTTAAGAACTGTATTGGTTATTATTGATTGTGGTGAAGAATGTAAATTATTAGCTAACCGCAAACTGCATTTTCTTCAAATGTGAAATTGATTCTAGGACTTAAGCTGGCTAGAGTTACTGTGATGCAAACAAAGGCACAATCTCCTCAGAATATAGGGATTTTTTTCATATTTAATGGAACAGAAAGACAGAAGTCTGCAGCCCACGTTTCAGTGTGAAGCTAGTGTCACAGAAATGAGACAAGGACCCTAGGCGTGAAAGCCATCAGTGCCCTCCAGCGGGTGCCACAGAACCTCTCTGCCACAGTTCCAATATTTCTAAAAGACTGGGGCTGGGGAGCCACTTTGGGCTGAAATAAGAGATGTGATGTTTTTGTTTTGGAGCATTATTCATCAATATTTTCCTGCCACGGCTATAATAAGTATTTGGAAATGAAAGAAAATCAAGTGGTAAAACCTCTCGGTATGTATTTTTCCCTTGGATGATGAGGTGCTCAGTCAGCCTGCTTGGAAAAGGTTATTTTTTGCTCTGGTCAAAGTGGCCTACTTTCTTTTTGTGTTGAAGGGCTTTGAAATGAGGAGTTATTTGTATTTTCCCAGGGAGTGTCCACTTTAGGAAGAAAGAAAATTATATGCCTGAAGAGCATGGTTGGCCAATGCATTGTTTATGTCTACCCTGGGCTTGCAAGGAAATACATAGGATTTGAATTCACTGTTTTCTGGAAAATATAAAATATGCTTCATTTTATTTTATAATGGTATAGTATTATTCTCCTTATTTAGTGGCACTTAAGTGTGACTTCTCTGGGCATGGGATTAGAAATTAAACCAAACCAGACTTACAAAGAAATAAAATAAACAAAAGAAAAATTGAAAATCCTTAAAAAGGAAAAGATGTTTCAATTATTTAAGTACATTTTGACCCCCTTAATGTGTTGATTTTTGGCAAACTTTATAAAATTAATTCTGCGATTATTTCATATGAGAAAAATCATCATTGAATGTGGCTGGGACATCGGGGAGTTCTCATCATGAAGACTAAGTAATAAAGTTATTCTTAGACCAAAAAGAGTTGTTTTGTTGTTGTTGTTGTTCTTTTTTGTTTGTTTATTTTGTTTTTTACAGAGCACACAGAAACTAAAAATCAGTTAGTAAGGTGTAATGAGTACAGGCAGAGGAGGCTTTGGAGCTGGCAGTGGGGGTTGCCTCATTCACTTGTGCTAGATGCCCTCTTCTGGTCACTGTGAGTAACATTTACCAGCTTACTCTGTCTTTCCACGAAGAATCATGTGTGTGCAATTGCTTATGCCTTCTGTGCTGGGCTTCACCCTCTAAAAATAGAGGGCATTTAATTTATTGCATTTGGACTCACTCGCCCGCGTCAGTCCAGCACTTTTGTTCACTGGGCAGTGCAGTACGTGGCAGAGGTGGCCTTTTGTGAACTGGAGAACTTACTGACCCCTTTGGCTTTACTTTCAGCCCACACGTATGGCCTGTTTATACAACAGAAGGTGACAGAATTGTGGTACACAAGAGCCATCTCCAATGGGAGCAGGCCCAAAAGTGAACATCTTCCCAACTTCACCCCCACGTAAGCCTGCTTTGTGCACTCCAGTGTTCTCATGCCCAGGGAACAGAGTATCCATAGAAACTGAATATCTAAGCTGAAATGTCCCCTGAAGCCACTGGCTTACTCACTTTACCATATTTTTCAGGGGAATCAATGAAGAATGGAACACTCAGAGCCAGAAGCCCATTACTGAAATATGTCTTGTATATCTGCCTAGAAACTATGATCATGTAAGGGCTCTCAGGAGAGACAGCTTTGAAGGGACAATTTTAGCTTATAAGTTTATAGGCCTTCAGAGTAGGAGTGGCTGTAATGTCTCTAGATCAATTTCCAATCCAGGATATACATCAACTTGCCAACTTGTTCTGAGAGATACAGTACATATATTCTCCACAACCATGACCAACCAACCAACAAACCAACCAACCAGGCAAACAGCCATCACTACCACTAGGCTTGCTTACTGTTTGCTACGAATTATTCAGTGTTCTATAGCTCTGGTGCAAATCTCTCTGTCAAACCCATCAACACAGGTTGAATCATGACAAGGGGAGTGAATGTGTAACTGTGCCAGTCCTCAGGCTCCTTCCTATGATGCAGGCAAAAGTGCCTTTGTCTTTGTCTTCAGGAGTCTATTTCTTTGGTCAACGAAACAGTAATGGACTGGCTTACAAGTTTATAAATAGCACACAATCAAAACCCAGACCTGGCATAGCCTCCCACTACATTATAGTTTTCCCTGCATTCTATAAGTATCTACTTACCTTCCTTATGAGTGAGATACTAGACCAAATTCAGCAGCTAATTAACATTCTATTCCAAGTTGATAATAGGTTGTCTATAGATATCAGTACATTTAGAATACTCAGAACACGTAAACACAAAAACAATACCTTTATTGTCAGAAATCAAAATTCAAAAACAATTTCACAAATGTTTATGCCTTCATGTTTTAAACAACAAAATAGCTTACTTAATCTCACCATGGACTTGATGCCTTGCTCTTACCCCCACTAAGATCAAGGGAGTGAACTTAAGCAACACAGACAGCCCTTACCACACCATTGTTTCAATACTCAGGAGTTAATATTGTTCATGTTTTAAAAAGTGAATCAACAGAAATTCTGTTAGCTTTTTGATGGAAAGCCCAACATTGCTTGCCAAGTCCTCAGAAAGAGGATAACAGGGGTAAAAAAGAAAAAGAGAGAGAGAGAGATCATTAAGATTGGTTTTATTTTCATTGAAGTCATACTGTTTCGGTTATTTTATTTGTTATTTTCTCTTTTAAAAGTTGAATAAGAAAGATAAGCACCTAGTTGGTATCTGTATCACTAGATTTAGAAAATGTTGATTTCACTAGATCCAGGCAAATGATGGAAACTAAGGCATTTCAACTTTTAAAATGCTTCTACCATGTGTATAAGAGCAGTTCAAGAAAAGTGACATATATAAAAATTTTTCCTTAAGATTATAATATAATTGCATTATTTCCCACTTTTCTTTCCTCCCTCTAAATCCTCCCATATACCCATTTGCACTCTTCAAGTTCATGACCTCCTTTTGTTGTTATATAATGTGTACCCCCCTCTCTGTGTGTGTGTATATATGTTTCCTCCCTTGTGTGCACATGTGGAGATCATAGGAGGATGTTGGGTATTTTGTTCTATAATCTTCACCTTATTCCCTTGGACAGGATCTCTCCCTGACAGTAAGCCTCAGGCATTCTCCTGTCTGCCTCACTACAGTGCTGAGATTGCAGGCACCTGGGCATTCTTGGGTACTGCGGATTGGAGTTCAGGCTCTCACACGTGTGACAAAGCAGTCTCAGCCACTGAGCCATCCCCAGTACCACCATCCCTCTCCTTTCTGTAGCTTCTAACATTTTACGTTATATTCAGACCCTGTTCATTCTTAACACACAAAGCAAGGTAAGGTAGACTTTGATGAGCTCTGAGTTTAAGTGAGCATTTCACAAGGAAAATTTAAAAGGATGACTGTTACATCCAAGCCTGAGCAATTACATTATTTATCACCAGACTACCTATTAACTACTTTCCCCTGGAAAAGTGAAAGCCTAGAAGTAGCTTTAATTCTGAAGAGCATAGAGAAAAGGAGGATCCAGTAGAACCATATGGTAACACTTTAAACACCCCAAACCCCATTATCTATATTCATCTTGATGAAATACAACCCACGGTTACTTCAAGCCCAGGTATGTCTATCTGTTTTACCTACCTACCCATTGGCGCACCTTTTTGTGATCCAAAGCATAACAACAAAAGATCCCCAGAAAGCTGGTTCCTAAATGAGATGAACCAGGACTGACAATTTGGGTATACAAATAAGAAAGTGGGGCCTACTCAATATTTTGTGCAGCTGGTAAGGTCTGAAAGGAACAACATTCACAAAATCGCTCTTGTCTAAGACTGCATAGAAAGAGGAATATGGCTCTCGACTCTTACCACATCCTCTTCCTAGTCCTGTACATCTCTCCTACCTGTATAACCCCTTTGGACTCCACAGACAGGTGCTTCCTCATACACTAGAACAGCCTTTTATTAGTGTCCTTACTAAATATGGAATGACAGGATCACGGGTGTAGCTGCAGAACCACAACCCCACAGGATGGTCAGTGACTTTCATGTTCACAATACCTGAAACTAACAGTCATGGCTCTATTCACGTAATCGTATTTTTCTGTTTTCTTGTGTATTGCTTCACAGTTTGAATCCTTCCTGGATGCTATGGCCACTGGTGCCACATATTCACTGTTAAAGATGCAACTTAGGGCCTGCAAGATAGCAAAGGAGATGAAGGCACTTACCATCAGGCTTGATGACCTGACTTCGAGCACCATGGCGGAAGGACAGAACCAAATTCTGTAAGCTGGTGTCTGGCCTCTTGTAGACGTGTTATAGCTTGTGTGTGCACAGAAACACAAAAATAAATGTAAAGAAAATAAAAAACATGTTTAAAATAAGGCAGGAATGTTTTCTTCTCCAAGTTTGCATTTGGGTACATGATTCAAATACAAAGGAAAACAAAGTGTGTGGGTGTGTGTGTGTGTGTGTGTGTGTGTGTGTGTGTGTGTGTGTGTGTGAAGGTAACAGGGTAAGAAGTAAATAAAACTTATATTGAAACACAAATATATAAAATTCCTCAACACACTTCCTCTTACCTGGTACTAGCAGGGTCTACAATCTGTATGTGTGTGTGTGTGTGTGTGTGTGTGTGTGTGTGTGTGTGTGTGTATTTCTGATGGTGTGAAGGCCAGACTCTCTTCTGTGGTGATATCAGTGCTATCCATCAGAACAAACATTCTTGTTTTAGCTGGCTCTTTTTAACAGGAATAGCAACTGAATATGAAGACTTCCTCAAAAGAATTTAGTGATCAGTATCAAAGAGAGCAAAATTTTAATTGCTTTTGTTTATCTTGCCCTGATGTGTTGGTTTTTGTCTTATCTTAGTGTGTCTTATTTTTGACATGCTTGGTTGTTATCTCTTAGAAGCCTGTTCTTTTCTGGTGAGAGACAGAAAGGGGGTGGATCTGGAGAGGAGGGGAGGTGGGGCCAAACTGGGAGGAATAATAGGAAGGGAACCATAAACAGGATATAATATATGAGAAAAGAATCTATTTTTAATGAAAAAGAAATGATATAACATCACTTACTCCATATACCTCCCCAAAACCACTAAAACAGCAAAATAAACAAGAGGAAATTTTAAATAAAATCATAAAAATATTCAACTCTTTAAAGGGGAAATGATCATTTGTGAAACAGCTAGCATATGTTAACTCAATAGTGTCAGGAAAGGCGCTCACCAAATCGAAAATTCTTAACTATTAAAAAACCTACAACTGACAGTGCAGCTCATGGTAAAATACTGAGTTTTTCCTTGAAGATGAAGAGTAAGAGGGAAATGTCTGCTTTTCTCACATTTATTCACTGCTAGACTTGAGAGTCTAATCATTTAATAAAAAAAATAAAGACATCCAGGAGGGGAAAAGTCATCTTTATCATAAATAAAATAGCCATCTTTGTATAATATACAGTAGAATCTTCACAAAAGCAGAACTATTATGTGTGTTTAGCAACACTGCAGAATTTTGAGTTGTTATAAGAACTCAACTGTGTTTCCATACACTAACGATGACCCGCCAGTCTTTGAAAGTAAAGTCAATGTAACTCACAAGATATTTGAAAAATAAGAAATATTTAGAGACAGACAGCAGGTACAAAGATCTGTACGTTGAAAGCCACAAAATGGTGAGAAAAAGAGGACATAAACATGGCTGGAGAAAAAGTCTGCTCAAAACCAGGAGACATTAAAAAAGAAAGTATGAAAAAGGCCATTCTCATCTTTAACACTAGCACTTGCAAGGCTGAAGCAGAATGACCTTGAATAAGAGGCCAACCTCGGCTACATAACAAGATATAACCCTGTCTGTGCTACACATGAGTTATTCTCTGTCTCTGTGTCTCCATCTGTCCCTGTGTCTCCTTTCTCTATTCCCACTCCCTAACAAAATCTACCAGTCCTTGTTTTTTTATAGATTCCATTCCATCTCATTTTAAGCACCAAGAGGCTAATTCTAAAACAAAAGTGAGAAGTTAAAAAGAACACAACCACAACAATTTTGAAAAAGAAGAACAAAGCAAACAATATTGATTTAAAGATAGACACATTGAATAGAAGATAGAAATAACATATCTGCATCTATAAATTTAGTTGATTTTCCACAAGGTTAAGGACAAGTCAATGGAGAAAGGGTAGCCTACTAAACCGATGGTGCTAGAACAAGTAAATTTTGATCCTGTCTTAGAACAAAATATACAAACATTAATTGAAACTTAAAACCTACAACTAAAAAAGACCCAAGAAAAAAATAGATTTTTAAAAAAATTTTAGAAAAAGGTTTTAGAAAACAAACACAGCAAAACTCACACTAAAGAATTGATAAAGTGTACTGCATTGAAATTAAAAATTCCCATTTTAAAGGATGTTTTAGGGAGAATGAAGACACAGAAAAAATGTCTTTAAAAGACTCTTGAGTGTTACCGACACTACAGTGGCTGTACCCACATTTGAAAGGACACTTATAGTTCAACAACATGTAAACCACTAAAGTGTTATAAGTGGGGAAAAGATGTTAGTTATCTGCTAACCAAGGATCTATTAAAAATAACAAGTGTGTAACTGAGATGATGTTTAAAATTCATCATCATTAGCCACATCACAGTGGAAAATGGCAAAATATCTACTAGGATACCCAAAGTTCAAGACTCCATCACATCAGTCCTTGGCAAAGGCTGAGAGGATTCCTAACTCTGGTGTACTGCTGCTGACTACATAAAATAATACCACTACTTTAAAAAGCAACTGGGTGATTTCTTACTAAGATGAATAGACACCTGCCAGATGGTCCAGCCATCTGCCCTAGACATTCACAGGAGATGAATACATCCACTATAAGACCAAGATGCACATGCTCAGAACAGATTTATTAGTAATAGCCAGAAGCTGGAAATGACCCATGTGCCCATCAATATGAGCTGATAGTAACACATTTCAACACACCACTCACCAAGAAGGTGGCAATCAGTGGACACAGCAACGTGGATGAAACAGAACCATCCAAGTAAAAAGAAGTCACTGCCACTCTGGGCAGTGGTAACACATGACTTTAAAACCAGCAGGGAGGCAGATCTCTGTGTGTTCCAGGCTAGATTGATCTACAAAGTAAGTTCCAGAGCAGCCAGAGCTGCTACACAGAGAAACCCTCTTTTGAAGGGGTAAAAAGGTACTGTGTGGTTCTAATTGTGGGAAATTCTAGAGACTATAATGTGAGAAATTATCAAGGTTAACCCAGGCTGGTGGGGTGAGGTTGAAAAGGCAGGATAACAAAGCCAAGAAAGCTTGTGGAGATGATGGGATGCTTAGTGTCTTCGTTATGGTGCTGGCTTCATACACACACACACACACACACACACACACACACACACACACACACACA
>OU015744.1:34238038-34265972 GCA_907169655.1 Acomys percivali | reverse complement strand
CACACACACACACACACACACACACACACACACACACACACACACACGTTCAATATTTGTAAAAGAGTTTGTTTGCCATTCAACAGCCGTGACTTATGAAATATTGGACACATTTTTAGCTTATGTATCTAATATAGAAACATACAAAATATAATTTATTGGGGAAACTCATATATTGGGTGCCTAATGCCCAGAATCATCATTATTACACAATAACCAGCCTCCAAATATTGCAGGGAGAGGATCTGATTTTTTTCTGGATGACACAAAATGCTGCTGGTATGTCGCTGAGAACGTTATTGGGTCTGTAGACTTCCTTCAGCTGGTGTGTCACTGATCTGAAATTTCTGACATCTGAATATGATCTGCCTATACATCTCACACATCTACCAATCCCCCAAATTCAATACAATAGAATCCTTACTTATTCTCTACTAGATTTATACTACAAGAATTATAATCAAGAGGTACTTTATTACCAAAAGCATTTTATAAGAGGCTAGAAGTTATGCTTATTTTCCTTAAAAGTATATTCTTTGATAATTTTACACACACACACACACACACACACACACAGTACATTTGGATTTCTCTCAACCTCCACCCTGTCTTATCTCCCTCAAGCCGATGTCAATGCCCTATTTCCAACAAGTTCCTTTCCTATGTTGTCTTGCTTTGTATTGTGACCCCCTGAGTTTAGCCAGGGCTCTCTGAATACAATGACTATGGATTTTCCAGTGGAGCCGGATGGTTTCATCATCTCAAGGTAATGACTCCTCCTCACCATACAAAAGCCCTTGGTAGATAATAGTTCATCACTGAGAGCCAGGAGCCTAGGAGCCCCTGCCCAATCCATGACTGGCTGTTTTGATGTTCAGTCTTTGTTGTTATTGTTGTCATTTTGTTTTTTTGTTTGTTTGTTTTTCGAGACAGGGTTTCTCTGTATAGCCTTGACTGTCCTGGATTCACTTTGTAGACCAGGCTGGCCTCGAACTCACAGAGATCCACCTGCCTCTGCCTCCCAAGTGCTGGGATTCAAGGCGTGTGCCACCACACCCGGCCTGATGTTCAGTCTTACACAGACCTGAAACAGGCAGTCAGATCTGCTGCAAGTTCATGATTGCAAGGTTTGTAGCAAGCAAGAAGACATTTTACAGCCCCTCTCTCCACCTTTCGCCTCTTAAAATCCTTTCCAGCCCTTTCGCAACATTCCTGAGCCGTCGAGGAAGCAGTATAGCTATCTTCTTTAGGACTGACCACTCAAGTGTCCTCTTCTCTCAGCCCCTTCAGCAGCCAACAGCCTCTGCATTCACCACACCTCATAAAAAGAGAAGCTTTCTAATTAGGGCAGAGAGGAGGGTTTGTCTATGGAGTGTACATGTAGGTGCTAAGAAGGCAGTTTGATGCAATGTCCATTTGCCTGGACAACTGGGAGGTAAGTTCCCTGCTAGGGCCTATGGCCTCCCTATTCTTGAATTGTTGACCATCTGTGTATTGCCAGGCTTAAAACCTCTCCCTGGAAGCACACTTCAATCCAATTAGAAGCAGTTGGTTGCCCTATAACAGTATTGCAACAGTGGGCATATATCTTGCTGGTCAGTGGCTATCATACTTTACAGAATTCACAGCTGGGTAGGTAACACTCCCGATGCCTCTTCTTCCTCGGCAGCCTTCATAGTGCTTTATATATAAATCGCACATTTAAAAGCTTGACATTAATAAAAATATAATAATCCCACTTCATATAAACAAGAAATAAATTGGTCCTTCAGCCATTCTATAAAATTGGATAGATCATGATTGACATTTGACAGGATCAGTAGGAGGAAGCTGAGCTTGTATCAAAATAAAATACCCAGTGTATACACTTGAGGACTGGGGCAATGCCCCTTGAGTTGTCCAAGATCTGCATACCCAAATTAAGCCAATGTCAGATTCTACCTTAAGGTTTAATGAGTTCTCAGCCCTATGGTTCTCAGGTATCTCAGGTTTAAAAAAAAAAAATTGTCCCTCTGTTCTGAGGTTCTTATCTTCGGATTAGATATCAGAGTCTGCTGTATGTTTTGGTTGTTCGTCTGTTTGTTTTTTATGATGTGATGCACGAAGTAGTGGTGTCTGCCAAAGAACGATCTTTCTTTCTCCAGGGCCAGACTTTCTCCTGTGTGCCTGAGATCATGCAAGTTGAGACTACCATCCCTGGATAGGCAGGACGCAAGTCCCCATTCAACCTTTGTTTTCAGGAAATAGAACTTCAGTCCTCACTAGCCCTGGGTCCTTGAGATTTCCGGTCACACTGAAAGGATGGAAGTCTCAGAGAGACCAAATGAGGCCCCTGCCCTCACCAGCAAACCTCCAAACAGTGGGGGGGACACTTGAGGAGATATGAGGAGGGAAATAATTTCTACCCCAACCTACTGCCTGCCCCAGACTCTGGCTGCCTGAGACCAAAACTCCTGCAAAGGGTCACAGTTGCGTTTCTGGGAGAATCTTACAATCTGATGAAGAAAGTGATGGCTAAAACAGTACCTTGACTTGCTTTTGACCTCTTTGGACCCGTATGGTTTTGTCTTATCAGCCTGTAGGTTTATACAGTGCACCTCACAAACCATTTTCTACTCATATTTACTGAAGAAACTTCCTTAGGCACTTTTTACTTAACCGTTTAAATCCTTTGAACCATGGGACTTGGAAGCTACCTAAAGCATGCACATACGGCTATTAAGACACTTAAAAGGCATTTCTTGAGAAACCTAACACACCCTTCTTAAGTGTGCACAGCTGTCCTTTCCCTGCCCCTCCCCCATGCCTGTGCTGAAAACTATATTAAACCTTTTCTTAATAAGCTCCAACTCTGCTTTGAAAATTAGCTAATTAGGAAACAGCAGTTTGTGGCCTCAGAAAGTATTTTTAAAAAAGCAGTTATAGGTGAATGATAAAACATTATTAAGGAGGGAGAAAGCATACATATGTACTCATTGCAAATGGTAAAAGTACTTTTCACAAAGTGATGCATGAGTAAGGGTCCAGTGAACATTCCAGAAAAGGAGAGCTGTGGGATACTCGAGGCTCCTTACAAATTGGGCTGGTGGGCTGCAGCTTTACTGAAGAGTAGCATGCCTGAAGCTCGGTCCTGGAGAGTTGTGTAACACACCAAATGTTTGGCTAGACAGAGGAGACACACGATTGCTTTTAATAAACTGTGGGCCCATGTTCTGGGTTCAGAGAGTCAATATGTTCACGGAATGCGTTCTGCCAGTAACGTCAGTCCCTGTGGACAATGATGCTGGCTCCTCTGCCTATGAGTCTCTTTTCCCAGGCCAAACACACACTGTGACCGGAAGTCTCAAGGGGTGAGTTAGGACAGCCCACTTGCTGGAACTGGGATGTGTTTGTGGAGCTGGTAAAGCACCTGTGCCCACCCATGACTGGACGCGGTTATTGGCTCCTCATTTTTCCAAGCGGCGAACTAGTTCACAGATGTGGCTGCAGGGGAAGAAAGCGCTCAGGGTTTATGCAGTGAATCTGTTCTGAAGAAACTGTTATGCTCCACTGAGGAAATGCCATCGTTATTTTGGTATTCCATTAATGTTGGAAATTTTTTATTATTTGCAAAGCTGACCAAATGCTTTTTTTTTTAATCCACAAATAAACATCACATTCCTGTTTAATATGTCGAATATTATTGGCCTTTGAAAAAAATAAAAGAACAGGCAGGTCATTCCTGTTGCCACCCCGCAGCTTTGAGACCTTTCCGGTATCAACAAGTTTAACACAGAACACATCTATCCTGTCCTTGGTGGAATGTCTACTTCCAAACGTTGAGTCTGCGGGAAGGTCCCTTCTACTCCTTACATGCTTGAAGTGGTAGCAAAGAATTGGCAGTGACCAGATATTACTAAGGGACATTTCACAATCTGTCTCTCTGTGGCAATCAAGACCTTCCCACCTCATAAAAACTACCACTGGGTCTCTTAAAATGAAGCCTTTTCAGAGATGGGTAAATACAGGAGAGGATGGCTGGGTTCTTTCTTTATTCCTCTTGCCTGAGGAAATAGCTCTTTCTCGGAAAACTCAAGACAATGAAATATAAATTGGTTGGCTGTTTGTTTTGCTTTTCCATATACATGAAATCTGTGTCACTCGGAAAACTGAAAGAATGTTAGGAGTGACTGATTGACTGAGGACTCCTTCTAGTTCATCTGAGGGAGTGATGGGGCCGATGGAGTGACTCTCAGATTCTATTCCTAGCTACCTTCTGTTGAAATCCTAGTCGCCACACATCCTTCTGCCTGCTGAGTGTGTGACAATGACATTTGCTACCCTAGATGTCCCCAGATCAAAACTGTGTGACGAACAAGGGTGCAGACCAGGTAGACGGAGTGAAGCAGGTACACGTGATAGGAAAACATTCTCAACATTCTTGTACCAACCTACCCTCGCTGCAGCTCCTCCGCGTTCTGTAGCCTGTTGCTCTGCGTTCAGCTCTTGCTACTGCGTAAAAGGTTTACTGCTCCTGGAATCCAAGATAACTGTAGTGTCTCTATTTCTCAAACTTGTCTCACATTAGTTCCATGTAGTAGGACTTGCCATGAAAATGGAAATGCCCTACAACACACCGAATAATACAGTAACCATTAGTCATGTGTGAGTAATCAGCATTTTGAAATGAAGTGTCACGTTTCATTTTAATTAGTTTACATTTATATTGAAATAGCTGGATGTGGCTGATGCTTATGTTATACTGGGTAGCATAGCTTCCAAAAACAGAGTTGACTGACCTGTTCATATGTGCTTATCACAGATACAGATTTCTTTCACTGGCAGCTAAAACAAAATTCCTACTTCTTTATGTCTAATATACTATGTGTCCACGTGCATGAGTCTTATCATATAAACTAAGCCTGCCAGTCTTGTATTTCTCAACCATTTTCTTTTACATTTATTTAAGCATATGCATATGTATTCATTAAATGCCAGTACTGACTATAAATTAGCAAATCTCATGCTGAAGCATTGATGCCCTTGTAAAGTAGTCAAAATATTCAGTTTATCTAAATCACTGGTTCTCAGCCTTCCTAATGCTGCCACCCTTTAATACAAGTCCTCATGTTGTGGTGACCTCCAACCATAAAATTATTTCATTGCTGGTTCATTGCTGTAATTTTGCTACTGTTATGAATCATAATGTAAAAATCTTGTAAAAAAGATATCTGATATGTGCCCCCCCCCCAAAGGGGTAGAACCCACAGGTGGGGAACCATTGACCTAAGTCATGCTTTTGAAATAATTTTGATTACTGAATTTTAGGGTACTCCACCATAGGGTATATAATTTCATCAGTCAGTTTTATTCAGCAGAATGTTTTGTCTGTGAGATGGCAGGGTTTCTTTTCTCAAATAGATTATGCTTATGTCACTGGGGTCTCATGGGTCCCACTGTCCCCTGTGGTACAAAGGGCAACCCCAAACCCTTGCTCCTATCCTCTCAGGAGGGCTTTTCTCATCCTCAGAGCATAGGCTCTGTTTCACAATGTATATTTACCTCCTACATTCCTTCCTCTCAAGTGTTTATTACAAATGCTAATCTTCAACAGCTGGACTTTATTTTTGTGGCGAGTGCATTTAATCGATTCTAGGAACACTTCCCTTAACCAAAAGTCTGTTTTCTTTGAGCCAAGGCCTGACACAATATTTCCTCTCTCAAACACTCCTTTGTATAGTTGTTTGCTTGTTTTCCATTTACATTTTTCCCATGTTTGGCTCCAGTCCTCTTGGTTTTCTACATGAAAATGTAGTTCTTGGATTCACATGTTGATATGTGCATGCATTCATTGCTGGGCACAGCAGTTCTGCTTGTATGTGTGTGTGTGTTTTCCTCCACTTGTGAGGCCACATGCTGCTGCACTCTGAGTTCTGTTGGGCAAAAAGAGTTCTGAAAAAAAAAAAGCATTCTTTATCAGACTGGCTAGCAATTTACTTCATTTTAGTCCTTCATTCTCAGTAGAGTCTCAGTCTATGCTGGTTTCTGTCCTTAGCACCTTTACCTTGAAAATTCTAGATTACAATGCTGCAGCAAGCTCTAATTTGTTCATCCATGATATGCCATACTTAGCTCCTGAAATCACAAATATATTTATTACTGATTTAAAATTTGAAAGTGGCACAATCATATGAATGAAAATACAAACAAATCCATGACTCTAATGAAGTCATACTTTCTTTCTATGGGCATATTTGCACAGTATTATAGTAATGATAGCCACACATTTTAGGGTCTTTCTTTAGAATCAACTTTTTATTAGAAGATTTTTTTTTTTCATACATTGTGCCAGAGTTTTCATAACTTTCCTTTCTTATAACTACCATCTTCCCAGTTAGGGAATAATTCTGAAATTGGGAAGAGCAAATATGGTGGTCTGCATGAGAATGTCCTCTCTGGGCTCATGGCTTTGAACACTTGGTCCTCAGTTGGAGTAGTCTAAGAGGCCACGCCCTGCTGAGGGAAGTACTTCACTGAGGGCAGCCTTTGAGGTTTCAAAGCTTTGTGCTATTTTCACCTTCTCTCTGCTTTGTGCTTGGGGCAAAGGACATGAGCTCTGGTATCCTGCTGTAGCTGGCACGCCTGCCTCTTGCTGTCATGCTTCTCCACTGTGACAGACTCTTATCCCCCGGAACCCAGAAGCCCATTCTTATCCCTCAGGGACCAGAAGCACAAATACACTTTCTCCTCTTATGTTGCCTTTTATCACATCAACAGAAAAGTAACTATTACAGTAGGCCTCTTGAGGAAGACAGAGGCTGCTTCATCTCAGGGGGACTTATTAAGGAGTTAGGCTCCAGAATCTTACACTCACACAAAACTTCTACTAAGTCAGAGGTCCTCAGTTCAAGAATTTGTAAAAAGGATTTTCATGCACCACGGGGAAGGGGTGGTTTTACGGAGGAGTTTATAGGATTTTAGATGAGAGTTTAAGACAAAGCAAGCAAGTGGAGCCCGGGTATACCAGGAGCTGTTTTATTCTTGTAGATAAACTACATGAACTCATAGATGAACCCCCTTCTTGGGGTTACTGAGGCATTTATGGGTTGAGATAAGGGTGTTTGGCTGGTCGTGCCACAAGCTATGCATTCAGCCCACCCACGAGGTGTCCAGAAGCCTCTTAGTTTTGATTACATTTTCCTATATGACTTTGCAGGCAGCTGTGCTCATCCACCCAGTAGAAAAGAATAAAGATAAGAACCCAGAGCAGAAACCAGAATTAACTTCTGGCGTTTCTTGCCTCTGGCTTTTGGCCAAGGACAAAAATCAAGGTCCTTCAACTCCAAACTGCCTAAGCAGTTTCTATCTCCTATTTTCAGCATTCATGGTTTGTTTCTGATTAGGCCCTTCTAAAGTACTGTCTTGCCACTATATCTTCGAGTGGTGGAAAGCAGAAGTAAATGCCTTTAGGCTTCTTTTAAAAACTTATGCATGTTTATGTGTGCATGTGCCTGCATGTTAGTATAGTGGCTGTGTGTTCAGGTACTCCCAGAGCCCAGAAGAGGAGGTCAGAGCCCCCTGGAAGTGGAGTTGCAGTCAATTGTGAACTGCTGCACTTGGGTGTTAGAATCAAAACTTAGTTATTCTAGAATAGCAGGAAGTGCTCATAGTTGTTGGGCTGCCTTTCCCAGCCCTAGGCCTATTCATAATGGCATTGAGTCCACTGAGTGAGAACTCTGCTTGCCCAAAGTGCCCCACTCCTCTGTTCCTTGGGTTAGGACTTCAATGCCTGAGTGGGTGAGGGTACAGACATTTGGTCTGTATCACCAGAAGAGACACTGCCTCTGCCTTGACAGCATCTAATCAATGTCCTCACAAAGGAGGAGTTAGCAAAACCATAGGGCATGGGAGAGAAAGATGGGTCAGGAAGAAAAGGAAGCAAATCCATGTCCAAGGAGGAAGAGTGTGCTGGGGAGGAGACCATGTATAGGAAACGTGAAGCTTTCCTGTGCTTTAACACTCATCAGTTACCATCATTTGTTAGTCGTCCTTGGTCAGCTGATGGATGGTTAAGTTTATTGAATACGATTCCTTTACAGCGAAAGTCAGGTTATTTCAATACACAGCAATGCATTAGTGACTGGTTTAAGTATATATTCTCAATACAAGATGATACAACTTGGGGCTGGAGAGATGGCTCAGTGGTTAAGAACACCGCCTGCTCTTCCAGAGGTCCTGAGTTCAATTCCCAGCAACCACATGGTGGCTCACAACCATCTATAATGTGATCTGATACCCACTTCTGCAGATAAAGCACTCATATGCAATAAATAAAATAAATAAATCTTTAAAAAAAAAAGATGATACAACTTAGGCTATTTTAATAGCCAGGGATTCAAGAAGAAGGCATTTATGCTTGTAACTACTTTTTAGGCCATATGCAATGATTTTAGAAAAATACTCAAGAGATCCGTGCAAATAGATCTCCCAGAATTCTTTTTTGAAGGCTAAAATTCCCATGGTTGATTCTTTGGCTTAGGGTACAGAAAACCCTTGACAGTCTGTGAATTTGACATTGAAAAGGGTAATGTGCTAAACACCTCTCATTTGTGAACACATGTGAAAGCTGTTCCTTAGAGGATGGATCTCACTGGAGTTTCCTGGATGATAAAGTCTGACATGGATATGGTCCCTACTAAAGTTTCTACTTAGAAAGCAAAGCATGGTGCTAGGCCTATGAAGACTGGGAAAATGGAAAGGTACCATAGAAAAGAGGTATTGCTTACAATAATTGGAGAATGGGGCTCATTTGTGGTATTCTTGTCTTTTTTGTTTTGATTTACATTTTTGTTTTGTTTTTGAGAGAAAGAACATGAAGCTGGGTGGGCAGGGATGTGGGAAAGGTCTGGAAGGAGTTTGGGGAAGGGAAATAATATTATTAAAAATCTCTCTGAAAAAAATTTAACTTTAAAAGCATAAAAAAGAAATCAGAGCAGATGGAAATTAAATATCTATTCTTATAGAATATATAGCCTCAAAAAAAAAGCTGGTGAGTGGCTTGAAATATTATGTGCAGGTGTTTTTCTGCCAATAAATAGTTGTTCTAGAGGAAAACAGAAAACACCTATGAGAAAATATTCTTGCCGAATATCAAATGTTTTCTATTGTTGTTGTATAAGCCAACATGGCTGTGCTTCCCCCTATGCTCTTTCTTTGGCTATTAGCATTAACAGACTCACTCAGTACTTGAGGAGGTCATGAAGCGCTGCTCCAGCTAGGAGAGAAAGCAATCAATGTGGTTGCCAGCACCAAAACAAGGTGGACTTCTATTTTAACTTCTATTTGACTCTAGAAATCATGTTAACCAGTATTTGCAGGCTGATCATGTGACATTTACAGCTGGTTAATTCAGTTCTGTAGCTGCTGCTTGTCTCTGGAGAAATACTCTGCTCCTCCTTCCGCCGAACATATCATACCCACTCTACTTCCACTCCTGCCTTAACCTGCGGCTTGATTTGGACAAGAACAGAAGGAAAGTATGAAGCGCTGGGTACCAGGAACTGCAATGAGATGGACTCACTTTGACCTGAACCCATTCAGCAACCATTGGGAAATACAGAACCATCTGGACTACTGACTAAATAAAAATAACGTCTTCGAGTAGTCACAGCCAGAGGAAAACAGACAATCGCAAATAAGTGTTCATCTGGGTGCATTCCATCTGCTTTGTAGATAAGCCAGAAATCTTCAACATCTGCCAAAGTAGTCCCTAGAGTTCCCAGGAAATGCTCGCTGTCTTTTGCAGCCAATTTTTTCCCTCAAAATCACTGTTGCCATGATAATGAACAAAGCAGATGCTCTTTCAGTAATATAGCCCAGAGTTGTCCACGCCATCACACTTGCTATTCCTAAGACAAAATAGCAATACCATATACCAAGGGCAATGGTATCTAGACAAAAAGTTATACTGTCACTTTTAATAAAAATATCCGTTTATATTGCCATAGAAGAATTTAGCATGAATATAGCAGTGCTGTGTAATTTCACAGACCTCCTTCACTTTATTTTAATTATTATGTTCACTGTCTTCCCCCTCTCCACTGAGCTCAAGTATAATGTCATGGCAGCTAGGTCAGAGTGCCTGCAGAAGTGGGCCTATGCTCAACAATCTTTACTTTGTCTTGATCTCCAGTGTGCCAAATAAACCCACACAAGCAGAAGATTCTTTCTTCCCTTCAGATTACTCACCTATGAAACGTTTTCTCAGGCTTCTTGCACACAAATGAATGGACTCAGAATAACATTTCAGTAGATGCATCTTCTTGGGATGATCGTTACTCAAGCCCTTGTTGGGTGCTCCTCTACAAAATACTTTTGAAGAGTTCTAGAAGGCTTTACTATTACTATTATTAGGTTATTCCTAGTAGAATGTGACTAACCAGAATCTGTTGACCAAAATGAAAGAAGGTGCTGAACTAAATAGAAAAGAGCCAGACTGCGTTGGAAGAAGAGAAAAGACTTCCGGTGTGGAGTCAGTATAGAGTTTTCGTAGAGTGCTATATTCTATTGGGGGAATTAGCATCATTATAAAGAGGAGGAATTATGTCCTAGTGGAAACTAAACAACTGAAGCTGCTGCTAAAACATAATCAGTTTTTTTTTAAATCATGATTATGCAACCATCCAGACTCAGCTGACTGACTAGTGAATATGAAGAAGCTCCTGTTCCCCAGTGCATTTTTCATTTGCCTTTATCGTCATCTATTCTTTTATCCGATTGGATGCTCATCATAGAATGGTGGGAGCTTGAGCGTCTATGGTGACCCTAGGAAGAAGCCATGTGATGGCAGAGCAACAAGATGCAAGATATAAAGCTTAAGAGTCTAATCCTATGCCACTACATCTCTATCCTGAATTGTTTGCACTCCAACTATTAGAAGTTTAGATATGCTTCTAACTTAAGCTATTGATATTTGTTTTTGCAGATGATAAAGTTGTAGCCTAACTCGTGAAACTGAGAAAACTGAGAAAGTAGATCTAAAACTACCAAGAATTTGGACAGAACTGTATATTTATTCTTTGTGGGTAAAATACATTCAAAACAATTTTAAGTGTATTTTTGGCAAAGTTGAATACCCTACTGTTTGCTCAGTATTGGAAGAAACAAATGTTGTACTTAAAATGCATGTTAGCTAACTTGTATCACAGAATTTGCAATTCTGTAGCCCATGTCTTCAATATTAAATATCAAAAGATACCCTTTGGGTGTCAATAACTTTCACTAGATTCCTATGTTCTCAAGAAATCTTTTTCCAGAAACACACAAATGTTTTCTGATCCTGTTAGGCCCCAAGACACAGAATTGCCATTCCTCGGGCCCAGTAAGAGGTGTTCATAACATTTGCTACTTGGTCAGCAAATTACAAACTTAGTTTTGATCTGATCAACTTAGTTCTTGTGATAGATAAGAATTGCTGGTAATGTGGCAACTGGTGATTTAAAGTATATTAAATTTATTCTATCAAATGTCTATTCTATTCTATTAAACATCATTCTGTTAAATAATATACTATTAAATATTATATTCTATTATGCAATTAAAACAAAAATTAGAATGAAGTGATTCCCTTAAAAAAATAAAACAAGACATCTAGAAACGGGAGTTACAAGATTATGACTTCAGTGATAGGATAGCATCAGCAAAGACCTAGGGACTTTCTGTTCTCCGATGACCTCACTGTTCCTGCTTCCACTATGTCTCACACTGACACAGGCCCCTGCTCAAGTCCTTCTTCAGCCCTGTTCCAAAGACAGAAGTTGGAGAGGAGGATGAAAAGCAGATTTATCCCCCATGTTTCTATACAGCAGGTTTTGCTGGAGTCTTAATATGCTATTACCCAAGCTGTGACCCTGAAGATCTCAGAACCCACTATCACCTGTAATCTTATGACAATGCAATGTTCCAGGCCTGACCCCAATTGACTAGTCATATTTTGCATTTTATTAAGACTCCCATGTAATTCCTATACTCAGTAAAGTTTGGAAGTACGCACTATACTTATATTTTTCTAAGTACTTTAGTTAGTTAGACGCTGGATACGGGACTACCCTGGGATGGAAGAGAAGATGGGAAAGTAATCTTTCTTGGCCTCTTCAATGGAAACCAGAAAGAGCACACAAGACGGAGTGGCTCTTGGGTAAGTTGTTTACAGAGTCTGACGTGGTATTTTTCCATGGACAGAGTCGTATCACACAGCACGCTCCCTGCCCTTGGATCTTGCCTGCTGTGACTCTGTGCCTTTCATGCTGCCCGGAGAATGAAGCCTGGTCTTAGGAGCAATATTTTCAAGAGAAGTTTGAGACTTTAGTCTTGTGGTTTTGGAAAGGTTTCTCAATTTTATAATCTTGAGGTTTAAGAGTGCTGTCTGACTCAGGGGAATTCAAAGGAAAAACATTAAAGCTGGCAGGAATTGAAGAGAAGGTGAAGCTTGTAAAATAGCAGGTCTCTTTTTAGTTCCGGTTGGTATGATTTTTTTTTTTCCTTACACTGGAAGAGCTAATACAATTTATTCTCATGTACATTTTTCCCTTTTGCTATGCATTAGTTCTAGGGATTTATGGGAAAAGCTTACTAAGACATATGAAATATGAAATAACTGTTTCAGAGGAGTTTAGACTGACTTTTAAAGTGAGAATTGCACTGATTCACAGTGCAACCATTAATAAACTAAGTCTTGAGGGTTTCATAAAGTAAAATTGTGACAAGCTTTCCAATTATATAGAGTAATAAAACATAATGGTAAATGGGATGAAAAATAATGAAGAGGGAAAAATGCGTAGTACCTGATCTTGGGCCAATGAGATTTTAAGCTCCAGTTTGAGTCCGTTTAGTTGACCTGATGACTGACTCTCAGTTACATTCGCACAGGTACTTAGTGTATTCCTAGGACATGGTCAGTTCTACTGGCTAGTCAAAGGCACTTTGAAGATCAAATATGGCCTCCATTTTCTTTCACCTCTGGAAAATATGTCTTCTCAATATACCTACTTCATTATAGCCATACCAATGTGACATGAAATCAATTGTTGCCTTACTGAGTGGGTGGGAGGCCAAAAGACACTGTCATATTTATGGGGGAGGTGTGTGTGTGGCGGGATCAGAAAAGCCTTCAATATCGAAACATGCTTGTCTTCAGAAACACTGCTAACATACATGACGTGTGTTCCTAAGCCGAACATGTAGCTAGAGTGGCAGTTTGCAGGAGAACCACACAGCAGGGGACAAGACACCCTTTACACTGTTAGTCATGTTTTGGGTGCACATAGTTCCCATGGAATTGGCTGGGAGGCCCCTGCTGAGATCGGCTGGCAGACTGTAGTGCCCACTAAAACAACTGTGGCTTTCAATAAAAGCTCATGCCATGCGAGCCAAAGCAAATTTGTGAAAATTGCCCACTTTCAGGCAACCCGGACAAAACCTTAGGAGGGCTAGAGTCACTATTTAAAGGCCTCTTTAAAAGCCAAGTGAAATGTACCCCTGGTTTATTTGGGTACTGGTTCTTGTAAATGGCAAAGCCACAATGGGCCAATTTGCGATTCATACCTACAACCTGGATTGAGCTCAGATTGATCTGGCCAGTAGAAACAAGGAGAGTCCTTGGCCCTTTTCTTTGAGATCCTACCTTGAGATTTCATAGATTTGGAGAAATTTGATCTTAAATGTAAAGACCGGGTCATTAATTGGTGATTTGGAAGGAGTCTCATTTGTATATTTTAGATAATGTTTGTTGGACTAAAGAAAAATAATATTTACAGAAATGGAGGAAGCAGATTGGACTATAAACCTTAACTCAATATGGTTCCCTTTTTTTTTTTTCTTTTTGGTGTTTGCATTTAAGAGTCTCATTGTGTCTGTTCAGTCTAGTCCTAAATCAGGATGTCACCACTCAATTCTGGCACAGGTACCTGGTAATGAGGATGCAAGGTACATGGAACAATTTCTGTCTCCCTGAGTCACCAAATGTTCCTTCAACAGCACAAATGTGTCATGTGTTTTGTCATGTCTGGTCTTGAGCAACAGAAGCTGTGGTATCCACCACTGGGGGGTAGAGGTGGGCAGGAGCTGTTCCTCAGGATATGGGACAATAATTATACATAGATATTTACCCATAACTTCATAAATTTATCTGGAAAGCCACAGAAGAACTGACTATTGAAATGGAGGCAGGAGCTAGTGAATAAAAGTGAAAGGGAACTTATTGTTATTATTTTAAAGTTTGCAACATGAATGTGTGGATGCCTTGCTGGGTGGATGAATATGCAGATATGGATAGATAATACACCCCAGAAAAAAATGATAGCAAGACAGAGAAAAAAAAAACCACATTTTTGTCTGTCTGTTTTCAACTAGGTGGATAATTTTCTCCCTCTAGATTTTAGCTGTCTTTTTCCTAAAATAAGGTGAAGAAAATGCAAAACATCTAATATTTCTTAAAATAATAACTCCATAATTATAGAAAGATATCTTTTTAGCGAAGGCTAAGGCTGGAGAGAGAGAATATACCAATGATAATGTAAAATATCAGCCATACCTCTCTAGCAAAAAAAAAAAAAAAAGTTAAAAATCTCACATTGAAAGAAAAGAGGAAGCAAAGAGGAAGAGAGAAGTGTGGTTGGGTAGAAGCTGTAGAAGCTGGGCGAGATGGGTTGTTCAGGCCAGGAGGGTGTAATAAATAGGGCATATGCTAGAATAGAATCAGTGAAGATGAGGTTCACTGGCTGGAATCATCACCTTGTAAGAAGCCCCTGTCATGTTCTGCTTTAAGTGGATACTAACTGACTTGGGTGAGGTTGCCTTAAGGAACCCAGCTGACCTTATCGTCCCTCTTTTCTGAACTTTGGCTCTGGTCTTTCACCTCACAGTCTAAGTTGCAGCCAACCCCTACCTCCACTGATACCCGCTCTAATGATTCCATTGCAGCTGCCGTAGGAACGAGTGGCTTCTGTTTTGTGGCCTATACTTTCTCAAACTGTCCAGAGTGTTTCAAAAGTGATTTTCCTGCCAGTCACACTCTTAGTCACCTACACTTCTATGCCTGTAGCTCATATGCTTGAGGCGGATGATGTTAAAAAGAATATAGGGCAAAAAATGAGCCTCCTGGGACCATCATTCATATGTCAAGGTGTCCTCATGAAGGAGGTAGAAATAAGTGTGAACTGTACAAACTCTCTGTGCCTGCTGTTTCATATGCAGTGAAAGCCCTTAGATCCTTGCTCTGTGTTTGGAAAGAGCCTGTTGGCTCATCATATTTTAGAAACAAATCATTCTTGCTTACAGCCCACTTCATGGGTAGTCCAGAGCACAATGCTCAACACTGGCACTATTACCGCTTTTAGACTAGATAAATCTTTTTGCTCAGGACTGAAGTGAACTTTTTAAGATATTTGGCAGTACCTCTGGTTTCTAGCCATGAGAAACACTCCCCATGCTAAATGTAACAATACAAAATATCTCTAGGGCTAGACATTACCAAGCGTCCCCAGAGGTAGAGGAATCATTGCCACTAGGTCAAAACTGATGGAGGATGATTTTTCCGAAAAAATATCACTTAGGCTCACATAAAGCTTTGTGGGTGTTTGGGCAACATTAGCTTTTTCTGGCATCCTCATCCCTGTAAGTGACAAGATTCCCCATCTGGCTGCATTAAGCAGCTGGCTCGAGCCAGGGGCACACAGTACAGGTTTCCACATAAGTTAACTTAAGGTGTTAGAGGAGTCCAACATGGCATCTATATATATGGCAACCAAGCTTATTCTTGCTAACACAAACCTTCTGCCTCTTAAAGCTTTCCTATGTGATTCTTGGAACCTATTTGGCATCTTATCATAGAAATTTGAGAAACCAGAAAGTGGAGAGAGACAGAAAACCATGGCAAATGGAGGTCCTAGTCACACACTGCCTGGGGTGTGACTGCCACCACTAACCTACTGCCACTCTCTCCTCTCCGAAATGATGACACCAGGATCTATGACTGCAAGCTAGGGGTTGGCTATTTTACTTCTCAGATGGAACACATGGATCCCATCCTGAGTTAAATCTGAGGAATTTTGACTCACCCCAGCCCATACACTGGAATGGAAGAGAATGATTTTTAGTGGGTAAAGGGGTGACAATATGAAGATTCTGAAACCTGCTGCAGGGCAGGAATAGGATAAATTCAGGAGTGGACTGACTGACTCAAGAGGTCATTGATGAGGTTATAGGAGAATGTTTCAGTGTGAGAAAGGAATAAAAACAGTATGATGGTAGAGAGATGGATAAAAATGAAGGAAATAGCAGAGGTGTGAGACACAGTAGCTTGGACCAATCTTTCTTTGGAAGACAACCGGAGTGTGTATTCATTGCAGAGGTTTTTCTTGTTCTTTGATAATAAAAAATTTTGTAAGAAATACACCAAAGCAAATATCTCTGAAATTACAAATAAAGTATAATGTTACATATGTCATAATCCCAGACACAGCCTAAGGCCATTAATGTTAATAAATAATGAACAAAATTACTTAAAAGTCAGTGCTTTAAAACTAGCAAGGTCACTGAAAGCAGAGATGCAGCCCTAGTGTGGATTTTACTTTTCAAGAGGAGACACCCAAATCTGGTAAAGAGAAAGGAGCTGCAGAGAAATTAAAAGTGCTCCAGAGGAGGGGATAAATACCAGAGATATGAGACATCTCTTTCGCTGAGAATAGTTGGAAAATGAACACAAGATGGAATTGTCTAACAACACACTGTCTTCAATAAGAAATTGATATAGCTGGCTGGTCTGTAGGTCGTGATCTCAACTGATTGTCCATAGTCAGTTACAGATTGACCCTGTTCTACGCTTTCTCCCTCCTCACTATTGCACTTAGCTAGAAAGGAAAGAAGAAAAAAACTGAAATGTCCATAATATACCACTGAAAAATCAGGATATTGCATTGTCACCGACCATCAACACTAATTTAAACCAGCTTTGAAATCTTTGGGTAATAAACTTACAGATATGTATATATTGAACCGTCACTGTTTATATGCCATAATGCTTCAGACATGCCAGATGTCAGAAGAGAGGCAAAATATTTGAAAAAGTCCATATTATATTAAGTACTGACTGAGACTTAACATTTTATATCTTCTGTCATCTTCAACTGGTCATTATTACCTTTAAAAGCTGGTACTAGAACATGTACATTTGGCTAAGGGACAAATACATGTATTCATTTTGTACAAGTGTTGTGTTTGGTTGTGATTTAAGGGAGCTGGAAAAGGGCTGGGGGAGCTAAGTCGATAATTGCCAGGATGAAAGGAAAGCCAGAACTGCTTAGACTCAAAGCAAACATTGAAAACCTAGAATAGCTGTTCCTTGAAACACTCGGTTTTATAACATGATGTATACAAAGCACATAATTATCACCATACACTAAGTATAATACTGAAGAAATAGCCAACTGGCAATGGAAAGAAAGAGCCAATCCTTCTATATAAGGTGAGAGAAAGGCTTAAGTGGGTGTGGGAATGTGCTGGCCATGGGAGGGAAGATGGGGTAAGGAGGTTAACCAAAACCAATGAGGTATAAAAAAGCCGTATAAAAGTCTACTACTGTGTAAGTGATTTAAAAACATGTTAACGGTAAAGTATGGATACAAGGTCAGGTGGGTAGGGGACAGGGGCATGGATTTTGGAAAACGTGAGGGTAATATGATCAAATATAATGTATGAAATTCTCAAAGAATTAATAAAAAATCTAATAGCTGTGAAATCTTCAAGCTACAACACCAACCAATAATCAAGATGTGCCCTGGTGCAATAGTGACATGACTGTTAAAGGATAACCACATGAATTCTTACTGGACTTCAGGTCCTTTTCCTGTGAGGGAATTCATGTTGGGCATGGGAAAACTTGTTAAAAGCCCATAGCTGGGTAGTTCCTAGGTCCTAGAGGGGAATTTACTACTGTTGCTTTGCTAAATGTACATGGTGTCAAATTGCTTTTTATTTCATTTTTAAAATGTATTATAATTTATTCATACTACATCCCGGTTGTTATCCCCTCACTAGAAACATCGTTTTCACCCTCCCTCCCTCTTCCACCCTATTCCCCTCCCCTAGACCTCTGACAGGGGGACCCATCTCCTCCACCCTCTGACCACAGCTCAATGTTTATGATTATACTCACAGACTACTGCTATTCTCAACACTGGTCTGAGAAGCTTCTGCCTACGGTCGCTCGGAGTTAAATAGCCTGCAATATATCTTCAGGTGCTGTGAAACCCAGCCAGCAGAAAGGACGCTTACAGCTCAGTTTCAGCTTGATTTGTCTATGTCTTGCAACTCATAACTGGTCAAAAATGCTGAGAACGAGTGACTGTTGAGTGTTCAGCACTAAACACAACAAGTATATCACCCTTCCCAAGGATCAGGGAGCATCTTATATGTAAGGACTGGATGGAGTGGAATGACATGACATGTTTCCTCTCTGACACTACACAGCTGTTGCACCTGTGAACCCACAGCAGTTAGATGCACAAGACTGAGCTCATCAATATTCAATCAGGGATGGGAGAGGCTCATGAGACCACACCCTTCCACAAGGAAGTATAGGCAGTTAATGGTTGTTCAGAAAAAAAGCAATCATTCCTGAGCGGTGTAGCCAGTGGTGAGTGGTTAATTTCCCTTGCTTAAGTAACCCTCCATGTTCACATGAACAATTCTAATTAAATGCAGTTGGGCACACACTCAGAAACATGAAAGTAGAAAGGGAACTTGTTGGAAAGAATCAGTTCAGTGGTATAGGAAGGGGTAAAACGGGTAATGTAGTAGAAGCTTTGGTTTCTTTAAAAACTCCATCATGCTATTTAACCATGTTTTGTTTTCATCTCAAGTGTGGGATATGGGACTGCCATAGCTTGTCCACAGCTGATGATTGCCTTGTGTGGGGCATGGTCTATGACAGCTGGAGTTAGCGGAATTCTGAGGACTCTGGGAGAATAAAACTATCAGCTCCCAGAGAGAGAAAAGAGGCTTGGAGGAAACAGATGGAGAAAGAAGGCTGCTGGTTCTGTTGGTTTGCTGCACATCCTGATGACTAAGATTGGTATTTTACCAAAGAGCCTGACGACCCTAACCAGCCTGAATTAAGCCTAAAGAGGTCTAAGTCCCTTGTCCCTTCTAACCTTCTTTCTCTCCTACCTAGGGTTGGCAGGGTTGGAAGGGAGGTAGAGGCATTAAGAAACCAAAATAAAACAGAGTTAAAAATAACACCTACAGGGTAATGGGAGACTATAATAAAAGTTGTACATGTACATATAGTATTATATATATATGTGTGTGTGTGTGTGTGTGTGTGTGTGTGTGTGTGTGTGTGAAAATAACTAATTCAATAAAAAGTACATTGTTTACTTATTTATTTATTTTTACATATACATTTATATTATTATATATATAAACAGTAAACTTCCTACAGCAAGAAGAATGACAAAACAATCAGGAATTATATAAATGTTACATTCATACTGTTTTGGTTATTCTTATTTGGCAACCTTGAAGAAAACATCTTTCCTATCTTGGTGCATCTAAAATTCTGAATGTAAATCAATATTTACGATATCTCATCTCTATCAACTTAAAACATCTATCTAGACCTAAATACATCTTATCCCCCTAAACATCTAAGTTTAATTATAAAACTATCTGGTCTTCCAACAGAGACTTGAGAAGGAATAAAATTAACTATCTGACTATACAGGGAGTGCAGGTTAGCAGCTTCCAAAATGAGAACATGACAGAGACAGTTTGCTGCCTGAACAGTCATCCAAAACTCTATAACACTGAAGCATTATCTTCAGTCTTCTGGCCCAATGTATCTGACAGACATGTTTGTGGGGCAGGAACTATTGAGGAGTTCTTTCCCCTGTCTTGGCAGAATTATAAAAATGGTTTCTCTGTATAGCCTTGGCTATTCTGGAACTCACTCTGTAGACCAGACTGGCCACCAATTCATAGACATCCACCTGCCTGTGCCTTCAGAGTGCTGGGATTAAAGATGTGGACCATCAGTGCCCAGCAAAAGCAGACATTTAAAGAATAATCATATACTGTTATAAAAGTGCTGGATCTTTTGAAACAAAGCAAAAGCAATCTTTCTATCTGCCTTGGCAATGTTTTTATTATGTCAAACATAGAGCAAGAGATTCCTTTGATGGCTTTTTTTCATAGTCAGAATCTGAACTTAGGTCTCAGTTACCTAAACAAGAAAAGTTGTTTGTTTACATGTCTTATTGGTTTAAAAAAGCCAAACCAATAATTATCTTTTGCCCAAAGACAGCAGAATGTATAGATTAGGTACTACTCAGCTGGCCTTTTGGCCTGAGTTCTATCTCTATATAAAACTGCACAGAAGTATAGAAAAGATAGTGCAGTTATTTCTCCTTTTCAGATAAATCCACTTTTCTCTTGAACATAGATACGGGAAAACATTCTGTAATGTTTTGGGCAATTTAGAAAGAGTAACATGGTTCCTGTAGTTTCTTGATGACTTTTTCATACAATCACCTTGCTCATTAGTTCATCATCATTGCACTTTGACTTTATGTCATCTGTCATGCATTCCCTGTGGGAGCAACATGTCTTTGTGTGTATGTGAAGGGCAATGCTATCTTATTGGCCTGTGGTCCATGAAAGGGCCACAGGGCATAAGCAGATATGAGGTATATATGTAATACTAAAATATGACTAGGAGAACTTTTGACAAGGGTGGGAGTGATATCGAAAGTTCACTTGCAAAGCTCTGTCCCAAAGCAAGAACTCCTAGCATCCCGAGACTGCTGTATAAGACCAGATAAATGCCTTTTTCTGTTTTCCCCCCTAGATGTTTATATTTAAAGTGGCTCTTTCCTCCTTTCTAATCTATCATAGGATGTTTATTTGAAATGCTTTACATTTAGATATTTCAAAGTCCATATAGGTTTTAAAACTCCATGCAAAGGCTATATACATTATGATGAAATGTGTGTTTACTTTTCTTTTAGGTCAGACTTTTCGAATGGCAATCTGACAAGATCTTCTAAAAGGCCGCGTGAAGGTTAAGTCATTAGGTGAGAGAAAAGCATTCCCCTGAGATTTCCTTTGACTTAACCTTGCCCTCAATGGCAACTCCCTTAATTATCTCGAGCCTCAGTGTCTTTATCTACCAAAGAATTATACTACAGCCAGGCCTTGGGAGTGGTTACAGAATTTGAAATAATTGATGGAAAGTGGCTGGCACTCACTGTTTATGAGTTCGATAATAAAGATGAAGCAAATGTTAGAGTAAAACTGGAGGCTTGCCATGAGTTGGAGGCCAGCCCAGGCTATGAACTGAATTCAAAGCCAACCTCGGCTGCATATCAAGACCATAGCTCAGACGAAGAGAAAGAAGGGAAAGAAGGAAAAGGGAGAGGAGGAGGGGGAGGGGGAAGAGAAGAGAAAGAGGGAGGAGAGGAGGAGGGGGAGAAGGAAGGGGTGGGGGATAGGAAGACCACAGCGGAGTGGCGTAGGGAAAGGTTCCAGGCAGAACTTATTTCAACAGACCTCAGAAACATCTTATTTACATTTTGCTGCAAACATGGTGTGGGGCTGATCTGTGCACACCGAATAAAGCTCTTGCTTATCAGCAGCTGTGAGGGTAAAATCCAGGCTTTCATCAGTGAGGAGACATGAAGATTGTCAAAATTACCAGCAAGGAGAAGAAAGCATCTCTCCTGCTCTATAAGAATCACCGTGATTTATTCTTTTAATAAGAAAGGCTTAGGACGGCACACCAGCTGTGGTTTATGAGGGGGAAACGAGCCAGAATTCCTTGCGGCAGGGTCATTGCCACAAGGGGTCAGATCTGGGTGGAGGCTGGCATCAACCACATTGACAGAGCATGCTCAGGCATCACACAGTCTGTTGTAACTAGCTGGGCTTTTGGGTGAGATTGTGCCAAGCAATAGCAAGGGAGCCCAGCTCTCTCCACTGGTGTTGAGCACCTTGGGTTGAATGTCTGGGGCTGGGCAGAAGCAGCAGGTTTCTATTGAAGCTCTAGCTGGTTGCCCACTCAACACGTGTGAGTAGTTTAGCCATTGCTGTAAATCACAGCCGTTCTCCCAGTGTTATAAATAGGGATGCGTAAATATTTTGGACTCATCAGCCTCCAAGTATTCTTCAGATGTCTTGGGCTCACCCAAACAGAACACATCATTTGAGCACATTCTCCCTCACTTTTTTAAAAAAAAGAACTGTCTGTAATTTATGTGAAATAGAATCCATATGTTCCTGCCTCGTTTACACTTAAATAATCAAAAGGTTGTGTGTTGTAAGAGCTGCTTGCTGTCCAAGCTGTCTCTGAGCTTGCTAACCCTCCCCTACTCCCAGAAACACAAGTAGTTTGGTCCCTTTAAAAAAAAAAAAAAACAAAGAGAAAGAGAGAGAGGAGGAAAGAGGGAATAACCTAGCAAGGCCTGTTTTGCCAAGATGAAATAATCTTAAGTACCACAAAGTTCAATTTAGGCAGAAATGGCAAACCCAAGAATTTCAAATGAGCAGAACATGAGTGAAAACAAAGGTGCTTCTCCAACCATGTTCTAAAGCAGCTTCAGGAACACACACACACACACACATACACACACACACACACACACACACACACTCATGCATACACACACATTCATACACATACACACACATTCACACACGCTCACAAACACATACACAAACATTCACACACACATGTTCACACACACACACGCATACACACACATTTACAAATACACACACATTCATACACATACACATTCACACACACACAAACATACACACACACACACACACACACACACACACACACACACACACACACAGCTGGTAACTTGATGGCCATACCCTGTAGAGATGGAAAGAGTAGGCCTACAAACTTTAGCTCCCAGCTAACATCTGCTCCAGCCTGTCCTTCCTGGTTCCCTGAGAGTATCCATTCTGTCCAGTCCAGACACAGAATTTGCCCCATTTTAGCTTGAAAATGCAAGTTCTGTGGGGTGGTGCCCTGATGTCCTAACCTCACATTGCTTGTCATTTAGTCATCAGGGTCAAACAACCATGGTGCTGAGTATTTGTGTTTATTTGGAAATGTGTGTGCTTACTTGTCATGTAGTTCCTTTAGAAATAGCCTTTATCCCCTAATAGGGCCAACATACACACCTTGGGAAGTGTGAGAACTGCGTTAACTACAGACCTACGAATCAGCCAAAAGCCAAATGTAAGGTTACTTTTATTTTTATTTTTGTTTTTGTTTTTGTTTTTGTTTTGCCTCAACATTGCATCACTGATGTCTTATCTACTCTTTTGTCACTTTGGTCCTGAGTATTAAGTAATGAGAAGAAACATATCCAAATTGGAAATACTATAGTGATAGTATAGCCTTTAAATATCTGTGGAGGATAGTGTGACCCATTTTTATAGCATTATCACAAATTAATATGAAGGATTTCATGGTCCAGTGTGATCTTTATATGTGGAGTTCGCAGTGATCCCCCAAGAATTAACAGTCCTATAGATTACTAAGTCTGCTGGGCAGTTTTGCAAACAACACACTTAGGAAGACGGACCCTGAGTTGAAGAATTGCCTCATCACACTGCCTTGTACCCATGTCTGTGAGGCATTTACTAATTGCGAATTAGGTGGGTGGTCCCATCTTTAGACCAGTGGGCTTGTGTTATGTAAGAGGCTGTGCAAGCCAGTAAGCAGCATTCCTTCACTGTCTCTACCTTAGTTCCTGCCTCAAGTTATGCCCAGGCTTCCCTTCACAATGGGCTGCAGTCCCTCTTTCTCTAAATTAGTTTTGGTAAGAATCTGATTCTAGTAACTGAAAGTAAGCTAAGATACACACACACACACACACACACACACACACACACACACACACAACACACACACATACTGCAGTTATCTAAGAGGCATAATATATTGTTTATTTCCCTGCCCTTAACCCTAAGAAAAACTAATAATATATCCCTCAGTCTTACCATAATGGATAATAAGAATTAACACCTTGGTGTGCTTTAATCATACAGATGCGCACACCTGCTTGTGCACACGTACAGTACACATACACAGAGTTTATTGAGCTCCTGTGACAATACTAGTAGATTGTCCTTAGCGGCAGAGGTTTTTACTTTCCCTATAATTATAAGCTGTTTTGACTCACAAGCTTTATGCAGGCAGAAAATTCCAGTATAGAATGCCACCACAGTCACCTTAATATTTCTGAGTACTTTTATACATGAAAAAATATATAACTCATTATGTCATATATATATTTTTTTTCATGTTGAAATTAGATTTTAAAGTACTCTGAAATATACCTTAGGGAATGTTAGAAAGAATAAATTAGGCCTAACTTCTACAGCTGGTAGTTCCTTGCACTTCTGATCAAAGCAGAGAATTGCTTTTGAGAACCAGACAGGATACTGTGTTTGGAGGTGGGGTGGGGTGGGGGCTGTTTGGTACAGAGATGTAACAAGTAAATGCTAGGGACCTTTTCTTCTGCAAAGAGTAAGTTGTGTTTCCACATGAAGAGCTGTGGCAAGCTCACCTGCCTCTGCCTCCTGGGTACTCAGTCTCTTGGTCTAGTTTCCAGAGAGAGCTAAGGTCTCACCCGCCTTCCAGTCCACTGCTGCTTCCTTCACCCCTTGTTTTGAAGTTTCCTGAGCAGTTGCTAGAGAGCCAGTGCTGTCCCTTCTGTTGACTGGTTGCCAAGATATATCCAGGCAACAGAGGCTGGGGTTCCTTTCATGCTGCAGCCATACTTCCTCGTTCTAAGTCCCAAACGGGAAATGTGAGCCTTGGAGTTCCCAGTTCTTGAGCTCTCCTCCGTGGATCCTCACAGGGGGGGCCTGGAATGCCACAGTCAAGGCCAGATATCCAGAAGAGGACAGGCACAAGGTAAGTCTGTGAGAATGTGTTCACTCTTGTCTCATAGCTCCTCAGTCAGAAGCTTTACCGTCCCCCAGCCATTTATTATTACCTTGTGTCCTCCACACACTCTTTATTACTTGTGTGCAGTAAATGGTTTTCTGTGTGGTAAAGGAAATTCAAATAGAAGATAGTGTTAATAATAACAGCATTTTCCAAAATAATATTTTACTTCCTTGGATGGTGTTGACAATGAAGCCTAAACTGTTACTTAAATGCGGTAATGATTAAAAGATAATCAAATTTCACTGAAAGACACAACCTAGATGATTTTCTTCAAAGTAAAGTATATTTTTAAAAATTATTTTATTTTACTTGTGTTTGTGTTTTGTCTCCATGTATGTCTGTGTGAGAGTGGACATTACAAGAACTGGAGTTACAGACAGTTGTGAACAGTCATGTGGGTGCTGGGATTTGAACCCAGGTCCTTTGGAAGAGCAGCTAGTGCTCTTAACCACTGAACCACCTGTCTAGTTGCATAAATATGTTTTTAACACTAGTGCAGTATTAAATATATTGGCTAGCTTATCCAGAAAAGAAAGTTGAGCTCTAAGTTTCAAATTCCTAAAATCAACTAATTTGACAGAATATAGTCATGTAGAAACCCTCTCAATCAAGGCAGGGGCATTTCCATCCTTCGAAACTGTACTTAGGTCCTTCCAGTCTGTCTTCTCCCCATAATGCTGGCTTCTGTCACCATAGAATATGCCCCCAATGAACTCTGTATGTCTCTATTCATGCAACATGCACTCCTGTTTCTGACTCCCATGGACGTGGAGAATGTTTCTAGGCTGTTCTGTGCTGCTCTGTATACTGTTGCTCAGCTCTTTGATGGGTGAACATAACTCCATGACTGTTCCACATTTGTTTAGCTAAGCCATTCATTGGTATTTGGCTTCTTTCCCGTTTGGACTTGCTTTAACCAAGCAGCTGCAAACACTCTTGCACAGGGCTCTTCTTTCCACCAATTTCATTCTTTAAGTCTTCCAGCTGTATTGAGATTCATCGGACAAAATACCCATGCATTTAGGGGCTATGGTAAGGTGTGCCCATGAACTGTGTATCAGGAATTGATTGCCGGAGTCAGCTGCACTGAAGTGTCCATCATCTCATATAGTGGCCTCGTGTGCTTTGTTCTTTCTCAGCGTGATGGATACTTGTGGTATTTTAGCTTGGTATATTTCAGGAAAACACTGCATCATTGTTAGCTTCCATCAGTATCATTTTGTTAGGTCCCAAATTAAACTCAACGATTTGGACCTTTTACCTACTATCTTCCCTCTACACACAGGCTCCAGATGCTGGGAAGCACCATTCTGCTCACATGACTGATAGGTTTAAGAAAAAAAAAAGTTAAACATCACTAATCACCAAGGAAATGCAAGCCAAAGCCACCTCGCATATGTTAGAATGGCATTTAGCAAAAATCATTTACGAAGCCGGGCGTGGTGGTGCACGCCTTTAATCCCAGCGCTCGGGAGCAAAGGTGGGCGGATCGCTGTGAGTTCGAGGCCAGCCTGGTCTACAAAGTGAGTCCAGGACAGCCAAGGCTAACATAGAGAGACCCTGTCTTGAAAAAAAAAATCATTTACGAAATGCTGGCAACGATGTGATGAAAGCTGGACTCTTAGGGGCACACTGTTGATGAGAATGTAAATTCATACCACTATTATGGCAAGGTGTATGGATATTCCTGTAAGATAAAATTAAAACTACCATATGATCCAGCCATCT
Source organism: Acomys percivali (assembly GCA_907169655.1). Taxonomy (NCBI): domain Eukaryota; kingdom Metazoa; phylum Chordata; class Mammalia; order Rodentia; family Muridae; genus Acomys; species Acomys percivali. The sequence continues at coordinate 34,239,235 of OU015744.1, read as the reverse complement.
AATTTCTGACATACATCCAAAGGAAATGAAACCAGTATGCTGTACTCCATGACTATTGCAGCATCATTGCAGCCCCAAGACAGGATACCTAAAAGTCCATCAAGGCATGAATAGACAAGAAATTGCAGGATATATGTAGGGTGTTGTATATAGTATATATAATAGAACAATATTTTGTTTTAAAAAGGAAGAAATCCTCTTGAGCTGCACAAGGGTGAATATGGAGGTTATTAAGCTAGGTGAAATAACACAGGTGCAGAAAGACAAAGGCTGCACAATCCTCCTCCATGTTGACTCTGAAAATGTGCACAAACCTCCTGGTGGTTGTTTTTTATTTATCTTTGGTTCATACCTAGAAGTGAAATTGATATGTTCAAGGTGAATATTTAACCTTTAGCAAATATAAAATGGTATCTTAGCATAGTAATAATTTGAATTTGCCATTGACTCATGAAGTGGGGCACTTCCAGGTGGGTCTTTTTTAAGTTGCCTATTTAAACCTTTGCCCATTTAATTTTTTTCCTTATCTTTAATAAGGCATAAACCACACACTGGACACACCCCTCTTGAATAGCCACACTGATAAGTTAGACAGATGATGTCGCCAAAGATGTCAGCATGACCATTCATCTTTTTTGTCACTTCTACAGGTACCCACCATCACACCAAGCAAGGACTGCTCAGTCCTCTGTCACTACTACTCTAGCATGTCCCATGTCACATGTACAGAACAATTAAGACATATTCTTTTGTATCTGACATTTTTGAGCTTTGTGTGCTTGAGAAGACTCATGTTGTGTCTTGGTAGGTTGTTTGCATTATATGTCAACCCTCTATGTAAGAATATGCCATAATTTTTATACTTTACCTGCTGATTTGTAATTATGTTTTAAATTTTCATTGAGTAAAGATACCATGAATACCTATTTGAATGTGACTTCGTAAATATGTAATTTTATATTTTATACAATATGCAGCCTACGCATATTGCTAAGAGCCAAACAGTTCTTCACAGTGGTTGTAACACTTCACATTCCTACCAGGCAGATTTCCTACATCCTTATTAACACTTGAGTTGACAATAGGTTTACCTTCAGGCATTGCAGTATGAATGTCTAGGATCTCTTTGGTTTCTATTTACATTTTTCTTATAAAACATTTTTATGTGTATGAGTGTTTTGCCTGCATGTATGACTG
>OU015744.1:34222070-34238028 GCA_907169655.1 Acomys percivali | reverse complement strand
ATAAAACATTTTTATGTGTATGAGTGTTTTGCCTGCATGTATGACTGTCACTTGTCTTTTGATTATCTTAATTTTGAAGATTGATTGTTTCTAATGCATAAGTATCATGTATTATACTTTTATATTTCCATGCCTTTTTATTTTGTCTATGAAGTTTTTGCAAATATCAACTTCACAAAAACATTTCCTTGTGTTTCTTTCCAGGAATCTTTTAGTTTTAACTCTGTAAGTTATTTATGACTGGTGAAAATAGAGAGCTGTCACTTGTTTTCACCTGTGAATGCTTCCAGTCTTCCACTGCCATGCGTTAGAGATGTTACCTTTCTTCTACTGAGTCATCTTGGCAGTTCTGTCAATAAATGAACTGGCCATAGTTGACTACATATCTCTTGACTTTACTACATGAATTTTTGCCTATCCCTATTAGTACTATTAATTTTAATAAGCCAACTTTTATTGGCATATAGGTATGAAAACAAGTATTTGAAGGATGTATCGGGATTGAACATTTTATGATCACATGCCAGTGGTCATTCATGAATGAGACTGGGCCCTCTTTATTGAGTGTCATCTACACATCTTTCTAGGTAGGCAACAAATATATGTGATAAATTTATTCACAAAACTTAATACTAAAATTTTAAAATTTTAAATTACATGACAGAAAAAGAGGAGAGAATTCTTGGTTCAGAATTTACAGAGACATTATTTGTACTAGCACTACCTTGCCTACTTAACAATATATTTTTCACAATGACAGTGAAAAATATTAACTTAATAATGCAGCATAAAATTACAAGTTTTAACATCTTCAGGTAAACAAGAGAAAATTATCAATTCACAAGTGTTTACAAAGCAAAATTATTATGTATCCATTCCCAAGTTGGACGTCTCTGTCATAAATATCCACTTTGAGCCTGAAAATGAAAAGTATAATTTCTGTAAGTTGAGCTTTCCTGATTACTTCAGAACCTGAATCCCATATAATTGTCTCTGATAGAAATTTAAAAACCATGAAGAATGTACACAGTTCCAGAACACCTCCCCTGACAAAGCGGTGATGGTCCCTATGGTGTCCTAAAAACAAGGGGAGGTGTTCTCCAAAGACAAGAGCAACATGCCGTGACACAGCAGGAGGGGGGGCATAAAGAGGTAATTTGCTAATGGGTTAAATCTGGTGACATACTGTGAATTTTATGTGCAGGGTACAAACATTTGTTTGAGAAAAGACTGAGAGGATCCTGAATAGAGTTGGGCACAAGCAAAAGTTGATAGGGATCTGGTTGTATTTTGAGTGTTGTTTTAAAGTCCACACTGACCAACAATGGGATGCTTTGCTTAAAAAATATTTTCAAGCATGTATGTTTTGACAGCATGCATGTTCACTCCATGTGCACGCGGTGCCCACAGAAGCCAGATGAGGGGGTTGGATCCTTTGGCACTAGAATTACAGATGCCTGTAGTCACCATGTTGGTGGAGACTGGGAACCAAACCTTGGTCCTTTGCAAGAGCAACAAGTGCTTTTAACTGCTGTGCCATCTTTCCAACCCTGACACTTCACTTTTAAATCAAGTCTAATTTGCATGTTTTCATGCAGGGACTAAACATTTTTCTCATGTGTGTATGAGTAGTAAACAAGTGAGCTTTATAGGCCATATACTCTGCCATTATAGGATAAATGTAATCAAAGACAAATATGTAAAAGAATAAACATTACTATTCTCCAATAAATATTTATCAAACTAAGTGGGCAGCTGGCCAAATCTGGCCTATATTCTTTAGTTTGTGTTCCCTTGTCCTAATGTTTGAATAATTATGGTGAATTATCTTTTCCAAGTCCTACATAATTTAGAAAGTCTATCCTTCCACTGAGGACCAAGTACTTTTTGAACTCTTCAGAAGAGAAATGACGTTTGAGGAGAATTAAGTTTGAAATTCCTAAGTACTCATAATGCCTATGTATAAAAGAGACTATGGATAAATAATCTCTAGTCAGGAAACCCAAACATTCATTTTCAGATTCTGCTTAAGCATGCAGCTCCCCTAGCACATGTGACTAGCTATCATAAGGCCACCATTAGTGTCCCTTTCACTGCCATTTCTGGAGGCTGGGGCCGCAGCATCCACTCTGGTCAGGCATTACTTTCTGAACAACACTACCCTGAGGTATACTGCTTGGCTGAATGCATAGCCTTTGCCTGGGGTCTTATTTATCTTGGACTAATTATAGTTCCATATCCAGGCTAAATAGAATAGTAATGCCTTTATGAAGAGAAATTAACAAGATTTAAATCTGAAGTATTCCTAAGACCTAAAACAAAACAAAACAACAACAAAAACATGAAAATCTTCATTTCTAAAAGTCCCTTTCCATTTTTAATTTTTCTATTTAAATAATAACCTAGAGTTCCGTTGAAAAAAATAATGTAAAATAAAGCTGATTTCATTCCACATAGGGTGTGTTTTGTTAGCACCTACCATGGGCCTGGCAATAGGCCATGCGCAGTCTGTCCAACTGTAGCGAGCAAATGAGTCCCCAGTGTTTTGGAGTTCATGTCCAACTGAAGAAAATGGATACCACACGTGCAAACCAAAAACCAAAACCAAACCACATGTTGTAAATGTAGTTCAGAAAACAAGCTGTGATGTCACTGAGCAGAACTGGCGGTGGTGGCGGCTGCAGAACCGGGCTGTGTGCGCATGTGCCTGTGTGTGCAGGTATGTGTCTTCAAGAGGAAGAGCAGCCAGGAAAGGCCTCTCTGGGTCGATAACATTTGTAGAGAGAAGTGAAAAGAGAAACCAGAAAGCCAGTCTAAGAACTAGAGGAAGGTTTTAGGCAGGGGAAGGCTCATATATACACAAAGCTACATTCCAGGCCCCACCCTGTCGACTGAAAGTTTAAAAAAAGACTTTGACTTGTTTGAGAAATTGAGGCGAAATGAGTGAAGCCTTGTACAGAGGAGGAAAAAGGGAAACCAGATGGAGACCTGGAGAGGGAGTCCCAGATTCCAAAGACTACCATGGTCAAGAGTTTGAGCTCTAGTTTGAGGAAGGTGGGACATCTGTAAGTATCTAGGCTGGATGGGGGCACTGGGCTCTGCTTGTGATTTGAAGAGATAAATGTAGTTGCTAGGAAAATAAATGACTTAGTGGAGTCAAGGTGAACATGGTCCTTCAAAACCGTGGCTGACACAGGGCGTGAATGGTTAGGCAACCTGCCTGGCAGTGGTATGCAGAGCACAGACAAACACTCAAAAGCAATAGATGGACACGTAAATGTGGGATGTAGAAATGTTCCTGAGACTTAAGGCAGCATCACATGGTATCCAAAATCAGGTGGGTTGAATGAACACAAGTGAAATCATTTGAGAAAGGAGACACACCCAAATTCATAAGCAGGAAAAAAAAAGTGGACCACACAAAACGAGTTACTCTCTTTCCTGTGACTTTAGTGGATGATCTCACAGGGAAGAAAAGCTGCTAATGTACTTAGTTTGTGGTTGCCTTGTGCCTCTCTTCCTGTGCACGTCTCATTGGCCCTGAATCTCACATGCAAGCTGGGGTCAGATTGGGACTCTAGCTGGGGAGTTAAAAGACTTGCCAAAAGAGCGGCTTATGATATGAACAAAGGAGAGAGAGGGGGGTGGGAGGGAGGGAGGGAGGGAGGGAGGAGGAGGAGAGAGAGCACGCAATCTAGAGATAGAAGAAATAAACAAGTTGGAAAAGCCTCAGACTTCAGGTTTCGTTCAGCAGCTGTCCTTGCTAGTACCTTGTGACCTAGTTACAACCCAGCATATCAACTGGTAGATAAGAAGACATCCTGGATTAGGTAATTGATAGACAAAGGCTACGTTTACCTTACCGAATAACATATGGAGAGGGAGGTGTGTGTGTGTGTGTGTGTGTGTGTGTGTGTGTGTACGTGTGTGTGTGTGTGTGTGTGTTAGCAGCTGAGGAGTTCCGTGTTCAGAGAGGGACAGTTAACAGCTGAACACTCAATGAAACGATAAGACGACCCTGGCCCACTGCTAGTCATAGATACTCATTAAAGCATATAAATACACATAGTCAAAGAATACTCATAAATATGTAATAAAAAGTTAATATACTATCAGACTTGGTTCATGGCATTTTTCCCTTCAAAAATACTAGGTGATTGTGCAATGTTACAATCAGATAAATCTTGGATTGCATTATCTGTTTATTTCCAAGTTAGCCATCTTATATATGAAACACATGAGATTCAACAGACCAAAATTAAAACCACATTTTCCCCATAAGTCAGCCTTTCCTATGTAAAACACAATATAAAATGGAATTAAATTATCCTAGCTATTGGGGCATGAGTGAATGATAAGATATTCCAAAATAAAGGTCTCTTCAGAGACTTCTGGGAGAAACTTGTGGTAAATAAAAAGTGCTGTTTTAAATTAAAGTTACATAAATGGACACTATCCGTTCTTTGACTAAATAAAACCGGTGGTGTTGTGATATGCTCACAATTTGATTATCTCTAATATGACAAAATTAATTGTATCATTAATTTTATGTTATGTACAATTAAAACTTAATTTTATGTATAATTATACATAAAACTTAATTTTATGTATAATTAATTGTATTATTAATTTTGTAACTAGAACTTCACAGTTAACTAAAGGGAATCAAGGTTTGCAGCTTAAACTTGTGTCATCCTTCACAGGGCATTTGCAGGATGAACCTCCATGTGTGTCTTCTCAAATACTGAGTCCAGAACATCTTGAGATGTTTCTCTAGACTCTAAACGTTTTTCCCCATGCAATATGGAAGTTAAAGCTGCTGAAGTTTGGGGCTTGAAAGATGATTCAATGGAGAAAGTACTTGCTACCCTAGCATGGGGACTAGAGTTCAGATCCCCAGAAAACACATATAAAGCAAATACACCAGGAGGATGTGGTTGCCCACCCACAATCCTCACTCTCAGAAGATAAGGAAGACACAGTCCCCTGAGGTAAGCTGGCTAGCCTAGAGCAGCTGGCTAGGCAAGTGCTAGGCTCAGGGAAAAAAGGGGAGAGTGATCAAGGAAGACTCCCAACATCATCAACCGACCCCCCCCCCGCATGTACACATGTGCACCCACACACACGCAAACCCACATTCACATATGCACTCATACCACACATTGGATTACAACAATTAGGAAACAAAGACCATAAAGCTGTGAACAAGGAAGTTGAAAGCAGTGTGCCACCGTAAAGGAAAGCTAACTGCAGGAGACGATGACTGAATACACACATCACGCTGAGACTGCAAAGCCCACAGAGCAAATGAGGGCCTGGTTAGCTGCATGCAGTCTATACTTCCAGGTGGAAAATTCTGCCATTATTTCTCAAAGCACAGAGTCCCCTCTATGCATCTGAGGATAGATTTTTTTCTATGCTTATCACTTAATAGGGCAACCTGTTGATGGACTTCTGTGTGTACAAGGAAAACACACGAAGACACAGATGTTCTTGGTGCCATGGCCCACGTTTTGTGAGCCTTGGGTAATGTGATTGCTAAAATTTCACCTGAGAGCTAAGTAGCCACCTCCCGTCACACCGATCTCAGGTCAAGAGCTGTGTTAGACGTAGGACTGAAGTTACTAGGGACAGTCCATCTTCTGTGCACCAAGGGAGCAGAGGGAGCAATCTAAGCAACATAGCAAGAACACAGCCTTAGCAGTCCTGAGAAAAAGCGTGCAGCCTTGGTGTTACTTAGCCTCTGATTACCTCCAGACTTTCTGCTTTGATGCGAAAGATAGAGTTCTCTTTCCCTAAGTGACTGACATACAATTTTCTTTATTTACATCGACAAACAGTGCTCCCAGATACAGATCAAAGCAGGCAGACTGTAACAATTAGCCTGTGAACTCAGGAGTGGAGGGGATGGGCTATTACGAAACACTTGCAGTGGATACAGCAGCAATGGTGACAGGAAAGCAGGAGTTACGCCACAGAAATCTGCTCTGGACTCCACTACAGGGTGCTGCATGAAATGAATTAGTCCCTAAGCCCAGTTCCAGGTCCTTCTCACCGGCTCCATGTGTCCTCAGGTGATGGGACAGATAGATGTCATCAGGGTACACGCACAGGAAGCCACAGGGGACTCTACCACCAGGCTTGGCTCAAAAGCACACAGAATACCTGCTCTGGGAGCAATTCTCAGCCTGAGTATAGGAGACTCTCTTCTCGAGTCTAGAATTCAGAATAATACCTTGGTCAATGCCCATCACTTTCAGAAGACTAAAACGCTAGTCTCATTGTTGCTGGACAAACTGTAAATCACACATTGCCCAAAGTGAGTTTTCAACTCCATATTTGCTAAAGTCTCTCTCTCTTTTTTTTTTTTTTTTTTTTTTTTTTTTTTTTTGAACTATTTTAAAATTGGGGGAAGAACTAGAGAACACCCCGAACCATTTTGTAAGAAGGAATTGGGAAAGGCCCAGTCTCAGCCAAGTGCTGCATGCCAACCTGTGTCCAGTGCCCAGCGCTGTGCCAGTCAGCAGCAGTGCCAGGGAATGTGGCCACCTAGGACCAACTAACTGAGAGATGGAACAAGTGTCCTCAGCATGGAGAGCAGAGATGCGAGTGAGATTAATGTTCCATATGGTTTGGATGAGTTTAGAGAACACTCGTGTTTCTGTCAAGGTCTCAGTATTTCCAGGACTGTAGCTGAAATGTCTTTCGGTCAAATCTGAATAAAATGTGGTTTGAGTTAGCTAAAAAATGAAAACTTGGGAACGTCTGAGGGTAATTTAGCAAAAAGGGGAATAACTTCAGAAATGTTACTAATTACATTTTCCGGTCTGCTGCATTATCTATAATGATGTGGCCATGTATGAAGATGGCACTTGGAAGCATTGTAATAACAATCATGAGATATATCATACCTGGCACCTGCCAGCACTTTATCTTACCTTTAATCTCCATAACAACCGGGCCAGGTGACTCTTACATCCTACAAACCAGGAAGAAACTTGTCCAGAGACGTTAAGAACTTCACTCAAAATTCCATAGCCACTAAGACTTTTGGAGCTATGCTGTGAACCAAAGTCCAAGTTTATGCAGACATAATAAAACAAAACAAATGGATGACAACAACAACAAAAACTCTGGACACTTGGGAAGCATTTCTGATACTTTGGTAAACTACTTTTTCTGCTTTTGCTTAGAAAATTAGACCTTACTGATATATTTAAATAATTGGCTTGGCTCTGTACTTTCCCCCTACTAATGGGGACAACTCAATTACAACTAAGAACTGACGGCCTAGAGACATGACTCAATGGGCAAAGTGCTTGCTATGCAAGTATAAAGACTTGAGTGAGAATCGCCAGTATCCATTTAAAAATGGGGAAGCTTTTCCTTACAACCCCAGCGTTAGGAGTGGGAGGGGAGAGAGACAGATCCCAGAACTTGCTGACAGGTCACTTTATCAGAAACAGAAAGCTTGAGGTTCAGTGAGGGGCCCCATCTCAAAACCCAAGGTGGAGAGTGATAGAAAAGGTAGCTGACACAAGAGCAGATCGGAATCTATCTCAGCTTCCTAATAAAATATATCATGGAAAATTAATTCTCTCATTATTTAAGCTCCGTGTAAATAAGTGAAAAACAATACAGTAAAATAGTTCAGAGGTGTTTGTCAAGATTTTAGCAAAGCTACTTAGGCATATACCAGCTGTTTGTGACACGAGATGGGGCATGAATCGAATGAGTTAAATGGGTATTGCACATGGTTTCAGTATTGGGAAGAACATAGAACTCTTAGTAGCTGGGTATGATTTGTATTTTTGTAAATTATACCGATCTCTCTTCCTGCTGAAAATTTGCTTTTAGAGGGAACTGTAATAAATCTTAAAAATCTGAAAACTTGCTTTACCTGGACCCTAAGATTTAGAAGTTGAAGTTGTTAAGAGTTCATAATCCACACTCTTTATTTCAAGCTAATGTGACACCTATTAAAATCTGTGGAATGTTTCTACTCTCCTCTCTCACTTATCTCATGTCACCAACTGGAACTTATCTACACATGCTCATCTACATGTATGTACATTCATGCATTTCATTTATGCATTTAGGCATGTGCTTACACTCACAGCCATGTGATTCACAGCAACTAAATGCATCTATCTACACTTCTATACCTCCAGTGGCTCCCTTATTCATGCCTACCTACCTACCTACACCACACACACACACACACACACACACACACATACACACACACACACACACACACACCCCAGTTCATACACATGCTCACTTGTAATCCCATGTACACATTCCCCTTAACTGTATCTATCCACACATTCACCCACTCACACCTAATTTTATATTCAAATATTCATCTACTCACGATCCTATCTTGCCATTTGCATACAAACACACTTAAGCTCCTTCCTCACAAAACCACAAACATCATACAGACACCCTCCTTCCTGTCCCTATAAGCCAGGCCCTGCCATTTTATAAGAATGTCATGTTTTGGGTATTTGTATCTTTGCATGTGCTGCTGCTCCATTGACTAAAATTATCTTTCCTTCCACTCTCACCTGACTTCCATGCATCCTTCAAAAATTAATCCAATGCTTTTTGTTATATGAATGAGCATAATAACAAACTTACCTATCCAAAATTCCCTTCCATAGTGAAACAAAGTATGATATGTACATAAAATCCTACGTCATGCAACAAGTGTAAACAGCAGATTATTGAAATATATAATGTGGTTGAATCTTCAGAAAATTATGCTAAGTGGAAAAAGTCTATATACTGTCTAAGTTAATTTATATAATATTTTGAAATGATAACATTTTCAAAATGAAAGGCAGACTTGTGGTGGGGATTTGAGAAATAATGGGAAGAAGATGGGTAAGAGTAAATATAAAAAGACAGGGGAATTTTTTATAGTGTTGGAGCCATATATTACCTTGTCTGTGGTAGGGGTTGATACTTATATATGCATTAAAATTATATAGAGCTTAATACACATACAGAGACAAACAAGTGAAATGGGTATTCTGGATTTTATTCATGGCTGTTTCCTTGACTTGATACTGTAGTTTTGCAAACTGGAGGAAAGTGAACAAACGCACAAGGGATCTTCATATTATTTCTTTTAATTATACTGAATCTATAATTATGTTAATAAAAATTAAATTGTATGTAAAAAATTAAATTAAAATGTAATTATAATGCCATCATCACACCTAGAAACTTAATGTAATTTTTAATATCTGGGCAACAAGATACATTTTAAAGGCCTATAATACTAAAAAAAAGGATAACATGAACCATGGCCAGTGGAAATCCCCTCAGTATATGAGAACAGTCAATTCTGTTCCACACAGAGGGGAAACTTGGCACACAGCAAACCATATGGCCACAAGTGGGATCTGCAGGCATGATGAGAAACAGAGACCAACCTTTCACCCAGTCTTTAAGCAACAAACTCTGAGACTGAATATCTGTCCACATCTTCCTTCCTAAATGAATACACAGCAGGAGAAGAGCAAGAGACCCCAACTCTAGGATGGGTACATCACATTAACAGCAAGCGTTATCCTTTGTGTGACCCTTTTCTCGCTTTAGAGAAGATTCAAATATGATCCACTTAAGAGCAAAATAATCTCTCACGTATTAGAATGAAAGACATTTTTTTCCTGAGTACCACAAGTGTCAATCTCCGATCTTCTCATACCTTTGGTACAGCACACTGCACTTTTCAGCGGTGGTTTGCTCATGTTGAGAGTATGAGCTGGGTAATTGTAATGCCCATGAACACCTGATGCCAGAGGGCATGAAAGGGGGTTACATAGGAAGGCTAAGCCAGCAGACAGCAAAGTGGGAGATCTACATTGTGCCAGAACTCCATACGGAGAATGAATGACCCAACAAAATGGAAATGCATTTTCAGATCAGAACCAAAATAGACAGTGACTCTTCTACTCCACAATACCAAGCACCTACTTTCAGTTGCTAGGAAGGCTGCTTGTAGAGCTGACAACATGGCTGCAGGAAGAAAAGTGACTGTTACACATGGCGCATGGCATTAAGAAGAAATGCCAGGAAGTGGCTCAAGGAATTGTGCATTGAAGTCAAGTTTCTGAAGGTTATAGTTAATGAACATTCTCTCTGATGCAAATAAGAAGTGCAAAACAAAAAAATGTCATCAAAGAAGAAAGAGGATAATGTTTATGAACCAGGAAGGACATACTGACCACTTCTAAATCACAGTTATCTGCTTTCTGTAAACTATAATTGAGTTAACATTTAAGTGACATATTTCTACCTGGGAGCTTATTAACACTGTTGTTGTTACTCCAGTCAAATTATTATAGCTATAGAGTCAGGCGCAGAATGCCTCATTCTCTATTCATTTCCAAATTCTGCCCTTATTGAATTGGGTAGTCATAGATGTAAAGCGGGATGGTGCTAGGAGTGACTTTGGGTGACAAAGACCATGAAAGGTAGAAAAAGAAAATCCGGTTAAAACGTAAACAAAATCAGGCAAATAACTTGGCCTTTGCCATCTTCTGCACAGCTGAAAAATATACACAAAGACTTTCCCTTTCTTTCCTACAAGGAAACAGAGCAGATACTCTGACATCTGTGGCATTGGGTAGTAATTCAACATGGAGTGGCAGGAAGCTTCCAGGACATCGTAAACCACAAGATATCTAAGCCATAAGCTACAGGGTTTTAAAATAAAGAGCTGTCACCACATTTCATGCTTTGCTTGGGCTTGTGGGACACAGAGAGGGAACAAATTCCTCACAGACAGCAAGAGATGGATTCTAATGGTTTTCACCAGCAAAGGGTATCCTGTGTAAGTTTTCCTGAGAAGGGAAAAGATACATTACAGTGGATTCTGAGTCAATATCTCACCATAAGGTCTGTGAAGGTGTCTTCACAAGACTCGGGGGACACTGACAGAACAGAATGACAATAGCTTTTGGGTAACATATTTGCATAAGAAGATCATTGGTCTGCAGCAATAAAAGCCCACAGTGAGAAACAGTGTTTAGCTTGTGGGCATAAGTAAACTAAGTCTGCAGACTTTCTGCCTGTCAGTGAGTATATCAGAAAATAGAGCCTCATTCATTGACTGACACGGTAGAAATCCTGCCTGCCCGTTGGTCCCGGTCTGCTTTTGACTTCCTGGCCAAGGACTTTCTTCAGATACAGCTTTCGGTAAAGAGAGCATTATTAACAGTGTTGAGGTCTTAATGATCAGTTTAAGAGTTAGCCAGGCTCTGGGAGACTCTGACCCCCTGGAGGTAGATAGAGCTAAGGCACAATGCTGGGTCTGTTATTAAGTCAGTGGAGAGTATAGCTAGAAAGGTCCCTCTAGGACACAGTGACAGCCATCTGTCTCATGCCAATCTGGCCCAGCCAAGGATAGCCCTATGCATTGTGGTTGTTCCCAGCACCAGAAGCTAGTGTAGTGACTACACTACAAACACTGTCACCCATGGCTTGGCAGCCTATGTTGAAAGCATTGCACAGAGTGATAATGAGTCAAGAGAGTTACAACAATGGAACTCTGTCAAGCACCCCTGTGATGAGGCCAGTAAAACATCAATTGATTGGAAATTCTTTTACATTTTGAGTACTAAAACCTGAGTATCTATTTACTCCTCATTTTTTGATGGTAATTGATTTTAGATGCTGGATAGATTAAAGAGATCTCATTCTAGGTTGAGAATTCTGTTCTTCCACATTTTTAGTTCAATCAAATTTAGACTCACTTCTTGACAAAATAGTTTAGCAGAGGAAAAAGTAAACCAAATTCTTCAGTTGTCTCCAACGAGGAATTTCCATACCAAGTCCTGAAAACCCAACAAGTATTCTTATTGATAGTAGATTATTTGATTCTTTCATTGACTAGTTCTTTAGAAAAAAAAAAGATATCTAACATCCCACATAAGGAAAAATATTGAGTGGTGAAGCAAAGTCCATTTGCTTATACAGAATAGCTCAAATTACATGAATTGATAATTAAATATGCAAATGACTTCAAAATAGTCAGATGACCCCATGAAAACACTTCTTTTCTATTCTTGTTCTTCCTTCTGTTGTCTTATTTCCTAACTACAGGGTTCTTTTCTCTTTCTTTTTGGAATTACATGTGTCATCATTCTGACCTAATAACTTAGGAACATTCCTCCTTATGTCACTGATTCATTTCTCTGTGGATCTTCCCCTCACTCCTCAAACCTGCATTTCATCTCCAGCCCACTTTCATTTGCATTATTTTCTTCTACATTGTTACCAATAAGTATGTTGTGACTTTAGCACTCATATCTTTCAGAAAAGATAACATATCTTCAGCTGGATCCTTAGTTCTGAAGTGTTGGCATTCACAGATCCTTGAAATGGTTTTCAAAAAAATCCAATTAAGAGGAAAACTGTGGGAAAGGGTCAGTTTCAAGTGAGGTTCACAGGAATCTTATAGACTCAAGTGGCCCTAGGGTGAGCCTGGACTATAAATTAGTGAAGTGAACTGGTTGAGAAACTTTGGCCATCTGACCTATGCCTTTCACTGTGCTTTGGCTTAGACTGGCTTTGTGACAGGAATGGAGGCTCTTTAGACTAGACCTTCTACTTCGTCGAGTAAATGCAAACCGCCATGCATGTGATATCTCTAAATTTAAATGGAGTGGCAATTAATTCCATTTTAGCACTTTGAATGTTACAAAGAATGCATATACATGGGTCATATTTGGACTCTGAGCCAATATCTGGGATAGAATTTTCTGAAATATGAGAAAACAGCATGTGAATGTGCTAGTTAGCTTGTGGCTATTGTTGTTATTGTCAATTTGACAAAAGCTATCATTATCTGGGGAAAAGAAACTTCAATTTAGGAGTGCCTCTATCTGTGGAACCTTTCCATGGCTGATGATTGACATGGATGGGCCCAGCTCACAGTGGGAGGTATAAGAAAACACATTGAGCAAGGCATGGGGAACAGGCCCAAAGCAGCATTTTCTCTGAGGCTTTGTTTCAGTTCCTGCTTCCGGGTTCCTGCTTCCAGCTTCCTGCTCTTACTTCCTTTGATGAGGATACACTGCAACTTATAAGCCAAGTGAACTCTTCCCTCTCTGAATGCTCTTGGTCAGTGTTTAGTCACATAGATAGAAAGTAAACTAGGACAGCGATGCCTCTTCAAATAGTTCCCACTAGCCTGAGTCCTCCCACCCCACCCTTTCCCTCTCTTTTATTTCTTCTTCTTTATCTTTTTCTACACATTACAGGCCTCTTGTATGCCTATACTGGTGATGTCCATAGTTATCTCTCTACCACACCACATATTAGTGTGACAGTTACGTGGCCATACCTATGTGGCATTTGTGATCTTATACCCTGTTATTTGGATACTCAATATAGAGTAAAAAGTACTGGCTGGGCCTAATACTAGCTTACATGGGGTGATATTATGAGCCTTAACAACACAAAGTGCCCATGCAGAAGGCTCTACTTAGAGGCATAAACGTCCATTTCTCTCCTTTCCCTGGGCTTTTCTAATACCACAGACAATTGTGTCCACACCTGGAAGTCAGAGTGAATGAAAGGAAAAGAACTTTTGGGTTAAATGTCTTCATAGTGAAGAAGAACGAGGAAGGGAGTTTTTAAACTAGCGATTGAAATGCAGGTTAGAAATGTCCACATTCCGTCAAGCCATGCCTCTGACTACACCACATGGCTTTCTTTAAAGCATTCCTATTTTCTACTTCATTCCTATTTTTACCTATTTATTTTTAGCATTCTTGTAGTTTTCAAGCCATGGAGCTCCCAGGTCCCAGCTATTCTCACAGGACCTTTTGTCAGTTCCCCTCAGATTTACTGAGGCCCATAGATACCCATTTCCCTAGTTCTTTTTAGAAGAATATGAGCCATGCAGCTGCCATCATCCCTCTGGTAATTCTTGGTCTCCGGGAAGGATGCTCTGACTTCTTTCCGTAGTATTGTGGAGAGACTGGATAGAGAAAGAGTCAGACAAAACTAACAAAACTATAGCTAGATTTAAAAGGACAAGTTTCCCCTTAGGATTTAGTTCAATTAGTAACCTTAGAGAGGAGACATTTTTGTAGCTCATTTTGTTAGTTACAAACCCACATTTTCAGCGTTGTAAATGAGCTTTACTGTTGAGGTAGGTACCTGAATTTATAACATGTTATGAAAGAGTTCCTTTACATTTGTACTTATTGCAGTAATAAAATTATGTGTAGCTCAAATAACACAGATTTTTTTAAAATTTGCTCATTCTGAATCGGTCTGTATCCATCAGGAAACAAAAACTATATAAGCTATTTGGAGAAAGGGGATTTAAAGTGCTGCTGATAAGGAGTGAAGCTGTTACATATGTAATGAATAGTAAAAATGAACACTGTCAGGAAGGTAACCGCTCTATTACCAAGACTGGAAGATGAGAAGGAACAAGCCTGAACCACACCCACTTAGGCACCTAGAAGAGGCACCTACAGGTGATGTCCAGTGGAGGTCAGTAGGTCTTCCCAAGTGTTATAAGAACAAAATGGGATTCTCTTGCTTCTGTAAGAGAGAAGTGAGCTGCAGGGTAAAGACGAGCTGCAGAGTGATGGTCACAGCCATCACAAGCAGACAAGAAGCTGTCACTGTTGGAGGGTCCATTTAAATCCAACATAACTCAAATACCAGGTCAGTGCAGCTGATGAAAATTTAGTGTAATCAAGCTGCTACTGATTGATCAGGGTCCAAGAACAGACTCAGGAGCTGAACTGCGATGCTAAAGGAATGTTGCGCAGCATATTTAAGGAATGAATCCATAAAGCAATGAGGGCAGGGGCTGTAGCATTGTCCAGTCATATTTTGACATAAGGGTTTGAACAAGAGTTTCCATCAATCAGGATAGGAGATGGTTCCTGGGCCTGAGAACAGGAACTTAGTTTGACCCTGCCGGCAAGATGGAGAAGGTATTCTTGAAATGGCTGGACTCAGACACCTGTCTCCTTACAAGTTGTTCCTCAGATGGCTGAACTTGGACAACTGTCACCTTACAACTTGTTCCTGAGAAGTCTGAACTCAAGACAACTGTTTCTTTACAACCAAAGCTGTTCAGCTATTGGGAAGTCCCTAGTTCCTCTAGGGCCTGGGACCTTGAATTTAGTTTCTCTCTACGATTAAATGGAGTCTGAAAACAAAATGGTAGTTTCTTTTGCTTGTTCCCAACAGTCAACAAAGAGCATGTTGGCTCTTTCTCCTCCAACCTAGTGTTCTCCTCCCATTCCCACAACTGCAGAACACAGCATAGAGCCCCTGTGGGCTGTGCAGACTCAGGGAGAGCATCAGGATGCACACTGGAGAAAAAGAGGTGGGAGGGTAGACTTCACTAAGTCAATAAAGGGCCTTCCTCCAAATTCTTTAAGAAATGTGAGGACAAAGAAAGCCTTTGTTTTCTTGAAGAACAAGAAACAATTATTTGTTAGCAGATAATTTTCTAAGAAATAAAGTTGTATGAATAACTTTTTAGAAATAACTGTTGATTTGATATTCATAGTTTTGGGTGTTTTACATCTAATTTTTCTGGAAAATTATGTGTTTCAGTAAGTTAGCTTTGCACTAAACATATATCCCTTGAGTTATTTTATTTAAAAAGATTTTGAAATTTGAAAGAGTATAGCTAGGACTCATTTTAAATAGTATTTTATATTATTTGAAAATTTCATCCATGTATACCTGTACCTCGGTAATTTTGACCTGGACTCTACTTCTCCAATTCCCCCATGGGACCGCAAATGTGTCTCCCCTCCAATTTTGTATTATCATCGTCATCATCTTCCTCATCATCAACATCATCATCATCATCATCACCTTCTTCTTCTTCTTCTTCTTCTTCTTCTTCTTCTTCTTCTTCTTCTTCTTCTTCTTCTTCTTCTTCTTCTTCTTCTTCTTC
>OU015744.1:34203371-34222060 GCA_907169655.1 Acomys percivali | reverse complement strand
ACTAGGGGCATGGGCAACCTACCAGGAATTACACATCTAAAGAAAAGTGACTCTCCCTCCTTCAGCTGCCAGTAGCTTCTCAGCTAGGGTGGGACCTCAGTAGTCCCTCCCTCTCTCCCCCAGGCTGGAATGTTCATCTTGTCAAATCCAGTATAGGTAACCACAGGTTCTATGAGCTACATATGCAACACCGTGCCTTGTCTAGAGGATAGCATGTCACAGCACTCCTCCTCAACCTCCAGGTCTTACATTTTTCCCCCTCTTCCACAGTGTCTTGTGAGCCTCGGTGGTGGGGGAAGGGAGCCGGCTGATATAGATCTTCCATTTATAGCTAAGCACTTCCAGACACTTATACAATAAGAGTTTATTTTGTGCTGTAGCAATGACCATTATTAAATCACACACACACACACACACACACACACACACACAAATCTCAATTCCTATTAGGGTTTCATGAATAAGTGACCTCTAAAATATACAAATTGACAATTGTCTCCTGTGAACGAATTCTAAGAAAGGTACTTCAGAGCTCATGTAGTGGGTCTCACACTTAACAGAAACTCAAGTTCATTCAAGCTTGTGCCCATTCATATCAAGTGTTACATGGATATGAACCACTCCAGATGCTGCTAGGGTTTCAGGCATTGTGTGTATGCTCAAAGCACCAGCACAAGTGGAGGCAGGAGACCATGAGCTTATAGCCAGTCTGGGATATATGCTGAGACCTTGTCTCAAAATAAAGAAAACTTTCTCAGATTCCATCAACGTCCACTAATTACAAAAGAACTCACCAGCTTTTAGCTGAGAAACCCACCCAGCTAAAATTTAGGTTTTTTGATAAGTAACAACTATCTTCACCAGACTCTGGGGGCAAGGGGAGAGATTACCTCACCTGCCACAAGCCTCCCTGGACAAGACCATATTTGTTCCTTTTGAAAAGCAAGATTTCACAGGTAAGAAAGGCCAGCAAGTATATTAGGAGACTGTTCTCACACAGATGCTAGAGGGAACGGAGGCTGTGGCACACAACAGTCAAACCTCCTTCACCTTTGAACTGTGCCCATTCAGGGCAAATTTCAACTTTTTCTTCTGTTTTTGTCCCATTTGAAGAATTTGGGTTCTATACTTACAGAGAAGGGGCTGTCTTGTGTGTTAATTATATTTATTTTAAAAGGTTAAGGTAGTTTTAAAAGACTAGGTCACACTTTAGTTGCATTCTGTAGCTCTTCTTGTCACACAAACACAGACTAAAGCTAAAACGGGCTCTGGATTCCCACAATTACTACATTCAAATTCGTGTTTGTTTCTCCCCTCTCATGAACCCTAAAGGGAGTAGAAAGGGACCTAATCTTGATTTTTTTTTTTTTAAAATGTGATCCCTCCAAGGCATTCCTTAAATGTTCAACTTATAAATATGGTTAAAATGCCTAATTCAGGCACAGCTCTGTAGATGCATGGGGTAAAGCTGGCTGGCTTTGTACAGTGCTGTTCTTTATGTGCTAACAACATTGCTTTATGACGTGTCTGGATGACAGGACAACGTTTTTTTAAATAAATTAAATGTATGTATTGAGTGCTTCTAGCATTTTTGCTTTTATAACCAGCTTGCAGTGTAGAACAGCCAACTATCCTTGCCCTGGCATGCTGCTTAGGCAGAGTCAGCAGCAGGTAGGATACGTACTGTTTCTTGGCTCCCCCAAAGTTCACTCACTTCCAGATAACTGACATTTTTTTTTCATATCTTCACTCGTGGTGAGAAATGTCTTCAGGAGAGACGAAGCCAATGATTAAAATGAGACCCTTAGATGCTTCATTGTGCTTGTTCCAGAGACTGTGTTCACAATGCACTCGCATTCTCCTATAGTGAAGACAGTGAGAAGGAGCCTATAGGCAGAACACCATTTGGCTTTATTGAGAAGTATTCATGATCTATTGTAAAGACAGACTAAATGGGTCATTTCTCACATGTCTCTACAGAATACCCTGCCCCTCCTCTGCCCCATTACATAGATAAGCCTGAGGAGGCTGGGGAGGTTCAGAGAAATGATACATTGCATTTCAACCAGAAGAAACTTCTAGCAAGTCATATTTACTGGGGAAAAAAATGACCCTGCCTCATAAGGAACATCCTTGTCTTTGGGAGCGCTGTGTCCCTGTTCTGGTTTTTCCATCTGTGCTCTCTCCTCCCACCTCCCTTTGCCTCTCCCAAAGAGAGCACAGAGACTGGAGAACACTTAATCACCTGCCCAGGAGGCATATGAATAGTGCATTAAGACAGAGATGGAAGCTAAAAGGAAGAAGCTCTGTGAAATTCAGGCAGAATGGGTAATGGAAAATGATGCACACCCGAGCCAGCGAGAACTGGAATTGAACCCCAGGCCTGCCATTTAGAAACTGTCTTGGGCAACTTACTTGTCTTTTCTGAGTTCAAGTTGGTTTACAACTTTGAATAGTAACATATGCCTCGCCACTGTATCAGAATTCACTGAATTCTGTACATGACTAGTGCAGTGTTTGGTCCACAGTTGGCACTCGCTTTTAGTCTCTTACCTCATGAGAAGGGAGATAAAGGAGTCATTGTAGGTCACAGGGCTTTCTCAGTATTCTACAGAAAATTCTCTGTCTCTCTGTCTCTGTCTCTGTCTCTCTCTCTCTCTCTCTCTCTCTCTCTCTTTCTCTCTCTCTCTCTCTCTCTCTGTGTGTGTGTGTGTGTGTTTGTCTGTCTGACTGTCTCTCTGTCTGTGTATGTGTGTTTATATGTCTGTCTGTCTTTCTCTTTGTCTCTGTGTCTGTGTGTGTGTCTGTGTGTGTGTGTGTGACAGAGAGAAAAAGATAAAGACAGATGGATGGAGAAGCTGTTTAAGAGAAAGGAGCCTACTTCATTATATTGAGTTTTCTAATCGCTTTCACTACTTTCAGTGTCTGTAACTTCTTGGTATCAGGGAAAAAAATAAAACTAGGTCAGAGTAGTCACATGATGATAAATGTGTTTCATGTGTTCCCTAGCCCACTTTCCCCATGTCCCGGGTGTTCCGGAGTCCACTGTCTTTTCTAACGGCACTGAGAAAGTGGTCCATTTTTCTGAGTTTCATTTTCTGTGCTGGCCACTCTGTTTGGGCCAACACATTCTTTTGTTGCCACGTGTTAGCATTGCTGTCTCAGGAGCTGTCAGAATGAAGAATCACCTCCTTTCTCTGTGCCAGGCCTGAGTTGATCCTCTCAACTACAAAGATCCAGGCCTTTCTTAGCACCAAAATATAGGAACTGGGCTCAGAACTTACAGGGATTTGTTGGAGTTTTGTTGTTGTTTGTTTGTTTTTTGTCCTTTATAAACTGTATACCTGGGCTTTTCATATTACCAGTCTGAGCTCATATGTGTGCTGACACATGCAAAGCCTCAGATCTGGTTCTGGTACAGTCCCTGGGGCCTAAATGGATGCTTTCAAGATTCAACCCTGACTCAGTGACCCAGGAAATGAATGAGGCCCCAAGATTTCTGAAAACAATTTTTTTTTTTTTAGAATTGAGTTGTTGTTCACCCATAGTAAAACTTACTCACAATTTACCTCAAGATAAAAACACCTATGCTTCTGCCTATAACGAGATCACATCAGCCTATGAGCTTTTTTTCTAATTTGTTTGAGAAAAGCAGAGACAATATTACCCCCTCCAAAACCTGGTTGGCAAACATACATATATTAAAAAAAGAAATGTGATGTGCACTAAAAGAGCATCAGGCAACACTTGAACATCTTAGTGCCAAGGACAATGTACAGCCATCTCATCTGGGTTCTCCTCTAAGTCCATGAAGAAGCCTATGACAAGACATGTCTCCATGCATAACATCACTTCAAATAATTGACACATTTGAACAAAATTTATTTCACTGTTTAATAGTGAAAACACACACTCTTTTGTTCTTAGAGAATATTCTTAGTGTCGCCTAAAATATTTGGCACATTTCAACAAAATTTGCTTTGCCTTAGTATAAAAAAAACAACCAATTTATTGTTTTAAAATATCATTCTGAGGAGCCCGATGTTTTCACAATTATCAAAGGGGTTTGGCGCACTGAAGGGTTAGGAATTTCTGAAGGTTTTCTCCTGGGTCTGTTGATTCTTTTAATTTCATTTTCTCTTCATTGGGTAGTTCTCTTCTCGGACTCAACCTGCTAGTTTGCGTCATCCATGTCTATGGGATGTCATTCTCAGCCTTCTTTGTACACAATTTTGCTTAGCTAATTTCAGTATGCGGCAGTTTGTGAAAGAATTATTCACATTGATATTTCTTGAATAACATACTGCTTACTAAGTTTAGCCAGGAACTACATGGCCAATTTAAAAATACTTTTATCAGTATATGATCTAAGGGGTTTGTGTGTATGTGTGTGTGTGTGTGTGTGTGTGTGTGTGTGTGTGCGCGCGCGCGCGCGCACGCGTGCCTGTCTGTCTGTGTGTCTGTGTGTCTGTCTGTCTGTGTAGTAACTTCTTGATTTATGTCCCTCACTCCTTGCAGATCTTGGAGACATCTGAGCCCTAATGGGGACTTTCCAACATTCCAGACTGACGGCTGCCCTACAATGAAGCTGAGTCACTGACCCAAGTACTGGCAACAATGTGGAAGGCCGGAATAGCCGGCATCACTAACCTTCTCTCTAAGCAGCAACCCAGAACCAGTGTGGCCTGAAACTCCAGCAAGCGCTAGAGAGAACCTCCTCTGTTCATGGAAAGGGGAAATGAAAGGATTCCCAGCCAATCACAACGAACTTTCCACACCTCCAAAGAGCCCACCTTCCTCATCCATCAGGAGGTCCTGCCTAGTGACTCCCACTCAACCCTCCTGCTGGAAGCAAAGTGTGGCGATCTTACTGAAAACGTAAAGGCCAGCACTCAGAAAAGGAGACCCGGAACGGTGATACTATCAAAACGCTCAAGTAGAATTATGTCAGAAAGCCAGCCTAGACCGCCTGTGATCCCATCCCGTAGGCCAGGCTTCCGGATATGCTACATCTGTGGCCGAGAATTTGGGTCCCAGTCAATTGCCATTCACGAGCCCCAGTGCTTGGAGAAGTGGCGCATTGAGAATAGCAAACTACCCAAGCACTTGAGGAGGCCGGAACCCTCCAAACCACAGCCCGTAGGTGGCAGTGGCTCCTACAGCCTTCAGGCAGCCAACGAGGAGGCATTTCAGAGCGCACAGGCTCAGCTGCTGCCCTGTGAATACTGTGGCCGCACGTTCTTGCCAGATCGTCTCTTGGTTCATCAGAGAAGCTGCAAGCCAAAGGGAGAGAGAACACCAAACGTGGATGTCCCTGATGTTCCTACTGGTCTCAAGAAAATTTCCAGCGGCACCTCAGCCCGACCAAGGACTCTCATCTGTTACATTTGTGGTAGGGAATTTGGCACTCTGTCTCTCCCTATCCATGAGCCCAAATGCTTGGAAAAGTGGAAAATTGAGAATGACCGGCTTCCTAGAGAGCTGCGTCGGCCCCTGCCCCAGAAGCCTCAACCCCTTCCAACGGGACAGCCCAGTCAAGAGGGGGCGAGTCAAGCTGCGCTTGTGCCTTGCCCAAATTGTAGCCGGACCTTTGCCCGGGACCGCCTACCTGTACACCAGAGAAGTTGTAAACCTCAACCTAATGGGCCAAAAAGTCCAAATTCGAACCTAGAAAGGAAAGGTGATCCACATGCAGCCACCAATTCCAAGCAACAAAGGAATGTGGCAGCACCCACTGAGGACAAGGTAACTGCTGTCGTATAAGATGAAGGAGGTGGACCAGGGACACGTTGCATCTTCAAAGAGATGAAATAACTGTTCCCTGAGTCATCCACCTCAGCCCCAAGGAAGGTTCCTCTCAAAGCCTTACTCTCAAGGCAGTGTGTTCAAGTCGATCTCCTGGACTCCAGGGGCTGTATCTCTTTTGGCAAAGTAGATCTACCCTCCCCTTCTTGGTTCATAATCCTCTTGGGTCTTACAACCTGAAAGAGATGGATTTCCCCCCCACCCCCACCCATCTGATCCCTCATCCCACTAATCCCTGGGAGAGACTGTTACTTAAAATGAGTCATTAATGCTGTGTCTACATTACAGAGATATAATTCCCACTCCAACAGCCAATGTTTATTGCGGGTTTATTTTAGTCATTCACCTTAGGAATTCGTTTTTGGCAACGTTGGGTTATGCTGAGTTTATCCTACTAAAATAGAATCTGTGTCAAAAAAAAAAAAAAAAACCAACCCAAATGACTTTAGCAGTAATTAAACCCTGGAGCACTTGCTAGGTCTATGTGCTCTGCAGATGCACTATGGTTTTGTTGAAAGCATTCATGATTATAAGTATGTGTCAGGGGGCGGGGGTGGGGAGGGCATGGCAGTTAACTCCTGCATGGATGTTGAAGCAACTAAAGATGTGTGCATGGTTCTGGGAAGTGTGCTCAGTCCTGTGTTGTTCCATACTCTTTTTTTGTGGAACTGTTCACAGGATCATGTCCCCCAACTTCAGTCATTCTAAACAAGCATGAACCCAGGTATCATCAGTTTGTAAAGTTGAAGTTACTTGTCTCTTACTTAAGGTCTCACCATCAGCAGGATTGGGCAGGGACAGTTAGGAAAGTGGCCAGATGAACAAGAGTATGTGGGACATGGCCTGCCACTGGCCTGTCACATCTTACATGTCAAGCTGTAAGAAATAGGAGATGGTCTTTTCTCATGGCTATTTGAATTTCAACCACGCTTTACACCCCTCCCCCAACCACAGCCCCCTGACAGCAGCCTTTAGCCACATACTGCTTATACATTGGATAGTTTAAGGAAAAAAAAGCAATTCAAACTGTTATTAAACTGGGGTGATAGGAGCACGTCTTTTATTGTGTTCTAATTTCTCTAGCTTATATTTTTTATTACTCTGAGAATCATCTAGTCCTTGTCTCTAGTTTCCATGACTAAAACATCATGAAAGTACTGGTTTTAAAGGTCCCATGGCAGTGACCCTAGAGCAGAGGAGTCAGACTAACATGCTGGACAATTTTCCACTGACTATTGAAGAAGAAAAAAAAATATCAAAACAGCCAATTCTTTGTCCTATTAAAACCCAAATGCTTAACCATGGCCTGGGCCTCGAGCTGGTCTCATGGACCTGATCTGCTTTCCCCATCTTCTTCTGCCTGTTGCTTTTCTTCCAAGATGTGTGGGGTCTGCAATCAGAGGGTACACGGATCTGTGTCTCAGAACCACCAACCAGCGACCCTCCCAGCCTTCTAACTTCCAGGCCCGCTTCTGGATTGCAAGCTTTTGCTTTGACCATCCTCGTTACAGACCCAGAGCTAGGAAGGAGTGTGGGCAGAACGCTTGTGCTTACTCTGGTAACACGTACGTTGTGCTCCACGACTGGAGCCAACAGGCTGAGCACGGCATGTTTTCTCAGTCACAGCTGCTAAAAGAGACCGACTGACTGGGCCCGTGGTGTTGCAAAAAGACACCTTCCTCACCCACCAGTTTGTCTGGAGGAGAAAATAGCAGCAGAAGCCAGTGGCTGTCTCTCTGTGATGCCTGCATACATGTGAGGGTCCAGGGAGACCCCGCAGATGACCAGGTGTTGCTAGTGTGCACCCAAAACCCAAAACCCATGTCTCAGTAGGAAAGTGGCATCCACCACTGTTACCTGTGTGCTGGTATATTTGGGAACCATACAGGCCTCCAGGAATCCACTGAAAGGCTCTCTAACCAAGAGGTTGTTATAGACCAATATTAATGAAGCTTGGGTATATTAAAATGGAACAAGTTTTAGACTTTACTGAACCATAAGATCTTCTGGAAAGGATTGGCGTTATCTGTGCCCTTGGGCATTGCTTTCAAGGTGCTTTCAGAAGAAAGCTTTTTCTGACTAGTTTGCTTTCTGGATCCAGTTTGCAGAGATTTTAGCTTCCTTACACCATTTACAGCTTCATGCAATGAGTCACTTGTTTTTCATAAAGAGCGCTGACCTATACATCATTAGAATCTGGAATTGAATCTGCCTGTGACGGCTGACTTTTGGCTGACTGAAGCGCATGGCTCTTTTGGATGCTTGCTCCATCGCTTTCTCTTGTCAACCAGAGAAATTTTACTCTGGAATTCTTGATCTGATTTTGGACAGTATCAAGTATCTTGCCTGACATCCTCTAGGGGCCCAACCTGAATTCCAGAGAGGAAAAATATGTTCACAATAATAGCCATAGTATTGGGAAAGCAATTTGCTCCAATAGGGTGATGGTGACTTTTGCTGGCTAAGTGCAGTGTCAATCAGAGTGTTCCTCTACTGTTGAAGGTTCCCTTATGAAGCAGCTGCTGCTGTTTCCCTTCAATCAAAGAGAACAAAAACAAATGCCAGTGAGGCGAGCTCTCCTGTGAGATCTAATGTGGGCATCTTGCTTGGTCCATATATGAACTTGAACTCTTCTGTCACGTGTAACCTGAAATACAGATCCAAGTCTATTCTTTGTGATCTTACAGAAAAGTTCTGAGGTGCTCTAGCAGTATATACGAGGAATAAGAGCCTAGTGTGGAATTATGTAAAAGTTGGTTATTCTGAGGCTATCATTGTTTAATTCTATGATGTAATGACCAGCACTGGGGCATGTCCTTCCTCTGAGAGAAGAAAGACTTGGGTGAGCTACACCTAGTTTTAAACATTGTTATTAACTTCATATGAAGTTTTCGTGCACAGTGTGGAAATATACAGATTCTTGTTTTGGTTTTTACTATTGTGTTTGCTTAGCAGAATACTCTGATACTCATTTTGTGAGTGATTTTCTATGCTATCTACAGAGGAGCACAATAGAGGCCATTGTTATGGAAGGAATACGTGTTAGCAATTGGGCTCTTTTTAGTAGCTTGTTGTCACAGTCTTTAGTTTTAGTCCTTTTCCAGATGTGTGGAACACAGGATGATAATCAAACACACAATTATAAACCCAAATACATTCTTTGCCCAGTGACCTTCACCAGGTAAGGCGAGGCAATTATTGCCCTAGGATTTTGCTGGCAACACATGAAATGTCCCTAAAGATGCTGCCCTGTGTTGCAAAGCAGACATTGTTTTTGTTAAGTGACACTATCTTTTCTGCAGAAGGCTCTCTCACTCTCTGGACATAGCTCATTGGCATCCCCTGGGCTCAGATTGCAACATTCCTCAGACATATCACTAGCATCTGGTGCTGCCACCTGCTGTTTTCTCTCAGTGGCTTCCACACTACCAAATATGTGACTGCCTTTCTCCTTTAAAAAAGATTTCTATTTTTAACTATGTATGGGGTGGATAGATGCCTGTCTATGCGTGGGTATGTGTACCTGAGTGAAGATGCTGTAGGAGGCCCAAAGTGTTCAAGCCCCTGTTGTGCAGCTGAAGTTACAGGGGGCCACAAGCTAACTGATGTGGGTGCAGGGAACTGAACATTAGTCCTTGAGCAGTAAAGACTAGCAACTGCAAAGCCATGTCTCCAGCCCCTTCACCTCTTTTTTAGTTATATGTGTGTGTTTTTTTCTTTCATGCATGTATGTGCACCACAAGCATGCCTGCTGCCCTCAGAGGTCAAAAGACCGTATCAAGTCCCCAAGACCTGGAGTTATGGATGGTTGTGAGCCATCAGGCAGGTGCTGCAAATCGAACCTCCCAGTCCTCTGCAGTAACAGCATATTCCCTTAACCACTGAGCTGTTTCTCCAGTTATTCCAGCCCCTCTTTTCTTTTAACTTCCAAAATGTGATGAGGTCCCTTTATAATACAAGTACAAATTACAGTTATTTGGACTACGGTTACATTAGATTTGAAATTGGTGCTATTTTCTGGAGAAATATCTCATTCCTTGAAGGCAAAACATAAGAGGAGACTGTCACAACAAGGGAGGCAGAACAGATATTGTCCCCTTTTTTATATCTGAGCATGGGCATGCGTTAAATGTAAAGAATATGGAGTTTAGGGACTGGGAAGAAAAATATGAACTATTTTCTATTCAGTATTTTTATGTATTCACCCATGCTACTATGACAAATGCCTGCGGTGGCATGATTTATGAAGAACAGAGATTTGATCCTCACACTCTGGAAACAAGACAATCTAAAATCAAGGTGCCAGCAGCACTGCTGTCTGAGAAGGATGTTCTCTATGTCCAACATGGGGCTCTGGAGTGAGCACTGCTTGTCTTCCCAACAGGGAATGTCTAGAAGGGCAACAAAGTATCTGCTTCAAGTTTGAACTCTTTCATGGAGGTGTTCATCTTATTCACAAAGGTGGAGTCCTCACGCCTCAATCACCTCCCACAGACTGACCCTCAGTGTGTGTTCCGCTGAAGATTAAGGTTCAGCGTGACTTCTAGAGGAGACACGAGCACTCAAGCTCTCCTGGAGATCAGCATTTGTATGCATAATCTACTTTAAAATGTCTCTGATGTTCTGGTGGGAAGTGTGAGGTTAAGCCATGGCCCAGAGTAAGGTAGCAGGTTCTAAAGTAGCTAGGGCCAGCTCCTAAAGCTAAATAAGCGCATCTTTTAATGTCACGGTGAAAGAACATAGGAACGAGATAAGCAAGGGTCCAGAGGCAAAGCGGAAGTCAGTGGTAATGTATCTGTGGTTTCAACTCCCAACACAGAAATGTGGGAGCATGGTTACCCTTTGAAGCCTGAGCATTAGACAAGACAAAAAAGAAAGAAGTTTGCTGACTTATGACTGTTCTCCATTAGGCAATGACCTAAGCACTAACTACATACTCATTAAAAATAAAGCTATAGACCTAGTTCTTAGTCCTAAGATGAAATGATAGGATAATTCAAAATACAATCATATAGTATCAAATTTTCATAGCACGCTGTGTTGTGGTGGGAGGCAACAGTCAGGACCTTGCCTAGAGAAAACCCTTCAGCTGAGACCTGTGCAGTGTGAAAGCATTGACCTAGCAGATGTGGAGTGAAGGCATGGCTGTAAATGGAGACTGTGCTCTGACCTTACAGTGGAACTCGAGAGCCCATATGTGGCTGGTGGGAGATGATGGAGCACAGGAAGAAGCTTTAAGGGTGGCATTGGGCAGTGGTGGTCCCTCAAGCCCATCCCACCCCCAGAGCAGCACACCAGCTGTTTAGCTAGATCAGCAATTCGGTGGTTGGTAGCCAACTTGGAGATGATGTATGCCGGGCATACTTGGTGAGAGTTGAAATGTGGAAGGGTTGGGGAGCAGGCCAAGGAGGACTCCTGGATCTTTAGCTGGAGAAGTAGCTTTAGCTGGGCCACTTCCGAAGAAGGAAAGGAAGGGCCATCGGGACTTAGGACCAGTTGCTCCCTTCTGGAAACGACAAATAGATATGCTGCTGAGATATCTAAGCAGTCTGAGCTGAGCTGAGCTGTATGAGTTTGGGATGAAGAAGAGGGTTCGTGGCTGGGATGTCCATTTGTTGGTTACTAGCAACCGCAGAGACCTGAATGAGTGTATAGGATTAGAAGACCAGACTGAGGGGCCGGACAGGTAGCTCAGCGGCTTAGAACACTTGCTGTTCTTGCATGGGGAAAGAGTGCAGATTCTAAGACTCACATGGTAGCTCACAACCATCCTCAACTCCCAGTTCCAGGGGATATGCTGCCCTCTTTTGGCCTTTGGGCCATCAAGTACGCACTGACACACATATACAGGCAAAACACTCATTCACATAAAATAAAAACAAATAAATCTTAAAATCAGAAGGGAAGAAAAACCAACTGAAGTTGACCCTTGGAGGCGTTGAAGAATGAATATCTGAAGATATGATTGATCAGGAAAGCCTGGATAGTGAGAGTTCATAGGAAGGTGGTATCTGAGTAACTGTCAGTCCAGTGGGAGGGAACAACAGAAGGCGTGCTGAGAGAGGAAGTAGACTCAGAAATGAAAATTACTGTGTGTTTGGCTATGAACCTTGGAAAATTCACACCTATTTGGTCGGTACTGTGGAGTATGGGTGTGTTTTGAGAAATTCAGCTCTCTAACCCGAGAAACAGTGGATAGGTTAGAAGCAGAGGTTTCTTTAAATAATAGATGTATGGAGACTAAACTGAATGATTAATAATTCAGTGGAGAGAACTGAAGTGCGCAGAAATATCAAGACCCAGAAGGGTAAGGCAGGCACCAAAGCCTGGGACTGCTGGTGTGTGGAAAGAGGAGTTTGTAGGAGGGGTACTTCCTTATTCTGGGAGGATGTTGGATAGAGAAAAGCCACCACCCCCACCACCACCAACAACAACAACTAACAGTGGGAAGACGGAGGTGCTGCAATCCGTTTTCTCAATTAAATGTCAGGCAGGCTTGGTATAGTATTCACCCCATGAGAAAAAGAAAGGCTAACTCAGACTGTTCTTCATGCTTGGCCTCTCTGTGACTCCTGTTAAATGGAGGTCCTGAAATCAAGACCAGGACTCTCAGACCTCCTCCCCTCTATGATCCCTAAATCCAAGAGTGACATGGGACTCTTTGGAAATGGTAGATAATACATAAAGTGGCCTATAGGTCTCACAATTACCTTCAGTGGTCCTAGCTCACCTGCTCAGTAGCGCTGATGTCATCACAGCCAGACTTACCTCATAAAGTACCCTTTGGTGATGCTGTCAGCTGGGCTACTTAATGACTAACTCCACATGACATTCGTTCATCTTTCCTTGGGGTCAACCATGCCTGAATATCAGGGCAACATCCTTGGATCCCGTGGCTCTCAGGTGTACGAAGAGCAACACTAAGGTAACAGTCTTGGCTCTTTTCTACTCTGTCAGTTCTGAAAGCCAAGCCAGGTAAAGCTGTGGATGGCTGTAGGTGTACTGGGAAGAGTTATAAATTTTCAACAGAGCACTTAAGCTATAAGTTTCTCATATGAAATGTAAAGGCTAACACTTAGGTACATAACTGATAACAACATGTAACTTAAAAAATAATTGGTCTTCCTCAGATTGTATCAGAATTTAGCAAGACTCTGATAGAAACTGATGCTCCTTTACAGGCTTTTGCATTGAGGCACCTGTATTTTGCTTGCTGCTTCTTAGGAATGACAAACGCTAATTATTTGTTACTCTGTGAGAGGAAAGGATTATGTGTCCACAAGCCAAATGCTATTCAGAAATAAACTCAATAAAACTGTACCATGGCTACTTTATTTAAAAGTTTGTTCGTCTTGAGCTGGTGAGATGACTCAGTGGGTAAAGATGCTTGCTGCCATGCCTGACAGTGAGTTCTATCTCTGAAAGCCACATGGTAAAAAGAGAGACTCCACGCCTGCAAGTTGACTTCTGGTCTCCACGTGCATATGCACACAATAAATAAATATAAATATGGTAATTATCTTACATGTCTTCCTAATTCTGATTCTCCCCATTACCTCATTCCCTTGCTTCCAGTCCCAAATGCGTACATCTGTATTTCCTTGTTATATACACTAATGACTCTTCATGGTTTGGAACATGATTTCCACATACTCAAATTCCAGCTTCAGCACTAAATTCTTCCCCAAGTCTTAGAGCCACATCAATGTAGTTCAATATATCCTAGCAGTAGCTCTTCATGAGCAGGTATGTCTCTGATCAATAGGAGGCACACATTCTGCCTTATGATCGGGTGGAGAGCATGGAGAGAAATTTTCTTGAGCCTTCATCTCTCAATTGCCATTTGTGTTATATAGCACTTCTCATTTCCTGCATATATTTATAGCCTTTACCAGAACCGTGTTGTCTTACATATGATGCACAAGGACCCAGTCTAGGAATTCAATATGTTTCTAATATCTGTGTCTAGTTACCTGTCTCCAATGCCATGATCTTATCTTTAAAGTCTTCAAGGAACATACGCATCTCAGACTAGCTCTAAGCAGAGAATGGAAAATCATAGACACATTGTTTCCAACTTCAAGATTGAGGAAAACAGGGGCACTATGGGGAATATGAAGGAATGGCTGCCATGATGGGAAAATTTTTAAAGAAGCTTGCCTCTTAAAATTATAATTATTTCTGACCTGTCTGATGTGATAACCTTTTAAAACACGGAAATCTCCTTCTAAGCACACTCCCTGAGCTAAGGACACCTACATCTAAACCATAGAAAAATCAGTCATGGAAACCAACTTCCCGCCATAAATCCAGGTGGCATCTGGTCTCTTCTTTGCTTCCTCTATGGTCACTGGATAAGTTGGCTACTGTCTTGTCTGTGGGTTTCCCTCATTGTTTCTTTCTTGCTTGATTTCGCTCTGTGACCTAGAAGCCAGCTAACTACAAGAGTTAGGTCTGTTGTCCAACTGATGAGCTCAGAAATGAGCATCCTGAATCAATATTATTCTAAGAAAGTCATTTTTAGGGCAAGAATTTGTCCAGAAAATTAATATCCTCTAAGGTAGCAATGGCAAGGGCAGTTTTTTTTTAAATCTCAAAATAAAATGAAAATGTCTAAACAATATTTGACCTTGGCTGGGGAGATGGCTCAGGTGGCAAAGCGCTTGCCTTGCACAAAGGAGGACGTAATTCACTTTTAAAAAGCCATATGTGTTGTGGTGTTGCAGGTCTATAATCCCAGTGTTGGGGAGATACAAACAAGTGAACCCCTGGCCTTCCTTGGCCAGCCGGCCTGCCGGAATCAGGGGGAAAGACATCCTGCACTGCAGGAGGAGAACAAAGAGTGTTCCTTGAGGGCAAAACCCAATGCTTCAGAGAAGGCTGCATTTTGTGAAGAAGCAAATTCATTTAAAGGAGAAGCCTAGCCGGGCGTGGTGGCGCACGCCTTTAATCCCAGCACTCGGGAGGCAGAGGCAGGTGGATCGCGGTGAGTTCGAGGTCACCCTGGTCTACAAAGCGGGTCCAGGACAGCCAAGGCTACACAGAGAAACCCTGTCTCGAAAAAGCAAAAAAAAAAATAAAAAAATAAAAAAAATAAAGGAGAAGCCTAACATCAAGAGGTTCTCTCCTCCTCACAGAGCAACTGCCTAGGAAAGGGCTTTCCAGGGGCCAGCACTCACAGGCTGATACACCTGTGGTCTAGGGGGAGGCAGGCTATATCTTGAGCTGGTACAAGAACTTGGCAGTGCTGTAAGTGCTGTGACTTTTCAAGGTAGTTATGAGAGCAGACCAGAAACAGAAATGGGAGCTTTGCTGGTTTCTCCCAAAGCCAATGGCTGACTTAGACTCAGGACATGGCCCTCCATTGACAACAGATGGTGGTATCAGATAGGTTTCAGATTAGGATCCCAGATGCATAACCAAGTCATGGCTTTCAAGTGTGTTACTGAATTCACCCCTTAATGCTAGCTCCCTGTTCCTGAGGATAGCTTCAAACCTCCCATGACATTCTGCTGCAATTGAGATTGTTTCATGTTCATTTTGTGTAGGCAACCTATTGGTTAGCACTGAGAGCTGCACTAATTTATGGATAAAGAGATACATATTTAGAGGACAGTTTAACTTAGTAAAGTCTATTTAGCAAAATAATAATAGTGAGTTCACCCATAGAACCAATGAGCTCCTCAGCCATGGATTCTTGGCCAGATTTTCACTACCATGCATGAGTTTCCTCCTGTGGAGCAGGCATTAAATTTACTAAGAAAGTGTTTAGCCAGCCCCATAACAATTGTGCCGTTATTGCACCTATAGGTAAATTTTAGGGATCTTGTTGTTGCTTTTTTTTTTTTTTTTTTTTTTTTTTTTTTTCTTCCAGAGACGCACTGGGTTTCATTGTTACTTTTAGGAGATTCTACATTTAAAAAGCTGATTTCGTATACAAGTACTAAGGCTTTCTTAGTTACTGACATGTTAAAGCTATATCTCATGTCTTAGAAACTAAATACTGGGCAACTTCTTTTTATTAGGATGATCAAAAGATTGGAAAATTAAGCTGCATAAAGTCACACTTCGAATGCTTTCAGGGATAAAACAGGCCTCGCGGTGAGCAATCAAGGTAAATGCGTGTTTCATCTTAGAGAGTAGGAACTGTTGCTGCTAACTTACCAGTATGGCCTAATAATGTTTATTATCAGGCCTATATTATTATTGTGGCAGTATTTTCTAACCCTCTAGCAATCAATAAAGACACAGACACCTGTTATATTTTAAAATAGCCTTAGTAACCTGGGGCAGGCCAGATATTAATCCTCTAAACTACTTCCCAAAATGGGGCAGGTATGGGATACCTGTCCCAATCCCATGCCATCTGGTTCTAATAATTTTATCAAGCTACCTCCCATCTATAATCCCGTATACTTGCTAATGTTCTTCAGCTGGGCCAAATGCTCCATCCACGCCAGTCATGTGCTTCTCCTCCACCTAACCCATGATGGTGCAGCCTTCTCCTCTCCTCTCCTCTGGTCTCTCTTCTTCCCAAGATTCTCCCTGTCTCCCTACACCTGGGAACCTTACTTACGCCTATCCCATTTGCCCTGCCCAAGTGTGATGGCATTTTATTGGTCAAACAGGTTAGGCTCTTAGGCAAGGTGGGTCACAGAGACAGCAAACAGTAATTAGCATCAAAATGCATTGCACCAACCTCCAACAAGGAACCTAAGATAGTAATTTGTAAACTTTTGGGAAGCAATGGGATAAACCAACCAAAGCAGTAGTTCTTAACCTTCCTAACCCTGTGACCCTTTAGTATAGTCCCTCATGTCAGGAAAGCCCCCCTCCCCCCCGCCCCAACCATAAAATTACTTTGGTTACTACTTCATAGCTGTAGTTTTGATACTGTTATGAATCCTAATGTAATTATCTGCATTTGCTGATGGTCTTGGGCCCCTATGGAGGGGTCATTTACCCCAGATTGAGAGCCCCTGAGCTGCAACATGCTACTCACTGAAAGAACTGTGGTCCATCCACTTTCAGTCTGAGATTTAAAGATGAATACTGACAGAGGCAGGTCTTTGGGGTCCCTGTAAAGAGGGAAGCCTGGGACCTCATAGCCAGGAAGGGTGTGGTGAAGGGATTCATGTGACTGTGCATGGTGAGTAAGGAGTTACCCATTTTGCCACTCACCAGTCACCACACAGATGACCTGTGGTAGTTTCTCAATCCATGGGTCGTGACCACTGCTAGACACATTTCCGATGGTCTTAGGAACCGTGACACTGACCGCTCAGTAGCAAAATTACAGTTAAGAAGTAGCAACGAAGATAAATTAATGGTTGGGGTTTCCTAAGAAACACTGTTCTAGACCATGAGGCTATTATTATGGGCCAAACACCTGGGAACTAAATCTCGTTTTAAAAAAAAAAAAAAAAAAAAAAAAGTTTGAGAGGTCACAAAAGTTTAGCAGTCTAAAAAGGTTCCTTGCCTGAAAACCAGTTCTCAAAATAATCAGTCTGAGCTCAAACACATCACTGGGCAGAGAAGTCAAGGAAACACTGTCTCCTCTCAGCAGAAGGCCACCTTGTCTGTCTTCCTCTGCTTCTTGAATAGCTTCATGTGTTAAGAGCTCTGCACAAGCAAATGGGAATCCGTCACCCTGGTATTTGCACAGAGATATAGCCAAATAGTATTTCCAAAGTAAAGAGACTTGAGTACAGTTATTCCCACAGCTTAGGCCGGATCTTGGTTCTGTTTCCTGCACAGGGCCTGGCACATAGCAATGATATTTCCAGAGTGACAGTATTTCCGCTGCAGTTGAATCACTGAAAGAGGTGCACACTCTCCTCATCCCGTGTCCTTTGGTACAGGTCGCATCTGAATCCGTCACAGCTGCACCTCCAGCAGGTGCCCTTCCTTTGTTTCCACTCAAGGCACATTGGCATCATCAATATTTAGAATACCATTGTCTTACTGGCTTTTGTGAAATTGAGAAATAGTTGATTAAACCCAGATAGTCATAGACTGGCTGGGTCTGTAACTACTAATCCTCCATCTGAGAGACAAAATATACACAGATACAGGGGTTAGCTCCTAACCCAGTTTTGAGACAGGGGAAGGATTGTCGTGTCTGTCTCTTTTATGGTCACCACTGTTTTGAATTTAAATGTTTTGGCTTGTATCATTTACAGATTAATGATTACAACCATATGGTTGAAAAATATCTGAAAATAGGTGTGTCTTTTGCTAGATTGCTATGAGTTGTGGTTAGGACCAATGCTCTCATTCCTTTTTAGGATGCTTTCTTGTTTCCTGATGCCTTTGGTGGCTTTTTGAAAACTTTTTTTTTTAATTTAGGAAAATGAATGGCCTCAAGTGAACAGAAAGGATAGGGATATTTTGACATAGGGATGTTATGATGCAATCCCCAGACAGGGATGGAAAAGCTCCCTGTTTTTAAGACAATTTCCAAACAACATATAAATCATGTTGAGGCATTTCATTTCATCTGAATACAGATTTACTAATAAGAATATAATTTACACAGTGATGTGGTTTCTTTGGCATAAGTCTGACTAAAGTGGTCTCCTTATTTAAGAAAACAAAAACAAAAACAAAACCCAAAATCTTCAATGATGAGAAATAAATCTTTTCTGGTGGCGGGGCTTGGCAAGTCAAAGGCGCTTGCCACCAAGCCTAAGGAGTTGAGTTCAATGCCTGGGAAGCACACAATGGAAGGAGAGAATCAACCCCTGTAAATCATTAAATCATTGCTTGATGTCCGCATGCACTCGCATGGCACATACAGCAGCATGGATTCAAGACTGGCAGCAGTCTCTCTCTCTCTCTCTCTCTCTCTCTCTCTCTCTCTCTCTCTCTCTCTCTCCTCTCTC
>OU015744.1:34162347-34202337 GCA_907169655.1 Acomys percivali | reverse complement strand
ACACACACACACACACACACACACACACACACACACACACACACACACAGAAAAGCTTTCCCCGAAGCATCTTTGTCGGTATTCAGACTGAATTAACTCTCCCACTAACCGGAGCAGAGCTGACACATCAGTGTAGCAGCTGTGTCTCACCCTCACACAGTGCTTCCCACCTGAACAGGGCTCATGTAACTAGAGATTCACTTTTAAAAAGTCATTTCCACAAGTACTACTATGTGGTTGGCAGGAAAACTAAACCTAATCCTTTGTTCTGTACAGAGTTCAGGCTTGTGGGACCTTCCTTCCCTTCCTTTGATTTCACTCTCCA
Organism: Acomys percivali; assembly: GCA_907169655.1. Taxonomy (NCBI): domain Eukaryota; kingdom Metazoa; phylum Chordata; class Mammalia; order Rodentia; family Muridae; genus Acomys; species Acomys percivali. Next base: position 34,202,012 of record OU015744.1, on the reverse strand, counting down.
GCAGTTGGCTGGTGCCGGCAAGCTCTGTGTGGTCAAGGTTCGCTGTCCTCCTCTGACCTCTAGGAATGTCCTTCCACTGCCCCAGTCCTGCTCTGTAACGCTATGTCATTCTGTGCTGTCTGCCGCACATCAGGCAAGACATGGAACTCTGATGGCTCTGCCAGTGTGGGGCAGGAGGTCTTTACTTCCTGTTCTTGCTCCCCTCCACCCCCCTGCAAATCCCTTTCTGCCTATGAACACTGAAGGAAGAAGAACTCAACAAGGAAATCCCTGATAAGCAGGGTAACGGCATTGACCACAAGCCACAGATTGCTCAATGAAATTTCAGACTAACAACACTGAAGTTAATAAAAATAAATAAATCAGGTTATTTTATCACTCTTTAGACCCACTAGGGAGCATTTTGTCCTCAGCTGCAGCCCGGACGCTCACACCTGCCTATAGCAAATGCTGAGCAAGAAAATCCTCCAACCGGAGAATAGGATGTACGCTTCTGGTCAGCTGAGGTTCAGCCCCAAACCCAGAGCATAGGGGAAGTCCTCAAAAGAATAATATAGAACATTACACCCTTTTATGGTGGTAATTATCTACCACACCTTTGCGGGTGTTCTGAGTGTCTTCTAGCCTTAGGCCACCCTGTGGCCTCACAGCTTTCCCTTGCAAAGGAAGTCCTATGACAATCTGATGTGTGTGTGTTCATTTAGGCACCATGCCATTTCATTTGCTTGTTGTGGTGTGGTTAAATGCTGGGCTTGGCTCATGACCCAGATTCCATATGGAATCTTAATACATACATTCTTCTCAAAGTAAAATGAGCAGCATCTTATTTCTCAACTGAAAAAAAAAATCTGTATTTGATTAACCTTCTAAGTGAATACACATGAAAATGAAGAGTAGGGGACCTCAAGGTGTCTTGAAAAGTGGGGCTTATGCTTTATACTTCCTCTCATGTCTTGAATTCCCTGCTTCCCAAGTCACTCTGCATGGGGTAGGTATGTGATGCTACATGCCATGAAACCATGACGACCAAGCACCTGGTTCTTTTGATGGACACAGTCTCTTGTTGTAGTGTAATACTCAATGAAAATATTGTGCCTCAAATAAAAACCACATTTAAGGGAGGCACTCCAAGTTCACTTTTAACTGGCCTCTTCAGTTGCTGATCAGTCTTTAGGGTCTGTTTTGTCTCTGGTAGTCAGAAATCACAATCGTGGTTTTGGTTTGGTTTGTTTTTTTTTAAATTGTGATCTTGTTTTCTGTTTTCTTCATTTCAGGAGACAGCCCAATAGCTGTGGTTAAAAGCAGACTGATTCTAAAACATATATATGTGTTTTAGAATATATATATTGGTTTTTCTTTTAATATTTATTATATATACAATGTTCTCCTGCATGTAACAACTGCAGGCCAGAAGGGAGTACTAGATCTCATTATAGATGGTTGTGAGCCACCATGTTGTTGCTAGGAATTGAACTCAGAACCTTTGGAAGAACAGCAAGCGCTCTTAACCTCTGAGCCATCTCTCCAGACCCACAATATAGGTTTCTCTGTGTATCCTTGCCTGTCCTGGACTCACTTTGTAGACCAGGCTGGCCTCGAACTCACAGTGATCTGCCTGCCTCTGCCTCCTGAGTGCTGGAGACTTGGCCACGAGGGTGCCGAGCAGGGAGCTCCCGTGGCCTCCAAGGGATCGCCTGGGGAGCACTGCTGTGGAGGGAGGGGACGTTGTCGCTGGTTGCGGACTCCTACCCAAGCTGGGGTCCCTGTGGGAGCGCGACCGAGTCAGGCTTCCCTCGAGAACCCGCCCCTTTGCCAGGGTGCGGTGGCCTGCACCCAAAGCCTCCCAGCCTCTCTGGGCCTTCCCAGGCTTTCCTTGGCATGATCCCTTTGACTGTTTTAACTTCAACCTTCACCAAGCTGGTGTCTCTCAGGCCGGGAAGCAGGCTCTTTCCAGCCTCTCAGAGGCCCTAGATGGATAGCCAGAGGGTGCCATGTTCTTGCTGGGGCTCAACCCAAAGCCTGGACACTCAAATGCCCAAGGAGAGCTCTGGATTAAGTGTTGCCCACCCTCCCCCTCCCCACCCGCCCTGGCCAATCACCAGACCCTGGAACTTGATCTATTTCCCCAACCAGGCCAGAGCAGCTGATTGTGGCCAAAATATCTCAAGGTAGCTGGGCCCTGCCCCTGTTCCCCACCTACCTGTTGTCCTTACCCCCAAACTACCACCACACTGGCTCCACTCCCTCATAACTGCCTGGATCCTCCTTCCTGTCAGCCTGTCAGCATTCTCCATAACGGGCATAAAAACATCTTTTATCATGTTTTATTTCCCCAAAGGATAAAATACCATTCACCTAAATTTTTTTTTCTGTCTTCGTGCCTCCAAGACCTGCTAAAGAGCGTGTGGGAAAGGGGCCTTTCATGCCCCTGGAGTCTCTTGCAACTCAAATTAGGTGGTCTTTTGCTTTAGTTGATGATGAGTTGTTAATTTACCAGTATGTCCCAATAATGTTTATTATCAGGCCTATAGTATTATTATGGCAGTATTTTCTAACCCTCTAGCAATCAATCAAGATACAGACACCAATTATATTTTAAAATAGCTTTAGTTAACCTGGGGCAGGGCAGATATTAATCCCCTAAACTACTTCCCACAGTGAGGCAGGTAGGGGATACCTGTCCCAATCCCATGCCATTTGGTTCTAATAACTTCTATCAAGTTACCTCCCATCCATAATCCCAAATATTTGCTAATGTTCTTCATCTGGGCCAAATCATCTATCCATGCTGGCCATGTGCTTCTCCTCCACCTAACCCACAATGGCGCAACCCTCTCCTCTCCTCTCCTCAATCTCTCTTCTTCCCAAGATTCTCTCTGTCTCCCTACACCTGGGCACCTTACCCATGACTATGTCATTTGCCCTGCCCAGGTGTGACAGCCTTTTATTAATTAGCATCAAAATGCATCAGACCAACAAGGAGTTTTCCTAGTTGCATCACTCTTACATTCCACAATGTCCGATCCTATTATTTTAATTCTTGATTTCCCCCAGTCTGAATCTCCTCACCCCCTAAGATCATGTGAGTTCTACCAATCCTGACTTTCCCATGACCACCTTTCTCTAACTTCATCTACTTCCTCCCTCTCCCCATTCCTCCAAGCACCACATCTTCAATTCCCCCCCTGGATCCCACCTCTCACAGACTATGGAGGAAGACCCTGTTTTATAATCCTGTCTTATAAACAAGTCTTTCTTGACTCCACTCGGCAGCTCTCATTTCCTTCAAGCTTTTTGAAAACACTCCCTTCTCTGAGCTCTGATTTTGAATGTCTAACAATTGAGGTTTATGTGGTTTGCTGGTACTGGGAATCAAAACAATTTAGACTTTTCTTTACTCTTCCTGCTCCATCGGAGCTAAATGCTCACCGACCACTGACATCTGACCTGGTAGTAAATCTGATGGCTTATGCTCACTTATTTTTTTTTTTTTAACATTTTTACAGAGTGATGATTCCATTGGAAGCCAGGAAGGAGTGTTTCCAAAATCTGGATAGATCTTTTTCTCTTCAAGCCTCATTTCTGAACCCGAAAATATGACCTTTCTCTATATTTTTCTTTTCTTTTCTTTTCTTTTTACCTATAGTTTTATGTTTTCAACATTCTTATTATGGGGGCACTCTACCTGCGGTTTCTTTTTGTTTTGTTTTGTTTTGTTTTGTTTTGTTTCGTTTTTCTCCATACTCTTTCTAATTCCTTTATCTGAAATTTTCCTATTTAAAATATTTTTTTCTGCATGAATAGTTTCAAAAACTATTAACATTGAATCACAGGCCTACGTTTCCTGTTTTGGCTGGGTTTACTGTGGTTAAATTCTGTGACTATATCAATCTTCTCAGGTCTGGAACACAAAGTCTTTCTGTTTCTTCGGTTTGCTTTTCGCTTTCCCTTTCTGTTCCCCGATGTCACCTTCCAGAGTAAAGTCTTGCCATTTCTGTTCCCATTGTTCCCACTTATTGGATCTCAGTAGCTACAAACTACCAGGCTAACATCCCTGATGCACATTTATGATTTAGTTCCTGATAAACGGCTCCTATCACAGTAAGACCCAGATCTCAGGATGACTTTCATAGCTATCCATCTCCATCACCCTGCAGTTTCTTACCTATCTGACTCAAGCCGCCCCAGCTTTCTTTCTCTTATTAGTCACATGGATTTTTTTCCCATTTCTTTTACTTGATACCTGTTTGCATGGTTGTGTTCATAGAATGTGTTTCTTATAATAAAAGCACAAAGTTGGATGTTGTCTTTTTTTTTTTTTAATCTAGCATGAAAAGTGGCCTCTCTTTTACTTTTATTACTTTAAATTTTCATTCTTCTGGCTTTTTGAGACAGAGCCTAGCTCTTTAGCACAGGCTGGTCTTGAACTCATGGCAATCTTCCTACTTCAGCCTCATATTTAGGAAGATTGGGTATGAACCACCATGCCTAGCAGCATGTTTTTTAATTGTGTTGTTGAGACTATTTCTATTTACTTCAGTTATTGATTTGCTTAAAAAAAAAAGAAACAGTATTTGAGGTACACTGCAAGAGGCAACAGAGTAGGCAGTAATGAGAGAGCTTCCCCTGGCTAACTACCAACATTTTTTTTTACCTTACTTCTACCTGCCTTCCTGTTTTAATGCCATTAATCTCCACATTTTGCTTGCATATCTGTATAAACTAGTGTTTACTATGTATTTACTAAAATAAATGCCTTTGACTTACAATATTTATAGTCACAAACTATTTCAAGAAAATACAAACAAGTGAATAATTATCTCATTTCAACTTATTTTATACAAGGACATTATCAACTATGTCTAGGCCTTAAAAAAAAAAACACCCATTATCTAAGAGACTTAGTATTCTGTATGGAAAAACTATGAATATTTTAAAGTTTATTTTATTGATCAACTTGTGTTTTATAGTGTTCTCCCAATGTTTCTTACAGAACTAGCCTACTTGCTGATATTTCTGTTTGTCACTTAAAATGTCTCTTAGAAGTTTTGGCTCAACAAGTCTCTCAGAATGAATTCTTTAACTGTTCCTCTAGCCAAAGATATCTTTGAAGTATCTATTTGAAAATAATGTTGAAGACTGTTTTAACTGGTTTCAAAGTCTGAATTGACATTTTCTTATAGTAGGCTAATTTTTTATTGTTGTTTTCTCTTATCATTTAAAAAATATCAGGTCATTATTTTATGGCCTCCATTTTTTTTCTGCAGGGAATCCATTGAAGGAGATAAATGGAAAAGAGAAAAGCTTGTATAGTATGCATCAGATGTGAAACAATTTTACTAGGGACTTCAAGAAAACTGTATGATATTAGCCTTAGTGAAGTATTTATTCACCACTTCTCATCTGTATTAGCTACTCTTCTTACGCTTGTGATCAAATACCTGACAAGAAGCTATTGAAGGATGGGTTGATTTTGGCTAAGGTTTGCAGGAACAGTTACCATAACAGCAACTAGAGACTTCTTCATGGACACACCCAGGGGCATATCTCCTGGGTGACTCCAAATCTAGTTGACCATGAGGATCAACTCATCATACCACCATTTTTCAACTTGACACTAAGCACATCACTTTCAAGCTATATCATTCTACCCCTGCTTGGCCTCAAAGGCTTCTACTTTTCCTAAAATGAAGAGTTCATAGCAGTCTCAACACTGTTCAAAAGCCAAGTTCAAAATCCATCAGAGACTCAAAGTAATCTCTTAACTGTGAGTCCTGGTTTTAAAAAAATGCCACAAATTTCTAGCATCTAATGATAGAATATGCATTTCCACTCCAAATGGAAGAAACTGGAATAGCAAGCAGAGATCTGACCAAAGCAACACTAAACAAGAAAGCTCCAACTCCTGCAGCTTATGTCCCATCATCTAGAGCTTTATTTATTTATTACTTATTTATTGGTGTGTGTGCATACCTGTGTATGTGTTCACATGCTCATGGATTGCCACAATGTGCACATGGAGGTCACAGGACAACACATGGCTTCCAGGGATGGAAAGCCTCTCGTCTCCCAGTCTGAGGCTCATTATGGTATCATACAGAATTCCAGATAAAACCCACATTTAACGTGTCTTCCCACCTCAGTTAAACATCTTTGGAAACTCCCTTAAAGACACACTCAGAGGTGTGTCTTCAGGGTGATTCCAAATCCAGTCTACTGGTAATGAAGATCACAGTGAAGAGATTGGGTGTTTATCTACCAGCTTGATCAGTGCTCTTGCCTATGGTGGATCTCACTCCAGATTCAAAAAGAAACAGAAGTGCAGGTACTTGCAGTAGCAAAAAGCTGATATGAGAGAATGAGGGTGGGTTGATTGCCTGCTCTCTAAGGGCACTTCCATTTTCAGATATATTGGCACATTAGATCTTGATGTTATTGGGAGGAGAATTCTAGCCTCACTTCCCATGGCATCTCCCAGCACTATAACTCCAATGAAGCGTTAGAAGATCAATCAATCTTATAAACAATGAAAATATATTTCAGATAATACAAATATCACAAATTCTGGTTGGCTCTTTTTCATTCCCCTCCAAGCTCATATCCACTCATGTAACAGCATAGTTAGATCTTTTAATTGCCAAAGAAGTCAAATTAACCAGACTTGGAGGTTTTAGTTATTATTATTATTATTATTATTATTATTATTATTATTATTATTATTATTACTATTGTATTGTGTTCACACCTGCACATGCCTGTAGAATTCAGAAAAAGGTGTTGGATGCCCTGGAATTATAGACAGTTATTACTTTCTGGAAATTGAATACAGGTCCTCTGCAAGGGCAGCTAGTACTCTTAATCATTAAGTTATCTCTCTCTCCAGCCCCAATAATTGGAAGTAAAAAATATTAATTTGCCAAAAAAACTTGACTTTCCTGTAACTTTCAAGTAAGATTTCCACGCCCTTACTTTATCTAATGAGTTTTGTATTATTTTTCAGCCAACAATGATAAGGCGTCCACCGACAGTTGTTTGTTACATCTGTGGCCGTGAATATGGAACCAAATCTATTACCATCCATGAGCCACAATGTCTGAAAAAATGGCATAATGAGAACAATTTGTTGCCTAAAGAACTAAGGAGAGCAGAACCCAAAAAACCAGAAGGTAGAACCATTACCGGTAAGTTCTGACAGAGAGAGAGGGAGAGAGAGAGAGAGAGAGATTAATCTTTAATACTAATTCAAATATCTACAATCAACAGCACTTACTGTCTTAAATGAAGTCTTAAATCTGACTTTTAAAAGATATTCTGGAATGTCTTTCCAGTGTTGTCTTCAAATGTTGAGACATAAAGATGTTATGTCCTGGAAACACCTAGCAAGAGGGACCCATGGAAATTTACCATGATTTTCCTAAAGTTATTTTTATATATTAGCATGCATAACATTTTTAGAAATGATTCTGAAAGACCTTTGGGAATATTCATAGCCTTGTTTTCATATATAAATGTGTCGTGATCTCCTCATGGAACAGGAGAACCAAACTCAAATGCTTCCCCGGTTACAAAATTGAAAACAAGTATTTCTTGGGTAAAAGAGGGAAGAAGCCTCCATCCAGATGCTGTTGTCATTAAGAATTTTATTCCAAGAGGGCCAAATCTTCCAGTGAATGCAATGAAAGCAGAAATCTAGACATCTGGAAGGAATGTTCAGATTTATTTATTTATTTTGCAATCAGTATTTATAAAGTGCTTTCTCTGTGACCCAAGTAGACGTGGAGCTGTACTGTCTCAGATAAGAGTCACAAAGTGCTGTTTCCTCAGAGTATGAACAGAGTTGAGACAAGAAAAAAATAAATTATATATATAAAGATATATTTGTATAATTGCCAAACATGCTCAGTCTCAATTATCATATTTCTATCATTGATGTTTTTCTCATTTGGTTTCCTCGTTCCTTAAGGGATATTGATTTTAAGAGAAGCCTTTTTCAATGGAGTTTTCCTATGCAGTCATAGCTACTGTGCAGGCTGTTGAGCACTGGCTAATTCACGGCTCTCTTTAAGGTGTGATCCAAGAAGAGTATCACAACCCACAGAGGAACTCTATGAGCTCTAGATGTATTGAAGCTCAGCTATTCACAGTCCTTGGCAATAGAGGACTTAGACATTGAAGAATAATTTAGAATGAATATTTGGGTCTGGAGGGACAGTTCAGAGGTAAAGGGCACTGACTGCTTCTTGGCAGAGGACCCGAGTTCTGTTCCCAGCACCCACCTGGCAGCTCACAACCATCCATAACTCCAGTTCTAGAAGACCCAACACCCTCTTCTGACCTTCTTTGGCATCATGCACATGTGTGATACACATACATACATGAAGGAAAAAATACCCATACACATGAAATAAAAATTAAAATACAGAAGAAATATAAAACTACTTACCCATTGAAATCATAGCATTTGTCTCTAGAGAGGCTACCTACCTGTCTTAATAGAACTTCCCATTTGGTAGAGAAAATAATCTCTCCTAATTCTCTCTATCACTTTTACTGTTTAATCTTTACCATTATATAGCTAAAAGAAGTGAGAATAATAACTTGAAAATCCCTGGTGGGGGGAGGGGCATTCATTGTTTGTCACTGTTGGCAGAGAAGAAGGGTAGGTCCTGTCTCTTCACTTGCCTGCAGGTTTCCTCTTGGCTTCATGCTACTTTTATCTCTTGAAAGTGCCTTTCTCCTCTAGGTAAATAAAATGGGCACGCCCTCTCACATACGCAGTACAATAACTCTTTTCCTGGAGCCACAGTCAAAGCCCTATGCAGAAACATTGCAATGAAAAAAAAGAAAATCAGTGCCATCCTTTTCTCTAGAGTTTTCAAAGCACTCAGAACACACATACACACGTTCATGTGCTGGAGAGATGGCTGAGCCATTAAGTACACATACTGGTCTCGCAGGGAGCCTAGGTACACTTCCCTGCACCCGTGTCTAGCAGCTCACAACTGCCTGTAACTCCAGCTACAGCACATCCAACACTGCTGGCCCCCACAGGCATATGTCTTCATGTGTACACACACACACACACACACACACACACACACACACACACACACCAAATCTTTAAACACATATTCATAATCTGTATAATAGTGATACCTGCTTTATCTAAAGGAGAAATACCAGGCTGCACAGGGCTGGAATCACCATTAAAAGCAAGCATGCTAAGAATCTAAAGGTTTGTTACGGTTGTGTGAACCATTAAGATAGAAATCATATGAACGTAGCCTAGTGTTTAATGAACTAACATACACTGGCCAATGATAAAAAAGATACATTTTGAGTGCCTGGCCACATTTAAGGGACCTATCTTTGGAGATTTTGGGACATAGTCAATTTAATGTACTAAACTCATTCCATTTAAACAAGGCTTATTAACGTTAAACCCCACATTGTTCCTCTAAAATAAAGCCATATGCTTTTTCTCTCCTATGCACTGCCGAGGAAGATTACACATTTCTCAACTCGCTTCCCCTCAGCCTATTTTGTTTGCATTCTTCTCTTTAATTAGTTAAAGAGTCTCTGAGTTTATGGCCACAAAGAGACGATGTTTTTTAGGGTATAATTCCCCTTACACTCACCCTCAGTTGTCAGTTCGGTGCTCTGAAAACATTCCAGGGAAGGATTGTGTAAGAGGAAAATACAAACACACGTTCTTTTCCTGTTGTAAGCTTATATTTATAACCAACAGAAAGAAAGCCAAAAGTTATGTTTGCAAGATAACAGTAAGCAAAGATGTTAATAATTAGTGAGGAATGCATATCACACACAAGGAAACTCTATCTTTCCCTTTTTAATATTCAAAACGTAAAAAGCCTCCAATTCATAGCTGAAAGAATGCTCAACACTATTTATTTATTAAATTCTGCCAAAGTTCACGTGTGATTTGTTTGAAACCGCCAGTCAAAAGGTATTTCCTGCGACTGTTTTCCATAAATAGTAGAATATGGTTTCCCAGATTGAAAACTAACTAATCCTTTTACCTTTTTATTCCCTCCCTCCCTCTTCCCCTCCCTCCCTCCTGTCTCTGTCTCTCTCTCTCTCTTTCTCACCCTCCCGCCCCTCCTCCCCCCCCACCCCCCACCCCACCCCCACCCCACCCCCACCCCCATCTCCTTCTTTCTTTGCAGCCAAGGGGTTCTATGATCTTGAAGCCTTAAATGAAGCTGCTTGGACAAGTGCCCAGAGCCAATTGGTTCCCTGCGACATTTGCGGGCGCACCTTCCTGCCAGACAGACTGATTGTTCACCAGCGATCTTGTAAACCTAAAGCTGCCAAGTAAAGCCCTTTCCTCAGCACAAGTGTTACGAGTGTTTCTGGAAGGAATGCTTTCAAAAAGGACTGAAGTTTAGTGGGAAGGCCAAGGGGCAGGTGGGGAGAGGAAGCTGGAAGAACAGGAGCTGACTGAGCACTGGCCCAGCCCTGAGGACCCAGCTTTATGCAGAGGTGGACAGGCTCCATCCATGCAGCTGTTAGGGAGCCATGTCACACTTTTGTCAGGAGGAACGACTATCAGGTTGTTTCTTATCAGAGCAGGAAGTTTTGTCTAAACGACATTTCTCAGGCAAATTGTTGCCAGCCAGTTTTCTCCCATACTAGTTTCCTCAACAAGGTTTTGTGCCTCAGAGTGAGGCATGCGCCCAGCAAGCAAACAGAGAACCGAGGCTTAAAAAGGCAATTTGAGGCCACCTTAGGTAGCAGGCAACACCAATTTCCTTCCTAATCCTTTGCTTTCTGACCCATGGTCGCTTTGACCCTGAGTTACTGACTGCGAAGTTTCTTTTCCTTATAGACTCCTTTGACAGGATACATGAACTTAAAAAGGCTGAAGACTTAGAATTTCAGAACCGTATTTAACTCTTAACTCTGTTTCTAATAGCAAGAAATGCTGTGGAGCTACTGCCTTAGCACCAGCCTCACTTGTCAGCAGACCAACTCATCAGAATGGGTAGCACCTAGCTCCTTCCTCTTGTAGAGGTCTAGCAAGGGTTCGTTATGCCCACTTTTGGGTTTTATAGATTCTTCATTGTTTTGTCTAAAAGCCTGCCTGGAAGTGCTATGCCTTCCCGACGCAAGTCCATGTACCATAAGCAGGTTGTGAAAGAACTTTGTATTTTAGACGCTTTGAATGTGTTTTAATCCAGGAATGGCTGTATTAGAAGGAGGAGGCCTGGGGCTAGAGAGGTGCTCTGCCGAGGAAACTCTGCCCTCCAGGGCAGTGTGGCTTTGCCTAGACTCCCAGGATTCTACTTGGGATCTTTGTTCATGATTGAGATGACTTCCAAACCCATAAGGATCCACTAGGCCTCTGGCATCCTTGCCTCCACAAGCTTACAAAGCACAGCTAGTTATAAATCACAGGCAAAACCATCCAACCTAATATTTTTGTCCCACATCTGCTTATTAATCTGGGGTTGGGTTGGAGTAAAACTGTACTAATCATTCTGTTTTCTTTTCTGTCTGCCAATGGAGGCAAGAGATGATTTTCTTTTTTTTAAAGCCTGGAGATACTCCGAAACAAGAATCTTGTGAAAGAGTTGGCATTTAACGCCTCATAGTTGATGGCTCTGTCCTTTAAGCTTGTTAACGCAGATGATGAAGTGTAGCATAGTGAGTGTCCTCAGGGGTCCAGGCATTGTGTGAAGGGCTTTGTTTGCACCAACACATGTGCATCTTATATCAGCCCCACAAATAGATGGGGTTATGTTTATTTTACGCATCAGGGAACCAGTACTTAGACTAAACAGCTAATTAGGGGTCAACGCTAGGATTGAGGTAAGCAACAAAATAAAGAAACAAACTTGGTCCTTGTTGAGTTTTCAGGCCAACTTTAGACCTGTTGCTGCTTGTGACAAATGGCACCATCAATAAGACTTCCCGTCAAACATGAGTGACCTGGCAAAGGTGACATTTCTCCCAAAGTCAGGTTAACTCTGGCAAACACAAGTCTTGGCGCCCTTGTTATTCTCCTGCTGATCTGGGTTTCTCTTAGACTGGGGTGGAAACAAAACTTGGAAGTGAGTCATGTTAGAGGCATTTGAAAGGTATTTGGTACCTTGCTGGTGGTGTTCTGGGAATAAAATGTGAGGGGAGGGTAAGGTAGAGCAAACATTCTGGTCTCAAGGTTGAAAGGAATTGCAGGTAGCATCGTAAGAAGGTTCATGGGCACAGCCAGGTAACAGCAGCTACAACTTAGTCTATGTGAAATGGGCCTCTGAGTTTCTGAAGTGTTTGAAATCAAGGGGCCCTTCCAGGGGTTTTCACATTCTAGGAGAACTGGGAAGGGGCTTGAAAACCCATCATGGAACCTACTGTGGGATTCCACATGTGGTTTCACCTCAGCGGGTCTTCATATGTTCCATGGACTTAAACATGAAGAAAGCTCAGTTGTAATGACATCACCCTCAAGTTCTGGTCCATTATGAAGGCAAGTTATATCAATGTCTTGCCACGAGTAGGAATGAGCTCGCGAGCTCCTTGCCAACTACCCCTTCACCCCAGGAAGTTCACATCTGTTGAAGATCTACGCAGTTCTCATAAGAAAATAGTTTAGCAATGGCTGGCACCTTCACAACCCATGAATTTGAACCTTGATATAGTTTCCATAGTAACCCCCTACATGCTAGAAGAGTAGATAAAGGTGCTTAGAACGCTCCATTAACCCAGGCAGCTATTGATGTGGGATATAACGGTATTAAAAACACCAACAATAATACAACGCTTTCCATACTCTGTTACCTACTGCAGTACAAACTTTATTTGAATAATCTTCTGTGAGGGTATGGAGAAGTTTACAGGATTTCTTGATGTTCCTTAACTTATTGAGTCTACATAAAAGTTACAAGTTGTGTCTTACCAAAAGAAGAATGACAACTGTCTTGTAGAAAGGGACATTGCTACTATGTGTAAGCACTTAAAACTTCTTATATCCATTATGCGAGCTCGCCAGGCAGCCACGTCATAGTATTTTTTGTAACAAGTATTTCCAGATGGTGTTTCAAGGTGATTCTCCATTGAATTGCTTTGGTTTGAGGACCATGGGTCTCACTCAGTTCCTTTGTGAGAAAAAAGAAGCTGCTCTTCGAGCTTCTTTGGAACTACGAATACGGAAGAGATATCAGACAGCCAGTGTCATCTGCTTCCTGAAAGCAGTCCTTGGGCTTTCCGTTCTGGTCTCCTTCTGGAGTTGATTTCTTCTTTTCACTTGCATCTCACACCAATTAGGTTAGCTTGAATCCATGTGGAGGCAGGAAATTCCACCCTTTCCTCGCCCCACCCTGAGAGGTCCTTCCCCTAGGCTGGCAGCACTCCATCCTCCCTTATCGCTTGCCTTCCCTACAGATTCTTTATCTGGCCTGTACAAACAGTTGGCCTTGTCCCCAATTCCTAACAAGACATGAAAGGTAAGGTTGTCTCTGCTCTTGGAAAAAATAGCACAAATAGAAAAAGCAACCGGGCTTCCAGCAGGGGCCAAGCTGGCTGGAAAACAGGAAAACTCCGATAAAGTAGAGCAGGCACATCTTTATTCTTTAAAATCATGTTAAAAAGATATTCGACCTGATACCCTCAGAGACCTAAATGCAACAAGATCTCTTGTTCTCCATGTCCAGGTAGATTGGTTCTGCCATCACACTAAGGCTGCATCTGAATGGTTTAAACCCCATTGTTATATGAGACAAAAATAGAGATGAAGATGCCCAAGAGATGTGTTGTTGATACATGATTCCATGGTGTTGCTCTAGAAATGCTTTTCAGTCCTACTTATGAAAGCATGTTAAGTTAAAGTGTGTATAAGCTTAACTGTAAGGTGATTAAAATAAGAACTGACACAGGTGTCACAGAGACAGATTTTATCATTGAGTCACATTGATCACTCTATATTGGTCCAGGGTAGTAGCTAAGATGCCTTTTGGCTAGTAGAGCCTGAATAACACAAACCATCGTGGATGCTGGTGCCATAGTCTCCAAAACTACTTTAAAATTTTTTTTTAAAATATTTATTTACTCACTTCAATTCACAATAGCAGCCCTCTCCCACTCTCCTCTTGGTCCTGCCCTCCTCGCTTTCCCCTTTCCTCTATCCCTTTCTCCTCAGAAAAGGGGAGCCCCTCCCCCCACCAACCCACCCCAGTACATGGCACATCCAGTTCCTCTTCTACGGAGGCCAGACAATGCAGCCCAGCTAGGGGAAAGTGATCCAAACGCAGGCAACTGCACCCATGTCAAAGATACGGTCCCTGCTCCATTTGCTAGGGGACCCTCATGACGACCAAGCTGCCCATCAGGTACATATGTGTCAGTCCAGTCCATGTTTGCTTTCTGGTTGGTACTTCAGTCTCCATAAAGTCTACTGGGCCCAAGTTAATCGACTCTGTTGGTGGTCTTGTGGAGTTCTTGTCCCCTTCCATTCCCTCTATCCTTCCCCCAACTCTTTCAGAAAATTTCCCAAGCTCCTCTAAGGTTTGGCTGTGGGTCTCAGCATCAGTCTTGATCTGCTACTGCGTGGAGCCTATCAGAGGACATCTAGGCAAAGCTCCTGTCTGAAAGCATAGCAGAAGATCATTAACTTTTCTGTTGCTGTTATATAATACCTTGACAAAAAATGAAAGGTTTTATTCTGACATAGAATTGCAGAGAATACAGTCTGTCATATTGAGGAAAGTGTCATAGTGAGAGCTTCAGGACAGTCTGTCACATTTTGTCTGTACACAGGGAACAGAGTATCGAAAATGGGACCATGCTATAAAACCCCAAAGTCTGCCCCAGTGACATACTTCCTGCAGCCAGGATCCACCTCTTACAGGTTCCCAAACAATGCCACCAATTGTGGACAATGCGTTAAAACACATGAGCCTGTTGAGGACATTTCACATTAAAGCCACAGCAGATGGCAAAGGGACTTTAGAGATGTGACTGAAGCTGTTAAATACCATGAATGGGAAGACTGTGTGGATTATACTAGTGGTACCAATCTAATTATACGATTCTCTGAGGAGAAGGGGGAGATGGGGGAGGGGGTGTGAGAGTGAGACTGGAAAGGGGCTGTGATCAGACTGTAAAGAGATTAAATATATAACTTAATTAAAAAGAAAAAAGAAACAGCGCTGAGCTCCCTGCTCCTGCCTGCATGCCTGTCACTTGCTGCCATGCTTCTCCATGACTGACCTTTATCCCTCTAGATCTGTAAACCTAAACAAACTCTTACGTTGCCCTGGCCGAGGTGTTTTATCACAGCCACAGGAAAGTAACATATAACATCTATGTGGGATGAGGTAGAATCCCATACTGAACAGAGAGGTACAGCTCTCAAATCCACAAGGAAGAACAGGCGTTCCAACTGATGGCTCTGCTAAAAGATAATTGAACAGTACCCTTGGGGGGCAGATATGCTAGGAAATACTGAACGGGTGACCCATCAAGACAACTGGAAGAATACAGAAGGGATGAATAAAGGTCCTTGATTGCTTGGTTGATAAACTATCAAGTAGAAAATTTACCTTGAGCCCTTCCATCTCCATACTTTGAAAGTTCTTCCCTCTGTGACCCCTGCGTTATTCTCATGAGTGTTTTCACTTTAACCATGTACCCCACAACTTCCCAGGCTTTGCTTTCTGTTGGAACAAAATCTAAGTGTCCCGTGCCCCAGATATCCCTCTGCATGAAGTACTTCTTTGTACCTGTGGACTAAATAGCTAACAGAACAACTTAAGGATTTATCTCGGCTCATGATTTCAGGGACATTAGCCCATCAAGGGGAGGAAGGCATAGTGAACAACGTTTATATCATTACCTAGGAAGCAAAGAAGATGGAGAGAGGTGTCCAGGAGTAAGACCTCACCCTTAAGGATCTTCTTCCCCCAGCTGGACCTACTTTCCTAACGTTTTCAAACTTCCCAAAATAGCATTACTAACTGGGAAGACCTATGCTTTTATAAGCAAGGCTGCAGGGACTACTTCATATTCAAATAATGCCATCCTTTCCCTGGCCTCCAAAGGCTCTCATGATGGCCTCACAATGAACTCAGCCTTACGGTTCCTCTGTTGTTCAAAAGCTCGGATTCAAAGTCACTCACTTCTGCATCTCAAGGCAAACTATTACCTGTAAGCTCCTATAAAAATGGCACAGAGAAAATACTTTCATCTCAGAAGGAGTGAGGGCACGGCAAAAGAGATGGGACTACAGCAGGGCTCAAAGCCAGCAAGGCAAACATCAAATCCTATACCTCTATGTGTGGCCCTAAGGGCATGTAGTATCACAATTTGACCCGGAACAAGCTTATACAGTCTTGACTCTGATGGACTTAACATTTCCAGCACGCACAGTCTCTATGTGAAGTTGGCTCCACTCATTGCCTGTAGCTTTCCTGTTACTGACATCGTCAACACTCTGGGGTCTCTGCTACAACTTAGATTTCAATCTCACAGCTTTATACATTGTCTTCTGGGGGGGTACCTATAGCACTAACCCCTAGTGCTGGGGTTTCTTGAGACTTCTTTTGAAATGTGTGTGAAAGCCTCACGGCCCTATAACTTTTGCATGCTGCACAGGTGAAAAATCAGGATCCCACAATCTACTAGGGCATTATTTCACTCTCTCTCTCTCTCTCTCTCTCTCTCTCTCTCTCTCTCTCTCTCTCTCTCTCTCATGTTGTAATAGCCTCTGTGTAAAGCGGACCCATGGTAGCTCTCTCAGGGGACTATCTTTCAAATGTGTTTACACTTTTATTCCCAAAGTTTGTGTTGAATGTTTTTTAGCCAATTCCTGAGATACTCTCAAGGCATCTTTTCTATTATCCCAGTGCAAAGTGCTTGCCTTTTAAAAATCACCTCCTTTACCTGCCCGTGTGTGTGTGTGTGTGTGTGTGTGTGTGTGTGTGTGTGCGTGCATGTGCGTGTATAGAGAGACACAGAGAGAGAGAGACAGACAGAGACAGAGAGAGAGAGAGAGAGAGAGAGAGAGAGAGAGAGAGAGAGAGAGAGGGAGAGAGAGAGAGAGAGAGAGAGAGAGAGAGAGAGAGAGAGAGAGTGCTGTACAGCAGTTTCCTTCTAAGATTAAACTCTTCCATCTTGAAGGGGAAGCTCCTCTGTCTTAAATAGGATGTTTGCAGGGAGGCAAAACAACAGGATCTTCTAAGGGGAGGTGAACTCATTGCTTCATCTGGCTGGACTTTAGTGGTACCGATACTTTGGTTTGTCGTTGGTTTCTTATGGGGGTAAATAGATGTTTATTCATGTCACTGCAGGAATAAAGTTACACAACAGTCACACATAATCACAGCGTGGTACATGTGTGGAGGTCAGGACAAGTTGTAGGGAGTTTGTTTTCTCCTTCCACCACATGGGGCCCATTGATTGGACCCAGATGATCAGATTTGGTGACACATGCATTTACCAGCTGAGCCATCATACTGGTCCATCCCTTCCAGTGGCGTTAATTTCCTTAACAGTCACACCCATTCCTACAACTTTAGACAAGTTTTTTTTCCTGGCCACACTTCATATTATTTAAATATTTTGGCCCTGCTATTTTGTTTCTAATTCTCAGTATAAACCAATTTAGAATTGTCAAGCAATACACATCCATAGCAACTGCTCGGCTGCCTTGAACTGTCTTCTGGCCAATTAGCCTGTTACTTTTAAATTTGGATTCATTTAAAGTCACGGGACTCTGAGAAAATGTAAATCGTATTAGCTATGACTTTTCTTGCTGATGGGATAAAATGCCCTGATAAAAGGAACTTAAGTGAGGAAGGGTTTATTTGGGCCCACAGTTTGAGGGCACAGTCCATCACATGACAGGGGAGTCACGATGGCAGGAGCTTGAGGCAACTGGTAACATGGCAGCCACGTCCAGGAAGCAGCTTTTTCCTCTTTATGCAGTTCAGAAGGTAAGTTCAGAAGGTGTGGTGGTGATTATTTGAGTGCTTGGTCTTTTCACCTAAACTAACCTGTGCTGGTTAGTTTATGTCAATGTGGCACAAACTGGAGTCATCTGGCAAGAAGAAAACTCAATCGAGCAACCTCCTCCATCAGACTAGCCTGTGGCACATTTTCCGGATTAGTGATTGATATGGGAGGACTAAGCCAAGGATGGGTGCGCCGCCCCTGGCCAAGTGGTCCTGGGTTATATAAGAAACCAAACCGGTAATCCAGTAAGATGCTCCTGCTTGAGTGACTGACTGCCCTAGCTTCTCTCAACAGTGGACTGTGATTGAGAAGCATAAGCCAAATACATCCTTTCCTGGCCAGGTTGGTTCTTGTCATGGTGTTTGTCAGAGCAACAGAGAACTAAATAAATACCCCACCCAATGAAGAACGTCCCTTACTGGTCTGTCCAGAGCCTTGTCTCCTGCGTGACTGAGTTTCTTACCCTTGTTAAGCTGATGACTCTTACGAAGCATCCCACGTATCATGAGAATAGTCTTTATATCTCTATCGATGGTACAATCTCTGGGTCCCTCTCAGAATCGCCCATCATGCTGTGTTTGTGGAACTCCAGAGTGTCTCTATCCTGACTCTTCAAGTGCTTCCGAATTCTTCCTAAATTGAATTTCATTGTCTTCTTTGAACCACATTATTAGGTAGCTGCAGCAGTAACCCCACTTCTCTGGCACCAGTTTTTTTTTTTTTAATATTCGTTACTTTTCTCATTGCTATGACAAACGTCCCCCCAAGAGAACAAAGGAGTCATTCCAGTTCACAGGATCAGGGATTTCAGTCCATTGTGAGGAGAGGAGCATGCTGGAGCAGAGGACTCTACAAAATGACATCTAGAAATCAGAGAAAATGGGGGAAAAGGGTATGGTCATGACTGACCCCCAAGTACTCATCCCTAGCAACATGCTTTCTCCAAGCTAGGTTTTTCCTCCACCAAACTAAAATTTCCAAAATAACGCTACCAGCTGAAGAGATCTAAGCTTCAACATGTGTTTAACATAATGCTTCTCATATTAAAGACATCACATCATCCATCTTTCCTAGTCAATCCTTCATAATTTACTCCCTGTTTCTCAACTACTAAGGTATTGTATTTAAAGAAACTCATCTTTACCAAGCAGTTACTGGAGAATCAGTTGGTAGCTCGGATACCAATATGATAGTTACTTTAAAAGAACATTCATGGTAATTTATGTGTAGAGCTGGGCATCGAGGTGCACTCTTGTAGTTCCAGCAAGCATTTAGGAGGCTGAGAAGTAGAGTCATTGCTAGGTCAAGGCCAGCCTGGACTATGCATAAATGAGTTCCTAGGCTGTAGTGAGACCTTGTCTCAAAAAAAGAAGCAGAAAAAGAAAGAAAGAAGAAAGAAAATGATAGATCTTTATCTAAAGTAATTAAATCCATGCAGCATGCAGCAAGCCTGAAGCCAGTGCTATCCCTAACTATTCGTGCCCCTTTCCCCACCACACAGACCTCTTCTGATTCTAGAGTAAAGGCATGCCCTACTCTTAGGATATCCATTTATTTACAGCTTGGATTGATGTAAGTTATTTAGAAGAACAAACAGACCCCAAACAGAATAATTGGCTTAAAATAAGACCTGGGCTTATTTCCTGTTCTAAACAGCACTGAGCAAGATGCCAGATTACTGAGGCATGTCTCTCTCAGGATGGTTAGGATCTGTTGCTTTCTGCAATCAACATGAAGGTCTCAGAAGTTACTCTGAGGTAGAGGCCTCTTCTCTCAGGCTACTCACGGGAACGAAGAGTAAACAGTTTCAAGGCAGGTCTGGAAGAATGTCAACCATGGCTCATATTCACCAGCAAAAAACAAACAAGCAAACAAACAAACAAACAGAACCCCAACCAAACAAAATACTAAATCATATAACTGTACCTACATGGAGGGAGGCTAGGAATCATGTTCTGAGAGGCAAGGAGGAAAGATGAACAGAGATCTGGGGAGGTAATCAGTCATCCCTCCCATGTATGCACATGTAAATCAACACTACTTAAAAAAAAAAAAAAAAAACAAGGAAGATAGGATACTGTTCTTAGCATAGAGGTAAATAATTGGTAAGTAAGAATGAAAATGGTAAAGCTTAAAGTCTGTTTCTTTTTTCCATTTACCAAAATAATTTATTTCACAAAATACTCTCCAAGGAGCTCCATTGTATCCCAGCAGACACCTCCCCTACTTTCTCCTCAAGGTCAACATGTTGGATTTTTTTTTACCATTTTTACACTTAAGAATCCTAACATAAAAAAAAAAACAAAACAGAATCCTAACATCAGTCAGTTTTTAGAGGAAAGAAACTTGTTACTTGCTTAATGAAGTGCGTTATAGGTATTTTTGATATGCAAACTTTGGCTCTGAATTTAGTCTCACTGGGCAAAAACTAGAAAAAGTATAAAAACTGAAAAGGTATACAAATATTCACATTTATAGCAGGCAAAGACCTAATTTTGAACACTTATTAGGAAATGTACGGCTCATCTTCTAGCCAGCACTTAACTAGACATAAATTGGACTTTTTTTTTTAAACTCTAAACTAACTCTAGAGGGCCTATAATTATATGTTATATGAGAAGACACTGGGAGCACAGGATCTTGTCAGCAACTCAGACTGAGGTGAAAGAGACTCCTTTCCTTGGTGTAAGAGAAGAGCAACATTCCACCACCCAGTTTTCAATGTTGCTTTGCTACATTCCACTCTGATTTTCATATATTTTCTTCAAGTCCATAGTTAACGTTTTGTTTACTCTAACTTCTGAAGAGCTGGCCATGGGTATTGAGGCAAACCATGGGCGGCAAGCTTACAGCACAGTTTGTGACATCTTGGTGGTTCAGGAACAAGAAGCAGGTATCCCTTCCTGAGGGGGAGGCAGAGTCAACACAAGGGCACACAGGCCAGGAAAACAGCTGACGCTTCATGAAATACGAAGTAGCAATGCCTGAAACAACACATGAGGAGCAACAGCCAAGGCAAATGTTTTAGTAAATACTGTGTGCCAATTTTCACACTCATCAGAGAGGATATAGATTCCTGATCTCAACAACAGGGGTTCTGATCTTGACATCACCCCCACACACACACACACCTGAAGAGATTTGAATGGGAGCAGTGGAGAAGCCTTAGCAAATAAGGCACTTGCAACACAGGTGTGTGGCTCAGAGTTCAGAGACATAGGACCTCTATAAAAACCAGGCACCACGGTGGTCACTTGTACCTCAGCCCTTGAAAGGCAGAGAAAGGAGCTTTCTGGGGCAAACTGGCTAGCTAGACTAGGAGAGATTGGCAAGTTTCGAGGCCATAGAGAGACCCTGCCCTCAATACGTGGAGAAGGAATGAAAAAACACCTGATGTTACTTCGGGCCTCCACATGGCCTGTCTACATACATACAGGTTCGCCTACACACTAGTGCCCTCATATGTGTGAATACACATGTACACATGCATGCAGAGTGCAAAAATATGCACAATGCATAACAAAGCACAAAGGGAAAGGGGGGAGAGAAAAATGATCAAAATGAAAATGTCCCCCATAACCTTATGTTTAAACACATGGTCTCCAGTTTGTGGTACTGCGTTGGAGTGCTAGGGAACGTTTGGGACTGTGGCCTAGTTACCTGAAGTGAGTCTCTAGGGTTGGGCCCTGAAGGTGACATCTGCTTCTAGTTCTTAGTCCACCGAGATACTACAAGCCACGCTATAAATCCTCAACTTTTACTTACTGAGCTGCCCAGCCACCATGCCTTCCTTACTATAATAAACTGGTGCTACCAAAAATTGTGAGCCAAAATATATAATTTCTCATTTCTAAATGGTTTCTGTCACAGAAAGAAGAAAAAAAGGTTATTTTCTCTGGTTCTGGTTCCTATATCCGTGAGGATCACTTTTGAATCTCAGTCCTTTCCAACTAAGAGTTAAAATAGACCTTTTCAGCTAGTAGGATTACATACGTCCAGAAGGAGAAAAAGAAAGTCTACATGGCTTCTAGCAACTAACAAAGAAAATCCATATATAGTGGGATGTTGGAAAAGGCTCTATGGTCATGTTAAGTATGGGAGCTATCTGTGAGACCAACAGAAGACAGTACTTTGGAGCAGCTGGGGCTAGTATCACAAAACTTGTGTACAGAAGAGTGGGACACTGGCAATGGGAATATCAGTTGTAGCTTCACGCCTTCCAAGGACCCAGCTTTCTGTAGGTTCGTACGCAAGTTGGACGTAACTTGTCTAACTGTATGACTTGTCAATTTCCTTTCAAGAGGATGTTTGACAAGATCGTTATGGTAGAAAAAGTGTAGAAGAATGAATGGATAGGCTTGCAAGAATTTAAGTCTGCCTTTTGGGTTTTATTTCTATCTTTGTTAATTTCCAGTTTCTCGCAATATTATGCCCACCCCTTTCTATTTTTAAAGGCCGGTATTTGTGCCGCTTTCCCAATAAGCTCTCTGGCACTTTCTATCCACAAGAGGGCAGCATTTAGAAGCAACCAACACCAATCATCAGGCAGCATTTACAAGCAAGCCACATAAATCACTGCAGCTCAGGCACAGAGTGGCAGCCAAGACTTGGCTCTTTTTCCTTTTGTTTATATATTTGCTTATTTATTTTGTGCTAGCAAAGTACAAAAGAGACTTGCATTTAGTCCTGAAGACATAACATGTGACCTTCTCATCTCTCCCTTCCCTGCCAACTTTCTGAAGGACTAACCATAAATATTTAGGGTATAGATTTCAACTTGGCTTCATAAGAGGCAATGTTTTGGCCAGTTTCCTAACAAAATGTACACACAACATAAAATGTAACTATGTAGATACACTGAGCAGAAAGAACATAGCAATTCAGGCAAAAACAGTTGTCTTCAGGTGTGCCTGCTTTTAGGCAGTTGGGCAGGTCAACTGGTACTCAGCCTCCACCTCTTTTTTTTTTTTTCCCTTAGGTATAATTAATTTATTAGCTTTTCTCAAGCATAGTTATTGAAAACAAGTGCTGGCCAGGCCACAGGGATGCTCACAACAAGGCTATGATACGTTGAGTTTGAGATACATAAAAACTAGGGGATTTTTATACGTCTGAGTGAATAAAAGTAACCATGAGGTTCTGAGAATCTTGACTTTCTAGTCACGCTTAAGGCACACTTCCAGGGAGGGATGTACTGGTGGTCTGTGAATAATCAACAGTTTATCATTTCCTATTAAAACTTTCTTCTCTGGCAAGGTAGACGTGGTGGGAGAGGGTGTGCTGCTCTGTGCATGTGGGATGAGGCCCAATCTAGGGCATGAAAGCCTCACTTAGGTTCAGGCTCCTTGGCCCCATCCACTTTATCTCTAAACTCTAGTGGAAAGTGTGGTGGAAGGTTAAAGGGAGCCTTCTGGGCCTCCCGTGAGTTCCTCTGTAGGTATACTCTCTGTGAAGAAATGTTGCCTAATTAGAGGTCACAAGCCAGTCCTACATTTCAGTGCAGTAAATTTTTTGTTGTTTTAATTGAAAAATCCCTGATTGTTCTATTCTACCAATAAAGACTCAGGAGTCAGATGTTGTGGTGAAAAACCTACTAGCTCAGAAAGGCAGAGAAAGCACCCAGCTGACCGTCCTACAACTCAGCTCATGTCCTGATGGAAAAGGCCCCAAAGACTCACTTAGCTCTGCTGACAGCCCAGGAGGAAAGGACCAAAAAATCCCAAGGCCAAACTTTGTTAGCTCAAAGCCAAAAAAGCCAAAGCCAAGGAGCTGAGAGGCTCAAGAGCCAGGCAACAAAGAGCTTAAAGCTAAAAAGCTGAAAAGCTCATGCTAAAATCCCAAAACCTGGGCGTTGTGGCACACGCCTTTAATCTCAGCACTCGGGAGGTAGAAGCAGGAGCATCGCTGTATGTTTGAGGCCAGCCTGGTCTATAAAGTGAGTCCAGGTCAGCCAAGGCTACACAGAGAAACCCTGTCTTGGAAAAAAAATCCCAAATGCCCAAGAGCTAAAGCCCTTTCTACTTAAATACCCATCAACTTAAAGTCCCTCATACTCTTTAACCCCTGTCAGCTAGTTTATTGCTTTGCGTCTTGACCTAGGGTTCACTTTATTAAAAACCCTGTGTACAGATAACTCTTGGACTAAAGGTGTGTGTTAGGCTCAACCACACCAAACAAAAGACAGGTTTTTACAGTACACAATCTCAGGGATCACAGTGGGATCAAATACCCTGCAACATATATTAGATTCTTGCTTTCACTCTCAGGAGTATGAGACTGACTTAAAGACGTTACCACCCTCCATCTGCAGTCTGTGTAGTTGCTTAAGTTTCTTTTCACAATTTTTTTTATACTTAATTCCTAATTCATGTGGGATTTCAATTATCACACATAGTAGAAATATAACTTTTATACCTGGTGAAGTTTACAATTATGATTTCAATTATCCTTTATATAAATGGCTCCATCTGGAACATTCTACTGTTCACTAATCTATTTCTCCATATCTGTGGCATCACATTACATACACGTTCATATTCTTAACGTGTGCCCCAATGCTTTGTAGTAAAGGGAAAGTTCTATTGTAAGTGCTTTCTTGAGGGTTCTTAGTCATTTCTTCTTCCAGCCAAAATTTAGAGCCAAACTTGTGAAATGATGTGAACAATTCTGCTGGGATACTGGCTTCTGTTGACTCCAACTGATAAACCACTCTTCGAATTTCCAGCTCTTCTGCAACAGGAACCCCTTCCTTTTGGGGACACAACTTGGGATGTGTGTTTAAAATCATGCATTTCCAATCCGAAACTCTCTCTACTCGGTCATCTTAATTTGTTTTAGCCAGGACTGTTGTTGAGTACATGAGTGGAAGCTAGAGGATGGTAAAAACAAAACAAAACAAAAAAAACCTTCACATTTGGACAATTTCTGAATTTTAAAAGCCTATGTTCAGTTTTCAAACCCATGTTGCATGTTATTGAATTATTTGTTTTTTCAGATGTTTTAGGAAATACTTGCAAAGTTTACTTTAGACGACGAATGTAGTTTTATTACTATCTACTCTGTGGAAGCATAGGTATAAAGACATATGAAATTAATGGTAAAAATCAATATGTAGTTAAAAATGTACTTCATTTCTTAAAAAAAAAAAAGGAAACACACCTTCAACAATACCTATCTGAAAATAAAAAATAGTCTTTAAAAAAAAGGGTTTTAGCCAATTCACTTATTTACTGTCTAAGACTAATCAAAGCATACGATTAAGAATACATCACTGCCTTAAAATTGCATCCTGGGAAGTGTTTTCACTTAGGTTTAATGAAAAACACTTGGCGACCACTAAGCACTGTGGAGAAGTGGTTAGCTATTACCCTTGTTTATGAAGCAGGGTGAGTTTAAAGAGTAGTTGATGCTGAAGGCTAAACTCTTTTGCTTCTTTTCCACTAGTATTTTTCCATCCAAATTGAAACTGAAACATTGAGGAGCGGTCAGCAAGCTAAAGTTAGCTGACAAAAGAAGCCTGAGGCAGAAATTTGGAACCAGAGATGTTTCAGCAGATAGACCGATGAAAGCATAGAGCCCAGCAGGTGGCAGTAGAGGCGCTTTTCTTCCCTCCACGGCCCAGACTTCAGTCATGCGGCCACTTAACCTATCATTAAGGCAAACATCATTTCAATTTTCTGTGGTCCCCTGGTTGTCATGGAAATAAGGATGTGAGGAGTCAGGGTTGGATAGGAAGAACACAATACATAAAACGTAAGCCTGGGAGCAATTCACTTTCTCAAGTCAGTGAACACGCCTTTGCATAAGCAACGTAAGTATTCCAGTAGCCTCTGTATAGGCTAGCCATTGTGAAGACTTATTTTAGTTGAAAAAGAAAAGTAAATTTTAATCAGAAATAACCTTCAGCTTAATGGTTAGGCTCAGTTTATTACTTCAAAGGTAGCTCACAGAAGTGTTTGAGATACTAATGATCGTTATTTTATTTTATTTTATTTTATTTTATTTTATTTTATTTTATTTCAAGTCCCAAGTGTTTTCATTCAAAGCAGAGATTGAGGGAGGGCTAAGATGCTGCTCAGGATACAGATATGGAGGAGGGATGCTCCGGTGATAGGACAGAGGCGTTTCCGGGTGTTTGTGTTTCAGGGCCACTCTAGGGAAGAGATTATCCTGTGGGATGAATGCCCCCCACTCCCACCCCTCGATTTGACCTGAGAAGAGACAGGCATTTCCTCCAGCGAGGAGTTTTAGTTTTCCTTTCATTTTCTTTTTAACATACAGCTAGTGGAAACAAAGTAAACTTTGGAACTTAGTGAGATAAAAAGCCCAGTCCTATCTATGATTGTATGTGGGGTTTTTAATTCTCACTCAGAAAGGCAAAGCAGTTGAAGAGAAGAAACAGGACAGGAGCCCACCATAGAGGTCCTCTGAAAGACTCCACCCAGCAGGAATTGAAGCAGATGCTGAGACTCATAGCCAAACTCTGGGGTGAAACACAGGGAATCTAATGGAAAAGTTGGGGGATAGAAGGACCTGGAGGGGACAGGAGCTCCGCAAGGAGAACAATGGAGCCAACAAATCTGGGCCTGGGGTATGGATGAGGGCTGCAGAGACTGATGCACCAACCAAAGACCATGCACAGTGAGGACCTAGACCCTCTGCTCAGATGTAGAAGATAGGTAGCACAGTCTCCTTGTGGGTAGCACAGTATGAGAAGCAGGGGCTACCTCTGACATGGACTCTGGTGCCCACTCATTGATCACTTCCCCCTGGTTAAAAGGCCTTGCCAAGCCACAGAGGAAGAGGATACAGGCAGTCCTGATGAGACTTGATAGGCTAGGGTATGATAAGGGAGGAGGGATCCCCCTTTATGAGGACTAGGGGAGAGGAATAGAAGGGATGAGGGACAGAAGGTAGGACTAGAAGGAGATGAGGGAGGGGGCTACAATTGGGATATAAAGTGAATATTTAAAAATAAATAAATAAATCCTTTCTCTAAATATGAAAAACTCACACTCTCATCAATCATATACAGATGTTTTCTCTATGTTATTCTGTAATAATAAAGACTATCAGGTGTTTAAAGTGGGAAGAAAAGAGAAAAGAAATGACTTGTTCTTTCTGTGGCTCATTTCTAGATGCGCAAAATGGATTGGTGGCAGCATTTGCCTCACAAGATTATCAGTTTAAAGTACTCAGAACAATATTTTTGCAAATAAATACTCAAGAGATATTGAGTATTATTCAAAAGACCATTAGTGTTCCTGTTTATTTATTTATTTATTTTTTATCATACATTTACCAGGATCCCTAACAGTTCATTTAAGTCCACATGCCTGACCCAGCCATGTACATATAATGAACATAGCAGAGGACTGAATTGGGAACTGAACAGGTGTGGGCTGAACTCCCTCCTTGACTTGGCGAGCACATGTTTAGGTGGTAGATGGACAGGAGCCATAAACCCACATCGGGGTATGAAGAGGGTGAGAGAAATGTGTGTAAAGTCATTGATATTGTAGGGCTCTTTCTTTACCGAAACGCAGCACAACCATGAAGGAGAATGTGGGCTTTGACTATTTATTTGAGTTTCTTTGAGTATTGTTGCTAGTGGACGACCAATAAAGTGACTAAATGAACAACAGAACAACTTCTAGTTCTTGTAACTAGAATGCTTTCAGAGTAGGCCTTTGTCTTGCCATTGAGACATCAGTGCCAAGAACATGTCTTGGCAAAGAAGGAAGCGGTTAAGCTCATTTCCAGGGGCCATGTGCATTTGGAATATGCACCTCATGATCTATACATTGCAGAATACACTGGAAAGTCAAAACATGGTCTTTTCCCTCAAGGCAACACAAAAAGACAAGCACTCCAGTCTCTTCACTCATCTGATCCTACCATGAGGCATGCAAATCAGGGGCACTAATGCTTCAGCCAAGAACTAGTATGTTTAATTGCTAATTATGAAACCGAATTTATGCATAATTAAATGATGGAGTGCTCCCTGAGGATTGCAAACAACTTGGAGAGGAAGAAATAATATCTCAATAGTTTAGAGATACCCAGGCTACTGTTAAGTTAGATGACGAGCCTAGTGAAATGATTATAATGACAAATTTTAAATTTAATTTTTCATTATATTTATTTCTTCCTCTTCTTCCCTTTCCATTTCTTTCTTTCTTTCTTTCTTTCTTTCTTTCTTTCTTTCTTTCTCTGTTTCTCACTTTTCCTTTCTTTCTGTGTGAGCAAGTGTGCAAAGCTATGGCTTCTATATAGAGGTCAGAGGACAACTTGTATAAGCTGGTTCAGTTCTGTCTCCACCATGTGGGTCCCAGGTTATCACTCAGGCCATCAGCCTTGATGGCAGATGATTTGCCAATTGAGCCATCTTGGTAACCATATAATAAAAAAAATTCAGCATGTGGATTTGCATGTTCATGAGTGTCAACATACACACACACATGCATGCATGTACGCACACAAACAGAGTTGTCATCTTAAAGAGAATAAGAGTAGCATATTCTGGAGCCATTTTGAGTGCCCATAGCTTGGGATCAGAGCTTAGGATCACAGATTTAGGATACCCCAAATTGCATGTTCTGATGTGGAAGCATTTTCTTGAGGGTTTATAGCTTTACAGAAAAATGAAACACTTAAATCAGGGCAAGCTTAAAATAAATTGATGGCTACCTCAGAAAGGTGGTTACAGCCAGATGGGGGAAGTTTTTCTATAGGCCTAGCATTTTATCTAATGGAATTCTTATCTTTTGGGTTGGTGGAAGCCAGTGGGTCTGCTAAGTCAATAGATTCCTATCCATTTTTTTAAAAAATCAGTTAGTCACAGGATGGCAGTTCGGACACACAGATAGAGAAGAAATGGCTGTTCCAAGGTATAAAGCTCATCTAAGATTCAGTAATTATCTTCCAGACCCAACATTGACATTCTAATCCATCATTCTCTTCAGTGACAGCTTCTTTTAAGGAGTTTTCATTCACTTGAGACAGGTCCTGTTGTAGTTTGAAAGTGAAATTTCCCCACAGGTTCATATGTTTGGTCACTTAGTTCCCAGCAGGTGGCACCATTACAGAAGGTTCTGGGCCATTACAGAAATGGCATCTTACTAGAAGAAATGGGTCACTAGGGCGGGTCTTGAGGTTTTATAGCTGGCTTCTAGTTCCTGTCCTCTTACTGCTGCCTGACTCCTGATGCATTGTGACCAGAAACTCAGTAAGACAAAGAAAAACTTCTCCTATGTATCTGTAGAGCACATTGATGCAGTTTCATATTATATACCCCAGTACTTCTGCCTGGAATGTGTTTACTATTTAAAAGTCTACTGAGGACTCTGAGTTGCCATGAGTAGAAAGAAGTGAAATTTCTTCCTTGGCTCTACTAAAAATGGGATCATGTGGTGAGAGATAAATTTGATAGGAAGACAATTGAGAGTAAACACATGAGATCATGAAGAAAATCACAGTATTTTGCAACTTTTTGCAAAATAGCACCGGGACCCTGACGGAAGGACCCTTGGAAGAAAGGTCTCATCTTATGATAAGCAGACAGCAGCTAATTCCTTCTTATCAGTCAGGTCCTAGCATTCAAGGAGAGGATAGGCTCCAGAATTGAATAGGCGCTCAAAATTATGTTCCGTTGAGGGAGGAGGAAAAATGGGGGGGGGGTTTGGAGGAAAAAGTAGGATGAGGAGGAAGATGAAGAGGAGGTTGTAGAAGAAACAGAAGTCAAGACAACAAGCATGTTATATGTGAGAACAGTGGTGAAGATGAATCACTGGATATTATTGATTTTTTCATGTGATTCCAAGACACAACTGACATACTATACATGAATTTTCCTCTAAACTCAGAATGAGACATTTCTTCTTCTTCCCAACATTCTTTTGATTTCTTATCTGTTGTCCCTGTTGTCCCTTATCTGATGGCCTGACAATAGAAGTAATAGACCATTGCCTATTGCATGCCAATTGCTATGATAATGTTTATAATTTGATTTTAAAAAATCACCTGCAAATCTAATGAATATTTTAATGGGTCTTGGCAGAGGATCAGGTTAATTGGAACAATTCAAGAGAACTGGTTTACAGTGTGGGGAGGGGGAGTGAATCTTCCAAAATGTTCTTATAACAGGGCTATTAGTTCGAGTGGGCCTGGCAGGGCTTGTCAATGGCCATAGATGTAACATATCTTATAATTTATAGAGGTGGGAACTTACTTAGCGGAAAGAAAGGACAGAGGGGACTTCCTAAGGCAAGATGTAGGCAGGCAATGGGCGCTTATAATGTTACTGAGACCACTAAGATAAGAATCATGTCACTTACAACCACTATTCTTTAAGATCTCTATCGTGTGTCAAGCACTGCAGAGGGTACACTTGGAAAATATATGAAAAAGTGGACTTTGTAAAATTAGAACTCAGAAATGTGGAGAAAGGCAGAAGGGACAAAAGGGTGGAGGAAGACTAAAATTTGTGGTTCAGAAAAATGAAAGCTAAAGAGGGCGTCTGTGTCTATCATGAGAAATAGCCAAGTTTCTCGAGTCATCAGGTGATCTTGTAGTTTCTTGTGGCAGAAGCACATGAGCCATTGACGACAGGCTAGAAGAATCAATCTGCCCTAGATGCAGACTCCTGGGTGTACATCCCATACCTATCTGTACAACTCAGGATCTAGCATAATTTCTTTAGTGCCTCCAGCCATGTCTACATCTTCACAGTGAGATCAGTAATGCCATTTCAAGGAACTGTTGCTAGAAATTCATGACATAACTCATGTGAAGTGTGGCACACAGCAAATGGCGTTCTAAGAAAAAAAAAAAACACTGAGTATATTTTCATATGCTGCAGGATGAAGGAAATAGCGGGGGGGGGGGCGGGGGGAAGGCTAGCGCTGGAGAAGTCAAAGGGGCACTTGTCCCTGGAATCTAGTCTTTGCACAAGCTACCGCCTTTATTTCTCCAGGGAATGAAGATGGGAAAGCGCCCAACAGAAGCAGCTGAGATCCATTCTCTCTGGACTCCTTCATCCAGCAGCAGACGTTCGTATCGGCAAGTGGTTTCTTTCCTCTTAGGTTCACAGCGGCTGATAGACTGCAGCTATCCTCTAATGAAGCATATGCAATTATCTTAATTTTTGCTTTCGTAGGAATTTCTTGGGCGTGCCAAGTCTGAATAAATAGTTTCTGATGGATGAAACACTTTATAATTCCTCAAGAGTTTTATTGCATTACTTGAAAAAAGAACTTTACACTTACTGTCTATGCCTTTCCCTATCAGCATTGCAGGATCCTAGCATGAATGACAAAAGAAAAAAAAAAAAAGCCTTTTCTTTTCTAATTCGTGGCATAGCTGACATCTTGATTTGGAGTCTTCTCTGGCCTATGAAAATAACCAAGTAGCCATGTACTAGGCAGAGGTTTAGTAGCCTTTGAAAGAACTGTTTGGCTCCTATATAATCTAGTAAGAATAAATGAGAATAAAGGAAAATCATTTAACTTGCTCCAAATGATGATATAGTGTGACAGTAGAGAATCACACACCTCTACCCACTCTCTAATCCAGTTCTGTTTTCTGCATCAACCTTTCATTTTCATCAGACACACCAAGGGCCAGGGGCAGAAGAAGCATCTGCCGTCTGCTGCCTTCTTCCCTCTCATCTCGTCACTTGACTCTAGATCTCCAAAACCTTATCTCACCGACCTAACAGTCTCATACATGAGTCATGTGAGATACTGAGGGACATTTTTGCTTTTATTTTTATGCACATTACCAACTAACATAATAAAGCCTCTTGATTTCCTGAGACATGACACTGAGACCAGTCTGCATGTGTCTCATGTTTCTGTATGCTGTATAAATAACAGACTTACTGGCCTGCTCTCCAGGCCATGCTTTTAAGTATGTTTGTAGGGTGAGGAGCCTTGGAAGAGATCATGTGGCTTCCTTCTGAGCAGAGATGGGAGGTACTGATGTCATGAAAGACTGAGATTTTCTGAGCCCAGAATCTCTGTTTTACAACAACCCACCATAGCCTTGAGAGCATCGTGGATCTCCTTGCGCTGACCTGGAGGACTGGGGCTCCACCACTAGCACAGAGATATTTTTCTTACTGATGTGTGTAATAAGCTCTTCTCCTCTGATGAGGAGCCTGTGTCTTCTCCCAGTAGCCATGACACTGTGACATTCAACAGACTTGCATGTAGGCTAAAATCTCAGATATTTCCCATGTTGTGGCGTATAATTCCAAACTGAAAATGACCTCCCAATATCTGCTGATGGACAAAAGCCAAGGCAACAATCTTCACACACTGACCAAGGTTATGTTTTACCAAAGGGTGATACAGTGTTTCTCAAATTTGCCAAAACTTATATATAAATGTAGCCATACTTAATCATGCACCCTTGAGTTCTTACTTTAGAACATTCTTTAAAATCTGCCCAAAAAAAGCATTCATCCCTTAAAATCACTTTCTAAATACTGCCATGCATGAAGGATTAAGCCACTATCAGTGACTAGGGCTATTTGTGTTTTGCAAGAACATGAAAAATATCTGTGTCCCCATTGTAAACATTGACCTCCCAACCTGCTCATTCATTTATTCATATCAGGTTATGTCAGGTTATGTGATAAAATTAAAACTATTTTTCGCAGACATGAATAAAACAGGTGCATTTCTTGATTTTAGGTAACTTGCCTACTAATAGAAAGGAAAATATTAAAAATTATTACATAACATGTTTTACAGGTTATGAATAAAAAAGCTCTCAAGAAAATAAACAAAAAAAACTGTGGAAGCATGGTATTAGAGGGTAGGTAATTTTGTTTTTTATCTCAAATATCAAGTTTCATAGATTACCTTGACTCCAAAGCATTTTTCTTCCACATGTTTGTGCCTATGTGTTTGCATCCAGTAAGCAAACAGGAAATTAAAACTAAATCTGTAATCCCAGCACTCGGGAGCTGGAGCCAGGAGGATCTGGGGAGCAAAGCTATACTTGACTACATAGGGAGTTTGAGGCCAGCTAGGAATTTATGGAACCTTGACCCAAAAAGAAAAGTTGTAAAAGAAAGGAAACTGTACTAAAATATATGTTCTTCATAAATTTATCCACTTCTCTCAAGTACAGTGGGCTTGAAGAAGAATTCATGAAGCTTTCTCCAAAGAAAGCGTTGTTCCATTGATCATCTTGGAGGAGAACTTACAGTTTGTTGGTCACCACGTGGGAATTAGAAGCTCAAGAATCTGAGAAAAAGAACAGACACACTTCATGTCCTGAAGCAGCAAGATAGATTTAAGCACAAAGGATTCCTTCATTTTTCCCAGCAATATTTGGACCCTAGTCAGATGACTAAAGCCTGTAATGACAAGTGCTTAACATATTAATTATAAGACAAACCCATGCAATCATTTTGAAAAAAGTAAAAAAAAAATTAAGGTTGATTATAACTTAGTAAATTTATAAAACCCAAAAAGCAAGAACCTATCAAATTTCCTAGGTAATTCAATTTTGTATAAATGCATATACACGACTTGGGCAGAAAACTCACTGAATAGACAGGGTTGCGTGGTGTTCGGGAACTATTGGGATACTCTGGTAATCATGTCTGTGTTTCTTTCCCTTGTCTGCATGTTCATGAAGAAGTGTATGTTTGCCTTCTTGGTTTTCTAAGTAATTAAGTTATTTGTTTTTGGACTATTCTAAATTATGCCCATAAATTGCCAAAATCTGTACTTTGGCAAAGCTTTGCCATAAAATCTGAGTATAAAGGGCTATTTTTGAGTGTGAATGAAGAAAAAATGAGATGGAAAGGGATTTGACAAAATCTTTTTAGAAGCTATTATTATGTGCGTGTAGATTAAAGGAACCTAATCCAGTTGAAAATTTTCTTTGAAGGTGGTGCCAGAAAGGAATTTATTTTTCTTTGTAGTAATGTTAGGACTTAAAAAAAAATTTACCTAGTAATTAGTTACTTCATGGGAAAGGAAAGTATCACCAGTGTTTGTGTTACTAGAGACGAAAGCAAGGAAGCCAAGATGTGGTAGACCAGTTTTCTTCGTCCATCAGCAGCGGGAGATGTTTATCTGCTTCTCCTTGATCACTTCATGGACATCTGGATGTGGCCAAGGCTTTCTGCCAAGTGTACAGAGCTAATTCTTGCTAGCCAGAAAACCACATCTCTTTCAGCTATTGCTTCTGGCTTGATGACCCTCACTCTGTGGCTCACTTTGAACAGAGGTGGGACAAAATTAATTTCTTGCTGCTAAAAGTGAATATAAGGCACCTAGGTATAAAATATCTGCTTTTCTTTTTGGGCACAGTGTAATGAATATATTTTCTCTAACTCTCTGGCCCTATTTTACTTCGACATTTTAATTTTACAAGGCCTTCAATCCTGTCATCAAGGTCAAATGAAAGGTTAAGACGCTCTTTTTTTGTTTTGGTTTGGTTTTTGGGTTTGTTTGTTTTGTTTTTTGGTTTTTTTGGGGGGGTTGTTTGTTTTTTCTTTTTGTTTTGGGGGTTTTTGTTTTTGTTTTTTTGGCTTTTTTTCAAGACAGGGTTTCTCTGTGTCATAGCTCTGCCTGTTCTGGAACTCTCTTTGTAGACCAGGCTGTCCTCAATTTTTTTTTTAACCACTTCTCTATCCTTGTGTGGGAGGGCACCAATAGGCACAAGATTTTTGTGAACCACTTCTCTATAAAAGAAGGCACAATGGGCACGGTACTTAAAAGGCCTTTTCATATAAGAAGTAAGCTTTTATTATATTGCCTGCATTTGGAAATATCCACAGTTATTTGTTCGGTTTCTTTCTTCACATCCAACACTGGCTGCTTCTGCCATGTGATAAGATCCTGGTGTTTCCTGTAGAATGCTTGATGACTGCTTTTCTCCCTGAACTGCCTCTTATAAAATAATGTAAGCAGCTATCTCATATTGTATTGATGAGGGAACTTCTCCTGCAGGGTGCAAGTCAGTCTCTGTCACCTAATATGGCATTAAGATGACATTCTTAGCTAGTTTTAAAAGAATGGACCTAAGGCCTGCCTTGAGCATGTTGTATAGAGTGAGCTATTTCCGTTGATGATGGGGGAAACTAAGACAAATATGTTCATCTTCAGAGAGTTAAGCTAGATAGACTTCAAAATTTCCATCGTCAAAATGAAGTGTTGTGAAACAGCTGTACAGGTTCTGTTGTGTGCATCTTAACGGAGTGGAGTAAAGGAATTCTGGATGGTCTATTGGTACCAAAAGATTTTGACTGTGAGTTCTGATATGCTTAGCTATGTCAGACTCAGTTGGGAATGTTGAAAAACAAAGGTAACTGTTTTTCTAGTTTTAATTCTACTGTGGAGTATTTTTTTTTCTTTCTTGCTGGTAGATAAGTGCATAAAATATATTTGATAGTGTAACTGTAAAGCCCAGTGTGACCTTCCACAACTTTGTGTTTGCTGTTCTAACTGTGCAGAGGTTCATGGAGATGCACAGGCTTTGGCTCTCATTAATTTCATTGAGTGGTGTCTTCATTTGTCAGTACTTCATAATAAAGTTTTAATTCATTAACATTTTTAATACATGTAAAAAATACAAGTGTGAATTATTCATCCTAGAGATCCATCAGTTTCAGTCAGTCTGCAGAATATGGATTATTTACAAGCCTCCCATTTGTTTTCTTGTTTTTATGTTTTTGGAGAGAATTTCTCCTTATTTTTTTTACAGATTCAGTTTTTTGTTTTTGTTTTTGGGTTTTGGTTTTTTTTTACGTGTATGAATGTTTTGTCTGCCTATAACTTTGTGCACCACACATACAGTGATGACAGAGGCCAGAGGAGGGCACTGGATTCTCTGGACCTAGAGTTACAGATGGTTGTGAGCTGCCCTGTGGTTGCTAGGAATTGAACCTGGGCCCTCTGGAAGAGCTGCCAGTAATCTTAAGTAACTGCTGAGCCATCTCCCCAGCCCAGATATGCTATACATGGTAAATAGTATTTGAATCCATAAGGTACTGTTACTTTTCTCAAAATTATTTTTTTAAAAAACATGAAAAAATAATAAGATAATGGTCTCTGATTGTACTAAAACAAATAGGCTTGTGCTTTGCTTCTTTTTAATTTTTAAAAATCAAATGCTGGAGTTGTAAAGTGCTAGGTTGCTAGGAAAAGCCAACTCAAGCCACCTCTGTAAATTGTTGGGAACTGCCAAGCCCTACCTTTGCCAGTGGTTGCCTAAGTATCTATACCAGTCGGGACAAATTAGGTTATTATTGGAGAAACAGTCCCCAAATCTCTAAGGTTTAATGTAGCAACGTTTATTTACTACATATGCTGGGATGGACTATGGTTTTGCTCCACAGTGTTTTCTCTGATCCCAGACTTGGCAGAGCCACCTCTGACTTCAGCTTTGTTAGTTCCTGCAGCAAAGGGGCAGAGAAGGCACAGGCTCTTTTGTGTTTGCCTGTGAGAATCATACAACTGTGCCTGAATTCATGGGTTATAGGACTGATTCTGTCATAGGGAAAGATGTCAAATAGTTGAGAGAGTGTGCCACATGGTGCTCTAGAAAGAGTGATGAGCTTAAGCTTCAGAAAACACGCTGAACATGTCCATGCTAAACATGAAACATGCTAAAATCTTATTTAGTACCTACCATTTCTACAGACCCCACCTGCATCTGGGAATGTGGCAGTGCATGGAAAACACAAACTCCATAAACTTTTGGGGCTCTCATTGAAGGAATGAAAGTGTGTGTGGTGGTGGTGGGGGAGATAAATACTTTTCTTTCTAGAAAAACAAAACAGATCAGAAAATAACTGTGGTGAAAATGTTAGGATTTTAATCAGACAGAATGGGTAGAGAAGTGTCTTGGGAGGAGATGTTTGAGAACAGAATTTTAAAATGAGAGCGGAGAACATTCCTAGAGATGGGGGGCGGGTGGTTGCGTGGGGTTGGGATGGGGGGCCGGGGAGGGGATGCGGGGCATTGTGTTGAGACAGAACAGCAACTGTTGATGTCTTAAGGCAAGAACACGAGTAAAGACAGGACGTCCAGTCCAGCAGGAAACGAAGCAAAAGATATCACTAAGGGCCTCCCGACTTAGACCCCTCAGACCATCAGAAAAAGCATTGAACCTTTCTGTAAATAGACAGGAAACAATGAGAAGTGTGTGAGCAAGGAAGCACATGATTATATTTTCACGTTCAGGAAAAATTTCCATCCTAGAGTTTGAGTACACACCCTTTCAGATCAGAAGCCTGGAGAATGATCAGCCGGGAGGACACTGTGGTAGGTCATTGAAGAGAAAGGTGCCAGTGACTTGTACCAAGAAGATGGCAGTACATTTGGCAAGCAACAGTCATTAAGACAGAGAACTGGCTAGGTTTGCTGGTGGGTTGTGTATGAGTCTTAAGAGAATAGACATAATATGCTAGTTTGTTGGGTGAATTTAGAGAATGTCTGTCTACTGAGTTGAGAACACGGAACAGCTGAGGG
This sequence comes from Acomys percivali, assembly GCA_907169655.1. Lineage (NCBI taxonomy): Eukaryota > Metazoa > Chordata > Mammalia > Rodentia > Muridae > Acomys > Acomys percivali. Next base: position 34,164,552 of record OU015744.1, on the reverse strand, counting down.
GGTGTCTCAAGTTAACTTTTGGACAAATTAAGATGCCCGCTTTAAATCCAAGGTCGGGCCTATGTATCTGAAGAGCAGGAGAGACGTAGTTAACAGGAAGTCACAGGTCACAGGTTCAGCCAATCGCCTCTGGTCTCGCGCCTGCCCCTCCCCCGCCCACTGTCATCACCCTGGAAACCAGACGCGATAACCCGCCACCAAAGCTGGATTCATGGCAGACGCTAAGAAAGCGGTTTTGGGGCCGTTGGTCGGGGCAGTGGACCAAGGTACCAGCTCAACACGTTTTTTGGTTTTCAATGCCAAAACGGCTGAAGTACTTAATTATCATCAAGTGCAAATAACACCGGAGTACCCAAAAGAAGGATGGGTAGAGCAAAACCCAAAGGAAATCCTGCAGTCAGTGTATGACTGCATAGAGAAAACATGTGAGAAACTTGGACAGCAGAGCATTGACATTTCCAACATAAAAGCTATCGGTGTCACCAACCAGCGGGAAACTACTGTAGTCTGGGACAAGTTAACTGGAGAACCTCTCTACAACGCTGTGGTGTGGCTTGACCTAAGGACCCAGTCTACTGTGGAGAGTCTCAACAAAAGCATTTCAGTAAGCAATAACTTTGTTAAGACCAAGACAGGCCTTCCAATCAGCACTTACTTCAGCGCAGTGAAACTTCACTGGCTCATTGACAATGTGAGGAAAGTGCAAAAGGCTATTGAAGATGGCAGAGCTCTTTTTGGGACAGTTGACTCGTGGCTTATCTGGTGTATGACTGGAGGCATCAACGGAGGTGTCCACTGTACGGATGTAAGTAACGCCAGCAGGACCATGCTTTTCAATATCCATTCTTTGCAGTGGGATGAAGAGCTCTGCAATTTTTTTGGAATTCCAATGACCATCCTTCCTAGAATCCGGAGTTCTTCTGAGATCTATGGCCTAATGAAAACTGGCCCGTTGGAAGGTGTGCCGATATCTGGATGTCTCGGGGACCAGTCTGCTGCTTTGGTGGGACAACTGTGCTTTCAGGATGGACAAGCCAAAAACACATTCGGGACAGGCTGTTTCTTACTGTGTAACACAGGCCAAAAGTGTGTAACTTCTGAACATGGCCTTCTGACCACAGTGGCGTACAAGCTTGGCAGAGAGGAGCCTGTCTGCTATGCCCTGGAAGGTTCTGTAGCTATAGCTGGTGCTGTTGTTAGCTGGCTAAAAGACAATCTTCAAATTATCAAGTCTTCGGCGGAAATTGAAACACTTGCTGGAAAAGTAGGCAGTTCCTACGGCTGCTACTTTGTTCCAGCATTTTCAGGGTTATATGCACCTTACTGGGACCCCAGTGCAAGGGGGATCATCTGCGGACTCACCCAGTTCACCAACAAATGCCATATTGCGTTCGCTGCTTTAGAAGCCGTTTGTTTCCAAACCCGAGAGATTTTAGACGCCATGAATAGCGATTGTGGAATCCCACTGAAACATTTGCAGGTAGACGGAGGAATGACCGCCAACAAAATCCTTATGCAGCTCCAAGCAGACATTCTGTGCATTCCGGTGATGAAACCTTCCATGCCGGAAACAACTGCCCTGGGAGCCGCCATGGCAGCGGGAGCAGCAGAAGGGGTTAGGGTGTGGAGTCTGAAACCTGAGGATCTATCCGTTGTCCAGATGGAGAAGTTCGAACCTCAGATCAACGCTGAGGAAAGTGAAGTTCGCTACTCCACATGGAAGAAGGCTGTAATGAAGTCAATGGGATGGATCACCACTCAGACCCCTGAAAGTGGCGACCCTAGTATCTTCGGCAGTCTGACCCTGGGCTTTTACGTAGTGAGTAGCATGGTGATATTAATTGGAGCAAGGTACATCTGAGGTGTCCCATAAAACCCAAAAGCCTTGTGGATTTCCCAGCTGAAAATGTTAGACCTAATGAGAGGATCCAGCAGTCGTCCCAATGTAATGCCACCATCTGGACTCTGAATATGTCTATGTGCCACTTGTTGCAAGGGGACCTGTGATGTGAAATAAAAAGTAGCAGGAAAAAATGCTACAGCAATATTGGTGGTTTTTTCCTCTTGTTTAAAAAAAAAATTAACCAATTTCACTGGGGTGACCACCTATGGGACAGAATTGCTCCAGGGTACTAACATCTTGCCCCCCCCCTTTTTTTATCTTGTCTGTTGTAATCTTTGACAAAACTGAGATACTGGTGGGCC
>OU015744.1:34141820-34162337 GCA_907169655.1 Acomys percivali | reverse complement strand
TGTGTGTGTGTGTGTGTGTGTGTGTGTGTGTGTGTGTGTGTGTGTTTCCAAAGCTGAGAGAAACCAATGCATTTCTTAATCTACACTGTTGCTGTGAAATCTCTCTGCCGCACCACCCTGAGGAAGAATTGGCAGAATTAGACTCTTCTGGTCTGCAGGCTTGGGCTAATTAGGGCAGGCTTGGGGTGCTGTGGAGGTTCACTGTCCAGAATGCAGTACAAGAGGGTAGAATGATTATGTTAGAGAAAGGCTTATTTTTCTTTTTTTACAGATCTTTTTAAATTTTATTTTATTTTTAAAATTTTACTCACTTTACATCCCAATTGGAGCCTCCTCCCTTGTCTCCTCCAGGTCCCCCCCTCCCTATCTCTTCCCCCCCTATTCCCCTCCCATAGTCCTCAGAGAGGGGGAGCCCTTCTCCGCTACCAACTGACCCAGCCTATCAAGTCCCATCAAGACTGCCTGTACCCTCTTCCTCCGTGGTGGCATGATAAGGCACTCACCAGGGGAAATGAGCAAACTGCAGGCAACAGAGGCCACAGCAGGGACAGCCCCTTCTCCCCTTAATAGGGGACCTATATGGGGGCTGAGCTGCCTATCAACTACATCTGAGTAGGGGGTACATGGTTGAAGACTGTATACCACCCCCACAGTTGGGGGAAAGAGGGAGGAAAAGAGTGAATGAGAGAGGCGGGTGGGGTAGGGGAGTCAAAAGGCAAACTTTCAGAGGAAACGTGTGGTTATAATAATTCATTTTGGTGCTTGGGAACTAAATGAGAATGGAAGTTATTATTCTCCTTCTTAGCCAGAGCAGGGCAAGATGCTGATATTCTTGATGTTTTCTGCCAGTAGTTCATAATTCCAGTGGGAGGGAAAGATGCCCCGTTCCCATTCCCCTCCCTCATTCCCTTGCCATGGGCTAATTCTCAATATCAATACAATGTCATAAGGAATGTTATCACTCAAAAAATAAGAAAGGAACAAGGTTACATGATTGCTTGATCAATACTCGTAGACTTCCACTGTTGAAGAGGACCATCAGCCACCGGTGGTTTTCCTGCTGCGTACATAATAACGTGACTGGCCACATCTGTTCTTTTCTTTTGCATTTAATGAAAAGGAAATTAAAAAAAAAAAAAAACCTAAAGTACTAATGGCTGAAGTCACCAAAGAGTGTGAGGCAGATCAAAAAGCAGTTCTTGTATTTTAATCTGTTTCAGGTTTTCAAAAACCAGCACATATTCACTTCAGAAAACGATGGCTTGCATTTGACATATCCACACATAGACATATGCTTTGCTCATACTGATCGCCCACTTTACTCATTTCTCTCCTCTCCTACTGGTTCATCCCATCTCACCTTACCAAATGGTGCCGCTTTCTACTCCTCTAGTTTCAGGTCACGTGTGTACTTACATGTCTCTGTGCACAATCTAGGCTCCACGTGTGAGAGAAGACACGCACCTGCCTTGTTTGCTCACATGATGATCTCCAGTTCTACCCATTTCCCTGCTAATGACATAACTGTCTTCTGCTTCATGACTGATTAAATCTCTTTGTGCATCTATCCTACACTTTCTTTACCTTCTCCTCTGACGGTGCACATCTACAGTTGACTACGTTCTTTGGCTGTTGTGAATAATACAGCAATAACTGTGAGTGGCCCGTATGTCAGTGGCATGCTGATTTGGAATCCTTTGGGTTTGCCAGATGTGGCACAGCTGTACCATTTTATACTACCACTTTAAGTGGTTTGAGAACCTTGATGAATTCTCACTGTTGTCACTCAAGACTGTGAGCTTTAGGCTTTGTATCCTTGGGCAATTACTATGGGGAGCAGAGAAGTCTCAAGTGAATTTGTGTGGTTGACCATGGCATGAGCACAAGGACCCTAGCATTAGGTCCATGGGAAAATAGCAAAGGATCCTCTTCCCCAGAAACGCCTCCCCCAGGTGAGATTCAGAAAGATGGCTAAGATAAGCCAAGTTTGAAAGTTGATAGAGAGTACGGAAAATGGCTGCCATAGCTAACATCTACTCTGGATGTTTATGGCCTGAAGACAGCTTCCCTACAGAGGCCGCTTATGCCAAGATGAGCTAAACCTGTCCCCTTGATGCAGCTGTACATGAGAAACCTCACTTCCTTATTTATCTGAGATGGAGTAGCCCTGTTTCTTGTTCAGCTGCATGCAGTGGCCCCAATTCCCTGTTAAAATCTGTATAATAAATATGCTGTGCCTCCCATGTGCTGAGGTTCCTCTGTCAGCAAGCACAGTCCTCCTGATGCCAGCTTTTCTGTCCATGTATCTGTCTGTCTTTTCTTTATTCCCTAGTCAATACCCTCTCTGTCTCAGTCATGTCTGAGGCAGTGCAAGTACTCAGCAAGTTATTGTAGGCTGCTATTTTGAAGGATGTAATCGATATTTACTTATACCTCCAATTTAACGGGAATAACTATGCTACAGAATAGCAAAGAAGTTTGTGGGTCCTTTTTACCTGGTCTAAAGAATAGGAAATAAAAACAAGCTCTTAGAAACTAAAATTTTAAGTGTTTTGTGAGAAAATAAACCAAGTATCCCTCAATTTCTCAAACGTAACAGAAATAAACTTTGGGGGAGGGATATTGAGACAAAGTCTCACTTTTCAGACTTGGCTATGCCATAACTTTCTTTCTCTGTGTAGACCAGGTTCCCCCCGACCTCACAAAGATCTACCTGCCTCTGCTGCCCAAGTACTGGGATATTAAAGGTGTGTGCCACCATTGCCCAGATAGAAGTAACAATATATTTTAAACCTAAATTTCCACGAAGAAGTACAGGTGAACAAGATGGCCAACTAGAAGCTTCTAACACACTCATAAACAGCAATCACCTTTCAAACAAAGCAAATTAAACAAAGCACTAGAAGAAGAAGTATGGCTGCTAAAACCCAGCAAGACCTTGCCTCTTCCTTCTCTTCCCTGAATGAAGATCAGCTCTGTAGCAGAGGGGAATGGAAGGTGAAAGGTAATGAAGAGATTCTAGCACCCTCCCAGATCATTGTGATCATCAAAGCCTCTGAGCCTGGCTGAGGGAGCTCTCCAGATTCCACATGCTATGTTTCAAGCTATAATTCAGATCAATAGTAACAAAAAAACTTGTTCTGGCATAGAAATAGACTGGTTGATCAATGGAATCAAATCAAAGACCCAGAAATAAACCCACATACCTACAAACATTTGACTTTTGACAAGAAGCCAAAACCATGCAATGATACAAAGAAAACATCTTCAACAAATGGTTCTGGTCTAACTGGATGCCTAGATGTAGAAAAATGCAAATAGATCTATATTTACCACCTTGCACAAAACTCAAGTCCAAGTGGATCAAAGACCTCAACATAAAACCAGATACACTAAATCTACTAGAAGAGAAATTGAGGAAGTCTTGAACTCATTAACACAGGAGACAATTTCCTGAACAGAATAGCAATAGACCAGGCTCTAAGATCAATGGGACATCATGAAACTGAAAAGCTTCTATAAAGCAAAAGACACTGTCAATAGTCTACACATTGGGAAAAGTTTTTCACTGATCCTACACTCAACACAGGGCTAATATCCAAGATATATAAAGAACTCAAGAAGTTAAACACCAACAAACCAAATAATCCAATAAAAAAAAAATGGGGCTCAGAGCTAAGCAGAGAATCCTCAACAGAGAAATATCAAATGGCTAAGAATCACTTAAAGAAATGCTCAACATCCTTAGTCATCAGGGAAATGCAAATCAAGATGACTCTGAGATTCCATTTTACACCTGTCAGAATGGCTAAGATCAAAAACTCAAGAGACAGCACATGCTGGTGAAGATGTGGAGGAAAAGAAACACTTCCATTGCTGATGGGAGTGCAAACTTGTATAACAACTTTGAAAATCAATCTCGTACTTCCTCAGAAAAATGGAAATAGCTCTACTTCAAAACCCAGATACACCACTTCTGGGTATATACCCAAAAGATGCCTTCCCACACAAGGACACTTGATCAACTATGTTCATAGTAGCTTTATTCATAATAGCCAGAAACCGGAAACAACCCACATGTCCATCAGCCAAAGAATAGATAAAGAAAATGTGGTTCATTTACACAATGGAATACTACTCAGATATTAAAAATAAGGAAATCATGAAATTTGCAGGCAAATGTGTAGAACAAGAAAATATCATCCTGAGTGATGTAACCCAGACCCTGAAAGGCACACATGGTATGTACTCATTTATAAGCTAATTTTAGCCATATAGTACAGGATAAACGTATTACAGATCACAGACACAAAGCAACTACATAATAAGGAGGACCCAAAATAAGATGCTTAATTCTCTCTCAGAAGGGGAAATAGAACAGACAGGGGATGAAGAGAGGGAACAGGGTAGGAGAAGGAGTAGAGAGGAAAATAAGGGTGGGGATCCAATGTAGGGAGAGCTGGAGCAGAGACCAGAGGTCTTAGAGAGAAGAAGAACCCGAGACCAAGGGCATCTCTGAGACGAGCTGGAGACCAATGATAGGGTAGGCTCCTGGGCAGATATGGGGGTGACCCTAGCTAAGAATCCTAGTAGCTGGGATTGTGGAGACTGAATAGGCTACCTCCTAGCCAGATGGGACTTCTAGTGGAGGAAAGAGAACACCATCCCACCCACAAAAACTTTGACCCAAAATTTACCCTGCCTACAAGATATACAGGGATAAAAATAGAGCAGAGATTGAGGGACAGCCCAACCAATGCCAGGCCCAACCTGAGAGAAAGAGAAAGACAGCCAACCCTTGACAGTATTAATGATACTTTGCTGTGCTTAACATAGCTATCCTCTGAGAGGCTCCACCCAGCAGTGGATTAAAACAAATGTTGATATTCACAGCTAAACATTAGGCTGACTTCTGGGAACTTTATGGAAGAGAGGGTGGAGGGATAGAAGGAACTAGAGGGGGACAAGAACTCCACAAGAGTCAAGTAACATCAGCCCAGGAGGGCTTACAGAGACTAAAGCACCAACCAAAGACCCTGCATGGACTGGACCTTACACATATGTACATGATGGGCAGCTTAGTCTTCCTGTGGGTCCCCTAGTAGCAGAGCAGGGGTTGTCTCTAACATGTACTCTGTTGCCTGCTTTTTGATCATGGCCCCCTGGTTAGGCTGCCTTGTCTAGCCTCAGAGGAAGAGAATATGCTCAATCGGGGGGTGGATTTCGGGGGTCTCCCCTTTTCTGAAGAGTAGGGTGTGGGGAATAGGGGAAAGAGGGAAGAAAAGTGGGGCCAGGAAGAGAGGAGGGAGGTGGCTATGATCAGGATTAAAGTGAAAAAATAAAATAATGATCTACAGTAGAAATTAAATAAAAGCATAGTTATAAGAACCAAAAATAAATAGTAGAGTTGATGAATCAGTAAGTGAATGAAAATTTAAAAATATATAATATATAACACCAAAGTCTAGACAAAGCAGAACACATAATCTCCAATTGTGAAGACATACCATTTGATATGATTAGGTCAAATGGAATTTTTATAAAAACAGTGAAAAATGTTAAGAGAGCCTTGAAATAATTTCTTAAATATTCCCAAGACTTGGAAGAGATGTGGGCAACTAGATCCCTAATGCCCCTCCATAACCAAGTAGTTCCTGCTTTAAGGAGTCCTCTTTGAGACATGTTGCAGTTAAATTCTCAAAGGTCAGAGAGCTGGGCAAGGTGGCTTATTCCTGTAAGTCTAGCATAAAGAAACAGACAGACTGCCATAAGCTGGTGACCAGCCTAGCCTACACAGTGAGTTCCAGGCCATCTTGGGCTTCAGTGTAAGATCCTATCTTAAAAACAATACAGACAAGAATTCTAACAATAGCTATAAAAAAACACAAGTCTAATACCAGTAATTCTAAAAGCACCAATCAAAAAAAAAATCGAAAATAACAAGCAAAGCTGGAGTTTGCAGAGTTCTTAGCAGAAGTCTTGAAAATAGAAAGAGAATTAGAAACTGTATCCAAAGTCCTGAAAGAAAAAAGCTACCAATTAGAAAATTCTGTTGCATTCAAAGTGGCCTTCCAAGATGGAAGAGGAATAAAGGCTCTCATAGTTTTTCACACAAAAGTTAAAGGAATTGATTGTCACTAACATCTCTTATAATAGATGCTTAGGGAGTTTTTAAGGATACTAGCCATTGTCATGAAAATGTATGCAATTATAGGTAAGTATGATGAGTAGTATTAAGTATTTAGTGAAACTCAGAGTACCCTAATGGGTTTATTACCACTTGTATCTGGTGTGTCCACCCACAACACTTGTGTTGAGAGGGCTTATGTATTGTAAGCAGTGTTCAGAGCAGAGGCTCTTGAGAAATGTTTGAGTCTCGAGAGCTCCGCCTTTAACAATTAATGGATTCAAAGATCCAAACAGAAGGCTAGCATGTCCTACAACTATGGAAGGTGAGGCCTAATTGAAGGAAGTGGGTTGCCCTTGAAGAGATGTATATATGGATCCTGGCAAGATTTTTCTACTCTCTTGGTTTCTTGCTGTTGTAAGGTGAACGGTCTAACCACCATGATATTCGGCTTCACCTAAGGGCCATAGCAACAAATCTAATTTATTTGGCTAAAATCTGCAAGGCACAAATAAACTTTTTCTCCTTTAGCATTATCTCTTTTAAGTATTCATCAAAGTGGTAAAGAAATGACCACAACTATAATGCTAGTACTTAAATTGCATATAAATCTAGTATAAACATGATAAGTCAACCAGCCAAAAGCAATTAAAACTATATTCATTTGTTAAGAAAGTTTCAACACAACTATGTAAGACTGTGTCACTATAGACACAAATTATGTTGGGATAATACAGTCCTAAAGTTTTTGTGTGCAACAGAAGCAGACTTATTATCAGCCTAAAATGATAGATTATACACTTTAAATAACAAGAGAAACACAAAACAAAATGCACACCAGATGTACAAATGATGGAGAGGGAAGGGAGACACGGTGCTGGGGAATCACTGAGTCACACAGACACAGCCCAGAAGAAAGAGGCAAGCTACAGAGCACCCACAAAACAGCCAAAGTAGTGTTAGTTCCTTTCCTTCCATAATCACCACTGTAGTTGTATTAACTTCTGAAATTAAAGTATAAACAGTGGTTTAATGGATTAAAAGAGCAAATGGAGATGCAAGTATATCCTATAAAACATCGACTTATGGCTTATGGACACATGGAGGGTAAAAGTGAAAGGATGAAAGAATGCTCATTAGGACGGTAACAGAGAATGGGGTGGTTATACCTGTATCTTATAAGATGGGCTTTTTTTTTTAAGTTGTAAAAATCAAATAACATTACTATTTAGGGCTAGAGAGAATCCTCAGTGGTTAAGAATGTGTGATGCTTTGTCCAGTGACCTGAATTCAGATCCCAGCACCTATTCCAGATGGCTTACAGCTACCTGTAACTTCAGCTAAAGGGGATTTGATTCCTTTTGTAGCTTCCACAGGCATTACATGTATGCGCACGTACACACACACACACACACACACACACACACTATATATATATATATATATATATATATATATATATATATACACACACATACATATATATAAAGTCAAAATATTATTTAATGAAACTGCAAATACATAATAAATATATAGATAGCCAAGTTAGAGTATGGAAATTCATAATAGATATTAACAGAGGTAAAGGCAGAGATGTATAATGATACAATAAAGAGTAAGTGATTTTAAAACCTAATACCTACCACTTTAATGGCTAGAAAAGCCAGAGAGAAAAACTAATGAGAAAATACTAGAGGAATGTCAGCTTATACCAAATGAATCTGACAGAGTTATACAGTACTGTCTCCCCTAATAGCAGGATGTACACTTCCCCCTAACACACATGGAATACTCTCTATGCTCGACCATTTGTTAGGCAACAAAACAAGCCTTAACAACTTCACTAGGATTGAAAATATACACAGTCTGACCTCAGACCATGATGAAATGAAGCTAAAAGTCAATAACATTAGGAATCTTAGAAAATCCACAGATACATATATAATGCTTAATCTTAACTGAGAGATAATTAAGTGAAGTATTGGCAGTAAGCCATTGGTGGAGCACGCTTGCAGATGTGTCTGTTTCCAGACAGAATTAACTAGGGTAGGCAGATTTTGCCCATGATGGGTGAGAGACCCAAAGGAGTAAGAGGGCTCAGCCATTGTTTCTTTCTCTGCTCCATGAGGCACTACACCCTTCTCCTCACAGTGAACTCACAACTGTGAGCTAAACTAAATATTTTCTCCTTTAAAGTTGTTTGTCAAGATATGGACTAATTAATATAGTGTAAAAAATATATATAAACATGCCCCTGTATAGCCGATGAGTAAAAGGGAAAAATGAACATATCTTGTGACAAATGGCAATACATACATACTAAAACCTAAGTCCACACCAAAACAAATTCCGATACATTAGTTTATAGTAATAAATGCATACACTGAAGAAAGATGCAAAATAATTAGTCTTAACAGTTTTCCTCAGGGAACCAGAAAGCAGAACAAAATAAACCCAAGACTGCCAGAAGGAAAGAAATTAATACTCAAAAGAGAAATCAGATGCAGAGCAGATGCATAAAAAGATAAGTAAGAGTGAGGGATTCTTTTTTTAAATTATGTATCCACCCACTTTACACCCTGATAGAAGCCCCCTCTTCTCTCGGTCCTTCCCTCAAAGCCCTTCTGTAGGCTCCAACTTTTCCAATCCGACTTTATTTGGGCTTCTCTAAATGCCTCCCTTCCAACCCACCTACCCTCGATAGGAGAGAAAGGAGGTTTATGGGAAAAGGGGAAGTAGACCTTGTGAGATTCAGTTCCTGGGAGCGATTCCCCTGGAATAGTCGGCAGGATTTCAGCAGACTAGCAATTTCTCAAAAGCTGCTGATGGAACCTGGAGCAGTCAGAGCCTGGAGCCCGGAGCCTCAAAGCTTTACCTGAAGCAGTCTCTCTAGGAGTGTCTCTAAGTGGAGTGAAACAGCCAAACAATACCAAGACCACTCTATTCACTGCTCTTAAATCCATTACAATCCTTCATTTTCCTGATTTCTTCTTTACAACAAACACAGGGGAATTTAATGGACTGGTAGACTCTTCTATATGGTGAGCCTCCAGCTGTCTTTGTACCAATTGTTGAAGTGCCTACAATTTTTCTTTTGTTATAGGCCACTGCTCCCCACACCCTCCCCTCATTTTCCTCTCTCCTCTTCAAAAAAAAAAAGAATTCTCCCATGGGCACCAACCTGCCCTGACACATAAAGCCACTGTAGAACTAGGTGCATCCTCTCCCACTGAGGCCAAACAAGGCAGCCCAGCTAGGGGAAAGGGATCCAGAAAGAGGAATCCAAGATTCCTGATGTTACTGATATCTACCTTCTGATCATTATGGTCTGAGATAATACTATGTATGATTTCAATCAGAGTCAGAAAGAACCTCTGCTCCAGTTGTTGGGAGATCCACATGAAGACCAAGCTGCACATCTGCTAGGATGTGCAGTCCATGCATGCTCTTTTTGCTGGTGGTTCAGTCGCTGTGAGCCCCTATGGGTCAAGATTAGTTGACTCTATAGGTATCCTTGTGGGGTCCTTGATTCCTCCAAGTCCCTCAATTGTTCCCTCAACTCTTTTATAGGACTTCTTGAGCTCTGCTAATGTTCGGCTGTGTCTCTGCATGTGGGCAATGAAGATTGAGGAAATTGCCAACCAAAGACTGGCCCTACTTGAGACCCATCCCATGGGAGAGAACCAATCCCTGACACTACTAATGCTACTCTACTAAGCTGATAGACAGAGGCCTAGCATAACTCCAGTGAGAGTGAGGGATTTTTTTGTAAGTAAAAGGAAACAACAAATCATTGGTTATTCTACAAAAAAAAAAGGACACACACACACACACACACACACACACACACACACACACACACACAAAGACATTAAATAACCTGAAGGCAATAGTTGTACTTTTCACAGTTCAGTGCTTCTCTCTCTCTCTCTCTCTCTCTCCCTCTCTCTCCCTCTCTCTCTCTCCCTTCCCCTTGTGTGTGTGTGTGTGTGTGTGTGTGTGTGTATGTGTGTGTGTGTGAAAATTTACCCTGCCACCAAGGTGTGCAGGGATAAACATGGAGCAGAGACTGTGGGAAAGGCCAAACTTCTTAGTATAACTGTCCTCTGAGGGGCTCCATCCCGCAGTGGACTGAAACAGATGCACAGACCCACAGCCAAACATTATTAGATGGAGCTCAGGGAGTCCCATGGAAGAGCTGAGGGAAGGAAAGAGGGACCTGGAGAGGACAAGAATTCCACAAGAAGACCAACAAAGTCAACTAACTGAGGGCCATGGGGGTTTACAAAGACTGAACCACCAACCACAAAGCATACATGGACTGGACCTATGTCCCCTACACATATGTAGCTGATGGGCAGCTAGGTCTTCCTGAGGATCCTCTAGCAATTAGAGTAGGGGTTGCCTCTGACAAGGACTCTGTTGCTTTCCCCTAGCTGGGTTGCCTTCTTTGGCCTCAGTGGGAAAGGAAATATTATCCTGAGTGAGGTATCCCAGACCCAAAAAGACACACAGGGTAGATATTCACTTTTAAGTGGATATTCACCATATAGTACAGGATAACTAACCATTCTACAACACACAGACTCAAGGAAGCTAAGTAACAAGGAATTCCCAAGAGAGGATGCTTGAATCTCCATTAGAAGGGGAAATAAAGTAGACATCAATGCCTTTCTTTATAAAACTCTTTAATAGTTTCTTTCATTTAGCCATGAAAGGAAGTTTCCTCAATATAATAAAGACAGTTATGAAAACCTCATAGCTCACATCATAGTCAATGGGAGGGATAGAAAACGTTCCCTCCTAGAGATGGCATAAGGATTAGGTGATTTTTCCTACCATCTTCCACCCAGAATAATACTGGAAATGCTGTTAAAAGCATCAAACAGGAAATGAAAATCTTTAAAATAAAATACTGTTCTTTCATACAGATGACATCTCCTTTGATGAACAGAACTCCATACGCTCTGCTAAAACCCAACAACAGCAGCAGCTGTGGACCTGATAAATGAATTCAAGAAGATTGCGGGAAAGGAATCAACATATAACACTTGATAGCATCTCTACTCACACACGACGACCAAGCTGAACAACTGCATTGACAACAACATAAAACAAATCACTAGGGATACATTTAATCAAGAATGTGAAACACCAGTAGACATGGAAAAATACAAAATATTGAAGAAGACACAAATAGCCATTCCATGATCATGGATTGAAAAAAAAAAGCAGACTGTTAAAATGCTCATGGGGTGCATATGCACGCACACACATGCACACACACACATATATATACACACACACATATATGATTTATGCTATAATTATATTTTTCTATGTTATACACATTATAATATATATTAGACTCAATCAAAATCTTAATTGCATGCTTCACAGAAACAGAAAGAAAAGGTCCTGAAATTTTTATGGAACCAGGGAAGACAGTGACTAACAAAAGCTATTCTAAAGAGAAGAAAAATTGGAGGCATTACATACACACATTGCAGTCAAATTACGTGGTAAAATCATTATAATCAAAACCACAGGGTTCCTGCATAAAAGCAGACATCGAAGCTAGTTGAAGAGAACAGCAAACCCCAAAATAAATACAAACCTATAGGGATAACTTTTTTGAAAGGACACAATAAGGAAAGGTTAATTTTTTCACTAAAGAATTTTGAGAAAATTCGATATCTTCATAAAAAATAATGAAATTGAATCTTTATATACAAACTCAAAAGTGGATTAAAGACCTAAATATAAAACCAGAATCTATTAAACTGGGGAAAAGGGGAAAGTCTTCTAAACATTGGCCTTGGCAATGATATGTTTGTCTGTAACACCAAAAATGTACTGACTATAAAAGCAAACATAAAATTAATGGAACTGACTCCAACTATAAAACTTCTGCATTGCAAAGTAAATGATCAACAAAATAAAACTGTAGCCTCAGGCTGGGAAAAATATTTGTAATTCATATATTTAATAAGCAGTCAATATCAAAAAGATATAAGAACTCACACGACTGTAAAGAATTATTCAGCTAAAAATGAACAAAATAGAGATTTCTTCAATGAAAGAATAACAAATGCCAACAGGTATTGAAATTTACTTATCATTAATCCTTAGGCAAATGCAAAATGAAATTATTGGGAGCTACCACATGACACTGATTAGAGTGACCATTTTCCTAAAATCAAAACATAAATGCTGGCCAGGGAGTAGAGAAAAGAGGATCCTGTCCACTGTGGGTGAAAATGTAGCCCGGTACAAGCATTATAGGAAATTTCCTAAGAAATGAAAACTGTCTGCTTTCTTTTGGGTATCCACCCCCAGAAAATATAAACATCATTTTGTTCCGCTATCTGTAGTTCTCAGGCATGCACAGCTGCCAAGATCTAGAAATAAGTGTCCCAACTGAATGAATTCTCCCTCCCCCTCCCCCTCTCCCTCTCCCTCCCTTCCCCGCCCCCGTCTCATTTCCTCCTTCCCTCTCCCCTCAGGCTCTTCCCATTTGTCATAACATGAGCGAGACTAGAGGACACTATGCTAAGTAAAATAAAACAGACATAAAAACACAAATGTCTTTCCGGAGACTTCCGGGGAGGTATGGGATCTGCCTCATAAACTCAGGAACACCAAAACTGCTATAGGCTAGCGACTATGTTGCATGCCATGTAAGCGGGTCGGGATCGGCCGTGACAGCTGTTATATGGCTTTGCTGTGGATGGTAAGACAGGCAACCGAGGCGAAGCTGTCGGCTCAGAAAGAATGTGCATGTATGTATATATAAGAGAGGAATTTCAGTGTGAACGGGACATGTGGATGCTATCTTCTTGCATTAACCTCGATTTGGCAGGAAAAGCGGAAAACAAGGGAGGATGAAATGGAGGTATTGGCTTGCCATTTTTAGAGCTGGCATGATGCAAGGGAAAGAGTACACGTTACATGTGTGCTGAAGATCCATTTCTAAGATTGTAGGGGAATAGTTGGACAACAAAAAGGCAGAGGGTGAAGTACAGCAACACTGGCTATCTCTAGCCCAAACTTTATTGCAGAGAAAGGGAAAATTCATGATTCAGGATACATATTATGTCCTTAATGGCAGTGTAATGAAGAAAACTGTGAAAATTAGGGGCAACTGGGCATCAGAACCACTCAAACTAAGGAAGATTGCCATAGAGTGGACAAGCTGAGAAATATAGCTACTCACCCTCCGTGAGACAAAGGCTGCAATTGTCTGCAGCAATACAGCGGATATGAGTCCCTTTCAAAGACTCGGATCGACACTTGATTATCCCTGGCTGAGGTTCCCATGAATATCATCCGTAGCTGTCAAAAACTTGAACAATATCCTTTAGTAGTAGTATATCCTGGCATGACAGTTTTTCTGTAATACTGTGCTTGGATTTTATTTTGATGTCTTGTTTGATAGGCTACCCTTTCTTTGTAATATTATGAAATATTACTATATATAATTTGTATATTTACATTACCCTTTCTTTATAGATAATACTATAAAATATTACCATCCATCATTTTTATAATTAGATTATCTATTTTCATGTAAAGTAAAACATACACATATTTGTTTCTCCTTTCCATGCTACTTTTTTGTGTTGCCTCATTATCTTTCACATTCTTTTTCCTATAAACCTCTTTATAGGAATAGGTGTTTCCTTCTGTTATCTTTGCTGTTATCCAGATTTCTAAAATCCTAGGTAAGGAACCTGTGCCAAATGAAGGCATTTGCTGTCAGGAGCCTCACAGAGAAAGAAATGTAGGAATAAAGAGAGACAGGGTGGTTCCAGAAGATTTGAAAATAATTGTAGGAGTCTGCATTTGAAGTTATATTTGCTATGCAAACAATGTGCTTTGAAGGAAAGTTTGTATCTGGTTGGTTGAGAGAAGAGTGGTTTCTAAGGTCTAACTTATGTGCCTTTGTTGAATGATACCTAGGGCATCTTCATGTACACATGAGTCACCTAGGGACTTGTCAAAAATGCAGGCTCTAATCCACTCTATCTTTGTTGAGTCCCCAAGTTTCATCATCTTTCACAAGTTCCCATGAGTTTTTAATACTGTAATTTGATGGCCTAATCAGATGGCATATTAATATCAATAATGGATATTTTATATTTATATTTTATAGTCTCATTAAAATTGGAAATATGAAAATATATTTTCAACTCTTTCTGGTTCATCTATATATGCTATTTTTTTTCTATGTGGGGCTAAATAAAACAAAGTCTAGAAAATTTAATTCCAAATTACCATTTAAAAGGTAAATATATCAAGTTTCTCTACATTGTAGTACAGAATACATAATTTGTTCTTATACTATTTCATAAGGAGAAAAAGATCATACTTTTTCTCTACCTCAAAAACAAGGTTGTCATTCTGAAGCCAAAAGTAATCAGCTCAACTTTTAATTACACTATCTTTGAGTGGAAAAATCCTTTACTGCTTGAGATTTATTTGAGGTGCAATCTTGAGCTGTGGGCTTTTACCCTGTGTGATGGCTACTAGTTTTTGTGCCAACTTGACATATGTAGGGTCATGAGAGAAGTGGAAACCCCAGTTGGCTGGTAGGCAAGCTTGTGCGGTGCTTTCTTTACTGGTGATGGATGTAGAAGGGGCCATCCCACTGTGGGCTGTACCACCCTTGTGCAGGTGTTTCTGAGTTGTATGAGAAAGCAGGCTGAGTGTCTGTGTGATTTCTGCTTCAGTTCCCACTTCCAGATTCTTACCAGGGGTTCCTGCCTTGCATTCCTGCCCTGCCTGCCTTCGATGACAGACTGTGATATAAAGGTGTAAAGTGAAAGAAGCCCTTTCCTCTCCAAGTTGCTTTTGGTCAGGGTGTTTTATCATGGCAACAAAAAACCTTAAGACATTCTGTTGTCAACAGCATGGGCAACAACATGAGCAAAATGCTGAGAACTTCTCTTTGAGAACTCCAGGCAGATGACTCAGTTGGTAAATGCTTGGCAGTCAATGTGAGGACCTGAATCTGGCAAAAGAAAAAAAAAAGAAAGAAAGAAAGAAAAAAAAAAGAAAGAAAGAAAGAGAAAAAAAAGCCATAAATAGCAGCACAGACCTGTAGTCCCAGCACTGAGAGAACAGAGCTAGGAGGATCCCTTAGGGCACTAGTTTCAAAACTTAGATTTCCACTTATGCAAAATGGTAGTTCCTTTTCCTCGTGAGTCTATGTGAACGTAAGCATTAGACAGCATAACCTTAGCCTTCAACAGTGATAATATCTGAAAGCCTTTTTTGGTTGCTGAATACCGAATTCATTTTGTGTTACAAATATTTTAAGTGATTTTTACGTTTTTAAGCTTCACATGCCCTCAGTCACTCCAGGCCCATTGCCAGATGTACTTGGCTATGCTAAGCTAAGCGGAATTTGGAAACTAAGGTTATGAGCAAAACATTGCTTTATTCAAAAGAGAGGAAAAGTGAAGGGGGAGTTGAAGTGTTTGGGGAAAGGAGAGAGATAAAAACGTTCTTTCTTTCATATTTTCACCTTGTTCTTCATATTTTTCCTGCAAACCCTCTCTCAGCTTCTGTTGATGTCTTCCCATAGTTCTTACTCTGGCCCTTGCAAAGAAGACAGTGTGATATCAATAACAAACACTTATCAAAACAAAAAAAGCTGATTACTGGTCTCTTTACTGTGACAAATGGCCCAACGAAAGCAAATCAGGGAAGGAGATTAAAGATGTGCTTGGCTCAAAGTTTGAGGAAACAGCATCTATCATGGTTAAGAGGTGTGGTGTTAGGAGCATAAGGTGTCTGAACACATTTAATCCGCATGCCAGAAGGAGGCAGAGCTGGAAGCTGGGGCTCAACTTGCTGTCTCCTTTGTCTGATTTTTTTTTTTCAGCCGGGGATACCAGATCCTGGGATGGCGCTGGCCACAGGCCTTCAGTTGATCTGCTCAGGGAACGCCATCATAGATTTCCTGCCCATGAATCTCTCTACCACCCTAGAGATTGTTCTTAATCAAATCAAGAAAAATTAGCAATCAAAATTAGCCAGCACAGTTGACAAAGAATCATACAACAACCGATAATTAATTATGTTTGGCCGATTCATTGTACTTTAGCAATCAAAGTTTTCCTTTATAAATGTATGTGTGTAGCAGACACCATTTTACTGTGAAATACTGGCCTAATGTGTGTTTGATGTTAATCGTTGGCATGACCCTTAGTACTGACAGCTGCCTAATATATAAGTCTAAACATTATCCTTTACTGTTCTTATTTGCTTCTAAATGAGGCAATTCCTCTATGTGGTTCCCTCTTCCTGGGTGATTCTAGTTTATTAAGTGGACAAAAACTACCAGCACATCATAATATATGGCTTACCAGTTTTCTTCCCACTTTCTTCTCATGGTTTCAAAGAGTTTAGTGACACAATAGTTTGCTGTGTGGGTACAGGAGAGGTTGCAGGCATTGTAGAGTTTATGCCTGTAGCATTTTATATGCACACACACACACATGTCACAACACATCACAATAACACACACACACACACACACACACACGGGCGGGGGGAGAGATAGAGATGGGAGGGGAACTCCTAGATGTACCAGTAATTACGTTTTTAATTCATAAGAAGAAAGTAATGTTTTAAGCTCACTGATTTCTAACCATGAAGCTATAGCTACAGAAGAGAAGAAAAAAAAGCAATCAAATAAGTTTTGAATAGGCATTTATTCTAGAGCATCTGGCAACCATAAACTTAGAAGTAAAGAAGAACCTCCATGCTAACAATGGCCACTTTCCAAAGAACAATGAGAGGCATATATTTAAAAAACAACAACGAAAGTGCAAACCACAATCATCTGCCATGGGAGTGAAGACGGCGGAGTCACAGAGGATGCGGATAATAAGCCCAAGGTTATGCCTTTGAGTGCTGCCTGTAAAATCCAATTTAATTAAGCAAAGTTTCAATTACGAAAACAAATATGACTTTCACGTCTATTTTTAATTTTATGGATGAAAAGTAAAGCCTTGGAAATATGAAAGAACCAAATAAAGTCATCAAATAATCATAACTTAAGATCGTTTTCTGGTCCTGGCCTGCAGAGCAGTGCAGCCGAGTGTCATTTGGCAGACAAGAGATAAATACAGGCAGGCTGCTAGTCCTTGGTTTTGCCTTAAGTGGCAAAATGCAGATGAGAAAAAGTCTCAAAGAGTTCAGAGTTGATAAACAGAGATGCGATTGTTTTTCTTATTTATTGGCTTTGTGAGGACATCTTGGTTAGTGCAAGGTGCTGTGTTGAAAAACAGAACAGCCATTACAACCCTCAAGTGGAGACATTTGAGCGTGGAAGCCATGCAGAGTATACTAATGTCCTCCAGAAAAAAAAAAGTATCTTGTTTAGAAGCATGTGTATGGAAGAGCTTAACTAAATAAGGAAAACAGATCTACAGTGAGTGCTGTACCATCTGCCAAGAATGCCAATTACATGCTGAACCTAAGCAACAACAACAACAACCAAAAAAATGTTGGCTGAAGCCCTGAAACACAGTAAGATGCTTAAAATCAAATTGATTCGTATTCTTATCATTTTAGTTTTTAAACTTTTTTTTTTTTCTGAGTGAAGGATTGTGGAAGCAAAAAGAATTTTAGGAGAAATGCCACAACGACCAAGGGTGGGGGTGCAGGTTAAACTGATCCAGTGGCTCTCAGTGGGAGGTCTATATCATACTTTTTACATCTTGAAACAAATCCAAAAATTGTGTTGGTCTTTCCCCCCTAAGCTGGTAGTGTTATGTGGCTGTGTTTGTTCATACAAGCTAAATAGGCACAAACATAAACCAAAAGGCTAACGTCAAAACCCTTGTCTGTCTCCAATATATCTTTAAACTAATTTCTTTTCCTTTCCATCATCATTAAGGAAGATTATTTAAACAGAGGCATAGTATACTTTGTGAATATCCTACCCTGGGACTAAAATTAGCAACTAAACCCTCGAATTTAAGCCTTTCCAGGTTTGAGATCTGATCGCATTAACCTTTCTACCAGGTTTCCTGCTCGGTTGAATCTGATCGTCCCAGGAGATGGGCCGGGAAGGAGCGCCTGTTCAGTGGGGGAAGGAAGTGGTTAGGAAGGAAGAAACACACATTTGGCAGAGTGTCTGAGCATGCAGTGGCTCTACTCAGTTCGGGAGCATACAGAGCCTCATTGTTATCCCATCTAAAAGTATAATTTCAGAGTGGCAAGCAGCTTATCAGCTCAGAAGTACTTGATAACCTTGTAGTAAGTTCACTTGGCTGGGAAAATACACCAACTGAGCATTTGGAGGGGCATGTTTGTGTTTGGCATTTAGGTACGGGATAGCGAGTGAATGGAACCTGGTCTTTGATTTTAATAAAAGACCCATCTTCATTTTGTCAGATCATGTCAAGAATATAAATAAAAGTCCTTACACTATATATTTAAGTATTTAGAATTTATAGCTTAACTTTTTGTTGTCTGATTGGTTGATAGAGGTATTTTGAGTTAAAGTCTCCCTCTGTAGTCTAGGTTGAAGTGAACCTCACTGGGTAGCCCAGGCCGGTCTTGAATTCATAGCAGTTGTCCTGGCTCAGCGTCCCAAGTGCCAGTAGGTATGGGCCAGGGTGCTTGACTTCTATAAAGCAGTCTGTGTGTATGAGTGTTCATGTTGATGTACATATGGTCATGCGTATATGAACATGTATGTGTATATGCATACAGAGTCCAGAAGACAACTCTGAGTACTGTTCCTCAAGAGCCATTCACCATTTTTCCTTTACACTGGTTGTCTCGCTGGACCTGGGGCTCATGGAAGGTAGGTTGGCTGATGAGCCAGCTGGGTCTCCCTAGCACTGAGATTACAACATGGGCTTTAAAAACAAAACCAAACAAACACAAAGCACGAGTTCTAGAATTGAGTTCAAGCCCACACGTGCGTGTGGCAAACACTTTACATACTGAGCTATCTCCTTATCCCTAAAAATTATTTTTCAACATAAAGTTTCTCTGTGTAGCCCAGGCTGTCTTGAAATTTGTTCTGCAGATCAGGCTAGCCCTGCCTGCCTCCACCTCCCGAGTGCTAGGATGAAAGGCGTGAACCACCACGCCTGCCTTACAAATTAATTTTTTAAAACAAATTTATTTAAGTGAAGCTGAAGATATTTAAAATCTGAAAACTATGAAGTGTCATTAAATACACTGATAAAATAAAACAATTTTACATTTATACCACTTAGTTTCTGGTTTGTTGTCAAAGTTAAGATTTAACAGCATGTTCCGTGTTCACTCTGTTTAGATTTACATATATTAGGTGAATTGTCTAATATTTCAGTGCATGCTTGGACTATTATGGGAAACGAATGTGACTATCATATCACTGGAGATGGCAGCTGGTTAGGAGAAAAGAAAGGGAAAGGTTTTTGGGTACTACAGGAAACTTTCTATTTAACATGCAAGAT
Source organism: Acomys percivali (assembly GCA_907169655.1). NCBI lineage: Eukaryota > Metazoa > Chordata > Mammalia > Rodentia > Muridae > Acomys > Acomys percivali. The sequence goes on along the minus strand of OU015744.1, from coordinate 34,142,741 downwards.
CCCAGTGTGTTCCTGCTAGAGGAAAAGAAGAATTTATCAAAACTTAAAATTTTGTCTTTTCTATCCTGTGTGCTACTTTGAATTGTAAGTGTGACACAATCTGGAATTACCTAGGAAAACAGTTTCAATGAGGAACCTTCTAGATCAGGTTGGCCTAACAGTCTTGATTGACTGTACTGGTGTGGGAAGAACTGGGCTGAAGATGGGCAGCACCAGCCCTTGGTTTGGGACCATAGATTGTACAGAATTAGAGAGATCTAGCTGAACACTTACGTGCTTTCTCTGTGCTTCTGATGTGATGTGACCAGCTCTTCTGAGTGTCTGCTGCTTCGACTTCCTTGCTGTGATGGACTATAGGCTGGAACTGTGAACTACAGTGGACCTTTTCTCCTTGGGTTGCTTTTCTTTGGGGCATTTCATCACAGCATCAAAAATTAAGCTAGGTCAGTCCATCAGCCCAACGATTCTTTTCACTTCACACGAGCATTTGCTTTTGCTATCAACAGGAGCATAGCCAACCAACCCTTACCACACTAAAATCCAGTCATCTTGTGTTGAGGACAGAGGAAAAGTCACAGAAATAAGGAATACAATGGCTTAGTCACTGACAGGGTAGCAAAATATGTCACTCACACATATCCGAAGTAGACTCTCGGGCACCGTGTGTTCCTCAATAAATCTAACATTTTGCTATTTGTGATATTCATGACCCGTCACTAAAGCATGCATCCTGTAGGGATGGACTGCTGCCGACCTTAGTCCAATCCATCCGGAGCCTGTAATGCTGCAAGGGAACTAGCCGCATAAAAATGAATTGCAGAAGGAAGGGAAATGAAAGGCTGCTATTGTTAAAGCACAGCAATGATACCCAGCTTCCATCACCTCCTACGAGCCACTCTAGCACAGCAATGACACCCAGCT
>OU015744.1:34117083-34141810 GCA_907169655.1 Acomys percivali | reverse complement strand
CGAGCCACTCTAGCACAGCAATGACACCCAGCTCCATCACCTCCTACTAGCCGCTCTAACACAGCCTCCTACGAGCCACTCTTAGTGGGCTTTATAAAAGTTACTTCATTCTCCCTCAAAACTAAGAACAAGGGAGCTATGAAATATAGACCAGAGGCAGAAATACAGTTAGAGACATTTGAGGCACATTTTTAAAAACTAAAATAAAATTATATCATTTCTCCCCTCCTTCTCCCACCTCCCACACCCCGACTCACTCAACTCCATGGCATACATTGGTTTGATTGTTATTGTTACATATACATATGTGTGTGTAAATATATAAACACAGCCTGCCGAGTCTGTTTACTGTTGCTTATATGTATTTGATTTCAGGACTGATAACTTGCATAAACAATTGGGGGGATGGTCATTTCTGGGGAAGATTAATTTGCCGTCTCTCAGTATCCTTTAGTTGTCTGAAGTTCTTTGTATAAAGTTGGGTCCTCTGAGCTTTGCCCCTTCAACCTTACCATGTCTGTTGCACTGTCATTGTTTGGGTCTGGTTTAGGCAGCCATATAATTGAGGCATAATAAGTATAGCTTTGCTGCCATTTTGAGGAGACACAATCTCACACAGGCAGCTGTTCCAAACCTTCTGACCCCTTTATTCACAATCCCTGCATCCTTGGGTGTGGGAGATTGCATTGTACTTGCTTCAGTTGGGGCTGGGTACCTCGTGGTCACTTGTTCTCTGATTTTGAGCAGCTGTGGCTTTCTGTGAGGGTGTTGTGCAAACGTTTCATTGGAAATTGAGCTTACAGGGAAGCTCTTTCAGAAGGGAGGTAAACAACTAGATAGAGCTTCAGGAAGTCCCTGAAACTGACTAGATTTTCTTGGACCCTCACTCCCAGAGTAAGCAATAAAGCACTGAAGAGTCACTGTCAGACAAACCAAGCTGCAAAGAAGACTCTGAGGCCAAAGCTGTCTGGAAGAGGGTTAAAATCAGTGTCACTTAAAAAGGAGAAGTTTCTTTGAGGAAGGATGAGAGCTATACTCACCCATGGGTATACAGTTAAGTATTTAGACTGTAGTTAGGAGTATAGTAAAGTGGCCGCAGAGGGTTTCTTCTAAGATATGTTACGTCACTAGTACGAGGTAGTTGGCTAACTCTACATTATTGGGTGTGATCTCTCTCCTGTTGAGGAGTAGGTCTGAAATACAATTAGAAAGGTGTTAGTTATCTTACTTACAGTAGGAGTGCCTTTATTGCACATTTAGGAATCTTGCCATACTAATTATTGTTGTGGATCATAGTCACCACAGGGGAGTGAGCCTGCTAGTTGCTTCTCTCCTTTGGCAGATTGCACAGCACCTTCCGGTACTATGAAATCTGGCCTTTGGGGAGGAGGTTTTTAATCACACATCTGATGAATCTAGTGAGCTGTCAAATATTATTGTAGGTGTTCTTTAAACGTGTTCACATATAAAATGACATTGTGCTTTTGTCAGGTTTACAATTTTAAAACATGTGTGTGTGTGTGTGTGTGTGTGTGTGTGTGTGTGTGTGTGTGTGTTTATAAACAGAGAAACTGTCTAAAATACATATGGAAACATCAAAAACCAAAAGGAACCCTGACAATATTGCAGAAGTTTAAGGTTGGAAAATTTATATGAGTGTATACTAAGATATATCATAAATCTACAGTTACTAAAACAATATGGTGCTTGAAGAATAGAGAAAGAAATCAAAGAAATATTGCAAAGGCACTGAAAACCAGCCACATCCAAAAGGACCTTTGATTTAAAACAAAAATGGCATTGCTCAGAACTGAGAAAGAGCATCCATTTTTAAACATGGTAACAGGTTAAAATAAGGAAAAATTCAGTTTCATTTCATATCAAATTCAAACATCTATTCTAGGTATGGTGTATATCAAAGTACAAATATTTCTAGATGATAGAATGAGAACATATCTTGAGTAAATGTGTTCATATTTCTAAAAAGAATATGTATGTACCAACCATAAACAAAATATTTATAAATTGAATTGTATAAAATCAAGTTACACTTATCAAAATATACAGTGAAACATTAGCCAAAGTGTAGCAGAGGTTTGCAATATATGTGCCTTCCAAGGAGTCATATTCAGAATATGTAAATATCCTTACAAATTAGGGAGAAAAAAATAGATAACACAGAAGAAAAATGGGCAAAATACTTGAGATAGATCTTCACTGAAGAGAGAATATTCAAATGAAACATCAACATGAAAATAGACTAAGATTAATTAGTCATTAGGACGATGTAAGTCAAAATCACAATGAGCTGTGAAACCATACCCTCTATAGTGGCTTTAACTTTAATTGTTCACTATTAGGTGTTGGTATGTGTGTGGCACTCTCATAGTAGGGTGGAAGATTGGAATAATTCAACCACTTTGGAGCAGTTAACTGCTGTGCATATTAAATACCATAATTCCAATGCTATAAGTTAGTAATTGATTCCTAGATATATACCCCAGAGAAATGCATATATACACATATTATATATTGAAACATGGTGGCCAAAGTTTTCATTAGCAGAATTACTTGTAATAGTGCCAAATTGGAAACATTATTCATTAATGGTAAGAATAATAATTATATTACAGCCTATTTATATAATGAAACATATTTGCTCAGCAAAGGAAATGAATGAGCCACATGGAATGCCACCATAATAAATGAAACAAGAAAGTCAGACACCCCCCCCCCAAACCACACACCACTCCATAGAAGTAAAAAAGTATAAACCAGTTCATGGTACAGAGACCAGCACTGTGACTGCCTTTGAGGCAAAGAGAATGCGTGAGTGTCCTCTCTGTAGCCCTTGCAAGTGTCCTACATCTGGAACCAATGAGGACAACAATGCTGTTTGTCAGACATCTATCAAGACCTACAGTCTTGCCTTATGTACTTTTGTAAACGTTTAGTAAACAATTCTTTTATTAGCATGTTTAAGCAAACACTGGTGGAATAGAAAATCAAGGAGGAAGAAATAGGGAAATCTTTTTGTGGAGGTGACACTTGAACCGAGCGCTGGAGAGTGAGAAACATGAAGGCAGCGGGGTGGGCGGTGGGTGGGGACCTTATGCTCTTTGCAATACTGAATACATTCTCTCATTTTCATATTTACAGGGAGTGGATTTATAATTAATTTAATACTGAACTTGTCAGATGCCAAGAAGCAGGACCCCATGACACAAAAATGATGCCCTTTCATGGACTACAGGACTATGGAAAATTCAGACGCATGAGATGCCCTGTAATGCCATAGACCTGCTTCTGGTACCCACCGTTCTGCTCTGTTTCTATGCTCCTGTGCTTTTTTGATGGTCTGCACAGGAGATCCTGTAGTATATTTCTTTCTGTGCCTGATTTATTTTACTCAGTGTAATGTATTCCAGAGTCATTCACATCACTTCAAATGGCAGAAAGTCTCTTCAAGTCTTAATTCTACTCAGTAGACTCATATTAGTTTATCCTTTCATTGGTTGATGGACACTTCATTGTTTCCATATCTTGGCTATTGTGAGCAATACTGAAGTATGAAGGAATTCTGCCAGCAAGTGACTTCATGCTCTTTGGGTGTATAGGCAGAGGCAGAACACCTGAGTTCTATATTAGCTTTGTTTTAAGCTCTAGAGTTTCTTTGGAGGTCCTAATAGGTAACCGCAGCTACTCATAGTCCCTAGACTGCAGCCTGGCCCTTCTGTAGCAGGAAGTTCATCCTCTCCAACTATAGACACAGCTTCACATGGGATGCCAGGCAGCCAGATCGCCATCACATTCATGCTTTTAACTCTTTTAAGAACATCCCATCTGTTTGCCACAATGGCTGTGTCGTTTGGTTTCCACAGCTATTACCCAAGGGCTCTTTTTTCTTCCCCTCCTCACCATTTGTCTTGTCCCTTTGACAGTAATGGCTGTGCTGACAGCTGAGAGGCGGGCCCTCATGTGTGTTTGCTGTATATTTTTCTGACAAGAGGAGGTTGTGGGCCTTTTCTTAGGTCTGCTAGCCATTTTTATGCCTTAGTAGGCGAAAGTTTTACTCACATTCTTGGCTCGTTTAAATTATTTTTAGATTATTTTGTCATTCAGTTGTGATAGTTCCTTACAGATTTTGGAGATTAACTCCTGAGTACACGTTTACTCCAGGTCTGTAGACAGCCTTCTTATTTCACTGAGTGTTCTCTTTGCTGTCCAGAAGAATTTTTAGCTTGGCATTGTTTGTGTTGCTCGCATTTGGGTGTAAATGCCAAAGAATTGTTGCTAAGGTCAATGTTAACTAGCTGTTCCTCCTGATTCCCTTTAGTTTTGTCTCTATCTCAGGCTTTTAATCCACTTGGAGCTGAGTGTGCACAGTGTGAGCAGAAGGGTTAGTTTCCTTCTTTTCCATTTAGACTCTCTAATTTCCCAACAGTCATAAGCCAAGAAACCATCCTTTCCTTGTCCCACCCCTGGCCCCCTCTTTCTGGTACCTCTTGTCAAAAATTAGCTGACTATATAGGTTTTGATTTATTTCTGGACTCTCTATTCTACTTCATTGAAAATCTCATTATTTTCATATGGAAAATAATAAAACACTGCAGAGCTATGCAACCTCTAGACTCAAAACAGAATAGCTGAAAAGTTTTAACCTATTAAAATAGGATTCATTATACTTATGCCTTTCAGCTAAAAAAACGGAGTGAAAATTAAAATAGCACCAGTAATTTTTAAGTTCCTCAAGATTCAAGAAACAAAACAGAACTACTCGATACTAAAGTGAAGCCTAATTAAATCATAGTTTTAGAGTCTTTTCTGTATACAGGCAAAAAATTTTAAGTAGGAGAAATATGACATTTTATAATTCATACCCATAATTCAATGATAATAAAATATTATTTAAGAAATATTGTAATTGCACCACTTGCAAACACTGAGTTCCCAATATGCATTCCCAGTATGAACACATAAATTTATCTCTAAATTAATACATTCTAATTTGTAAAACAAAGATAAGAAAAAGAAATCAGATGCTGTCTGCATTCTATTTACCTTCAGACAGAACATAACTGCAGAGAGAGAGAGAGCCCAGAGGTACACAGGATTAAAAAGAAAAAAATGAAAATCACCTAATCCTCACCACATCACATTGCTTGACCACAGCCATTGCGTGGCAAAGGAATGGCCAAAGTACTAAGAAGAAAATGACCAGGAGAAAAAATCTGATTATAGCTAGCTGCAAGATGCCTGGTGATGGTAATTGAGCAGTATATGTGTAGAAACCTGTTTATAAGGTCACATGGGCAGAGGTAGCTATGAAAGAACAGAGTAGACAAGACAAGAGATGGTGTGAGGTTTAGAAAGGAAAGACGTAATTGATGGAGATCTCATCAGCAGAGTCCTAGGCCTGAGGCCTGACTCTGGAAGTCTCACCAAGGCAGGCTCTGCCATCCACCATTGCCAGAGTCCAGTCAGAGATGTGAGGGGTGGGTGGTGATGAGAAAGGGGAAGCTCTTTTTTGTTTGGCCATGAGGCAGGTAGAATGGCTCAAGTCCCAAAGTCATTTGGCAGGAGCTGAGCACTTATACACTGTGAAGTGTTAACAACAGATATTTAATCTTTTTTTTTAAAAAGAGATTTTATTATTTATTTTATGTATACGAGTGTCCCTATCTGCACGTACACCTGCACGCCAGAAGAGAGCATCAGATCACATTGTACATGGTTGTGAGCCACCATGTGGTTGCTGGGAATTGAACTCAGGACCTCTGGAAGAGCAGCCAGTGCTCTTAACCACTGAGCCATCTCTCCAACCCCAGCTGTTTAATCTTAAATATCCTATGAGTCATGTTCTTTCAAATAGGCTAAGCCCTCAGGAGACTGGCCTACTTGACTTTTCTTCAGACAGACAGAACAACGCCTCTTCTGGTGAAGAGCTGGGCTGTCAATCTCACAGCCTACCTTGAGGTCATAAACACCTTGAGGAAACCACATGTCAGCTGGTAGGAGCACTGCAGCCTTGGCTACCTGGCCACAACTGTTTCAGGAGGGCTCCCTGAGTCACAGCGTTTCAGACGACCCGAGTGAACTTTGAAAGATGACATGCTTGCACCTAGCAAAACAAACCTTGCTGAACTCAGGATGACCTTGGTCACCTGCAGCTATGTTTACTCAGGCCAGGGAACGGGTGTGTCCACTAGAGACTCAACAGAGAGCTTGGGATTTATGTAAAGTGAGACTCAAGATTGGATCTTACAGTAAAGCTTGTGACTGGTATAACTGGAGGGTGTGCTATATGATTGGTGCCAACAGCAACCCCTACTTTGCATGTCTCGCCTACACCACCCTCCCTCCTCTGGCTGTATAAATAAGCCACCGAAGATCTGTTTGATCACCCCGGAGGTCCTCTCCTGTGTGTTGCAACATTAGACCAAACACGAGACTGGTCACAGTGGTCTTCTCTAAGCCTACTTGTGGCTTTTTTACCATGAGTAGAATGAGCTGAGCTGGTGACATAAGAAGAGTTATCAGCCGCCACTGTAAGTGGCAGTAGCAGTGGGGATGGTGGTGGTGGTGGTGGTGGTGATGGTGGTGAGAGCAGTGGGGACAGCAGGAGGTGGGCTGAAGAGCTCCAGAGTCAGGAGAAAAGGCAGATGAGGTGATGAAGAATAGCAGAAGTATAAAAAGAGAGCCACGGCAGAAAATAAGATCCAAAGCAAAACTGTGGACTTCACCTGCTGCCAAATCCAAAGGGCTCTAAAGAGCTGTACCTCTCCAACTTGTGCTCATTGCTGCGAAGAGTGGAGGGTTATACTAACTGCCATGTGCCTGGTTGCTGTAGTCAAGGCTCAGAATAAAAGGCATCTTAGTTGGCCATCTCTGCCATTGTCACTCAAGAGCTCAGGCCACCGACACCAGAAGAGCTGCCTTTTGCCTGCTCAGAATGTCCACCAACCGGAGCCCAAGAAGCCAAGTTGAGTGATTGGAACAGCCAGACACATGGCTGCTGGGGTGGAAGATGGTGGCTTCCCTTAGGACGGGGAGTCCAGAATTATACAGAGCTAGGACAAAGGTGGGAAGCAAGAGCTACAGTCCTGCATAAAGTAGATCCGATTCTGTGGGTCTTCGACATAGGCCTCAAATGGCAGTTTCTGCTTCCAGCATTAGGTGAAGCTGGAAAGGGAAAAAAAAAAAGGCAAAATAAATATGTTACAAGGGACAATGACTTGGATGCCCCTTTATAATATGAAAACTAGATACACAAATTTGTATGACATCATCTAGGAAGCTATGTTCTGTAGATATCTATCCCTTAAAGACTGTATCATGGGGCTGGAGAATTGACTCAGTGGTTAAGAGCACTGGCTGCTCTTTCAGAAGTCCTGGGTTTGATTCCCAGCGCTAACATGGCAGTTTGCAGCAGTTTATAACTCTGGTTTCAGGGGATCCTATGCCCTCTTCCTGCCATCACGCACATGATACACAGACACACATGCAGAAAATTACCCATACATAAAAATGAAATAAATATTTTAAAGAAGATAATTAGTGATGTTATCTTGGAGTCTACAAGGAAGTAAAGCAAGATAAAGCAATAGGCATATTTTCATTGGTAAAATACTTACCCCTTATCAAATTAGGCAGTAGATGTGGTATTATAATAAGAGACCCTCCATTGAGGGTCCCGTTTCCTGTGTGTCTCTAGTTTGTGTCTGGTTGACAAGACTAACCAACACAGCAAAGGACACTGCTTCTTTCAATCTCTAGCCAGGAATGTTCATGGAATTTTTCTATCTACGAAATAGAGCCTAAAATGAAGAACTTAAGATGAAAAATAAAACCTCTGGCGAAGCTAATGCTTCTACCTCAAGGATTACACAGAAACCATTAAGAGGCAACAACTGACAACACTTAACGGCCTCCAGGGCTTCCATACAGAAATAAAATAGTTAAAAGTAAATTATAGCAAGGCATGCAAGTGTGTCATTTCCCCTCTGTTATACTTGGAAAGAGTCACAGTCAGATTATGGGGAGAAGCCCCCTGGAGCTGTGTTATGGCTCTTTCTTCTTGGAGGGAATGTAAACATGGCCTCACACAGTCACAGTTGTGGAATGCACTTGTTTTCCTGAACAACAACATCAACAACAGTCTAGTATTAAGTTGAATACTGAGTTCTGTATCTACAGTTACTCCCTTTCAGCATTCTAATGGCTGGATGCTTATCTTGTGAATTGGCTTATGATAAAAGTAGGGAACTAAAATAGTACTTAACTGTGTTTTTCTGGACAAATTTCCCAAATGAAAAAAAATACTGTCATCCTTTTTGAGCTAGACCCTAGATATCACATTCATATTTTACTACTGGATTCTATCAGCTGTCTCCTAATCCACACTTCACTGTGTGTCTGTGGCATTTGCATTGGCGACGGAACCAAACTAATGTCTATATCACTTTCCCAGGTTTCTGTATAGGATCAAAGAACCATCATTGGTATTCATTGGGGACGGTGAGAGTGAATATAATCCTCTGTAGGTACCTAGTATTTAAACATGTGTGGTTTGCTAATTTTAAAAAGGAGAGGGCTATATTGTCACATTCAAATTTTCATCCCTTAATTGGAGGCTCAGAGGTGCTTTGTCTAAGGTCATTTTCAAGTCAATTCTTCCCTTTGTGTCCAAGGATTCTGTTTTTGTTACTTTAAGATAACCAATACACAGTTATGCCTCATAAAACTAGTTAATAATTATATATGAATAGAAGAATTTTGTATTGAAATATATAAGAAATATTTTAAATAGGGAGGGATATGACTGGAAAAGGAAAAGGATGCCACTTACTTATTCAAAATGAGTACTTGATTTCAAGAGCGCATACACTTACACACATACATTTGCAATATCATGAAGCTTGAGTTTTTCCAAGTGGTCACAGAATCTTCTTGTTGTGGGGTCTTTAGGGATTATCTGGTTGCCCTCTAATTTACTTTGCATCTCATATATATATATATATGTGCAGAACCTGCTATAAGAAAGCGGCTAGCCGAGCTCAATGGGGCAGGATTGCAATTGGGAGACAGAGACCAGATTAAAAGTTCAAGGCCAGCCTGCGCCACACAATCTGAAACTATTTCAGAAAAAGAGATGAGAATCATGAGGCATGGAAGAGGGAGGGCTGATATGGAAGAAAGGTAGATGGAAAGAGAATAGTTTTTTAAAAGCACTATGCCTATAGTTCATGAAAACCAAACTAACGGCCTCACTACCAGAGTTAGTGTCTCAATGAGAAGAGTCTTCATTTCCAGTATGTCCTAGGTGATGCTGATGCTGCTAGTCCTAAAGAACGCACCACGAGGACCTCTGGACTTTTCTACCCTTTTATTATATCAACGAAAATCCACTATTCCATACAGTGCCCAAAGCTAAAGAATTTAGGATTAGCTGGCCCTTTGTTGTTGTTGCTGTGACAAGATGACCTGAGAAAGGCAGCTATGGTGGTTTGAATGAGAATGTCACCCCTAGGCTCATACATTTAAATGTTTGGTACCCAGTTGGTGGCACTCTTGGGGGAAGATTAGAAAACAGGAGAAATTAGAAAATAGGAAGAAGTGTGTCACTGGTGGCAGTTTTGAGAGTTTAAATACTCATGGCAATTCAAGTTCCCACTCTCTGTTTCATAGTTAGGATAAAGACACACAGTCTCTGCAACCTGTTCCCACAGCCAGGCAGGACTCTAATCCCATTGGAACCATAAGTCAAAATAAAGTCTCTCTTCCCTAAGTGACATTGGTCATGGTTTTATCACAGAAACAGAAAGTTACCTAATGCAATAACTTGAAAGAGGAAAGCTCTATGCTGGGTCACGGCCTTCATGAGTTTCTGTGCAAGGTCACGGGGCTCTATGGCTTTCAGCTTAAGGCAAAGAAGAATATCTTTGTGTCAGATAAAGGAGACTGCTTAGGGTAGGCAGGGAGGATGACAAGATGGGAGAGAGAGGAAGACTAAGAAAGAAAGGGGGAGAGAGAGCGAAAGACAGAGGGGAGAAGGAGAGAGGGTATAAAGGAGAGGGGAGAGGAAGAAATGTGATACAGCTTTCTGGGATCAACATTCCTTAATTAAGCTGTATCAAATCATAGTTCACTCAGCTAAGGATGAGTTTGTCAATACCTTAATTTAGAGCCCTCCATTCCAATAACCTCTCAAGATCACACCCCAGAGCTCTAAGGCATTGAAGGTCAAGCTTTCAGTATCTGAATCCATAGCACAATTACAACCGTGTGAATGTCACTGAGGTAAGAAAAGCAGACAGCTATCCTCGGGCACAGCTTCGTTTCCAGTCTTACAATCCAGGAACCTAGAGTATGAAGGACCCCACCTTGATTCTTCATGAAGGAATGAACAGAAGTCTGTTTCCAGCATGTTTCTGTGGACTATTTTAAAGGTAGTCCAATGACACAGAGTCATAGCAAGGTCCTATGCTGTGCTATGCAGTACTGTTGACTTTTAAGTGTTCATACTAAAAAAATAATACAGGATAAAATGTTTTACTGAAATAAGCCTTTTAAAGAACAATTTTAGATTTACAGAAAAAAGTGAGATGCATAGATTTTTCTTTCATAATATGCTTCTCACCCTTGCTTTCCTGTCCCTTCCTACTGTCTGTATGCCTCACTAGCATTGTCCTTTTGTCATAATTAATGAGCCTACACTGACCCATCTTATCAATCTGAAGGCCATATCTTACACTATGATGTATATTCTAAGTCATTTTAACAAATACACAATGGTATGGCCCACCACCACAGTAACACAAAGACTTCCACTTTCACTTTCCTTTAAAAAAAAAAAAGTTTATCATCTTTCCTCCCTAACCTAGTAATCACACAATAATTATCACTGTGTTCAGACTTTCACATTTTCTAAAATAATCATGCCATTAGAATCAAACAGTATGCACCATTTTCAGATTCCTTTCTTTGGTTTAATGATGTGCCTTTAAGGATCCTCTCTGTATTAGAATCATTGCTTAGCTCATTTCTATTTGGTGCTGAGGGTCCCATTGTTTGGCTATATCACAGGTTATTCATTCATCTCCATTTAGCTTTCAGGTTTTGGAAGTCATAAAAGAAGCTGCTGTAAATATCTGGACACAGCATTTTATAAGAACATATGTTTCTAACCCATTTGGATAAATACCAAAGGAAGTAACTGGTAGATTGTGAGAGGAGAGTATGTTTACTTTTGCAGGGAAAAAAATGAAAGAAAGAAGAAATGCTGCCAAACATATTCTAAAATGAGGGGTCCATTTTGCCTTCCCACTTGCAATGAACAAAAATTCCTTTCACTTACTGTCTTTGCCAGCATTCAGTGTTGTCAGTGTTCTGAATTCTAACAAGTCTAATAGCTGGAACACGGCATCTTGCTGTTTTGATCTTCCCTTTGACTTATGGAGCAGAATATCTCACCTTGTGATTATTTGGTATCTGTGTATTTTATTTCTGAGGTATCTATTCCTACATCTGCCCATGAGTTTTATCTTATTAGTAGTTTGAATACATCTTGATGGCCTCTTAATTTTTCCTTTTAAGCAAAAGCCTTAGTTTCTTTCTTGGGATTTTGTTTGTGTGTATGAAGAAGCTTTGCTGCTAGTGCTGAACTATGTCCTGAAAATATATTCATTATTCCGATTTTAGCCTACTTTATAAAAGACGACCTGAAAATGTTTAGTAATTTGGTGTTTCTTAAAAACTACTTTAATGAAAAGTTGTTAGATAATGTTTGCTGATTTCAGATAACTATCTATTCAGCATCTTCTAAAGAATAGGAAAACTGAAGTCACGAAAACTTAACTTCTGCCAACAAGTCTGCTTAAGAAGGCAAGAGTAAAACAAAGCAGTGTGTTCATGACTAGAAGAATCTGTTTACTCAGCAATGAGAAGATCTGGAAAGGAAAATGGCCTCTTAAGAGGATGGGATTTGGAAGTACACACCAGAACTGGACAGATTTTCAAGGGGCTAGAGAGAGGGAAAGTCTGAAATTCTAGACTGTGACATGGAATATAATATTAAAAAAGACGAGTGTGAAGACAAAACATGGGAGGGGACTTACTTTTGCAGAAATGAAGGAAAAAGAGAAATCAAAATAGAAGTGGACAGGGCATCTTCAGAGGCTCGGGCCATGCTAACATCTGTAGTTACCTTGGAAACTGGTTGCTTGTGTAGCGCAGCAGACATAGAGCATGCTCTTCTGGCCCAATGTTTAGTCTTTGGGACTAATTGCTAACATGGACACATTGTCTAAAGTCTGAGGGCTTGTCTACATTTCAAAGTTACAACTTTTAAAGGTTTCTATCTCTTTTAAGTAAATAAAATACAAATTAATAGATGAACATCCCCACCTTAAGGAAAATGTACTTTAAAGTGAACCAACAAACATAATTAACTGTAGAACTGTAAATAGAACTAATGAAGTTTAAAGATTTACTAATGAGTATTTTGCTTCCAATGTTGTCCTTTAGCCCCTTAGAAACATATATATTTTAAATGAAGGTCTTCCTTTCTCTGTACATTTATTTTTGCCATGGTTCTGCTGCAAATCCCAGCTCTTTTTGGCAGCAAGTTCTCTTCAGGGAGCAATCTTTCTCTGACTCAGGCATTTCTGCCTTTCGTCCTCTCCCGTGTATGACCTCTACCCAAATTTTCCAACTGTACTTGAGCTGAAAGAGCCCTTCTTTCCTGTGTGGTTACGTCATCTCTCTCCAGTTTGCTTTCTGCTCGAAGGGTCTCTGTCCCTCCTTGGAAGAAAGATTCCTTATTAAATGTTTTCAGCTCTCAACATATTTTAAGAATAGTGATGCTTAAACATGTGTTTGGATTTTTTTTGTTGCTGTTGTTCATTGTAACATTATTGATTGAGAATGAATACTTTGAAATACTCAGAATTACTTTATACGGAAGTTTAAGTAGGATTTTAATTTATTACGTGTGAATGAGGTAATTCTCCTTTTTCTTTTTCTTTTTCTTTTTCTTTCTTTTCTTTTTCTTTCTTTTTTTTTTGCATCATGTACAGCTAAAAAACAAAACATTTTTAACCCACACAAGTATTATTCAGTAGTTAAAATATTTTAAATTCTGTTGATGAATTATTGTGTTGATTCATAAATAAACACATCTTAAAAGACAAATCTATGGAGAGAAAAGGGAAACCGAGGGTGGAGGCATCACTGAGACAAGCTAGAGACTTGCGGCAGGGCAGGCCACAGGGAGGACATGGGGAGGACTCTAGCTGAGCCTCCTGGCAGCAGGGGGTACAGAGACTGAGGAGACCCTCGTCTAGGCAGGCAGGACCTGTAGTGGTGAGAGGGGAACACCAATCCACCTACAAAGCCTTAGACCCAAAATTAACCTACAAGATAAGCAGAGATTAAGATAGAGACTGAGGAAATGTCCAACCAATGTCTGGCCCAACCTGAGACCCACCCATGGGAGAGAGCCCACCCCTGACACCATTAAGAATTCTCTGCTGTTTACAGTCGGGACCCTAACTTAACCATTCTCTGAGAGCCAACCCCCAACTCCCCAGCAGCTGATCGAATCAGACTCTGAGACTCACAGCCAAACATTAGGCTGAGTTCGGAGAGTCCTGTAGAAGAATAGGGAGGTGGGAGAAGAACACAAGGACCCAGAAGGGACAAGAACGCCGCAAGAAGACCAGCAGAGACAACTAATCAAGACCCATTGAGGCTTACAGAGATGGAAACACCAACCAAAGAGCATGCATGGACTGGACCTAGGCCTCATACACATATGTCACCAATGGGCAATTTGATCCTCATGTGGGGCGTCTACTAAGTTGAACAGGTGCTGCCTATGACATGGACTCTGTTGAATGCTTTCAATCACGTCACTCTAATGGGGGCTGCCTTGCTTGCCCTCAGTGGATGAGGATGAGCTCAGTCCTGATGTGGCTTGATGTGCTGGGGTGTGTTGTGGGGGCTCCCCTTTTCTGAGGACAAGGGGAAGGGGAAGAGGGTGGGAGGGAAGGACAGGGAAGAGAGGAGGAAACAGGGATAAAGGGGCTCTATCTAGTGGATTAGAAGAGTTAACAGTATTAAAATTATTTACTAAAAGCAATTGGTAGATTCAACACAAAAAAGGGCAAATATAAATGTTAAAAACATGAGCTTTTAACACAATAGAGACAAAGTAAAGAAATAATAAAGATAAGAGCATTAAGCAATGAAATTGGAAACGGAAACAACAGAAAAAAAATCAATGGAACAAAAAGCTAGTTCTCTGAAAAAAATCAATAAAATTGATAAGTCTCTAGTAAGACAAGAAAAAAAAAGCAGAGTTTTCTAATATCAAGACTAAAAAACAGACCATCACCATATAGCCTGAAGATACCAGAGAGATGGGACAAGAATATTACAATTTTTAATGCTCATGAAGTTGACAACTCAGAAGATATGGGCTTGAAAATCCATCTTCTGAGACTGAGCCAAGATGAATTAGGGCAATGAAATAGCCCTGTGAACATTATATTGAATTAATAATTTGAAAGCTTCCAAGAAGGAAGAAAGATGTAAGCACAAATGGTTTCATCAGTGAATCCAACAAACATTTAAAGGATTAAAACCATAGTGTGCCGCCTCTACAAGAGAACAGAGAAGAGAGCAGCCTGCCCGTTGCAGAATCTAGAGGTGAATGCTAACACAGCAACAGGGTCAGACTGATGTAATGAGGCAACACAGAACAGCAGGCCAGTACCACTCATGAACTTAGGTGGAAAAACCAATCAACAGAATATTAATGAATTAAGTCCAGTAACAAAAGTAAGTATACACTCTTATAGTTTGGACCTGAAAAAACTCCCAAGGCTCTCACTGGTGGCACTGTTCAAAAGCGACAGAATCTTTAGAAGTCAGAAAGAACATCATGAGGAAGTTAGGCCATCGATGATATGCCCTTAGAGGAGTTATTGGGGCCCCGGGGCCCATCTTTCTTTAATTTTGTTTCCCAGCTGCAGGGAATAGCTTTTCTCCACCACACACTCCTCGCCATGATAGTCTTCTGGCCACAAGTTCAAAGTCAATGGAGCCAAACAAATACTGGCTGAAGCTTCTGAAATCAGGAGCTGAAAAGACTTTGCTTCCCTTAAGCTGAATTTTTTTAAAGTTTTAAAATTTTTTATTTATTCTATTTTATGTGTATGAGTGTTTTACCTGTATGTATGTACATTCCACCTGTGCCTGGTGCCCACAGAGGTAAGAAGGAGGCACTGGATCCCCTGAAACTGGAGTTACAGATGGTCATGGGCCACCATGTGGGTGCTAGAAACCAAACCCAGGTGCCCTATATGAACAGGAAGTACACTTAACCACCTAGCCACCTCCCCAGCCCCTTTTCTAAACATTTTAAAAGCCATATTTTCTTCCTCTCCAGAATGACAGCGATGATTATTTCCACACTTCTTCTTAGCTGCCTAACCGTTCTTCCCTGGAAGTTTCTGCAGCATCCCACTTTCTAGTGAGCTACCACACGTCTTCCCCTGCTTCCTCTCCCCTACTCCCCTCTGCTCCCAGCTGCAAGCCCTGAACTCATGTTATCTAGGAGACTCTCTTCCATAGGGAATAGGGTGAAAGTGGGAGGTAGGGAGGAATGGGAGGATACAAGTAAGGCGGTAACAATTGAGATGTAATCCAAATATAATAATAATAATAATAATAATAATAATAATAATAATAATAACAACAACAACAACAACAACAACATCGGGGCAATGGTACCAAACATCTTGGCATGGCCCTGGTAGCTCTGTCCTCTCATTAAAGAAATGAGCTCTTGACCCTAGAAAACAATTACTCTATGTATGGAGTTTTCACTCTACATGGAGATAGCCAATGACCTTCTCACCTCTGTTCATCTTTTCAAGCATAAAGGAGCTACTGTCTGCACCTTCCATGCCTCAGGATGAAGCCTCCTTAGGTATCACTATTGTACTCAGGGCTGTATCTCAAGCCCCTTGGAGACCCCCATCCATAGAAGACAGAAACGCTTAAGCTGATTTATCTCAAGCATTTTGTCACAATAATGGTTACCAGACTAACACATATAATATGACAACATGGTACTTATTCTAAGAATGCAGACCCAGTTCAACACAGAAAAATCAATATAATCCATAATATATTCAGAGTAATGAAAAAAAGTTATCATATAGTTAAATGCAAGGGGACAAAATCCCAATTGGCCAAATTGAATATCCAGTCATAGTGAAAACCCTTGGTGTATTACTTTTCTCATTGCTGAGGTCAAATACCTTCCAAGAAGCGAGATAAGGGGAAATGCTTATTTTGGCTTACAGTTCAAGGGGATACAGCCCATCGGTGGTAGGTAAAGCATGGCAACAGAATATGAGGCAGCTGGTCATATTGCATCCACACTCAGAAAGTAGAGAAAGATGAAACTGGAGTTTGGCTGGTTTCTCATTCTAATTCTGTCTAGAAATACCTGAGGTGTGTTTCCTTGGTAAGCCTAGGTCCAGGTTGGTTATGAAGATAAACCATTACAGTTAATAAGGTAAGAGTAAAGGGGACTCTCCTTCAACTTGATAAAATAATATGTCTACAGACTGCCTCCAGCAATATCGTGTTTAATGGTAAAATAATCAGAAGAATATTTTTACCACTTTTGGTCAGTACAGTATCTGAAGTACAGACACTTCAGTAAAACAAATAGGGGAATAAGAACATTAAATGAATGCATATTAAGAATTCAATAAACAACATTATTTCTATCAGAGAGGACATTTTTTCTGCATAGAAAATTGTAAGGAATCTAGGAAGTACTCTTAAAGCTAAGTTTTGCAGTGCTGAAGAAAGCAGGATCAACATAAAGTCACCCATCATAGTCTATATGTAAGGAAGGATTATACAGAAACCAAAATTAAAATATCATCACCATAATCAATTTTTACAAATAAAATGAAATAGGCATAAAATTCATGGAGTTGTGCACAATAGCCACGTGCTGGAGGCTACAAGATGCCAATGGAAAAAATTAAAGACTTCAGCAAATAGGAAAGATTGCATTCATGAATTGGAAGGGCAACATAAGAAAAATGCCAACTCTCCAAGTTCATCTTATGGCTTTGTACCATCTCATGAAAATTCCAGTAAGGTTTTCTATTTTATTTCTTTTTTTTTTTTTTTTTTTTTTTTACATTATTTTATAAGAAGAAACAAGAAAAACATCCGAGGGAAAGGCATTAGTTCTCAACATATCTAAAACCATCTTCAAAAAGCAATAAGGCAGAAAAAATTATTCTATTCAATATTCAGGCACAGAATGAAACTGAATGGAACAGCACAGAAAACACATCAATAAACACATAAAATAGGCGTAACTGGTCTTAGACAGAGACACAAATTAACCCAATGAAATACATCTTTTTTTTTTTTTTTTCACTGAACCCACAGAGATCCACCTGCCTCTGCCTCCCATGTGCTGGGATTAAAGGTGTGTGTCAGCACACCTGGCTCAGGTCAGTTTTTAATCATCTTTTCTCTACTACTTACTTCTTCCTTTTTTTCTGTCCAGCTCATAGTCCCTACCTGAGACCCCAAGACTGAGAATGGAAGTCCTACCTCCTGTCTTCTCTCGCCCAGCTATAGGCTGTCCAGCTTCTTTATTGACCAATGAGAGATCAAAGTTTACATAACTTTGATCAATGTACATGACAATGCCCTCATCCGAACTGCAACCAGATCTGGGACTGTTGTAATCAGATCCCAGGCCCAGAATTCAGCATCTGAATACACAGAGCACCAGACCAACCTCCAACAGTCTTTCCAGGAATTTTTTCATGAAGATCAGAGCATCCATCACTCAACATTCATGAGAGAAACTTCTTGCAGTAGATGGTAATTAACACAGAGACCCACCCACAGGTGGACAATGCAGAGTGGAAGACGTTGGGGCACCATCAAACTCCTCCCCTCAGTCCAGGGATCTATATGGAAGAGGATGGTAGAAAGACTGTTAGAGCAAGAGGTGATGGGGCACTCCAAGGAAACAGCATCTTCAGATACAACAGGGCTAACACACAAATGAACTCACAGAGATTGTGACAGCGTACACAGGTTCAAATGAGACAAAATCTCAGCACTGAGAAGGGGACACAGGGATATGGTTCCACCCCTAACGAAGTGGTTTTTTATAATTCATACCTGTTGGGAAAGGGAAAACAGGTTTTCTTCAGTGGAGTGTCACAGGGTATACCAACACTTCAGGGCAGGCACTATGCCCAGGAGTAGTTGGCCAACACAAAACATACTTCATGGGCTGTTTTTGTTGTTGTTGTTGTTGTTGTTTGTTTTTTGTTTTTGTTGTTGTTTTGGTTTGTGTGTGTGTGTGTTTGGTTTGTTTGGTATTTTTTTATTTTTTGTATTATTGGATTGTTTGGGGTTTTTTGTTGTTGTTGTTTTGATATTATTTTTAGAGAGAGAAAAAACATCAAGACGAGTGGCTAGGAAGGTGAGGAGTATCTGGGAGGAGTTGAGGGAGGGGAAAGAATACCATCAAAATATAGTGTGTAAAAAATTAAATAAAAGTGACCCATATACTTTAGAAAGAAAAAAAAAGAAATCTAATTTTTTAACTTTTCGGGGGGAGGGAATGGGGGGGAGAACCATAGGATAAAAGTAAGTTTTAAACTGCCATACCTGAGATAGATATTAACTCAAAATAGGCCACAGACTCATTATTGCAATTGCATAAAACCTTAAAACTTTTAGGAAAAAATGATCATAAAGTTATGAGATGTTGAATCAAGCAAACGTTCTTAGTCTTGACACCAAAATAAAAACTTATAAAAAGAGAATATTAACAAATTTGACTTAGTCAAAGTTTTAAAATTTTTCCTATAAAAGGTCTTTGAAGAAAATTTATTATAAGAAATGAAGTTTACTAAAAAAAGACACTTTCAAACTTTTGGCAAAGAACCGGTATGTTGAATGTGTTAAGAACATTCAAGACTCAACAATAAATAAATAACAGAAAGGATGTGAAGAAGATTGTTTTGCTGCTGACGTTTTGTTGTTTGTTTCTGCAGAGCTCAGATCAAACCCAGGAGCTCATACATACTAAGCAAATATTATATCACAAAGCCATACTCTAAATGTTTTCCAGAAGATATAAAGCCAACAAATAAGCATGTGAAAAGATATATCTCATCATTTGTTAGGTGGAAATTATAGCTAGTAAAATATCACTACATGCCTATTCAAATGACTAAAACAAAAATTTAAAAAATAGCAACACTACCAAATGTTGGCAAGAATACAGAAAAAAAATCTGAATCACTCATACATTGCTGATGGGAATAAAAACATGGAAACACCACACTATAGGAAAGAATTTAGTATTTTCTTATAAAATTAAGCATGCAACCACCATATGACACAGTAATTGCATGCTTGGGCAATCCCAGAGAAATGAAAATTCAGTGTACAAAGAAACCAATAGCATGTTTTATTCATAATAGCTTGAAACTGAAAACAACTGCATGTCTTTTAGCAGGTGGATGGTAAAACAAATGGGTCTGCCCATATCATAGCATACTTTTTTAGCAATCAAAAGGCTATTCATGACAACTTGAGTGGATCTCTGGGTATTGCACTGAATGAAAAAGTTAATCTTAAAAGGTTGTATGTCATAGTACTTAATTTGCATAGCATTCTTAAAATGTTGTGATTATAGAGATTAGGTTGTCAGTGTGATAGGGTTGAGATAGTTGTATTAAAAAAAAAAATCAGCAAAGGACTAGTGCTATAGCTCAGCAGTCTAGGGCTTCCCTGACATGGGTAAGACCCTGGATTTGATCTCCAGCACAAACAGAGGGATGATGCTTGCAATAATAATTCCATCTACTCTGTATTTTGCCTGTAGCAACATCGACATGGAGTTATAACTATTATACTATAGTTTTGAAGCTGTTGCCATTAAAGAGCGCTGTGCTTAATCTCATTTCTCAACTAGATTAGAGAGAAACGTCTAGGAGATTAGTACAGCATATCTCTGGGTATGTCTATAGGACATTTCCTGAGAGGATTAAATGTGAGAACGCCCATTCTGAATGTGGGTGGTGACATCCCATAGGCTGGGGGCCGAGACAAAACACAAAAGACAGAAAACTCACCATGGCGCCCAGGCAGTCTTCCTCTCTGCTTCCTGGCCTCAATCAGGTAAGCTGCTTTACTCCCCACACCCTCCCCACCATGATGGACAGGAACCTGTAATACCAAAATCTATCCTCTCCTTTAGTTGTCTAAGGGAGTGATGGCCACAGACACTGACGAACACAATGAAAACTTACAGTTTCTATGTGATTTCTTAAAAGAGCATGCAAATCTCTAATTACCTGAAATTAGAAGTTTTATTTAAAAATCATTCCTATTTTTTTTTTCTGTTTTCTCATTGGTTAAATTTTTCTGGAGACTAAGAGAAAACAAGGGTGTCAATTTATCTTAAGAAAAGGCAGTGGGGGAATTACTTATCTATTTTACACAATATTGAGTGGTACGTATACATTAATGGTCCATATTATAATTATGTAATTATTGTATGATAATTATGTAAATATTGTGAAATATTGAAAATCAGACTTAAGATGTCATTGTCTACACAGATCTTATAGGGGACAGGTCAGAGTATGAGAAACCAAAAGCATTGGTGTGAACACATCTCAGGCTTTCCATACAAAATACTAATGAAGTTTTCTTTCTGTCTCAATCCTCCAAACTATGGATTTATGCCATGTTTCTTCTGTTATCCTGGCTCACACTTGTTAATGAGTTTTAGTCTCTGAAGATAACACCTTAAGTCAGTGTATGTGAGTTGTTAATTGGATTAATGCTATGATGCAAAGAGTTCCCGTGCAAAGAAATGAATTGGAAAAGGGCAGCTTAGAACTGGGCTTGACACTGTAGAGCTGAGGCTGCTGCCGGGGTGGCTCTCTGAAGAAAACCGGGTTCCAGAGAAGAATCATAGCAACCTTCAGGCAAAGTGTGAGTTAGAGAGATGGACAGAACAGCGCGATGAAAGTAAGTCGTGAGAGTCACTCAGGGAGAGCAACATCACTCCTTTAAGGTCCCTTGGTGTGATGGCTTGATTGTGAAGAGGCCCCACCCCCACAGGGAGAGCAACATCACTCCTTTAAGGTCCCTTGGTGTGATGGCTTGATTGTGAAGAGGCCCCACCCCCACCCCGCCCCACGGGCTCACGTATTTGAACATTTGGTCTCGGTTGGTACCAGTTTGGGGAGGTCATGGAACCTTTAGGATGTATTAGAGGTCAAGCTTTGAGAATGCACAGCCTTGTCGCGTTTCCAATGTGCGCTCTCGGCTTCCTGGGTGGCGAAACAGGAAGAAGCAGCTTCTTGCGCTGCCTGCCTGCTGCCATTGTTTCCTTGGCATTATGAACGCTGGAACCGTTAAGTCAAAACAAACTCATTCTTCTGCAAGTTGTTTTGGTCACGGCGATTTGCACAGCAACAGAAAAGTAACAATATACTTGAGAGAACAAGAAGGGGAAAGGTCCTGGTCCTAAAGAAACAGACCTGAGGACGGCTGACCCAACCTAATTAAACTTAGAGGCATTGTGTTTTCTTGCAGTTCTACCTGAAGCTAATGTTAAAAAATAAAAGATAAAAAATCCCAGCGACTTAATGGATAAGGGACCCTAGAAAACAATGAACCTAGTTACCAGGCAACCAGGCCAGGCAGTTGTGTGTGCAGCCCTCCTCCACCTTGGGGGCTTGTTTCCTGGAACTGCCTTGTCTCAGGAAGGAGTGGAAGTGAGGAGAGGAGCACCAGCCCTTGGGAAAATCTGCAAATGAATTAAGACAGAAGGGGATGTGGCTAGACTGGTGCGGGGACTTCACACTACCTAGAGCATCTGCAGCCTCTCTCGAGGATTCTTTTTTTTTTTTTTTTTTAGAATAAAAAGAGATTATCTTTTTTATTAAAGTCATTCTTTGACAACTTCACAGAATGCACACACACACACACACACACACACACTCACACATATATTGCATACAATGCATTCCAGTTACTCTTGTGTTTTTCCCTCTTAACTCCCCCATTAAACCTCCCTTCCTCCTACAGAGTCCTGTCTTTTTTTTTTTTTTTTTTTTTAGGGGAAATGGGAGGGAGGGAAGAATAGGAGGATACAAGGGATGGGATAACCATTGAGATGTAACAAGAATAAATTAATAAAATAAATTTTAAAAAAAGACAGGACTCTCGAGGATTCTTTACCCTTTCCATCACGACGTACGCACGTTGATTCCGTATATGCTGTGCCAGGTGTATGTTCTGATGTCTTTCCACTTATTATTTCAGTCAATATTTATTGAAGACATGATAGATTTATAAAGTGTAAAGGTAAATAAAGTTCTCTCTCTCTCGAACAAACCTCAAAGTGGCACACAACAAAAGCCCTCATACACAGAAACCTTTGAAGTTCAAGGTACAGTTGATCCAAGAAAAGGGCAGTCAGTTTTCAGAACATGTGTCTTTCTGACCCAGAAAACACAGGAAATCTGCATGGGAAAAGGCAATTGAGTAGGCCAGGCTCAAACAGACCGAGACAGCAAAGGGATGGGACAGAACAGGGGTCCCGACTCTCTGAAATTGCAAGCAATGTTGTGCTGGTTAGTTTTTGTCAACTTGACACAACCTGGAATCATCTGGAGAGAGAGAGAGAGAGAGAGAGAGGGGGGGAGAGGGGGAGGAAGAGAGGGAGGGGGAGAAAGAGGGAGGGAGAGAGAACCTCAGTTGAGAAAATACCTCCATCAAATTGGCCTATTGAAAAGTCTGTAGAGCATTTTCTTGATAAATGATTGATTTATTGATTTGTTATTATGATTAATACACATAGATGTATTGTTTTACACTATTTTATTTGGGTTCTTATATCTAACACCCTTCTCCACCCCAGTCCCTTCCAATAACACCAGGTAGGAAAGACAGAAAGTTATTGGGGAGAGGGGGCGGTGAGATCTTTTTACACTACATTCTGCTGGTTAGGGGAGTTGAGTTCCATGGGGGCAAGCCCAATCTTTACCTTGTCAGGGTGTTTCCAGCTCCTTCTTCTTATCCCGTCACTCTGGACCACTTGACAAACCACCACCAGCAGCAGCAGGAGGAACCAGCATGAGGAGCTGCTGAGCCTCCTCTCTTGGCCTCTGGTCTTTTTAAACCCTCTCTAGAGTCTCCAGAATTAAACGATCTTCAGCTGGCGGAACCGGCCCCTGCCAGAGGACTGACAGAGCACTAATAAAGCAAACAGTCTGCTTCTGTGGACAGTCTGAAACCGCCCCATATCCCACACCTGGGATTTAAAAAGAGCATGTTTATATCCCACACCTGGGATTAAAACAGAAATATGTTTACATAACATAACTGGGTTTTTTTTTTAAGACACCAAAATTCTCACTACAAGGATCCAGTCCATCGTGGGTGGTACCACCCTGGGGCCAGAGATCCTCGATATAAGGTAGTGATGGAGAACAAGCCAGTAAGTGGCACTGGTGCCTCTGCTTCAATGCCTGCCTCCAGCTTCCTGCTCGAGCTCCTTCCTGGCCTGACTTCCATCAACAATAGACTGCAGTAGAGAAAGGTGAGCCAGATAAACCTTTTCCTCCCCAAGCTGGATTTGGTCAGCGTTTTATCACAGCAATAGAAAACAAATGAGGACAGATGTCTAAACTTGACAACATCCTCTATCTCATTGCTCACCTTTGTCTGCCACACTTGCTTCAACCCACAGTGATAGGTCAGCGACTATTTCCCAAAATATTTCTTTAACCATCAGTGAAAGCATTGGTGCCTAGGTCCCTTAGAGCACATAAAGTGAACTTTATAGAAATTTTAACAATACAATTATCTAAAGGGTCTTAGCCAATATTTGTATTATTTTCATTAACAATGAAGATGCAGAAAATGGTGTCTCTGGGACCTGTGTGTGGAGAGGGTAACATTGGAGTAAGAGGGTAGTATGCGATGCCAAGGTGGCGGCTAAAGACAAAGCAAAGGAAAACCTAAGGTTCTTCATTATAGCAGTGTCGGAAAGGGCCTGCCTTTCCCCGTATCCCTAGACATTAGACACCAGATAGTGTCTAAATGCCAACAGGGTGTTTTCTCACCAATGTGAACTTTGTATTTCCCTGGTCCTCCAGATTCTGAACATGAAAGCACAAGGATGGATTTGTTTTTTAAGGACTTTCAAAATAAACCATTCCCCCTAAGAGGGCCGCCCTGTCTACTCCCCATAGAAGAAGATGCATGGCTTGATATGCCAAGGCAGTTGATATCCATGGGAGGTTTCTCCTTCTCTGAGAAGAAAGGGAGGAAGACCTGGGGGAGGGGCAGGGAGGTGAGAGGGAGGGAGGAGGAGGAGAGGAAGAAAGGGAAGTTCTGAAAGTGAATTAATGAATTAATTAAAAAGAAAAGAAAAAATGGAAAAATTCAAGCCATTATTAAAAGCTCTTCAGAGGAGTCACAGGAAACATAAGCACTTAATTTATTCCTCAGCTGAGTCTCACCAGGAATGACCAGCAGGAAGCTGAAGGGAATTCATATCCAGGAAATCCTCACAGGGATTTGGGGTGTGTGTGTGTGTGTGTGTGTGTGTGTGTGTGTGTGTGTGTGTGTG
>OU015744.1:34100959-34115356 GCA_907169655.1 Acomys percivali | reverse complement strand
TGTGTGTGTGTGTGTGTGTGTGTGTGTGTGTGTGTGTGTGTGTGTATTCCTTGCTGGGACTTGAACATCCAACCTTGTGTTTCCTCACAGACTCCTACTTACACACCCTGTGAGCACACACAGAAAAGTGACCATCATCTATACATCTACACTACAATAGACGTTAGCAGAATCAAATGTGATACAAGACATTTTCACTTTTTTTTTTTTTGTCCTGTATGTTTTCCTTGTGCTTAAAACATGGTCGCCCCTTCAATTATATGCCCGTACTGTTGGAGATAAACTCCTGACATAACTGTCCAGATTTCTTGGCTTGGAAAAGCCCTTCAGCAGGTGTGTTGCCGGTTTGAAAGACCTGGTTTTTGAACAGCCTCGTGTTTCACCCAATATCTTGGCAGGTTTCTGTTTTTAGCTTACGGATCTCTATTCATGCTGATGGCCCTAGTTATTAAAACATTACTTAAAAAGGATTCTCCATCCCTTCCCTCACTGAGTCTTGAGGCTCTTTGTGTGATGGTTGTGACAGGGGTGGCACCCTGATGAGCAGAGGAAAGATGGATTCCAGAGAAGACTGTAAACCGCATGCAAATCTAGGTGACATTTCCGTCCTCAGTTCTGGCCCATGGGGATGAAGTGGGTGTTGCAGGCCTAATTGCTTATTGTCTCACCAGGAAAACATTCTCCTTCTGAAAAGTCTGCATTTTTCCATGTCACGTGATTCTTGCAGCTGATACAGTCCTCTGTAACTTGGCTCTATTACATGCAAAATATTTTAAATCTGATACCCAATAGTTACCTTAATTCCATTCTCAAAGATAAAATTAACAAAGGGCTTGTTTTCTTTATCAGGACAGGGAGGGGCTCCCCACAGGGCTAAAGGGATCCAAATGTTTAATCTCGGCTTGATCCCTAGTTCATTGTCTTTATTGTCCAACGATTTTTCTTTCTGATTAGCTTGTGTTTCCAGGGTCTAGGCAGTTTTATATGTGAGAAACAAAGATGAAAGTGTTCCTAAAATAACATACTAGAAAGAAAAGCCGTACATATATAAAGCTAAAATGCTGATTTATTCATCTAATTTCTCAATCATTTAGGACGGAGACATTCAACAGTGCACTCACATCTGAGTTAGTTTAGTACAGCGCGCTTGTCTTGGGCTGCACTCTTGGGTACAAGGACCAACTGTAGCTTTTCAGGCTGAAATCAAAGGAAGGGAGGAGCAAATTCCAGAAGCTGAGATTCATTGGTGACTGCCAGGCCTGCAGTTTCTTGAATCCCCCATGCCCAGGGAGTCTGAATCTCCTTCATTCTGGGAAAGTTTGTCGCACAACATGGCTCTAATAGAACAACAAACAGGTCTGCTCCATTTTGAGGTACACCAGGAGGATGTGTGTTATGGAGAAATATTTGAAACTCGGGATTGGAGTTACCTTCAGGGAGCCAGACTTCTTTTACTATTTAAATAAATCACATCAGAATCCAGACCCCGTGACCTTCCCTGGAACTTCTGATTTCTTTTCTACTTCTCTTTTTTACAGAACACCTTTGCCTAATCGGCCTACCCATTCCACATCGCGCAACCACTGGACAGCATTCAAGTGAGTTCATTGCACACAGTTAGGGATAGGCCTAAGTTTCTATTTGTGGAATACCTTTTAAGCATGTCCAAACATAGGCAGTGTCCACTAGAGCCTGGCAACATGGCAGCTTAAAAATCAAACAAACAAAATAACCTTTGGTATTGTTTTTACTTGCCAAAACTTCTACTAGCTGAAGTTTGGTGTGCATGCTACAATTCTTCAGAAGGCCCAGTGCTGATGAGTAGAAAACGTTACAGAGTGGGGAACACTTTATAGGCCTACATGAGGGGAGAGATGAAGGTCTACTTTCACAGCCCCAAAGAATCCCAAACCATTAAGGAATTAAAAAAAAAAAATCTTTGCAAATAATTTCACCTCCTTCCTAATCAAAATGATGAAATAGTGGGTATTTTTATTGCCTTTACACATGGTTAAAGGAGAAAAGGTAAAAGATAAGCTATGACTCTATGGTTGATTTGGGGCCCAGGGCAACAGACCCTTGCTGAAAACCTGGAGGCCCTGGGGTAACCCCCTCTGTGCCACTTCACACTATACTGTCATCCTCTCAAACTGAGACCAAGGAGGAAATATGGCTCTCAGGCGGTTGTGTAGAAACACACTGCTCTAATCTCTCCAATGTCAGGCAATTGTTTACTCTATTGATTTGAAAATCTCCTTCCCACCCCAGGTCTTGCTTGTATTGCCAATTAGCTTACTCCTAATGTCCTGCCGCCTACATTAAGATCCCTGATTAGGGAATTTATAAAGCACAATCTTGACTTTCTTGATTTGTGAAGCTTCCCAGTGTGGTGTCACTCCTTCTGAAAGTAATTTGTAAACACATCTTTAGTACATGAGAAATAAGTCCGATTTAGGAGAAGTAACACAGAGTCTTCAATTATTCTTTAATCCTCCAAATTACCACTCACTCTGCTGGGTATAAAATCAACCAATGTTGTATCTATAAATTTTGTTTATGTGGTACTAAAGCTAAGTAAATTGGCTCTTTATTTATAGAAAAATTAGAAAACACTGTGCTTAGATGGTATCATATCTAAAAGAGTTGAGCAACCAGGAAAATCTACTCCTGGACACTAGTTCGCTATGTCTAATCACCACATAAAAGACATTAGACAGAACCGGAAGGATTGGCCAGAGAACTAATGACCCACCAAACTTAAAGAAATGGGAACTTTTCTTTTCTTGTACTTTCAGAAGAATCTTACTTATATTTAGGAAATATCAGTATACAATGTTATTAGGATCATCGACAAATTCCTTCTGCCTATGTTCTTAATTGAAAAGTACACCAAGTACTATAGTTTCAGTGGCTGCTTCAAATGCATGACTGAAGATCCACCAGGTATATACTGTTAGAGAGGGACACAGATACAGTTTTGAGGTGGGGGACTTGAAAGCATCTAAAAACAGGCGCTTGAGATGAAAGACAGGAGAAGCTTCCTCAGAACATCAGCTGGAGCAGTTCTTGCTTTCTTCCTAATCCCATTTTTGACACCGTTGAGCTCTCTGGTTGAAACCATTGTCACATTTTGTCTCAATTGCAGACAAGGGCACACTGGCTATGGAGGAAGTGAGATAATGTGTGGGAAAGGCTGACTACTGAAATCTGCACAGTTCATACACAGTCTTTCACTCTGGTTCCTGAGCACCAAGGGGCTGCCTCCAGCTAGAGCCTCTTTCCTGGCAGAGTTCTCCTCTCCTGCTGCAGGGAGGAGGCCGCAGCATTGCTGCACCGTGAGGACTGCTGATCTGGAGTCTCCAGCTAATTCAGGAAAGCACATGAAGTTTCCTTTCAGAATGGCAGAAAGCCAGGCCTAAGTCTGTGAGGCAGGGAGTGGCCTCTAATGGGCTTTGAGAGGTTTTTAAAAACACCCCTGTCACCAAGTACTTCCCGGAGAAGGTGCTTGAAATTTTCACTTTTTTTTTCCCCCTGCCATAAAGGAAGTCCTAAGCAGACTCAAGAGCTTCTGGCCACGCAGTTTACTCAAGGAATACATCACTGGTGACCATCACTTGCAAGGACTGAGGAAATGCATGCCTACTACTGTGCAGAGGGGTAGGAAAAAGTTAAAGTATGTTTTATTGGCAAATGTTGGATGCCTGAGAAATGCTATCCATCTCAGATCTAAGACTAGAGATAAAAAGTGGGGTCCTGGGCAGCTCAGTCCAGAGGGGGGGGGTTGTTGTTGTTGTTGTTGTTGTTGTTGTTGTTTTAAAGGGGTGGGGGTGTTTTCCTGGAGGAAAGAGGAGTGACTATTTTGAGAAGTGGAGAGTAGCTGACAAAGTGAGGCGGATGATAAGTAGCGTAAACTGTGCTTACCCATAATCCTCCAGGCAACGCTCGGCCTGTAAGGGCCCTACTTCACTATACTCACCAGTGCTACAACCACTTAGGATAGCCAACCTAAGAAAGCAGCAGTCACAGAAGTCAGGCTCATGTGGGTCGCAGGCTCAGTCCTGAGTTTTCTTTAGGAACAGGAATGTGCCTTAAGCCTATCTTCCTTATCAACAGAGTTGGGGCTTGCCGTTTTAATGGCTACCGTGCCAGTCCTCTGCCGCAACTGGAGATTTCATTACAAAATCTCCTCCTGTTATTTCCATGTTGTCAACAGGACCTAAGAAGGCAATAACACTGAAATGAGAGTGGGTCCTGCTGGCTCTCTATGGTCACAGGCAGGCCACTTCACACCCTGCAGCAGTCAGATCGTCTGTACATGGAAGGGGAAGGAGCAAGTTCTGCCGCCAGTCATCACATTTGATCCCATTGCTGGTGCACATAAAAAATGCCAAAGTAAAAAAAAAAAAAAAAAAAAAGGCAGCCTGACAATAAGACATCACGGGAAGAGATGGCTTTCACAAGTCTTTCTTGCCCAAGGAAGGCAGAGGAAAACAGGACAGGTAATTGGGTCAGGCTTCAGCAACCTTAAGTGTTATATCCCAGCCATTAGTACAGTCTGTGGGTTTAATGATGATTCCAAAACAAGCGTGAAAGAATGAACATGTATTGAATTCTAGAAGTTTCCCTGGAAAGGGATCCTTTAAGAAGGTAAAATAAATGATTCCTGTCTACTGGGCTGATTAAAGAACAGCGATTGTATTGTCAGTCTGCCAGGACTCAAACACGCCAACAGAATTCAGAATTAGAGGTGTTTGTAAGCCTCTTGATCCAGACAAATGGACACCAGCCATCTGCCTGAAGGTGAAAAACTGTTTTACTAACTGCCTCCTGCAGTAATTGACAGCAGCTGACAATGAAAATGACATAGATGTAGGGTAAGAGGTCAATCCTCCACCAAGACCCGTAAGCCCCGAGCGTGACTTAACTGTTACACACAAACAAGAGGCAAGGCAGCTGAGCATGTGTGGATGTGAGAATGAACTTGCTCACCCTGGGGTCACACTCTTTACTGTGATGCTTCTGTCTACATCACATTTTAAATTACGCCTCCCAGGACCCCATGTTTGTAAGGATGCGGGCAGCACCAAGTTTTCATTAGTTTGTAGTTTGTGACTAGGAGACTGTTGCACCAGTAATATAAGCACTGTAATTCCTTTAAAAGGAAGAATGCAAAGAATATAGTGTAAGAGGCTTACGCCACCATGCTCAGTCTAGGTTTAGCTAATTTTTATTGCAGTTACCTAGTTGTTGTCCAATAGTAATGGATAAACTAAAATGGTGCTACATGCCAGGAAGACTATATATATTCAAACTCAGTTTGAGATGCATGACAAGTCCAAGGCCACTTCTGGCTACATTATAAGGCCAAGCAGTCTCAAAAAAAACCCACAAATTCTGTATGTGGTCTGGGTATAATTTCTGCGTTAAAAGAAAGGACGAGAAAGCAATACATGTCCTCTTTTCTTATTTTTGTTCTTCACTTCCTCCTTTTCTTCTTCTTCCTTCTCCTCCTCTTCTTCCCCAGCCCTCGTAATTTTGAGAATGGGACTCACACTACAGTACACATTGGCTTGGAACTAACTATGGTGTTCAGGCTGACCTCAGGTTTGTGGTGACCCACCTTGCCTCCAGAGTGCTGGAGTTGCAAGCTTGCAGCCCTGTGCCTGGTTTCATTCACTTTTGGTCCACAGATTTTCCTTGCAATCAAAGATCATGTATTAGTCATGAGTGTTTTGATTACAAGAGGCAGAGACCCAATTCAAACTGGCTCATGCCAGAAAGGGAAGCCGGGTGGAAAGTGCGATCCTGGAAGCAAGAAAACCGGGGGCTTAATCTTTTTTTTTTTTTTTTTCCCTCCAATCCGGATTGTCTTTCTTTTTCCACTTCTCAGCACTATTTTTCTCTCTATTGATCTGATCCTAAACAAGCCTGTCCTCTCAAGATAGCAAAGATGGAAGCCACAGCTGCCTTCTTAGTCTTTTATCTCAGCCTTATGAGCTCACAAGCCTAAGACAGCAGGAGGGACCAGCTTCTTTTCCAGCGCTCCTCCCTCTCCACGGAATCATGCCGGTCATGAGGATGAGAGCCCCGATTGGCCAGTCTTGCCAATTTATGGTGAAAGCAGTACTTCAAGCAGTCGAGAACTATAACAGGAGAGAAGAGAGTACCCGAACAAGAGCTGCAAGTGCTGCACCTCTGGGCTGCAGCTGGACTCAGGACATGGCATTTCACTGTCTAGTACTGTACGCAAACACCGAGTGAGGTCTAAGCTTTTTAAACTTTTCCTACCTTACTCTTTTGTGTGTGTGTGTGTGTGTGTGTGTGTGTGTGTGTGTGTGTGTGTGTGTGTGTGTGTGTGTGTGTGATTTCTTAGATTTCTCCATGAGTTGCGAGCACCAGCTGCCTGTGTTCTTCCTCGGCCGAGTATCGAGTTATGAACAAAAGCACGCTCTTTCCTCTGGGTTGTCCAATTGACCTGTCACTTAGTTCTCAGTGATTTCTCGCTCAAAAGGAAATTGGGGGGGGGGGGGCGAGAATGGAAATTTCTGGCTTTTAAAATACCGTATTTGACTACGAGGAAAGAGAGCACACCGTTTCAGATAGTTGTTTTTTTTTTTTTAAACTGGTGAGCCGGTGAGTTATTTCATAAAAATAACTTATGTTTCTTTTCCTGAGCCAGCAGTTCTTGGAAAAGCAGGTGTTCCGGATACTCAAGATGACAAACAGCTTTATAACTGACTCAAGGAAGAGCAGAGGACACTCAGCACCTCTGCCAAGGGTTAGAGCCAAAGAGAAACTTTCCAAAGCCGGCTTTTCTGTAACCATCCCAAAACAGGGGAAGCCAGCAGATTAGTCAAACAATGAGCTCACGGCCGGCTGGTCACATGACGTGTTCCCCTGCTAAGAGCGAGCATTTACTCAGATCTTTTCAAGGGAAAAGATTTCCTTTCAGCCAACGGTTGAGGATGTAATGGTTTTTCTGCACCCAGTTCTCATCCAATCCCACTAACATATTTTGTACTCTACCTGAGTGAGGCTATTGTGACAAACTTTGAGCAACGCACACAGAGCGCTTAATCTAGCAACTGCAAGGCCTTCTCTTCCGGTTGTTTGCTTCTTAGCCAGAAGGAGAAAGAGGAAAGAGAGATTAGATAGTTGTACAATAAATAATATGTATTTGTGCCGGTGCTTCAATCTGAGAAAGCACAATACAACCAACGGTCAATATATACTCTGCAATGCTCAGTCGCTGGGCACCAGGAAGGAACAGCGCTCTCTCTCTCTCTCTCTCTCTCTCTCTCTCTCTCTCTCTCTCTCTCTCTCTCTCTCTCTCTCTGTCCCTCTCTGTCTCTCTCTCTCTCTCTCTCTGTCTGTCTCTCTCTCTCTCTCTCTTTCTCTCTCTCATCTTGGTTTTTTCATATATATATATAAAATATTTTTAATAATTTCTTCATATTTCATATTACACTCCACTTGTTATCCCCTCACTCGTATCTTCCCATTCCCACGCTCCTTCTTCCATGCTATCCTCCACTGGAGCATCCACAGAACACATCAGTAATTTCCTGATGGCATTTACTGATGTGTTTTCTACCAAGCATCATATTTACTTCGCAAGACTGGGTGGCAGTCACATCTACCCATCACCCTCCATGTAAACTTGTAGCAGGCTAGCCATTCCTTTTCCCCCGTGACAACATTGCTGTCCACTTTGACAGGATGGTTTGGGATGGATGTTTAGGGAGAGATGACTTTACGCATTCTCTAGGAATACAGAATACAGCTGTCCTGGAAAAACACAGGACAAATAAAGTGTATCATTTTACGGGGCTTAGTAGCTGTGTTTAAATACAAATAATAGGTGAAATTAGGTTGAATGTCTTGTTTAATCATATATACACAGCTAGTAATGATATTTTCTACATTTTTCCCATACCAAGACTACAGACTCCAGTATGTGTGCTGTATTTACAACACTCCCCAGTGCTGACTTTCAGGTGTTCCATAGCTAGGTAGGCAGGAGGTATGGTAGCAAATGTGTGGCTGTAGAAACACCCTGTGAGTGTACTAAATGCCTTTCCCCATGGTCTTGGACTGCTTATACATAATACTGAACATTTCTGAGTAGTTCTGGATGTTGTGAACATAGATAGAATTTATTCTATTTTTAAAAATTCTGTTCCCTCCAAACAGTTCCATAACCCCAAGCTCTCTCCTCCTAGTTTGTATAGTTGTTACCAGTCACTTCCGAGGCATGATCGATTTTAGAAGGTGGGGCAATCTAATGGAAGAGCAACTTAAATTTCTAGGTCATAACAACGTTTCAAAGACTCTACTAGATTATTGATGGTGCTCAAAGACATTGTCTTGCCTTCATAATTGTCTGCTACCCAGCTTGCTCTATATCTGTGTTTTGGTCTCAGGTTTGTCTGTCTACTGGCGCACACAACATTATTTTTTCTTCACACCTAACAGGGCATCTTGGAAGCTCACCCTTTCTATAGACTCAAATAGCATGGATAGTCCTTCCAGAAGCTCCTCATGCCCTCTCCTCCGCCAGATTTCCACTCATGTTTTCCAGCTGTACAATTAGTAGTGGCTGGAGATACTGATTGTGGCTTTTAGACATATGGCTGCTGATTCAAGACCCTCCTAAATCATTTGGCTATTTGAGAACAGCTCTGAACACGGTCTTGTCTTGTGAGTGGGTGGTGGGTGGCTCCTCAGCAAGTCAAGCTGCTTCCTCTGAGTGGTCTGAGTGGCCTCTTTTCACCACTCACACTGCTCACTTCTCACTCTTAAAAACCCAAAGGCATTGCTGACCATCCAGATCCTCTCTTCAGTTTCCTGTCAGTTATCCACTCATTGCCTTTATAGTATTTCAGGCCACTGGAATATACTTGTTTATTAACTATGTTTGAGCACTCTGTTCTGTTTTGTTTTATTCATCTTCACATTTTCTAAATGATTAGCACATACTGTGTACCTGGCTCATTGCAGGAGCCAAGAAATATTTGAGGAATAAAAACATAGCAAAGTGTTTTATACTTTCCCACGGACGGTGTTTTTCCATTTATATAACATTAATGGAAAACATATCAAAATCACATTACATTCTTCCTTAGAGCTAAAAAATGCTGATGATGCTTCTCTCATTAAAGATGTTCATTTTTGAAAATTCTTCCTTTTCATCTGTTCCTGAATGGCTAGTCAACAACGGGAAGTCTGAGGCAAATGCTGAATGCTGTTTACAAACCGAAGCTAAATATCGAATGAGAATATCTAAATGTTTTAAAGTCTTGAACTGCCAGAGAGCCAACAGCAACATTGAAACACAAACCAAAGGTTTTTAAAAACAACATTGCACACAGTCTAAATGGCTTTAGTGAAAGGGGTTGTGGATGGTGAAATGCACACTGCATAGTAATACAAGATGTACCCACACAAGGTGGCATACTGTAATCCTGTTTCCTAATGGCTACACCTAGGAGACTCAGAGGCAGGAGGATAAGAAATTTGAGCCCAAGCTGGAACTATTTAGTGAGATCAAAATAATCAACCAGGCAAGCAAAAGTGAAGGTGAACTATAATATGGTTTAAGAAATAATTGTGGGGCCAGAATGATGACTCGACAGCAATACTAGTTCAGTTGCCAGCACCCCTCAGGGTGGTTCACAGCAGACAGTAACTCCATTCCCTACTCAGGCATCTGACACCCATCTCTAGACAAAGCAGAGACCTGAAGACACACACATACACACACACACAAGGAGGGGGAGAGAGAGGGAGAGAGAGAGAGAGAGAGAGAGAGAGAGAGAGAGAGAGAGAGAGAGAGAGAGAGAGAGAGCTGGTATCTGTATTGCCAGGAGATTCACCTAGAAGCATAAGGCTTTATAGTTATTTACTAAACATTTAAAATTTTATTAATATGTACATTTTAATTGTATTAATATATACAGATTTTTTGGTTGTTTAAACTTTAACATTTTAAATTACATTAATATGTATATTTTTCAATTATTACAGGATATTAGGTTATTTAAGTCTTGTGATCTTTTGAAGTAGTCTATCAACATCCCATTTTTGTAATCTAGGAAACTAGCGTCTGGTCACATTAAATATTACCTAATACCAAAGCTAAGGTTTGAATTCAGAAAATGTGGCAGGTAGGTCAATGAGTTTAACCTCTAAGTTACAGGGCTCTCTTGGAGTTTGAATCTTTATTCCCACAAGCTATCTTTAAAAAAGATTTATATTTATATTCATTTATATTCATTTATAAGGGAACCTTTTTTGAAAATCAGCTGCCACCTGTTCCCATCCAGCTTGATATGTATTTAGTATTTCCTACCCATCTTCTAAAGGGCCTGCCCTCAGGCCAGGAATTTGGACACTGAAAGCTGTACATTTGTACAAGAAACACACACACACACACAAACACACACACACACACAAGATAATGATACCTAAAAGACTGAACACTGTACTTCACTTCAGAGCCAATCTTTCTTTACCCCAGAACTGTTTGGAAATTGGATTTCTTCTCGTTTGGAGCAGTGAGGATTAAAATTACACATTCCGTGCACTGAGGCCCTTCTGCTGCTACTTAGAAGTAACCGATTCCAATGCCTGTGCATGGCTCACTCAAGGGGGAAATTGCTTCTATTAACCCACAGAAGCTGCTTAAAGATAAAGGCAGACACCAAAGTCGCTTAGAGTTTTAATCCCCTTAAGATCTAAATCGCTGCTCTTTCATTTCTGGCTACCTGCATCATCTGTAAGCCTATTGATGATGTCCAAACACACCTACTTAGCCTGAAGGAATTATCGAGGGGGGGCAAGTTCCTCATAAGGAAAGTAGAATCCTATAGGGTTGGATATATATTATAATACTACTTTATTACATATTATACTATTATAAGGTTATTGCAGGCTAACATAAAATTATTTTCCAAATGAGAGGTGCTGATAGAGACCATATGTAGCTGAGCTCATAGCTATCAGCAGAATACTTGTCACAGATTTCAGTCTGAAGCCATGATCCACTTGAAAATGCCATGGCAGGCTTGTATTCCTTTCACATGAGTTATCCACATTCAGACGACCTGCATTCCCTTAAATAAGTGTACATATATATATATATATAATTTAAGTGTATATATGTGTGTGTGTGTGTGTATATACACACACACACACACACACACACACACACACACACACACACACGTTTCAAGTTTTAAAACCTCCCCTTAGGGACTTAATCATTGCATTGGTGCACATATGCGAAATTGCTGGTGTCAAACATTTGCCCACGAATGCTCCATACTTACAGAACAAGAATCTCTTAAGACCTCCTAGGCCCAAGTTTTCTGTCTTAGGTGAATTTACCCACTCTTTTCTCTAACTCATGCAAATGCAAATCTCTAGCGAGGGTCAGATTGTCCTAGGTAAAGTTTGCTTTTACTCACCTTGGCCTGAAATCCGCAGGGAATCGCCCATACCAAAAGGAAAAACCTGGGTGCTGCCTCTGAAGATACCTCTACCCATACTTTCCCTCCCCACTCCCTCTTACACTCCCCCCCAACCCACTCCCCCACCCCTCCCCCCCAAACCCCCACCTCCACTGTCATCTCTCTCTTCTTCCCTCCCACATTCTTCTCTTCCTTGCTCTGTCCATCTTGTAAGTAGCCCTTAGTCTGTAAGGTCTGCATCAATGAAAAATTCCACCCTCAGCCGGCCTGCATCTTGGAAAATGTTTATCCTATTGGTCCTGCAGGTAAACTACTAATTTGGAAATTGGTGGAAAGTAGTATTCATCCCATGGGTATTAAGGATCTCTTTGGTGTTTAATATTAAATATGTAGTTATATACATGCCATGTTAGAACAGGCAGAGTGACCATGTAGCAAGTGAATAGCAGTTAGCACGAATACTCTGATGTAGGAGGGCTATTTGCTTCACCAACAGAAGAAATTAGGAAAATAGTGAATAATCAAGCTGTATAATTTGAAGAATTTTTAAAATTCATGTTATATTGTTGTACAATGTTAGGCATTTCCCTTACAGATAAAATCGTCACGTGGAACATTTACTTGGAATTAACTTTTTTTTTAGAAAGATGACATCAGGTCACATCAGTGACTTATATAGAGAAAGGATCAGTAGACTCAGAGGAGGAAAGGCAAAACTCAGACACACAGGATTGGTTTCATTCACATTTTAGCAATATGAAGGTCCCAAACATGAATATCAGAAAAGACAAGTTACAGGTGGGAAGATTTACATCTGGGATAACTCTGCAACCAGTGGAAACTTAGACTGGGTTACATGAATGGAAGTTTATCTCCGTTTTCAAAGATCCAGAGAAACACGCCTTTTTAATAAGAGTTAATCATTTGTGGGATGAGAACGGAACCTGGGAAGATCTGTGTCTGAACATGACAGAACATTCTGACAAAAACGAAAATGTCTGTTTATTCTCTTCTCAGGTAAATAAAAGCGCTATCTGTGACAGTAGTAGGAGCCAGGAGAGAAGATTGAGAGGATAGTGTGCTGAGAGTTCCCGCTAAGTCATGTGTACAAAAGTGGCCTCAAAAAGGGTGGGGGAATTGGGATTCCCCAGCTGCTGATATTTCTAGGCTATGGCTCCACTAGGTTTTCCATTCTCAGTGTCAATGTTGGTTTCACATCTCCTGGGAGGCCCAGACAGCACTGGGTCAGAAGTGCAGTGTTTCACCTCTGGAAGATCTGAGTACTGTAGGTCTCCAGGCAGAAAAGGATGAAGTGTGGTGTCCTCAGTAAGCATTGGAACTGGAAAGAGGTCTGTGCCACAGTCTCTGGTCCAGCGGGGGAGGGGAGGGATGGTGTTCTGAAATAGGCATTACTGCTTTTTTACTGGCTTGTTGGCACCAGGCTAGGTGGCATTGGGGAGCTCAGGGCTCCAAAACTGAGCCAGGTGGCAATGAGGGCCTGGCCTGACTTGCCAGACTCAAATGGCTGCTTCAGGCAGAGCTTGAGGCGTCCAATCCTAGCCAATTGGTGAGAGAGGGCCCAACTTGACTCAGGCTTAAAGAACAGCCGACAGCTCGCTCCAGGAGAAGGGCACTGCAGCGGGCTGATTGAACAACAGGAACTTTCCG
Organism: Acomys percivali; assembly: GCA_907169655.1. NCBI lineage: Eukaryota > Metazoa > Chordata > Mammalia > Rodentia > Muridae > Acomys > Acomys percivali. Next base: position 34,102,217 of record OU015744.1, on the reverse strand, counting down.
GGGCCAGGCAAGCTCCAGCACTATAGGCAATGGTTTTACCATGATTACCTACCTCATCGGCAGCCAAGTCCAGGGGTTCAGCAATGACTTCTTCAAAGAGAAGGGGAGCCCTTCCTTGGCCCAGTCTTACAGGCGAGAATAAACAGCCAGTTTAAATAGAGGATGTTTGCCACTTTATTCATGTGAGACAGGGACTTATAAACCTTGGGTAGTGGGGAAGGTTTTTGAGGGTGAATGTGTCTCTTTGGCTTGGACTTAGGACTTCTGGCAATGTTCTGTTTGCACGGGGAAAGATAACAGGTGACAAGCTCATGTGACTGGCTACCTCTAACCGCTCCCCAAGGATTGTCTCATGTGCTCCTGAGGCAGGTTTAGAAATGGGGGGGGGTTGGGGGGGAGTGGGGGGAGAAGGAGCTTTGTCTCATACCTTCCCTTCTCAAGATGAGATTTTTAATTCTCAAGTTTGAGATTTCCTGGGTTTTGAACACACTCCACCTAGGCAATTCCATGGAGGCAATTCCTCTGGAGGCAAGGTAGGTCCACGAGCCCCACACCAATCCTTGGGAGGCCTCAGTGGAAGTGTGTCCAAGGGGAATCTTTCAATTAGGGCTAAGGATGAGCTACCCTGAGAAGCTCTTATCTTTTTAAACAAATACGGAACCTGTTCAAGAAACCAATGGTAGGGGACCATAGGAAACAAGAGAGGCATCAACTGAGCCCCATGTAGCTCCAAAGTACCACAAATCGACTTGAATCTTTTGTGAATATTCTCCTTGCCTCAAGCTGCCCCTAATTCGTCTGGTTTAATTCTGCACAGTCTAATTGCCTCCATTTTAAAATATTACTTTTTTTTTTTAAGCCAAACAAAAGGCCGATCCCTAAACGCTTGGACAAAGCAGAGTAATATGAATAATTGCAGTCCTAGGATAATCCAACGGAATCAGATTAACAATCTATAAAACATCTACATCAACTCTGTTACTAAAGATTCTTCTCTATTAAGATGCAGCTCAACTGCCAGATTTGAGTTTCTTTGCCTTCTTCAGCGTGCTGGCTGCCTCTGATTGTCAGCTTGACATATCTGAACTCACAGTGAAGACTATCCTACAGGCATACCTGTAAAAAAAAAATATATGTTGATTCTGTTAATTAGGTGCAGAGACACTCACTAAAAGCAAGTGATACCACTTTCTGTGCTTAGGTTCCCAAATGGAGAGAGAGAGAGAGAGAGAGAGAGAGAGAGAGAGAGAGAGAGAGA
>OU015744.1:34079200-34100859 GCA_907169655.1 Acomys percivali | reverse complement strand
GAGAGAGAGACAGCTGGAGAACTATCTTCAGTCATCCTGTCAGCTTCCTGAGTAGAGATGGAAGATGAGCAGCTGCGTTAAGAGCCCGCAGCCTTGACTTGCTTTTGAATTGTGTGCCACAACAAACCCTCCTTTCTAGAGTGGATTATGTCAGGATATTTTTATCACTGCAGTAGGAAAAGAAATGAAGAAAATTGGTACTGAGAAGCGGGGGTTGTTGCTGTCATAAACTTGACCATATGGTTCTTAGTTAAGCGTTTGGAACTGGTTTATAGGAGGAATGTGGAAGAGTTTGGAGCGTCAGCCTAGGAAAGCCTGTGAGTGCTGCGAGCAGAGCCTAAGGGGCCATTCTGAAAGTAACTTGGAAGGTAAGATGGGGAGGGCTGTTCAGATGACGGAGGCCTTGCCATGAAATTTCAGAGGTAAAGAACGGGGAGATGCGGGGATCAGACGGATTCCTCAGTAAGTGTGTGTTATCGAAATGCACGTCCTTTAATCCAGGAGATGTAGGCAAACAGATCTCAGTTCAAGGCCAGCCTGCTATAGAGCAAGCCAGTTTCAGATAAAGAAAAGCTTAGGCCCAGGCATGGTGGTACAATGCCTTTAATCTCAAACAATGAAGGTGAAGTTAGCTTGTAGAAGGAAGCACCCATGTTTCAAAGTGGTGACTGTTGAGTAGCAGAAAAGGTGACTAATCGAAGATTTGACAGAATAGGATATGCCCAACTCTCAGGAGAACAGAAAGGAGAGGGAAGCTCCTTATGGAAACAACGCAGAGAATGAAAGAGGAAAAGGAGGCAGTTTTACTGGGACAGTAACAGAGAGATGGGTTACAAAGAAAGAACTCAAGTGAAGACTAAAAGAGCCAGAGAATGAGAAGAAGACAGATTAGAACAGATTGCTGGAGTTAGTTGGAGGCCAAGCAGAGCAATTCAGGGGCTGAGAGAAAAGCCAGATTTAATAAGTCAACTGGGAGAGGAGTTTGAGCCAGAACAGCTGAATTGAACCAGCCAGCCCAGAGCTCAGTAAGAACAAGAAAGGGTGAGCTTATTAAGCAGTAAGTCTCAGAGGCTGAAAACATTCTAGGTTAGATTGTATGGAGGCTAGAAGCTTCCTGCACTAGGCCTATGTCAGCAGAAGTAGGCAGTAAGCCCCCCAGACAACAACAGAAATGGGTGAAGAAAAGTTCTTTTTTTTCACCCTACCTCAGCTTTTCTGTATGTATGTTTGTTATCTCTGCAGCATTGGGTCATTTCTTCATCCCTGAATTGCGCCTGTCAGTTTCCCAGGACCAGGATAGAGAAGGGGGGAGGACTGTTTGTTTTGGTTTTTTTGTTTTTGTTTTTTTTGGGGGGGATTGGTTTTTTTTTATGATATTTTGGACAAAAATCTGGTTTCATTCTGCTATAAACTGATAACGAGTGAAGTTGAGTTGAAATGTAATGGACTAATTTGTCTGGCAGAGGAAAACGCTGAGAGAGCATCTGTAATAGTTAAAGAGATCAGCACAGTTAAAGAGAAAACATTCTGTGCTGGACTTGAACAATAGGAAAGGTGCCCTAGGAACAAAATACAGCCCATTGGAGGCTCCATCTTGTGAAGATCCAAATTCATTTGAGAGAAGAAAGCCTAAGCTGAAGGGGTTTCCTGCTCTCCAAAGACAACTGCCGAGGGAATTGTTTCCCCAGCGTCAGGTTAGCACAGCTGTGCTCCAGTGAGGCCAAGTTATATCTGACAGCAGAATTTGGCAGCACTGTCTACATGAGACTGGTGTTGCAGGCATGGATGATTTAAGATTGACACAGTGATGCAGTCCTACCCCAGAATTTTAGAGAGCAGTTAAAGCCAGATAATGTGCAGCAAAGTTGGAATCCCTGTCAATGGGGATCCTAAGATATTAGATATTCCTGGACCATGGGCAGCACTGAAGATAGCTAGCTGCAATCGTGTAAGGGAACTTGCCTAAGAGAGAGGTTATGTGTTTAATGGGCTGCAGGGATTAAGGGCTAGGGCTGCCTGAGCTAGTGGGCTATTTCATCAGGAGTCCCTAATGCCAGACGTGGAGCAGTAGGATTTGATACTTTCTCGGGTGAATTTTGGTCTTGCTTTGGTGGTCCTATCATTCCTCACTGTGTTCCAGATCTTGTCTTTTAGAATAGTGATGCTTATTCTGTGACACTGTATATTGAAAGTATGTAGATTTTTTTTTTTACTAGTTTAGAGTTAAGAAACTTGTCTTGAGTCTCCGATGAGACATGGCCCTTAAGCTCTTTTTGCAACTGTTAGGCTAGGTGGATATTTGAACTTGAATATATTCTTGCATTATGAGATGGGCATGAGACTTTAGGAGAAAGGAGTGGAAGGTTATGATTTAAAGTAAAGTATTTGGTTGTCAAGTTGTCAAGGCATGGATGTGTGGTGCTTAGGGTTAACTGTCAACTTGATAGGATTGGAAATTACCAAGGAGTCTGTGGACAATGTGAGGGGTTATTCAGCCTCTAGGCATTCCTGTAAAGAATTTTGTGGATTATTGAGGTGGGAAGATCCAACAACAAGTGGGCAGCACTATTCACTGGGCTTGAGTTTTGGACTATAAGTGGTGATGGAGGTTGTGGAAAAAGAAGAGGGTTAGCATTTTCTGTGAAAGCAAAAGAACCTGATTTCCAATCCCCCAAGCATCCATATAAAAATAGCCACGTGTCTGTAGATCCAGTGTTGAGGGACAGAGATAGACAGATCCTACAGCTTTCTGGCCACCGGCCTACACAATACAGTGAGCTTTAATTTCAGAGAAAAGGCCTCGTCTCACAAAAGAACGGTAGGCGGCGTAAATAAAGGAATACACTGAGTATACTCATCTGGCCTTTGTATAAGAATGCATGGCCAGAAGAGAGAAAGGGAGAGGTAACTAAGAGCATTCCTTTATCACTTTGTTTCCTGACTGTGGACACCATGATCGGCTGTCCCGTTTCCTCTTCCTTAAATTCCCTGTAACGTTGGACTGTACCCTTGAACTGTGAGCCAGTATAAACCCTATCTCCATTAAACTGCTTGTATCAGGATCTTTTATCACAGAGACAGGAAAAGAAGCTAAGATACTCAGAATTTTATTCAAGGTGCTAAGATGAAGCAAACAGCTGAAATTGTAAAGTAAAACAATAAAAAATAAAAAAATAAAAACAGCTTTGATAAAGAAAGAAAGGTGCTAGGTGGTGCACATTTTTAATCCCAGAACTCAGGAGGCAGAGGCAGGCGGCTTTTTGTGAGTTCAAGGCCAGTCTGGTCTACACAGTGATTCCAGGACAGTCAAGACTACATAAAGAAACCCTATCTTGAAAAACAAACAAACAAAACAGGGCAAAGAAATGAAAAGAATAAGGTGATGGATGTCAAATCTCTTTCAAGCTAGCTCAGGCACACAGACATGATAACATATAAACAAGTAAGATTAAAGGCTGGGTGATGGTGGTGCATGCCTTTAATGCCAGCAGTTGGGACACAGAACCAGGTAAACCTCTGAGTTCAAGGTCAGCCCTGTCCACAGAATGAGTTCCCGAACAGCCAGGGCTACATAGAGAAACCTTGTATTTAAACAAAGCAAACAAAAGTAGGAATAAGAAAAAAGGAAGTATTTAAAAAAAAAAAAAAAGAGCATGTCTACAATGTGGTACAAAATTAGGCAACACCATTTCTGTACTCATCCCTTTCTTTGAGAAACTAATAAATAATAAAGAAAATCAAGAATTGTGTTTCTAAGCATTTGGCAAAAATCTCATTTTCCTCTACTTTTGGTCCAATAGTTACCCCAGAAACTAATATAACTATACAATACGTTTTTGAAATTCTTCCTCATGACGTACATTGACAGGATATACAATGTGCTCACAGCTCCTCGCGGTGTTGTACTCTGGTGTGCTGTCGGGTTGTGCTCCTCTCTCCTCTTGTCACTCTGTGGAGCTGCACACCCAGTGGCAGTCAGTGATGTGTGAGCCAAAGTGCCTGAAATTAGGCATATCATTTCTAGTGTACAATACTAGAGATATCTTGCCCCTGTTCAACAGCTGAACTCAACAAAGCTGCAGCCGGTCCGAAATTACAGTATGCTGAGAATAAGAAATGCATTCTCATTACTCCATGGAAGTTTAGGGTGGCGATTTGTATGACTCTTCATCACCACAGCACTATCGTGACTGAGGTGCACACGTTTGCATAAAACCATCGGACTCCTGATGTGAATAATTTAGGACCAAACACGCTGAGAGCCAAACAAATGAAGCAAACTTGGCTCCAGAATAAAAAAGTGCAATTCCAAGCAGAAATCCGAAAAGGCCTCCAATAGGTCTCTCTTCGATGAGCCAGAATCTCTCTCTCACACACACAAAAGGCCTTTACCACAAAGCAGAATATTTTAATAAAATCTGCGCTTAAAATAGACAACACCTTTATGTTTGATCACTAGCTTTATGGTGGTAGTTTTATCCAATCCTCATAGACCAATAAAGATATAGTATGCAAATTGGGCAAAAGGATAGAGGAGACAGATGTTTAATTGTAATAATTGAATGAGCGGTTACATGGCAGCTCTTTGGCAGATGATCTACAGTGAAATTCACTTCTTCGCTAATTATTTTCGGTAGCTAACTCTGAGTATAAAAATGTGCTCAGTGGTGAGCATCCAAAAGTGAATAATAGGAGCATGCCATCATTGCAGTAGTAACTGACGTTTGAATGGTAGGATAAAGAGGACAAGAAGCAAAAATAATATACGAGCACTAAGTGGGACACAACCAGTGCCATGGCAGGCACAGGTAGGGGCATGGTAAGAGGGGTAAATTGTCTGTTGGCTGTGACTTGCTCGGGCACTCTTCTGGTACTACACACAGCAATCAGTCAGCTTTATTAGGAAACTGACTATCAGAGACTAGATGTTAATAACAAGCAATTAGAAAGACTAGGCATCAGCTGGTTAGTTTAGGGGGGAAAAAAGCCAGCATTATGCTGAGAAAGCTAACATTCCTACCCTCCGATCTAAAAATCTAGCAGCTGTTTGAACTGAACTACTTCATTACTGCCACACTTAGCTGTATCAATTTGTGGTTTGGATTTGGCAAGGGGGCATATAGGAGAAGCAAACCAACAAACAGTCTAAACGAAAGCAAACACTCAGTGTATGTGGGAAAGTGTATACAAGCCGAGATTTAAATCACAGCGTAAAAATAATCGCATGGAAACAATGGTGAGTATGTAATCAAAAACATGTTGGGAGTAGAAAAAAAAAAGCAACAAAAGAACTATGAAAAAAAAAAGTAGGGAAAATAACTGAAGAAACATCACAAAGATTTCTGCCTTACACTGTGGCATGCTGGGTTGCTGTGGTCAGGGAAACCTCTTTACCTCCAGGCAACCCAGTTTCTGTACATGCAACAAAACCCAGTCTCTTCTTATTGAATCATGTAAACACTTGCCTCAGAACTAGAATTGTAGGATGTTTGGGGCAACTGGATGGGACATCTACTTCTCAGTCTTTAATAACTGATTTTGATAAATTCAAACCCGATTTTTTTTTTCCAAGAAAGGGATCCAGTGAAGTCAGGAGGGAACAAAGCAACATTTCTCCTTTGTGTAGCACACTTCAGAGGAAACTCCAGCTTTATCCCTATCTCCTGGAGAAAAGCAAGATGTGCTTTCTCAGGGTTTACACCAGGAAAAAGAAGTTTTATTTTAACCAGATGTGAGAAAATTAAAACCAATATTTTAAAATATTTTTGTTGGCATATGATGTCATCTGATTTCATATTTTCTACCACGGGGTAATATGTATTTTTTAAAATTGTGAAGCCACTTCCCATGCACGTACTTATACATGATGTTACAATAAACACATGACAGAACTGCATGATATATGCTTCGCTTGTTTAGTCAAAACCTGGGGAAGAAATTTAGTCTTTGAGTAGGGAGTGGAAATGAAGCCTATGAGCTGTCTTCTGCTACCATTCAAGGCTGCCATTTCTCAGGGTGACCTTTATTTACAGTAGACCTTAAGGAAGGATTCCAGTTGGGTGCCGGGCAAAGGTTGCTCTGGCTACCTTTAGTCCTAAAATTGCCTTATGTATCACATAGGAGCTGCTCACAGATTCACCCCAATCACTCAGGGCAACCCATAGGGCTTAAACATGCAGGCCCTTTCTTTCTTACTAGCGGTGTGTTTTCAGTGATAGGCTAGCATGCATTCCACTGTCAGTGCCCAAGCTAGTACTGGGTTTCTCTGGGTCTCTGAGCCACTCTCAACCTTTAGACTTGGCTTCACAGGGGGACAAGATGACCCTGAATTGACCAGAACTTAGTCCCTCACGCTTTCCTCAGGACAACCTCAAGCAAGCAGCCATATCCTGGAACAAGAATGTGGCTGTCAATTGCTTTCCTCACATAGACTCCAAGTCATCCCTCTCCTGGGACAGAGATTTGTCCGAGACTATTTCAGACTTTCCAACAGAGTCGGTGTTGCTCTCAATGCTTCCACTCCCCCCGGATTTTGTTTCGGAAATAGGAAAGAGGTGGTCACCCACCGATGCAGGCATCCTGATGCCCCCACCCTAAGGCATGCTAGGAGTAGAGTTATTGTTATCACAGGGTCCTGAGCACCCTGTTGAATTAACCAATTGTCATTTCAGACCTAAGCCTCTAGCTCCACCCACTAAGGAGCACAGAACATTCTGGGTCAAAAACAAAAACAACCCTGACCCTTTACTCCTTGGTTAAGTCCTCCAGGGTGGGCGAGGATTGGGAGAGGGGAAGGTTGGAGGTTGAAGACGGTGCCAAGGCACAACACTGCCAAAACGCTTCTCAGACACAACAGTTTCCCAGGACCGTGTCCACCTTCCTTTTCTCCCAGAGTATCTTTTCCCGGGTTTATGCTGGAACCTTGGAATGGTTTGGGGACCAATGAGGTGGCAGCGGTTGATTCATGGATCGCGATGAGGGGAGATTTCATTTCCAAGGAGGAAAGCTTTCTGGGAGGGGGGTGACAGAGGAGGCGGGGAGTGGGGGGGGGGGGGAAGGGGGCAAAGTCGGGGGGGGGGGGGGGGAGAAGGGGGGAAGGGGGGGCCAAAAGTGGGAGGGGAGGAGAGGGGAGGAGAGAGCCTGTGGGGAAGAGCTTAGGCGGCAGAGGTGAACGCGCGCGAGGTAGGCAGAAGCAGCAGGTTCGTCGGCCAGGGACACGGGGGAAGGCGGCTGCAGGCGAGGGGCGTGGCCTAGGCCGGGGTGCAGGGGGGACAGTCACTGTCGGTCCGCTGGCCCCGCGTGGTAGTCGCGTCCCTGGGCTCAGCGCCCCGCCGCCCCGGGTGTCCCCGCCCGCGCGCGCCCGTTGGGGGGCCCGAGGACCGTGCCGGCCGCCCGGCCGCATTGTGACGTAGCGGGGCCGCGGCAGCGCCTCCACCGCCCGCCGGGTCTCCTGCGCCCGCCGTGTCTGTCCGTCCATCCTTCCCGCCGTCCTTCCGCGCTCCGGTGAGTCCAGGTCCCCCGCGGGCGCTGCGGGGAGGAGAGGGACGTGGGCAGCCGAGGCTGAGCCAGTGCAACTTTGCGCCGGGCGACACCCTGCGGGTTCCCGGGTCCCGGGGCCCCCCTTTGTGCCTTGGGTCCCTTCTGCCCCGGGCCGCGCGGTGCCGCTGCCGAGAGCCACAAGGGGAGATCGCTGTGGCTTCACCAGGCGGTTTCACCCCGGGGGACCCAAGTCGCTCCTCTTCAGCTCTGTGTAGGGGATTGTTCTTTTCATTGGCCCTTGCGCCGGCTTTACGCTTGCTGCTACCTCGGATGGTCCCAGAGGCAGGGATGGGCTGTGCCGAGGCTCCTAGTAGCTCTCAGGGAGGGGCGAAGACATAGTGATAGCCACACTGGTAACCAGAACAATAACAAACGAGAAGGAAATGCCTGGTGGTGACGCTACCCGAGTGGAGCCCCTCACCTATCATCCCCGCAGCGCCTAGGCTGCCCCGTCCAGCCTCGGCTCCTCCTCCCGGCGCTGTCCGGCGTCCCGGGCTTGTCCATGTCTTTGGGAAGGTTTCTTTCCCGACTCAACCCGTGGCCCTGACTTTCGTCTGCAGGTGGTAAGTGGGGATGAAGCCAATATTGGCTATTGTCAAATGCCACGTTTTGTTTATTTCATTTTTACGAAAAGAAAAGGGGGAATATTCTGAGCCAGTTCTGGCAGCCATACAGTTTCCACAGGAAATACTAGCATTCTTTGAGGAACACGCTACTGCTTGCAGCAAAGAAAGTCTTCAGCAGACAAAAAGGCAACTGCATTGTTGCTCATTTCCAATGGGCCGCTAGGAGGGTGGAAACGTGTTGTTTTTTCCTGCGGGAACATTGCTTTCTTTGGGAAAGTTAATTAAGGAAGCAATGCTGTCCATGCCCTTTTTTTCACTTGCTGGAGGTGATGCACCCACTCCTCTTGGTTGTTACTGACAAGTGTCAATCAAAGGGCCCCTAGGAAGAAAGAACCACCGCAAGACAGTCTCGCCACACACCACGTGCTGTGGAGCCCTGCCAGGGTACAGTTTGCGAAATGAAAGAAGGGCTATCTGGGGAGGCTTATGAGGATTACATTTGTGCAGATGTCAGTTCTCCAAGGTGTCAACTCAAAACACGTTATGGTCAGGCATCATTTCGGCTCTGAATCTGCAAGCAGGCAAAAACCTATTTCTCATTATGAAGCAGACATCTCAGTTGGGAATAGGTTCAAATCTGTATTTCATTTGTACATATTGAAAAATTTAAGTCAAGAGAGCAAGGTGCGGGTAGGCAGTATGGTAATGTATGGGTACACACCTGGGAGGCAGTGTCTATTGGCTGATTCTGATGTGTCTTGATATTAAATTACTTTCTGCACAGCAAAATGCAGAAGACACCTTTAAGCTGTCTGTACAATTTTTTTTAAAGTGTGTCATTTTAGGACTGATCACAGAAGTCTCTTTCTAAGGGAGTATTTAGTTGAGTATTGCCCATAATCAAATACACATGAGTTCCCAGGTCTAGACTCAGAAAGAAAAGATGGTGCTTCTCTTAAGGACCACAGAGCATTACTAATGTCAGTAGTACAGTCAGATGGAAGGTCTGTAAAGATTTTTATTTTTATCATTTTGAACATAACCCTTATTGTCCCTAAGCGGTTCATGAAGACAGTCTACAAGGCAGTGCAGCTAAAGTGATACTGCATTTGCTAATTTGCTATGTTCTGTTTGTCCATGTCTGAACGGAAGTGACTAAAGCAAGTGGATTTCTGTGTGCTATGTCACAGCTTTGCTGAGTCCAAGCAGCTGTTCGGTGCAGGTGTACAGTGGAAATAGAGACTAGAAGCCAAAAAAACTGTGAGCACTGTTGTTTTGGAAGGAGTTGGAGGGACTTCACTGGCCTTAAGAGGAGGAAAAACCCACAAAAACATCTAAAACATACAAATGCTCTTTGATATTATCAGAGAAAGCCCGGAGCCATGTTTCTTGCCAGATTTAAGTTATTTCTTGTGAAAAGAAGAAATCTCCCAAGTAGCAGGTGCAACATTAAGAAGCAACACAAGGGACTCTCTCTTTTAAATGTGAAATCTAATTGAAGAGCCACAAGAGGATCAATGACACTCTTAGAGCAAGAGCCTAGGTTTTGGCAATCTTTCAGGTTACAGATGCAAGTCCCATAGGAGAAATACACGTCTTCAGAGACAAATAATAGATGCCAAAAATCAAGTAGTTGCTTCTGTGCAACATGGGCCCTTGTAAACTTGTTTACTTTCTCCTCTTCGACTGATATGCAAATTTACTTACAGAGTAAAATTTCCTGAAATGAATAGATAATTTTGTCTGTTGGCTATGCACTGTGCATTATTTTCCAGCTAGATAATAGACTTTCTATTTTGTGGTTTGCTGCTGAATTCTTTCATTAAACCTTTAACATTAATGATCAAAGCTGTAATTTCAAATTTTGAGAGGTATCGGGCAGGAGAATAACTACAAGGTCAAGGATCACCTGGAATACATAGTGATTTTCAAGTCAGTTCATTGAAAGAATTTAAAAAAAAAAATCAGAATCAAAAATAAAATTAATGACAAGAGTGATTGTTTATTGGCACCTGGACCCTTCAAAAGTTCAACTTGACTCTTACATAGTTGCTGTATCTTTATTTTGTGAATGTGTAGAATATAATGATATAAATTGCAAAGGCCAGAGGGATGGCTCGAGGTCAATAGCACCCGAGTTCTGTTCTCAGCACCCTAGTCAGGTGACTCACAACTTTAACTCCAGTTCCTGAGTATTCAGTGCCCTCTTCTGGCTTTTGCCAGCACTTGCACATGTGTGGAATCCACCCACAGAGATACATACACATAGAGAAAACAACAAAATAAATTACACACACACACACACACACACACACACACACACACACACATGTTCTCTTCATAAGGAAATTAAAAACAGTGACTGGGATGACTAAAATTTTAAATAATGATGCAGAACATGAAACAAGACATGTTAGAATTGAGTGCCCAGAAAACTAAACTGTGAAAGAGTTTGAAGAAAGCAAACATATCTATTTAGCTATCTTACCAATTATCCATTGACTGGCTATTAAGTCACTCCATAATTTAGCTGCTTAACAACTACTAAATCTCATAGTTCTGCTGGTCAGTAGTTTGGTCTGGATTCTGCTGAACCAATTTGGGTTGCTGAAGGTGGCATCATCAGTCAGCTGGGAGGGTGTCCTTGGATCTTGGATAGCCTTGACTTCTTGTCTGGCTATTGTCAGGCTATTACCAAAGTGTACAGGCAGACTGGGACATGAAACTCTCTTTCTTTAGCAGGCTCACCTGGATCTGTGAAAGAAACAGTGAAGGAGCAACCACCAGTGCAGAACAGTGCTGAGTACCAGTTCATGCCATCTTAGCTAATCTCCCTCTGGCTTGCTGCGCTCTAAGATCAACCCAGATTAGAGGCGGTTAGAAAGACAGCACCTGTGATGGGAAGGAACTATCAAAATTATAGCTTTTTTTCAAAGTAAGTCTATGAGACCTTTGAGTCCATTTGATTCTAGAAGGAGCACTCTGCTGAGGAGTAACTCGTGGGCACAGAAATGTGGAGCTTCCAGGCTATGGAACCCTCAGCGTGTGAGTGGAGAATTGCCTCCTGGTTGATTGTCTCTTAAGAATGGCACAGTGGTAGCTTTATGAGAGTGGCATTGAGATGGGGGTGGGGCTGGGGGCAGAATCAACAGGACATGGCTGCCAGCAGACAAAGGGTGTTTGTGGAAAATAGGAAGCAGAGAGTCATCGATCCAGGAGAGTCCAGATTTAGATTAAGTGACTGATGATATGGCTAGTGAACGCATTGAGTCAAAATCATCTTTAGATTTAAAAAAAGGCTTAAGTGTCTGAAAGAAGAATTGTGGCCTTTTGAGAAATGGAGAAATCAGTAAGTCATTTATTTGGGAGGGAGAGAAAAGTTTAGTCCCAGAAAGGCTTATTAAAGGAGGCCGAGTGAAGGCAAAAGTACTTTATAAGCTACAGAGCACGCTGAGTGTTAGGTATTACTCAGGTTTGAGTTTCACTGGACTACTGTACATAGACAAGATTGTTTGGGCATAGTGCCAGAAAAATAGCTATGATATCCTGGTTACCTTAAGAGGTTAAAATGAAGTCAGAAGGACCTTGTTCAGGAGGAAAACCACTGTTCTAGGTATCTGGAGAAAGGAACCGATCTCTAGCCTTGGAGAACTAGCCAGGGTGGCATGCAGATCCCTGAGCCAGGAGCATTGCTTCTGAGCCTCCCCAAGGTAGCATGCAGTAGGAAGTCCATAAGTGCACCCTCAAGAATGCCACCCACTAGCAGTGGCACAATCAACAAATGTTCACTGCTGAAGAACACTTGAAAGCTGATTTGGGCCTAGCCATGGGGAAGTAATGCTGGAAGCAACAAGCGGGGCATGTTTAGGTGAGCCGTGGGTGCATTAAGAGGGGTTAAATCCAGAGTAGTTGGGTTTTCTCAAGAAAAAGCAAAGAAAGAGAAGGCAGACCAGCACAGTGCCTCGTCTGGATTCCTTAACAAATGTTAGTGGACATTTTACTAGGAGGGGGTGGAATTCTGACCATGTTCTGTTCTGCCTTTCTCTTGAAGCCTTGTTCAAATGGCTGCTTCATCGGCCTCATTTATAGATAGCCAGACTGGAATTCAGGTGGGGCTCTTACCATCAAGTGCAGCTGTTGGGCCAGACAGAACACCTGGCCTCAGTGACTTCGCACAATTGCTCTGAGCAGCACATACAGCTGTGCTTTCTGGGCAAGCCTCGGATGGACCAGGTTAAACTGGAGCATACACTTTTATAGCTTTCTTCTCTCTCTCTCTCTCTCTCCCTCCCTCTTTTTATTGCCCAAGCCTAAGAACCCTGAAGATACTCAATAAATGTTAATTGAATGAGTGAACGTGCCATTATCTGGTGTAGTAACATTTTCTAAAACAGTCTGGTCTGGCTTTTCATTATTATTCAGGGTAGAGTTGGCTATAAAATCCCTAAGCGCCTTCTGTGGACTGAAAGGTTTCAGGGCATTTCTGCCACAGTAATGTAAGGGTTTTTTGTTTGTTTGTTTGTTTTTCTCTAACCCATCACTCATTAAAAAGTAAAATTTCCTTTTGTGAAATAGAAATTGTTAGGGATCATGCTTTGCTGTAAGTGACAGAAACCAGGTGGCAGTCTACACTTATTCAAGTAGGAAAGGACAACGGGGGAGACAGTTGAAAGACCCTTTTCTGAGTCAATGTCTCTTGCATGGTGCTAAGACTGGCTTCAAAAGAAAATACCACGAAGAAGAGAGAGTGAGTACTGTCGAAGTACACAGCGCAGCTATCAAGCCCATGTCTTTTCTGGAAACCTGGTCTGCTCACAGCGTCCCTAAGCTGAGCTAGATCTAACTTCTTTAGTTTTCTTCCCCTCCAAGTCAGTCAGAGAAGCCTCCTGCCCCAGTTTTGAATCTTTATGTCCCCTTTGTTTGAGACCATCAGTGCTTCCTTTTACCAGTCACCTGAAAATGATGCCTCAAGTCTCTAGTTCTAGTCCAGCCCCTCCACAGCCAGAAGTTCTCTTTCTAAAGAAATGGATACAAATCAGATCATGGAACTGTGTTTAGAACCATTGCCAACTGTCTCACTGTCCTTGGGGTGAAAGTCCAAGCTGCTGGCGTGAGTCCCAAAGGCTCGTGGTGTGGGCTCTGCCTTCTCCTGAGGGTTCAGGAAATGAGAAGAAGGAAGGGTGTGTCGTGCTGGATGACCTGTATCACTTTAAAGCACTTGTTGGCGTGGCTTTCTCTCATTCTCACGTCCTTGTGCTTTTGCATGAACTGTTGCCTCAGTGGGATACTATTGCATCCTTCTTTGACCCAGTGAGCATCTCTGAAGAACCCTGCATCTCACTGCATCTTGTGATACAGTCTTCAGGATACACTCCAGTCTCCCCCTCTAGACAGATGTGCTGTCCAGTTCTCATGGTCCTTCTCTGCTTAACCTAAGGCTTTTCACACCACGTACATCCTGAATCTTTCATCTTTGGAGATTTTTTTAAAGGATATTTTCTCGTAGGGTTTATTTGGTCTCCTTTAACTTGAATCTCATATTTCTAGCTCAGATTATTATTGGACATGAAATCAGATTCTCTTTGAAGTTCTGTTCAGATAGTTTATCAAAAGTAATTTTTTTTCATGATTGGCTTTTAATTAGTCCCTAATGACCATATCGAGATAGAGTTTGAAAATGGAGCAAGCCAAATGAAACTTCTGGACTAACATCTATGGCTTCAAGATGAGAAAAATCATTCCTCATACCACAGAGGTGCACAGCTAGGTGGCTACGTTCGTGAGGTCAAAGGTGCTTTGATATGAGTACTTGCTAGAAGCCTTAAAATAACTTATAATTCACAGCAGGCCTGTGAATGACGTCTTTTGTTTCCCGTGAGGAAACAAGGACGAGCGAGTTGCAGTGGCCTCTTTCCCCTGGGTATGTCTGTCTAGGGATGGCCAGAGTGCAGGAGCACTCACCTGGGTGGCTGGCCACTAAAAACTAGCTTGGTCTCGGATGTCTCATCTTATCACCCTGCTTTAAGGTTAAATGATGGCCCCAGAGAGTAAACATGGTGCTGAAGAAATGGTTGTGAGGGTTTGCTGCTCTTTCAGGGGACCCTAGTTCGGTTCTCAGCACCCACATTGATTGGCTCACAACCAACGGTAACTCCAGCTCCAGGTACTCAATGCCCCTTGCTGACCTCCACAGGCAACTGCAGTCATAGATATACTTGCTACACCCTCCCAGTTCTCCTACCAGTTCTCCAGGTAAGCCTTCTGAGGCAATCCCTTGAGGCCTATCGTAGGCTAGCCTTTGTCCTCCAAGCTGTGGTCACAGCAGTGAGTTGACAGATACAACCCTCAGCCTGTAGTACTTGCGTCTACTTTATATATCTCCACATATTTTTCCAGGATGGGCTCAGATATTTAAATGGATGTTAGGATTAATGAAACCAGAGGCGCAAATACTTTTCTACTCAAGTTTCTCTGTTCTTTGCAGCTTCAGAATTGTAGTCACAGACCCCTGTCTCCTACTCCAGGGACTTCATTTACAGAATTGGGGTTTGGGGGTGGGTTGTGGGGGCTGGACATGGGGGCAGAGTGGACAGGCAGAGGAGGTTCATCTCAGCCTCTTTGCAGATGAGAACACAGACTGACCAAATTAATTGAGCACAGAGGGTTGAAGATGGGATTGACCAGTTGCTCTGGCCCCCAGGAGAGAATTGCTCTTTTTAAACTACAAGCTGTGCCTAATTTGCTTGAGATGGTTTTTATCTTGGATTTTCTTCTCCAGCTCCCTTTGCTGCAAATAAATGCAGCAGAAAAACTACTCAGAAAGCGGTGACATTGCCAGTCTTTCTGTGTCTCTTCATCATGCCATGGTTATTTCTCTCTGTTGCTTGCCGGTTCCTCCCTAGAATTTCCCTTTTTGTGTGCAGACAGAAAGGTAAAACCCTATGAATGCAAAACAAGTAGGTGGTTTGACATTTCCTAGTAGACATACCCTAAGTAAAAGCTGACATGTGACACTGATTTTAATAATATGTTTTCCTTAACCCAGTGCATCTAAAGCCTTAGCGTTTTCACGTGTCCCGAATTGTTGAACAGATGCCTCGCGTTCTTTTTATTTTTGCACACTAAGTCATTGAAATTTGGTGTGCATCTCATACTTAGCCAAGACTAGCCACATTTCCAAATGCTCACCAGCTACTTGTGGCTAGTAGTCCCAAAGTGGAATACAGGCTTGGACTCTAGATTCCCCGAGTTGACGTCCTCTGACTCAGTCAGCACTTAACTCAAACCTCAGCTCTTGCCTTAGTCAGGGGATGGCCATGGCTTTGTATGCTCTCCATGCCCTGGTCATGTGGTGTCCATAGCTCTATATGCTCTCCAAATTAGGAGAGAGGGTGAAGAGTGAAGCTTTGCCATCTCTTGTCTTCCTACCGTAGACCGTAATGGGCATTCAGAAGGTGCCAGATGCATGAAGGAGGTTATTTGCAGCCCTCGGAGCTGATGGGTTTGATGTGTAGAGGCTTGCCTCTTCAGATGTAACATACTCCATTCACTACGAGCCTTATTCAGGTCAGACAGAATGACCGGAAGCCTCTACAGCCAGAAACTGAGAGGTTGCACTACTGTATATGGAGCCTACATAAGCATGGCTTATCTTTTGATTTCAGTCTCGAATGCCCAGTAGGAACTCTACTATGGTAAGCCACAATACTCTCTCCAGGATAAGAAAACAAACGGACATGGGGACAGATGAAACACAAAGAGTCACCCACTAGACAAACCTCTTACTGAAGTTACCAAAAAGGCGGTGTGACATACAGAACATTAATGCGCAAGGAAAAAGCAACTGGCAGCAGGGAGCTGCTGGAGTCATCGGGACTTCTCTGTGTCCTGGCGCTTTTGAGTTAGCCTTCCTTCCCCACAGAAAATGGGAGAGTTACAAGTGAAGTACAATTGCCTTTGCATATGCAGTATTTAAATGTCTGCAAGTGCTTCTAAATGGTTAAGAGCATGTTTTCGCATTCTACTGTGTCTTCAATGATAAATGTCACTTAAAACAATCCATTCAACCACATCTAAAAAAAATTACTGCTCTCATAAACCAGACGAATCACATTTGTAAAAAAAAAAAAATTCAAAGCTTGAAAAGATATCAGTGTTTCATCTACGTAATATAAACACTTGAACACAGGGAGAAGAATATGATTACCTCAAGCCTGTTTAAAGAGTGCTTGCGGGAAAAGAGAGATGGCTCAGCTGTTAAAAGCACATTTTTCACTTGCAGAGGACCCCAGTTCAGTTGCCAGCACCTACATCCAGTAGCTCACTACCTCCTGCCACCCCCTGTTGGCCTCTAGTGTCACCTGTACTCAACTGACAAACACATACCTGCACGCACACATGCACACACACACACACACACTTAAAAATAAATTAAAATTTCAATAATAATAGTAATAAGAATGTACAGGATAGTTTGAAGGATAAAGGTGCCTGCTGCCAAGCCTGATGATTTGAGTTCTATATCTCCTGCCCATATGAGTAAAGGAAAGTATTGACTCCTGTAAGTTATTCTCTGACCTCTATACAGGTGAGACATGTGAGCTATGGCACATGAAACATGTGTGCTGTGATGCATGTACACACACACACACACACACACACACACATACACACAAATAAATGTGGAGGGAAAGTGTGCTGAAATCAAAAGCACAATTAGGCCTAACCTCAATTTGACCAACATTTGCCAGTTTTACCCTGGATGGAGAGCCCTGCTGGAAACTGTGTTTCTGAATCCACACAGGAAAAGCAAATCCTCCTGTTCTGTGCTGTGTAGCGGGAGGATTAACGAACTCAGACAACAGTTTGAGTAATTTCCTAAGGAAAACTCTATGTAGGGCAATTGGAGCGTGAAGTAATATGCCAATATTTATTTTTATAAAGTAAAGTCCTAAAAGCCAGAAAAATCATCACATGTACCACATGGTAAATAACTAACCATTAGCCATGTTTAAGTTATCTGACAGCCATGTCGGTAGGACACAGGCAGTTCAAGGTCGACAATGCTTTCATCCATTGGCTCCAATTTGGGGAACTCTGCTTTCATCGGTGCCTTTAAAAAAGAATCCACATCTCTCTGCAACTTGCATACACTTCTTCAAACACTGTGGCTCTGGGGTGCTTTGTGCTGGTGTAATTGAAAACCTATAAAAAGGCTGAGAGCTACTTTTGAATTGGCTCAGTGAACTTGGACTGGATTTGTCAAAGTGGTGAAAGGTTTAAAGGAATTTTCATAAATGAGGTCTCCAAGCTGTGTGCTAACCATAGAATTCCGATGAACTCCGAGGCACATGAACTCAGAGCACGGAGCCCCGGAGAAGAGCAGTCATAGCGAGATGGAAATAAATGATTCATTTTCATTCCTGGAGTTGTGCTGATGCAAGCACACTTAGCCGCTGATAATCATAATTTAGCAGCCCGCTGTGTACTGAAACTACAATTGAGAAGTCTAATCTTTAATTGAATCGAGTACTCACAGATTAGCGTGGTGAAAATCTTGGGTGCTGGATGTAGTACAATGTTTACTAGTGTTGCTAAGAAACAGAGCAGAGAGCTTCGAAAGTCTCAGATTGATTTGCTGAGAAGGCGGGTTCTGCTTCTCCCTGTTGGAGGATTGGCCTCTCCTCCCCACTTCCATAAGGTCTGTAAGACTTCACTGCGATCAGCGCGTGGGTATGTGTGCCCAAAGAAGCCATCAGTGCCCATTTGAAAAAAATGTACCCCGCCCCAAAACCTGCATGAAATAAGCATCGTAAAGTTTGGGGAGTTCAGTGAAATAAAGCTTCCTATTTGTCAAGAAAAATAGAAAGTTTCTTGAAATTTAATTATCAGCAGGCTTTGCATTCTGGCATTCTGGTGTTAGTGGGAAATTGTCAAAATTACTTTTTAAAACTTTGATCCAGGTTGACAATTTTCCAAAATCATTAAAATGTGCATGTAGGAAACCAGTTCTATTCTGCTTTCCTTTCTTTTCTCCCCTATTTGCAAGCCTCATCACATGATGCATTGTACAATAGTTTTTTTTTTTTCTTTCTTAATGCAAAGCTGACATTTGCACAGCATGAGCGGGTGAAGCTATGCTTACTTGCTTTGTCCCTGAGACCAAGAGATTGCCATGTGCTATTTCAGTCAGGACCAGGCATTAAAAAGTGTCCCCGCCCCTCTCCCAGGCTCAAAAATAAAAAAAAAAAAAATGGAAAAAAAAAAAAAAAGCCCACAGGGACAATTTTCTATTTGACTTATTTCAGGCAGGCTGTTGTACTCAAGGACTGATATTTCAAAGCGGGGGGGTGGGGGTGGACAGGGCATGGGGGGGTTTCCTGAGAGAGGGCAAACCAGCAAAGCACTTGACTGGCTGTCTCATGGACCAGAGTTGATTGGACTTGGGCTCCTTACCAAGTTCTATCCTATGTCCAATCTCAGAACAAGCTGGATAGAATTAGGAACAGGCAGCCAGTGGCCGCCGGGAGCCAGCATCATGACTATGTCTGCAAATGTCCTTGGCTATCTCTAGGACTGTTATTAGAACTCACCCATGCCTACCTTTGGGATAATTACTCGTGAGTTGCTGTAGAGAGTCAGTTGTTAATTTTAGTAAGAGCTGATTTAGCAGCCTGTAAAAGTATCTAGCCCAGTGCCTGAAGAGTAAGTATTCCATGATCAGTGCGTGCTGGCTGGAGAAGTGAATCTTTCAACATGTCCTGAAAAGTGAATGTGTTTATAATCTAAGACCCAAGGCTAACTCCAAGGCAATTAACCAAAGTTAGGGGCTTTAATTTACAAAAGAAAGTCACGTGTTTATAGCCAAAGCATCTGAATAAAGGTCCTGGCAAATAAGTAGGCAAAAAAAAAAAAAAAAAAGCCATTAGTGGCAGATGTCACTGTTTGGTAGGCAGTTTAAAAGGTAGTGAAACCATAGGAGATTAAAGCTGGCTTTCCAGAGTGTTTGATGCTGCTAGGAAAGAACTTGGAGCTTTGACAATAATGAGATAGAAAAATGAGATAATAAAAAGTGACCTATGGATTACAAACTTGTTCAGAGTGCTACCTCCAGTCGTTTCTATTAACTCCCCAGACAGAGGACTATGAATTCTAATGGATGATGGTAGACAGGATGGTAGTGGTAGCACTGGGTCTAAGTATTGGGTTGAACATCAGAGCAAAGGCTGGATTATTTGGTGTGGTTTGGGATTGTTTATTAAACTTTTCAATATTCTGATACAGTTTCATCCTTTCTCAAGTTCACACATGTTTATTGGTTACTCCACTTATTCAAGGTGAGTTCTAGTGTTAGGGGGTTCAATGGATATAGTGATATCAGACCCATCCTACCTTTTCCCACCCACTGTGTGTGCTCATGCATGTGCTGGGTGTGTAGGATGAATTGACAGGCTCTTTTGGTCTTTTGCTTCTGCTTGGGTTCCCACTAATCAGAACGATCGGCTGGAGATTAGCAAACAAGTGCAGAGAGAGACTCTGAGTTTATCCCCTGAACTTCCTACTGCCAAGCCACCTTCCTGTCGGCCACGGCTGGTAGATCTCTGCAGGACTAGTCTCTGGGTTGTGGCATCTGTACCTTCCTCCCGACACTGATAACTGCTTTGGAAGTCTTGGGAGCTCAGACTTCTATACTGTCTCTTGGCTTTTATACAAAACCATCATCAAATTGAATTTGTGTCTATGATCGGTTTCCTGTTGGGGACCTGATTGGCAAGACCTGTCTCAGAATTAGGAGAATGGCATGATTTGGGTATGTTTCGTGCAATGATTTATTTTTAGTGTGCACGCAACAAAGTTGAGTCCTCCGCTATTTAATGAAAACTCCTTCACTGGATGGTTTCATCCTTGTGTGAACGTTGTAGAGGGCACTCACATAAGCTAAAATGGCTAGATAAATGATGTAATCTTACAAATGTCGCACTCACATCACATTACTGAGAAAAATGTAAGATGTATAGCTGCATTATTTGACACTCCTGCATTGTTATCCTTGGGCCACACACCTAAACGGGAAGTACTTAGCATTGAACCTACGGCCTGATACTGCTGGGCTCTACTGCTCAGCTACACAGCCAACTCAGGTATGCAATATTATTATCACATTATTTAAATCCTTCAAAATTTAAAAGGGAAATAATTATTATTTTACAAATGTTTGGGGGTGGGGAAGGAAAGCAGTCAAGGGCCAAGGTCACACAGTGCTGCCCTAGCAGAACTACAAATTGAAGGGTTTCAGCCTGTTTCTTAGTCCAGGGTACATGGTCGCAACATATCTGGAAGAGAAAGCTACAATTTCAAAGTATTTAGTAAATTAAAACAAAATCCAGATGGCATAGTTGGGAATGCCTAAAGTAATAAGCCCCACCCAGTTGTGACTATTAAATGACAATATGATTGATCCATGAACACATCAGCATCTTTGGGCTCATTCCTGTAAGGTCTGGGATCACTTCAAGTTTCTCCCCCACATGGTAGTGTCAAAATAGACGGAGTCAGGGTGGGATTTCTCCTTGGCTCCTGCTGAGTAGAATACCAGCATCAACATGCTTGGTACACCTTTGGCCTCTATCTTAATAGGCTTGTTCTTAAGCTTGGAAAAGGAAGCTGCTTTGTGATGTTTGGCATTATTTCACTAAACTCATGCTCATTAAAGTGTGGGTCAAGAGTGAAAACCAGAACATTCTCTGAAGAAAAGGCCAGTTTGAAAAACAAAGAAGGACACACTTGCTGTCCACTTGATAATGAACGTCATAGTTACTGAAATTTCAGACCACATGTATGCATGTGTCTTTCAGTGTCTTGGGGCAAGAGAAGGTCATATTTCCTCCTCTAACAATGAAGAGGGGGAAGGGAATTTCAGAAATGCTCCTTTTTCCCCCCCAATTAAGTAGAGTCAAATTGAAAGTTATCTTGATGTCAGTCCAAATAAGTACTTATATTTCATCCCTCCTGAGGACAGAGCTGAGCAGGCAAAAGCAAATAGCTCACTGCCACATGACCCGGTGCATCTAGGATGAAGTACTGTCATCTGGAACCCTGGGATCCTGTTTTTATTTTTTCCTTTCTTTAAGGTCTTTTTCAAGTAGGAGTCATTTTCTCTCTCTCTCTCTCTCTCTCTCTCTCTCTCTCTCTCTCTCTCTCTCTCTCTCTCCCTCTCCTATGCGTTTATATATTAAAAACTAAACAAATATTAGCTTACTCAAATACGTATTTATTATCTTTGAATTACCCTTAATTTTCAGGTCTGTTAGTCCAGGGTCCTACATCTGCGAGGCACATGCTGTGTTGAGCTGCACTCCCAGGCCTGACTAGCCTGTCCTGAGATGTTGTGCCATAATGCTCTAGAGCAGTGGTTGTCAACCTCCCTGATGCTGCGACCGTTCCTCGTGTGGTGCTGACCCCAACCATAAAATTATTTTGTTGCTACTTCGTAGCTGTAATTTTGCTACTGTTATGAATCATAATGTAAGTACTTGAGATGGAGAAGTCTCAACC
>OU015744.1:34053012-34078800 GCA_907169655.1 Acomys percivali | reverse complement strand
GCTTAATACCATAGCAGCTTCTTAATTCTACTACTTTCTGACCTATTCCTACATTATTCCTAAAGGCGATTTCTCCAAAGTGCTGGCAAATGTGTATTAAATCTTCACTAGTTTTGGATTAAAAATCAAAATCCTTAGTATGACATATAAATTCTTATGATTTTGGTCCTGTCCACACATTCAGCTTCATGGAACCCATTGCCTACCCCTTATTCTTCACCATGATTGCTGAATGAATTCAGTGTCCCGGACATTCCCAGAGACTGTCAGTCCCCTGGGCATTTCCTTCTTCTTGTTCATTCTCAGCCTCCTTGTCCTGTCAACTCATTTCCTCTGGCCTCTGCCCTCACCTCTCTATCTGTGTGGTAGCGGGTTATTTATTTTTGTCCATAGACACCTCAATGCCAGACAGCATGTTTCAATCACATCTGCTCTATTTCTTCTACTTAGTTTCACTGCTGGCATGTAGCTGTGGCATGAGCAATAGCGTTTTTCTAAGCAATTATTACAGACCAAGTGGGATTATAATTTATTTACATACATTATCTTTTTAAGGAGTAAAAACAAGATGGCAGGATGCTTTTAGAGGTGATAATGGCAACATTTGGGCATTAAGATTTTTCTGAATAGTATGTTAGTAAAACAAGGTAATGTTTAGACCTACAGTGGGGTAAAGGTAATAGATCAAACAGAAAACATATTATAATGTTTCCTAGTGATATCGGATGACAGGCACACGAGTGGCTGGTGATGCATACAGAACCTAGTGCATGTTCCTTAGAACTCACCAAGGAACTATTTCATTCAACTTATAAAGTCAGTAAAATTTTGAAGCAGCAAGCTTATTAAAATAAGAAAAGCAACCAACTGATAAGCACAGAAGTGGAATATATGACAGAGCCCAGGAGGAAACAAGCAGAAATGTGACAGAAACACCACATGGCTTTTGGGCATAAACTGGTAAAATTATGGAGATAAATGAAAATTATTAAATTAGACTCAAAGTTTTTACATAAATATAACAGTGCTGTGTGTCCTTTAGAATTGCTATATTAATTATTTGTTATTTTAGATTGTACTATAATATTATTTTTGCCTCTCCTTTCCTCCAAACCCTCCCATATACCCCTTCTTGTTCTCTTTCAAATTCATGGCCTCTTTTTTGTTATTGTTCTCACAAATACACACACACACACACACACACACACACACATATATATATATGTAAATGCATATGTATTCTTAAATATATAAGCACAACCTGCTCAGTCTACATAAATGTGTTTTTCTGGACTGACCATTTGGAATTGGATAGCCATTTGGTGTGCTCTTCCCTGGGGAAGACTATTCCTCCGGATCTCAGCATCCACTTTCCAGCAAAGTAATCCTATGCTTAAATGCTTTACCAGTCCATTGTAGGGAAAGAATAACGGTTGCATGTGTGGACACTGGGACCAACGTACCTTTATTCGTTTGTTCAAGCTGCTATGAAAAGCTGAGTAGCTTACAAATGACTGAACCAGGTAAGGCATTAAGTTGAGGAGTAGATTCAATAATCTATTTTTTGGCTTATCATCCCTATGTATTTCTATATTCCTTCTTTCTTTTCAACCCCTATCTCCAAACATAAGAGAGAAAGATAAAAGAAAAGAGAGACACCCCTAATTCCAACCTTGTTTTCTCTCTGAATAAAACCAATAATAACTTATAACCAACTCCCAATGAAAATAAACATCTATAGCCCAAGAAAGCAACCAAAAACCCTACCAACCCCCCCCTTAAGGGAAATAGGGCATTATTCTCTTCTGGTTTCTTCCAGCTAAGTTGGAACGAATAATACCTTTGTAGGGGCCCAAATACATTTGAGGAAAATGGTTAAACAAGCTAGGAATAGCATTTGTGGTCCAGTTTCTAAATGTTGAGAAATTCCAGGCTTAATAGAAGTCCTGTGTGGGACAGTCTGAAATGCTGGACCAATTGGGATCGAAGCTCTCCTGGGAGCTGTCTTGTTCTGCTGAGGAATCACAACTGAAGCTGTTGGTGCTGGAACATGAAGGATGCAGCATGTCAGTGTCCAGCATGTTAAGAGAAATGCATCCTGTCAGGTCTGATCCAGTGTCAGTGTCCGGTTCTTTTTTTTTTTTTTCAAAATATATAATTTCTCACAAGCATTATACAGTCCTAAAATTATAAATGTATGAGGTGTGCAGGATGCACAGAACAATTAAGGCTGGTTCTCTTCTCTTTGTATGAGCCATGTGAAGAACGGCATCTAGTAAATCACGTGGATTCTATAACCAACAAGAAGCATTGTCTATGCATATACATTCATGTCTCCGCCAGTCTCAGAGCTATTCCCATATAATGGAATTAGCAATATAAGTTACTGGCTTGTTGTGCGGTTTGAATTTTTTACATCCCAATTGTAGCCCTCTTCCTCATTGCTTCTTGATTCCCCTTCCCTCCCTCCCCCTCTCCCCCTCCCTCCCTAGCCCGCAGAAAGGGGAGCCCTCCTCACCTAATATCTGACCTCAGCTATCAAGTCTCATCTGTATTAGCTGTAACCTCTTCCTTTGTAGCCTGGCATGGCCATCTTGCCAGGAAGAAGTGATCTAGGTTCAGTGGCCAGAGCACATGTCTGAAGTAGTCCCTACTCTCCAGATGTGGGATCCACAAGGAGACTGTGCTACTACATCCAAGCAGTGGGTCTAGGCCACCATCATACATGGTCCTTGGTTGATGTTTCTGACTCTGTTTTGTAGTGTAGTTATCCTCTATTATTTGGCTACTATCTACTTATAAGTGAGTGCATACCATGCATGTCTTTCTGGGTCTGGGTTACCTCACTCAGGATGATCTTTTCTAGTTCCATCCATTTGCCTGCAAATTTCAAGATTTCCTTGTTTTTAATAGCTGAGTAGTATTCCACTGTGTAAATGTACCACAGTTTCTTTATCCATTCTTCGGTTGAGGAGCATCTAGGTTGTTTCCAGATTCTTGCTATTACAAATAAAGCTGCTATGAACACAGTTGAGCAAATGTCCTTGTTGTGTGGGTGGAGCATCTTTTGGGTATATGTTCAGGAGTGGTATGGCTGGATATTGAGGTAGAATTATTCCCAATTTCCTGAGAAAGTACCAGATTGATTTCCAAAGTGGTTGTACAATTTTGCACTCCCACCAGCAATGGATGAGTGTTCCTGTTTCTCCACATCCTCACCAGCATGTGCTGTTACTTGAGTGTTTTATCTTAGCCATTCAGATAGATGTAAGATGGACTCTCAAGAGTCATTTTGATTTGCATGTCCCTGATGACTAGAGATTTTGAGCATTTCATTGTTTCGCAGCCATTTAATATTCCTCTGATTGCCCCATTTTTTGATTGGGTTACTTGGTTTGGTGGTTAAAAAAAAAAAAAGATTTTTATACTGACTTCTGTTTTCACAATTCTCCACCTTTTAAAACAACAGAAGTAATGAAACACAGAGGAGAAAATCCACATCTGTAATGAAGCAAACCATTGGCAGCAGCCCCAGAGCACAAACCTTATAGCCTGTGCCAAGTATATAACATGTGGACACAGGTGAGGGAGGATGTAAGAACCTCCATTTATCTCGTCTCCTTGGACCTTGAGCAAGACTTTGGTTTCCCTCAAGTTAAGTGCATTGCCATAAAGCCGTCTTCCAGCGCTTCCTGATTTATGTGTCAAGACTCAGATCTGTAGCAAGACTCTGGGTGATATTGTGGGTGATGCCACAAGCATGCATACGACACTACTTGAAGGTAGGAAAGATGGAGTCAGAGAGAAACCTCCCTGTGCCCTTTCATTTTCTTTCCCTTAATCTTCTGGCTGAGGCAGCCTGCTGGATGTGAAGTGACGAAAGGGGGGAACAAGCAGCAATTACCTTTAAGAGAAAATAGAGGGAGAAGCAGGGGCCAGAGAATCTAAGGCTTTCTGGAAGAGCAAGTCAGCCTGTTAAGGAAAATGCCTTCCTTGTTTCTGCCTCACACACGGAGACACTAAGTAGTATTTGGTGTGAACTGAAAGGGTGACTACTTTCTCCCTAATCTATTTGTTAGATAGACATGGCCACTGTGGAGAAAATTACCCATTAAGATTAGAAAGAAGAATGAAATAGCTGAGCTTGGATAAACTTTGTGCAGTTCACGGAATGAGGTTAGCACCAAGATAGGTGCCACAAATCAAAGATTAAGCGACACAGCACAAAAGGGCACGTGTTTCTGTAATTGTAAAATGTGCTTCACAGCAAATGGTGAAGCCAAGCTTTTCAAATTGCTGGAGTGTCACTGTTTATTTATGAGCCAAGATAAAACTCATTTCTAGATAAATGACTAAATTGAAATACTATAATGCATACCATTCAAGTGCTGTTATGGTTAAAAAATGTGACCATAAAAATGTCACATTATTACCGAACCTATTTGTTGGTTGGGTATTTTCTGAGTCCTATCTTTCAGTTTATTGACTCCCACTGGAGTTTTACAGCTCGCCTTGCATAGCCAATACACAGTAGCTATTTTAGAAGTGGGAGACTGCCCTTTCTATTTAAGACAGCCTAGAAAACATCAGAAACTTAAACCAGAACCAGTGTTCTTGCTGGTGACATTGGATGAGGTAGGAACAAAGCATTTGTTGGCAGCCATCATACCTCATCTACAGAAAAGCATTGTGCTTTTAACACAAGCTTATATTTAATTGGAAACTATATATCTTTTCTTCCAATTGGTCTTCCATATTCTGTAAGTACTTAAGCTACAATGGTGAATCTGTTCAACTGAAAAGAGGAAATTCTTTCTCCTAATCTACTTGGGAGAGTGCTATGGGCTGGTAGGAACAAAGTACGGCTTCTACAATCGACAGGGAGCAGGCACTCCACTCCTTGGCACAGCAGTCCTGGTTTGTGTGCCTTGTGTGTTATGAGTTGCCGTCTACTACCAAGGTTAAGAACTTTCCAGATGTTGATGTGATTAGGCCACAATGGACAATATTTGGAGATAGAAAGACAATAAGTCATTTTAAAAAATTGTAGAAGTAAAATACACACTGCGGTAAACCTAGAGAAAGGAAAGGCCTTGAGTAAGAGTAGATCAGTATGGGACAGAGATGAAGTGGATCATTGGGTAAGGGTGTTTGTTATACAAGCCTGGACACCCAATTTCAATAACCAAAACCCACATAAAGGTAGAAGGAGAACACTGACTTCACAGAGCTGTCCTTTGACTTCTACATGTGTGCTGTAGCAGGACTCTCTGCTCCTCCCCTGCCCCTACCATACAAACACATACACAATAAAAATACTAAACCTTTTTCAGTAATAGTATATAGGTATGAAAGACTGTGTTCGTGGATAGACAGGTAGCATCTTGGAGGCAGATCAGGGCCAACTTAAGCTCTTCTCTGGGGTCCTAAGAAGAAGCAACCAAGCAAAAATGAAAATGGAGTGACCAGTGAATAACAGCTAATCCTTACCCAACCCCAGACCAAGCACAGTTTTCTACAGTACTTTGCATAAGTTAATTAATTTTGTCTTTACAAATTTTCCTTGAAGTAAGATGCTTAGCATCTCAACAGAGAAGGAGGAGGAGGAGGAGGGAGAGGGAGGAAGAGGAGGCAAGGAAGAAGCTGGAATGAAAATAATGTGTTACACTGTGACTGAAACTCATTTGAGACAAGCTCACACACATGTTCCCAGGGTTACACTTCTGCATTGCCTTTGGCAGATGTGCCTGACAATAACAGAAGACAATGCTTAAGAGCTTATCTATTTATTACGTAACAAGATGAGCTGGCAACTGGGTCCTTCCGAGTTTCTACCCAATTAACTCAAGAGATTCCCAGGAGAGAGGTGCTAAGAAAGAGGCAGTGTGCAGGCTTGAGAGAGTAGACATGAGGAGCTGACACTGTGGAAGGAGAACATTTGATGGATTAGAGAAAGGATTTCAGTAGCAAAGCCTGATTGGGAAAGTGTAGATTTGTAAGAGAATGCTTGCTTCATTTATATCTGTTCTGTACTAGAAAATCATCCTAGTAGAAGCTGTGAAAGCTTGAAACTTTGCAATAGTCCTAACTCAAATACCAGGTAAAACAATTGTCACATCGATACATATGGAGGAGACACTGCTGGTTTTGATGTGCACCCTAATTTGTGGAGCATTCCTTCAGTCTTATTCCTTGAGGCAAAAATGACAGTGGTCTTGTAGATATGGGCTTAGTTCCTTAGGGAAGTCTGAAAGGAACAGATGCCAATGACCCACAGAATAAATTCACTTTCTACAGCTTCTTGTGCTGTCAAAATTACAGTACTATTTGAATAACTGTTCAGTTCTGCAAATCACTAAAGTAAAACAATCATTTGCCTAGGTTGAACTAGTTTTCTTTTTTCTTCTCATTTTCACCAAAAGTGCCCCTGTGTAGTTATAGAGCAAGCAGAAATTTCTGTATCGAAGGGAAGTAGAAGGTACCTTAGTTGTGATGGTGCAGGAAGCCTGGCCACTTGAGTTTGGCAAGTGGTCCCTCTGGGCCATCAGGGATGCACATCGGGTTCTCGGGAAACACATTCAGTGGGAAGTGCTCCCAAGACAACACCTCTGGGTGAAACAAAGGAACAAGAGAAGGTGGGCTTTGATAAAGTTTTACCTAAGGCCTCAGCCAGCTCATGGAGACCTGCCCAAAGGCTAGAGAGTCCTGCAGCATTTAACTAGGTTACAGCAATGGGGCCTGGCCTGCACAACCCACAGCATCTCATCACTAGTAGGATGACACTAAAAAGTGACTCTCTAGTCAAGGGGCAATTCCTATAGAAAGCTGACAGCTTTGGACACTGGGCAGAATCATTCTCAGGAGTCAGGGGAAGTGAGATTTGACTAGCATACAACAATGTCCAGGACAGCCAAGGCTACACAGAGAGACCCTGTCTCGAAAAAGCAAAAAAAAAAGAAGAAAAAAGGAAGTACTTTATCTTTATTCTAGCAGGACTGCGTGCTGACAGCGGCCTGGCATCTTATGAAAACAGGCCATTCTGAACACCTAGTGTGGTACTACATAAAGGATGCTGAGGCAAAAGGATTCTGAGTTCAATGCCTATGAGGGTACCCAGGGAGGTGAGGTCCGAAAAAAAGCAAAAGAAAGGAATGGGAAAAGAAGACCAAAGGAAGTGAGCTACTGTGGGCTTGCTTCTGCCCTATCCTCCTGCAGTAGCCACTAAAGGAATTGAAGATGCCTATGGTAGAAGTCAGAAGTCAGTGTGCATCTGTAGATTGCAGATCCCATATAGATTCCCACTTTTTGAACATGGAGAAAGAACAAACATGTTGTGCTGGCTAGTTTCTTGTCAACTTAACTCAAGCTGGAATCATGTGTGATGAAGAACTTCAGCAAGTCTGTAGGGGTATATTTTTTGGAATAATGATTGATGTGAGAGGGTCAAGCCCACTGGGGGTAGTGCCAACCCTAGGCAGTTTGATGCTTGGTGGTCCAAGAAAGTAAACTAAGGGAGCAATGGAGAGCAAGCCAATAAGCAGCACTCCTCCATAGCCTCTGCTTCACCTCCTACCATGCTTTACTTCCTTCTCTGACATCCTTTTGAAGTAGAATATAAACTTTAAGCTGAAATAAATCCTTTTATTCCATAATTACCGATAGTCAAGGTGTTTTATCATAACACTAGAAACAAACCAGAACACATGAACATATATGTATATCCATATATATCCATACACACATATACACACATGCACAGAAGCAAGCCAATCATTGACAATCATTATATGATTCTAATTATCAGTCTTTGATTTATAATAATAACATTCTCGAACCAGTAGAAATACTTTGATTGTCCATTAAGAAAACACACACACACACACACACACACACACACACTTTAAATATCTGACTAAAATGAATTTCGAAATGAATTTAAACTTTATTTCAATCTAAATAACTTCCTGAGGGGTTCTTGTTTCATTAGATGCCTGAGTTCTGTATCTTTTTTTCCTCTCCTGAGACTATGGTTGACTGATTCCCCACAGTTGAATCGTGTTACAAATGATAACAACACTTTCATTGCTCCGTGACAGTTGGTTTCCTCTGGTTTGTTTTTGACGCCACAATTAAAGCAGACAAGGTTCTGTTGTTCCTTCGTTTATTTTAATAGAGTACTGTTGGAGTCAGGTAACTCAAGAGACAGCCTTTTGTCAGATGCTCACATACATCATCGTCCACAGTTTTTAAAAAAGGAGGAAGGAGAGTGGTCATGCCTTCAGCCACACATCCCTTGACATAAAAAAGGCAACACAGGATCTCAATGTGAAGTATTTTTACCTCTTTTTCAGCAGCTGTTACTTTATTCATGCCTTTGGTTCAGTTCAATCATAATTTAATGGAGGATTTGCAGAGCAGTTGGAAAAGGCAGCTATTTCTGTGTGATTGATGCAGTGTGCCATATAAATCTTATAAGCTTGCATTATAAATCATGTGGGAATTTAGTATGAAAAACAGATGATGATATGATTGCTTTTTGGAATACAGGAAAAGGCATTTAGGTATCTATAGATACAGGGATGCCAGTGCATCATGAACACATAGTTGCATGTGTGTTCACTAACAGATCGAAGTCAGACAACTTAAACATACACACTCGACTGATCAGCATTAAGCTAGGTCTTTAAATTGGATTATCACTCCTGATATGGCAAAGACTGATAACTTTATTCTTCTGGGTATGAGAGTGGTCATACAACAACAAAATTATTGCATACTTAGGCATTCATATGGTATGTTGACCATGAAAACTTATAAATAATTCTAAAGAATAACAAATTTAAGACTACCTTTAGGTTCTGTGTAAAATCAGGAGCTTACCACTCATTTGAAGGCGCAAGAATTCATACATGAACACTGAGTTATAGACTTTCATGTTTGCAATCCCCATAATCTATGAAGGAAGCTTTGTCTGTCAGTCTGTTGGCCAGAGTGTTGGAAGGAAAGCCCATTTCAAAAACCCTCTGTATGATCTGAACGTGAGAGCTTATTGCAGAATTCATATCTGCCTCTGCTTATAGGGTGGGCATTCCAAAGCTGGATGTGTACAGAGGCCAGGAAGGGATGTAGACCAGAGGAGGGACTGGAATATTCCATTTGGGACAGGTCGGTAAAGCAAAGGATGAGGGATGGTAACAGTTGAGTTTATGATAGCTTGAGAATTTAGTGCCACTTTCTCCACATCTTCAGATTGAGAGGGAGGGAAAGGAGAGAGAGAGAGAGGGAGAGGAGGAGAGGGAGGGAGGGAAGAAAAGAGGGAAGGAGCGTGGGGAGAGAGAGAGGAGAAAGGAGAGAGAGGGAGAGAGAATTCCATGACTTTTAGAACACTGACTAGGCAAAGTCATTTCCTTATGTGAGACACACATTTACCCAAAGGCCTCACAGCCTCACATTTCATCTAAGTCAGTGAGAGACTGGAGCCTTGGCTGTCTTCTGTTTTATATACATGGAATGCCAAGACATTTTGAATAAGAAACTAATGGTCTTAACAGAATCTTCAAAACAGAATCACAACCGCTTCAGATAGGCTGTCTTCTTCAAGTGTGAGAAATGTAGTGACTGTCCACTTGTCAAGCAACGCTGTGTGTACTATTCAGCCAGACCTAACAAGCAGTTGGAATCTTGCTTTGTTTGGCATATTGGCTTTTGTTATTGATTGGCTCAAAATTGAACATTGGATTTTCTCCTTCCCGTTTATGTCTCAGTATGAGATTTCCTGTCTTGATGCAACCTCTGTGGTCAGCTTTTATTTGATCATTTGTCCGTCTGATAGTCTCTCGCTCTGTTTTTATAACACTTTAAACAGAAATGTAGGTACTATTTGCAAAACGCAAGCTGTTCAGCTGTTAAGGGTCTCTTGTGATTTCTCAAGTTGTTTTCACATCCAGTTGATACTGAGCTTCTAGAACAGAAGTCTGGGAATTAGCAATGAATGAGATGACTGAACACAGGTTTCCTTCCTCGCTAGGTCTGTCTTCCGGGGCCAAGTAAAACAATGAATGAAAATGGAAAATTTGATGAGTATAGCCAAACAGGGGTTAAGTTTATTAATTTCACACTCAACTCAGCCTCATAGACAGTATAATAATTTATTTTTTAAAATGGAGTACTGGCTACCATTTTTTTTCTTTTTAAGAGCAAAATGTGTTATATTAATCAGGAGCCCATGACTTGGCCTTGCAAGCAGTTCAAGAAAAAAAAAAAAAAAAAAACACTGTGTGAAACTTGCCTAGAGTTGAAAATTGTAGAGAGATTCTTTCTCCCTGTTGCTCATGAGGTATTTTTTCCATGTGTCAAATTTCATTTGGGTTGTTCAGGAGAGAACATGGAAATTTTGCTCTGCTTCTGGAACCTGAGATGGAGGAGGAGGGGTCAAGATGCAATCCAGCCACTTTAACTACTATGGAGCCAAAGTCTATGACATTCTGCAATGAGGTAGTTCTCTGGCTCTGTATGTGAGCACGTGGTACTGCCGTGGTCTCCCCTCACTTACACTAAGGGGCCTAGCAGGAGTCTCTGGGTGGTAGCTGGGTATAGGAAGAGATGGGAGTGGGTGGCACTCTCTCCCCTCTCTCATTAACAACACTAGGAATTTCTAGGACAAAGACCATTGAGAACTCTTGACACCTCAGAGCAAACAATGTTTTTGCTTTTAAGTGCAGCCATGAAAGTCACTAAGAAAGATCAATCTGCCCTCCATTTGATCACACTCTGTCAATATTGATAGCTACTTTGTCCCCCACAGCTAAACAATTATTTCCATCAACCCCCTTCGTTAAAATATGTGAACATTTCTTTTGCATTACTCAAAGGAAGCACATGGCTTTGCAGATATTTCCATGGGAGATTTAAAGGAAAATTTACTACCTCATCACCTGTGTCTAGACAAATTTATTAGGCACTTGCTGATGGCAAGTAGTACCTGTTTATGAAGCTGATTTCTAGACTGCTTACATGGGGACTTTCATAAATTACATCAAGTGCTTTAGAATTTAAACTTAAACAGGGATTAGGCATTCATAAATTGAATCAAGTGGCCATGGACTAACAGGGAAGAAAAATATCTTTTAATGTGCCTCTGGTGTTCTCCACTTCCTTGCCTTCAGCCTCGGGAACATGCTCAACTATAAGGAAGGGCATATTTAAGGTAAACCCTCTAGTGCCAGAAACATCTACTTTATGTCTTGGCGCCAGGAAGGGTAATCAGCACCTTGTCTCTCATACAAACGACAGGGCACATTTCTAAAGTGTCGAAAGAGAAGTATACACAGATTATTGCTTGAGCAGTCTCAGTCCCCTGGCCTCAGCAACCGTTTTAAAACCTTCAGTTGTTTTCAGCTGTCACAGTCAAGCACTGTGCTCATTTGAGTGAACTTACCTACCGGAGTCATTAGGATTTTCTAGCCACTCAATAAAACTCAGTGCTGTGCTCTTTGAAATATAAACCATCAACATGATTCTCGGCAATATTCATTCCCAATTTTACAGTTTAATGTTACTTTTACCAAATGCAAAAAAAAAAGAAAAAAAAATTGGCTCCCAGGTTTGCTCAGTCTGTCAGCTGTTTTACTGCATTAAAAAGAAAACCCCACTTAAAGTCTTAGGTTTAATCCTCTGGAAATTAACTCAAGCCCAGGTTTCACGTGCACTCTGCCCATGTTCACACTAAACTAGCAGTGAGCACCCTCACTCCCTTGGCTCTCTTACTTGAAAGACTGAGATTCTCCATGTTTCTGATGCCTTCTCAAAACTGTGGACCCCTCTGGTGGTTCTTCCACAGAGCAGTAAAAGCTTTCATCCCTCAAATTTGGGTGGAAATGCCCTAACTCTGGACATTTGCCAGCCTGTGAGCTCTAGCTCTGGGAGAATATTGGGGGTGTTATGGGTACAGCCAGAAACTAAATTTTTTTTTTTAATCCTGAATTATATCCTTCCAGAATCTCTCATCTCTTACAAATCTGCTTCTTGACTATGTCAAAAGAAAAGGAATGGAAAGCAACTTAGATGCAGCTTCTGTAGGAAAGTTAGGTCAAATAGGCTTTTTGTCTTCAAGCCCTTTGTGTAGAAGAGTGGTCCTCACACTCCTGAGGATAGTGATGCCGTGGCTTCAGCTGTTCATCAGCTGTGCTTTCTCACATAGTCCAGGCTATCATCTGCCAGTCATCAGTGCTAATAGACCCTGATTACAATGTTCTGGTGTCTCCTCTCCTCCGAGTCCTCTCTTTGCCCCAGTGTCCTATTACTTTTCTCTTGGCCAGGTACTTAGGGTGAAAGGTCATTCTGAGCAATGGAAATGTGGAAGCAGGAACTGCTCCACTTATCTTATTAGAAAACATAGATCTTATCCCACAGGTCTTGGGGAGTGTACCCAAGGGGAACAATTTCAGGTTTCCAGGGGCCTCCTGTAAGCAGAGATATGCCATCTCTTTTTTTGTGATTCAGATCACTGGTTATGGGTTATTGCACTAAAATTGCATAGATATTTTTAATCTGCATGCTGCTAATTATAGTTGCCGGTAGCTGTCAGTCTTGATTGAGTCCTCGTGGACCTAGTAAAGTGCAGATCATTCCAGACAATGTTTCATTCAATGCTTATGGAATTCCTGGGATTTGAATTTAATGACCACTATCCCTAACTTAGTGGTGAAGAAATGGCTCTAATGAGAGGCTAAGGATCGTATCTTTGGTTGTTATATTGGTGAGTTGTGGAGACGAGACCTTACCCTGGTCCTCCCTTTTTATAACAAATCTTGGAGTCCCCTCAGCTATCTGTCATACTTACAAGCATGGATAAAGAATTCTACAGCACTAGTGTCCTTTTTCTGGCACTTGCTTTCAAAGTTACTGACATAAGCAGGCATTGCTCTTTTTAGTGACAGAATGTTCAAGCCACGCTGATCTTATCTTAGCAGTGGATTGTAAGGGCTATCTGCAAACGCATATGAAGTGCCATCTCTACGTTTGCCTTAAGAAACAAAATAGAACGTCTTTTTTTTTTCTTCCCTTCCTCTTGAAAATATGATTGCACTTGTATTGGAAGAGATGGTGGGACAGATGGCATCTTAAAATCGTTTTAGCAAACATGTTCAATGAGTTAAAATCATAGAAGTCCTCATGCCAAGCTGATATTCCAGGGACACGATGAAAAAGACATCTTAGTATGGAGATTTAGCTACTTAACTCTCAAACTAAACCAACTAGTTCCTTCCCTCTTTGCCTTCCCTCTTCCCACTTCCTCGTGGGTAAATGCTTCTGGAACTGAACTTTTGCTCATAAAGTCATTTTCTCATGTTCCCCATTAGCCTTGCTAGTTCTCCACCTATAGACCCTAACTGAAATCTCTTATTCAAGTGGCAAGCCACCATTTCTAGTTAGAACACACTTTAAAAATTCAGTTAACTTAGAGATGGTTCAAATCAACAGGAACTTTCTATATTTAATATTTGAGACAATGGTAGTATGGTTCCCCCTCCCTGCCCCTATGGAACAGTGTTTTAGAGTGAAATAATGTACAGTTGTAATTATATCTTGTTTTGATGGATCACTAAGAATGTTTCAAAAACAAGTCACCAGTGCTCAGCCCAGATGCTGAGCAGATGATGATCTTTTGCTTATGTTTTCTGTTAAGTGTCGAGGCTTCAGGAACGGGTCTTCACTCTAAGGCCTGTAGCAGTACTCTCTCTCGCCTTCGTCTGGCTGAGTCTGAACAGGCCACTTGAGGGGGCTTTCCCTTGGGGTTTTATTTAACAGTTTCTGTCTTCCTGTTAGAAATGAGTAGTAACCTCTTCCCAGGTGCAACAATCAAAAGCGTCCAACGTCCCTTACAGGCAAAACCATCCAGTTTAAGAACCTTTGTTCTATAGTTTTTAACCAAATGACAAATCCACAATTAGCAACATCAGCTGTGTGACTAGCCAACTAAAGTGGTGAATTTCTTTATGATTTTCTTCCCAGATACTTCAACTCACCTTTCTTTTTTTCCCCCCACAGATCTTTTACAACCACTTTATGCAAAGTTGTAACTAGCCCTGCATCTCTATTCAGCTGCATTTCTCTACTCAGCCCCCATCTATACCTGAAAATATATATTTAATTTTATATATTCCCCCCCTTTCAAAAGATTTCAAGAGAGAAGGATGTTTTTTATTCTATTCAGTGCTTTAGCCCCAGAAAATAGATCAATGCCTGGCCTGTAATCTGCAAGCTAGGAGTAATTGTTGACTAAATGAGTCAATTATTTACAGACACTTGCTGTGAAAAAGCAAAGAGTGCAGATATTAAAGATCACAAATGTAGCTGCAAATAAATTGTTGAGAGGATTCTAACTGAAGAAGCGTAGCTGCCACTATGGCCATTCTACCTAATGCTTTTATAATTAATTATTCTGTAATTGGGATTTAACTTTCTCCTCATTTTATGTGATTAGTTTTCCTAGAGCCTATTTTTCATGTCAAGTATACAACAGCTTCAGAGGACAGAGAACACTGAGCTGTAAGAAAGAGAAGAAAGCCAGATGTTGGAAGCAGGCAAAAGACATAGGAAAAGTCCTGCCATCTCTTATGCAGTCAGCCATTGCAGGCGTATCCAGGAACAGAAGGCTATCATTAGGAGCTTTCACTGGAATAGTCAGTCAAGGACAGCCTTCTTTTCCCTTTAAGTGCTGTTTTGAATATTAGAACCAACAATTGAGAGGTTTTTTTATTTCAAGCAGCAATTTATCCATTCAGAGCTTAAAGATTTTTCTATATTTTTGTTGTCTTATTTTATATTTTTATTTCTTCAGCTCACTAAATTGCTCAAAAATATTTAAGTGCCTCCATATTTAATCTTCTAATTGAAATAATCATCTTTGACAGAAAATCTGCAATTCACCATGAAGATGGAGAGCAGATATCCTTGGCTTACTTGTCAGGCCTGGAAATGATTGGATGAGTAAAAATGCTGTAAACTTAGTAAACAGCTAAGATGTGCATTCCATTGACTGTATTTGGGTCTTGAGGAATTATGGACATATGTGTTGACAAGATAATGAATGAAGCTTCTTCAAGTTATGTGCCAAACACTGGGATTTTATATGACAAGAGGACCAACATGGCTCTGGGTACCTAGAATTCAAAGGTACTGTCAATGAAAGAGGCTATGTAATTCCCCACTTCAAAAAGTCAATTACCAAGTTTTAATTATTACTTGATTAGAATGCATTTACATTTTAAAATCGAGTGTGTTTAACCCTTGAAGAAACTAGTTCCTCCATAATGAGAACCTATCTTTCCGAACAAAGAGTGAAGGAAGCAAGGAAGAAATGGAGCGGAGACGGAAGAGAGGAAAAAGGAAAAGAGCCTGATATTCTGACTTCTAAACAGAAGGTCAAAATAACTAGAAAACTGAATTTTCCTTTCTTTCTTTCTTTGGCTATTTTTCCTTCTCCCAAACTGCTTCTGGGAGTTGGGGTAAAGCCCCAGGGAGTTAGGGTAGCTGGGTAGTGGTGGGCCTAGAACTTCTTTGTTATGTGTTAGTCACAAAAGTAGAAGAACTCCCACATGTATTTTTGTATCTTGTATCTTGCTGCCTACAGCTTGGAGTGGAATTGACACCCCCCCCCAGTTCGAGATTGCACTTGTGATAGATCTTTTCCTGAAACTCAGTTCCCCCCCCCATCCACTCCCACCTTCATATAGTACATAATCCAAAGCTATCACATCCCTCCTACAGTATAAAAGTATTAAACACAGTTAGGAGACTTTTAAGTATTTTCATAATGATGATTGAATGAGTGGAGATAGAAGAGAGTGAAGAAAGAGGGTAAAGAGTAGACGCTGCCATCACAGCCAACTCCCAGCGGGTGGCACAGCAACTGATTCCATCAGTAGACATCTTCGGCTTTCACTCCATGCAAAGCATCATAGCAGGTGCCGTGACTATGAGGACAGACAAGATCTGATCCTGCACTTAGGAGAGCATGCTCTCTGACAGCTTTCCTCCTAAGGTTGGTCCACTGGAGCCCCTACCCACATTGGTTCTGGAAAAGTAAGACTTTCAAGGATGCCATGGCTATGTGACTTTTGCACAAACCAGAAGGAATGATTACTCAGAATGATTTGGCCAGTAATGTTTTCATTGTTCTTCAGAATTTGCTCTCTTGAGGATTTAACTCAGAGACGAATTTCCTCTATCCCATGATTTGTTGTATGTGGTTTTAAATTTTCTAAGTATATTACCATCATTAAATGAGGTTAAAATTATGATCCAAATGTTAGAGATGAGGGGAAAAAGAGTTGGTCTTAAATAGCTGCTGGTGTTTCCACAGTCAAAAGTAGATGCCCTCTCCACCCCACGTCTTGTTAATGGCAGGTCGATCAATAAATTCAGTTAGCGCATGTCTGTTGCAAAGGGTAGATTCGTAGACTAAGGTTTTAGAGCTATAAAATGAGAGATGATGTAGACAGCCAACTCAGTAGACACTTGGTGCATGTCTTCCCTCTAATCCCTGAATAATGGGACTCTCACGTTCACTTGTAATGACATATTGGAATTCGGGTAAGTGAAAAGTATGATTGAAATGATCAATTTGCATGCCTTGTGACATTTCCCATTCCCAGTAGCATAAAGCCAAGAAGTCAATTTTTAGAACCTTTTAATGGCCACATAAAAGCAATAATTTTGACTACCGAGATATTTGAACTGTGAGGTTACAAGACACTAATAATATGAATGTAATTATGGATGTAATAGAAGCAGTTGTCACCGGATTGTGTAAGACTCCTTTCAGTCACATTAACTATATTACCAAATAATTAAAACAGAGTTTGAGGCAAGCTCTGCAAGAACGATTCCCAGATGTGGGCTAATTTTGGTCATTGCATTAGAGATAACCCAATGTGTTAGTGAGTTGAAGAAAAGCATGCACTTTGGTGGTGGACCCTTCCAGAAGTCAGTGTTATTTGCCTTTCTTCATTTTACCCACAAACTATTTCCAAGATAGACTATGAATTCTTTGTCATCCATAATATGTTACAGCCTTTTGGACAGCTCATATGAGAAATGCTTTTCAAATCTTTCTGGGATAAAGTGGCCATCGTAACATCTTTACCACAAAGAACATCTGCCTACCAGCTCTCCAGCTCTGCTGACTTTGACCACTTGTGGGGAGTGCTTTAGGGAGTGATATTTTTCCCTCTCCTGACAGGCTTCTGTGCCTCTCTCTCTCTCTCTCTCTCTCTCTCTCTCTCTCTCTCTCTCTCTCTCTCTCCGTGTGTGTGTGTGTGTGTGTGTGTGTGTTTCTGTATAGCATGCTAGTACTTCAAGCATAGTGATTTGAGAATGTGGTGTTCTGACTCTCCAGGTAATTAGAAAGTTGTAGTACATCCAGGCACAGTGGTGCATGCCTGTAATCCCAGGACTCAGAGGCAGAGGCAGGAAGATTGCTGTGAGTTTGAGGCCAGCCTGGTCTACAAAGTGAGTCTAAGACAGCCAAGGCTACACAGAGAGACCCTGTCTCAAAAGTCGTAGTACTTCCACAGAGGTGTCCACATGATTTCCTTTGTTTCTTTTCTAATTAAGATTTTGGTTTCCAGAAATGTTTTGTTGTAAGTGAACTAATGCATTCGGCATGCTGCACGCACACAATGGTTCTATTCATCTTATTTATAGAAGACCCTAAAACAAACAAATACCTTGTGTTTTTTTTTTTTTCACTGAAAATAGAACTGGAAGCTCCTTAAGGAAGGGAAAGTTGAATTTGAGACACATTCCTCCTGACACACTCTGATGATATTTTTGTTTTAATCAGAAGTAGAAGTATTTTATTTTCCAAGTCTCCTCTCAGCCTCTGAATGGTAAACACCATCAAGCATGTAGTGAGTAAACCAAGGTGCAGATATTTCACTGTCACTTCTTTAATCATTAGTGGCATTTAATGTCTGAAAAATGTTATAAATATATTTATATTTTGTTCAGATTACTGGGTGCTTTATCTTTCACTCAAAGTATTTTAATAACTGAGACATGACTTGAAAGTTAACACCCCGGCACTTTCTATGTTACTTGAAAAGAAAGCCATACTACTCAGTCATTAAAAACAAGGGAATCTTGAAATTTCCAGGCAAATGGGTGGAACTAGAAATGATCATCCTAAGTGAGGTAACCCAGACCCCGAAAGATACACATGATATATACTCACTTATAAGTGGATATTATCCCAACATAGATGTCCTCTGAGAGACTCCACCAAGCAGGGGATCAGGACAGATTCTGGG
Source organism: Acomys percivali (assembly GCA_907169655.1). Classification (NCBI taxonomy): domain Eukaryota; kingdom Metazoa; phylum Chordata; class Mammalia; order Rodentia; family Muridae; genus Acomys; species Acomys percivali. The sequence continues at coordinate 34,060,486 of OU015744.1, read as the reverse complement.
ACTCTGGGTGGAACACTGAGAGTGGTACCAAAGAAACAGGGATGGAAGGACCCAGAAGGTTCAGGAACCCCACAAGGAGACCTTCAAGACTGGCGGATCTGGATTGGGGGGAGGACTACACAACCTCTTGCACCAACCAAGACAATAATGCAGAGAACCTTGAACCTCTGTTCAGATCTAGCCAATGCACAGCTCATTCTCCATGGTTGTCAGGGCAGGGACTGCCTCTGAAATGAAATCTGGTCCTCCTGATTTGACCACCTCCCCTTGGGTGGGAAGACCATGCAGCAGGCACAAAGAAGAAGGGGATACAGGCTGCCTGGATGAGACCTGATAGGCTGTGCTCAAATGGTATGGGAGGAGGGCCCCCTCTGTCAAAGGCCTAGGGTAGGAGAATAGGGCAGAAGAGGAAGGGAGGGAGGGAGGGAGGGAGGGAGGGAGGGAGGGAGGATGGGAATGGGAAGGTACAACTGAGGGGATAACAATTGGGTAATAATTTGGATACATTATAATAAATTTAAAAAGAAAACCATAGAAACAGCTATTTGTTAAATATATACCTTTATATTTGATATGATGTCTTTGCTCATTCCAGGACAAAATAATCTATATGTCAATGGCATCGTGTGGAGCATTATGGTCTAGATCATAGCACCTTGGAAGTTGCTATTATTTATTAGCTAGATTTTTTTTTCTTTTGAGACAGTTACCTCACTATATAACTCTGCCTGGCCTAGAAGTCACTATGTTGGCCTTGAATTCAAGAGATCCACCTGCCTCTGCCTTCCTGTGCTGAGATAAAAGGTATGTTTCTCTCCATGATGTTCTTGAATAGGTGACATGAAAATTAGCATCCACTTATATCAGCTCCGTCCCACAGTTCACTTGCAAGGTACGCTACTGCAAAAGGAGCATAAATATTCACTAATAATAGTAGTGCTCCCAGGCAGATGTGGCAGTGCACACCTGTAATCCCAGCCCTCTGGGAGGCAGAGGCAGGTGACTCTCTGTGAGTTCGAGGCCAGCCTGGTCTACAAAGCGAGTCCAAGACAGGGAAAGTTGCACAGAGAAACCCTGTGTATAAAACCAAGCACACAAAAATGGTAGTGCTCCCGCCTCTCACTTTCACACAAGTGATCAAACCTGGGGTCTCGAGGAAACAACAAATCCTTTACCAATGACCCTTTGGCCTTCTTTTAACTTTTATTTTGAAGCAAGGTCTCATTAAGTTACTCAGGCTAACTTTGAACTTGAGATGTTCCTACCTCCCCCCCCCCCCCCCCGAAAAGAACAACTAAGATTAACAGGCCTGAACTATCTATCAGGTCCTACTTTAAAAGAGTGGCATTTGGGATGGCAAGACAGCTCAGTAGGTAAAAGCTTGCTGCCAAACCTCACAATTTGAGTGTAATCCCCAGGTCCCGCCTGATGAAGGAATAGATGATTCCCGACAGTTAGGCTCTGACTTCCACATGCATGCCCTATTCATTCCTTACCTACAGTAAGTAATTAAAAGAAATAGAAATATAGTCATAATCTAAAATCTCACCAAGCTAATATTTCCACTCATCAGTTTGGGGGTATTATACAACAATTACAACAGTTTAATGCCCCAGAAGGCAATGCCAAATACAGTACCCGTGTCGGCCTAGGACTAATTTATTACAAGAACTTTTAATTCAAGGAAGTAGCACAACAGCCCAAATCACATGTGAATCCATCAGTACAGGAGAAGTCAGCAGAGCTGGACCATTGGGCAAGTGAAAATCAGAGGACAGATCTGGACCAGATCATAAGCACCTACTTCACAGAAGAATTGTTTCAGAACCAAAGAATTGGGAAGCTCTTGAGAAAACTGATGACACTGTGTGTATGTCAGCAACGATAGCTCTGGATTAGGCTAACCTATTATAATTTTATCCTGAAAAGAAAAAGCAACACTTGATTCAGCCCTTAATTCCAGTTCTACACTTAGAATATTAGCTTTGTATTTTGTGATACAACAATGGACTTAGTTAAGATAATATCACAGTGTGACCGTTCTTGGCATTGCAATTCAGAGGGTTACTGACCCTCTTCTCATGCCAATTATTTATTTAATAATAAAAACCCATAAAGCAATACCACAAATTTCACTTTTACCATTAACTATGAATAGAATATGCCTCACTTTGCTTCTATATTTTAAACCTGTAGATTCTTTATTTATTTATTTCTGTAAAATTGTATTTAGTATCACGACTATGGATCCTGGACAGACATTAATATCTAAAGAGTCTTTAAAAACACTGACATCTAGGATTCAGTTGCAGGACAGCTAATCCATCCTTTGAAAAGAATTTAAAAGAATCCATCTTTCAGTGCCTTCCCAGATAGTTAATGGGGGCCACAGACAGTACATCTATCGGGTGCTAAAAATGCTAGCATTTAACTCTGTAACCAAAGAAATGTGGTTTACACCTTGCCCCACTGTTTTAATGTGTTAAATCTTTATCGTGTTTTCCCTTACATAGTTAACTTTAAAACATAATGTATTGTATGTTCATTTGTCAACGAAAAGAACTTTCTTAAGCACAATAAACAGCTCATGTACTTGTTTTGTAATGGTGTATGTGTGTGTGTTTGTGTGTGTGTGTGTGTTCGTTGCTTGATTGTTTTGCCACTTGTTCTTGTTATTGATTACAGGGAGAGTCTGAATAGTCATTTCTCTGATCTCTAGCTCGCTCAGACTCTGACCCATAGTTTGTTGTGGAGCAAAACTGGAAGGTTGCAGAGTGTACATGTAAAGTCATGAGAGAGGTTGAAGGTCGCAGAGGGTACATGTGAAGTCATGAGAGAGGTCAAAGGTCACAGAGTGTACATGTGAAGTCGTGAGAGAGGTCGAAGGTCACAGAGTGTACATGTGGAGTTGAGAGGTCAAAGGTCACAGAGTAAATGTGGAGTCATGAGAGAGGTCAAAGGTCACAGAGTACATGTAGAGTCATGAGAGAGGTCGAAGGTCACAGAGTGTACATGTGGAGTCATGAGAGAGGTCATTCTGAATTGCCTATAGGCTGCTTCACAGCAAAGCCTGACAAAAGGAGGGCCTCAGATGGGGAGATGGAGTGAACAGAAGTCACAAGGGTGCCATTAAGGGGTGCTTTAGGAGAAGCCGGGGCACAGAAGACCAGGTAGGTGCTGTGAAGACAATTGTTAAGAAATATTAGATGTATCTAAAACATCAAATTTCACTCTGACTGTATACCTCCAGGCACTTTTCTATTTAGTCTGTATTCGCTTGCACATCCATGAGTTACCTTCTCCTGGCTTTTTTTACACTCTCTAAATTCCATTTTGTGATTTTTGTCTCTCTTTGTTCTGCATCTTCTCTCTCCTTTTCATTAGTTGTGCTTTCTTGATTGTAGAGCAAAATTAAGGCTAGGAGTGGATTAAAAACATGTTTTTTTCCTTCTGTAGTGGTTGAATGCTTAGCGTAGCCAGTGAGCAGCTTTTTAATGTTTTGCTTTTAATGTCATGAAGACCCAGACAGGCCGCAACAAAGGGCAGTAATCAGCAACATGCAGCATCTCCTGTCTGTCTGGTTCCAGCTGTAAACTGGGATTGTTTGTGCTGACCTCATGGGAGAAGGCTGGCTGTGCACAGCAAATCTGGCCAACTCTAACCTAAACCAAATGAGTTTGTATACAGTGTGGCAGCTGTACACCACCACACCACATGATAGCCTTGCTTAGAAGGAGAAAGCAGCAGGGTGTTTTGATCACACACACACACACACACACACACACACACACACACACACACACACGGTGTCTTCTAGCTCTGTTAGCCCTCGTCTTCTAGCTGTGGCAAAAGCAATAAGCCTGACTAATGGTAGGCCAAGTGCAGTTTTCTGATTCACAGTGTTTTTTAAACGATGCTTTCTCATGCATTAAAGTTGTCTGTGTGGTGTTTTCAGTGCAAGTCACTGATCTTTCTGTCTTGGCTCCTTTTATCAAAATTTCACCCAACCCTCCCAGAAAATCAGTTCCTAGTATTATCCACTCTGTACTGTCATCCAAGGAGATCATGTCTCTGTTGTGAAATAGTCTCCACAGTGGCCTTTGGAAAACTCCCAGTAATATTCAGAACTATACTCTTATCAAGCCTCCACCAGGAAGTGGCCATGTGTAGGGTTACAGTTTCTATTGGACTCTCATTAACGGATTTAAAATTCATTTCTTTGGCTAACTTTTCTATCCTGGATACTGTGTATTTTCTGCATCTTCATCTAGACAAGAAACTCTTGGGAACTTCAGCTAGAATGTTCTGGAATCACCAACTTTCAGTTACCATCCCAGGTAGCTACAGAGTGCTGCCTTCATAGTAAGTCCTATTGCACACAAGCTCTTGCCCAGGTCTTTGCCTGTGTTCTGTTAACTAGTATGATTGACTTCAGGGCCTTGGATGTCTCCAGAAATGTTTTGGTTTTGTGTGTTTGTTTGTTTGTTTGTTTGTTTGCTGATGTAGGGTGCTAGGAATTCCTATCAGCAGGACTTTGGAAGTAGAATAGTCAATAGTACACACAAAAGGATACGTGAGTCTGCTAAACCTTAAGGGGAAAGGAAAATCAGAAGCGCAGAGCAGTCTTCCTGGTTCCGCCCAATAAAGGTGACAATGTGAACCCTCCTGCTGTTTTCTGCTTCTGCATGTGGCCACCTTCATGACATGCAGGAGAGTGGAGACAGTGGCTGCAGCAGGGCAAGAGGGGGATGGCTTCAACTTGCATAAGCCCATTAAGTTCAGTAAGCTGTCCACTTTGCAACAGAACACTTAACGTAATAGTTATAACTGAGGAGAGAGAAAGATCACAGCCTAGGTAAAGTAGGGAGTGTGTGGTGGATCCAAATAGAAGGATGACGTGGAGGTAAGCCATCATGAAAACCATAGGTCTGTGGCAAGCACTATACTTCAGAGCGCAGAAAAGCAGTGCTTCTTGAGGGCTGTGATTAGCAGAAAATTCCACAGCTGCTTGTTGACTCTGCTCACCACGGTACTGTACACAGGCTTTCAGCCCGCCCATGCTCCAGATGTGGCACAAGGAAGGTGTGGCGATATATCGAGAGCCAGACTAGTACAGGCAGCACCTGGGGTCACAGAGTCTAGAATTCAGGCTTTCAACCTGACCCTTTTACAATGACCTGTCCTCTGCTGCATTTCTTAATTTGCCTGCTTCTTATTTCAGAAAACTATGTACTTCACTTTCATTAAGGCACAGACTTTTCAAGTCTTTTTTCACTCGTTTCGTATTTCAGTGGATTCAGGGAAGAGTGTCCTGAGAACTGAGCATCCTCTGAGATGATTTACGAGAGACCCTGGCCTTGCAGAGGGCCTGCGTAAGAACACAGAGAACTCTTGCCAGGGCTCCTCTGGGCTCCAGGGCTCTGGTGCCATCATTTCTGGGTGGGTAGGTTCATTCACTTCCCTTGGCTGCCAGGCTTGTCATTTGATAGGACTCTCATCTGCATGTCAATGAGGCCTGAAGCCCATGGAAAGAATTAACCGGCCCAAGATGTTTATGAAACTTTTCAACAAATGCAATTGAAAGGAAAGTTGCCCTGACTGAGCTGATTGTCTTGGATCAGATTTACAGTGAAGTAATCGCTAATATTAAGTGATTCAAGTTATATGATCTTTTCAATGATCAGCCTAGTAGGAGTTTAAACATGAGGGGGGAAAAAACCCACCAACTAATCAAAAACAGTAAATGAAACAACCCTTTTAAAGCACATCAAGTGACCTTTTATTTATCTTATGCTTTTTTATTTGCATTAAGACACGGTGTAAATTCGGGCTTCCTCCCTACAGGAACCCTGTTTTTTGATTGCATTTTTAAACCAACAATATTAATCTCCAGTTGTATTTCTATTCCTTGAGGAGTAATTAAAGAAAACATGTTTGTTTTTCTAGGCATCGTTCCTAAATCCGCAAGTGCCAAGATATAAATCCTGGCTTTATGTTCCAAAAGGATGCTTGGGCTTTGAGATCATGTGGTCTTTGAGTAGAAAGTGGTTCATGTGTGAGAGGCTGTGTGTGTTCTTTGTTCAAGACCTTTGCTTCATTTTGGAGGCATTCTGGAGAGGTAAGCAAATTCCACGTGAAAACTTCCCTTTTATGTCCAAAGGTTATATAAACAAAGATTGAAAAATCTAAACTTATGTTTCAAACATTGCTTCAAGGACCAAAACAAAAAGTTAAGGCCCCTCAAAAAATGTGTTTCCTCTCTCTCTCTCTCTCTCTCTCTCTCTCTCTCTCTCTCTCTCTCTCTCTCTCTCTCTCTCTGTGTGTGTGTGTGTGTGTGTGTGTGTCTAAAATATTTCATGTGTCTTTCATATTTCAGATGACTCTTCCAGCAAGAAAAAAAAACTTAAAAGATAGCTTTATAGTCATATATGTTCCTTTGCTTTTTTTTCCTTCTGAGTGCTGCTGAAACAACTCTCTCAATATTGGTACACAGTGAACACCAGCTTATGGTGGCATTACATTATAAACTCAGTCCATGAGGCAAAGATTATGTCTAGTCAAAATGACCCTTGAAAGCCTATTAAATTGCCCATAAAATCCACCTTAACATAAACTCAAAGCTGCCACGTTTTTCTGTAGAATTGGAAAATCACTGGCTTTAGTGTCCGATGAGGTAGGACTATATTGTAGTGAGAGAGGCATTTCTTTAAATGCTAGGAAAGCCCCAGCATGGGAACAACCGCATACCATGAAATAAATAGGAACCAAACAGGGAGATAAACAGCTGTCTTGCTGTGTGTCTCCCAGGTTCATTACCAGACTCTGAGGGGGGTGATATATAGAGCATCCTGTGTTATGTCACTAGCCTTTCTTTTTTCCTTTACAAGGTTATTTCAAGTTAAATGCATATGTATAGTCACACCATTGCACGTGTGAAGAAGCCCTGGGGGGCTTTTCTGCCAGTGAACATGCCAGGAAATACCTTGTTGAATCCTGGGTTTAAAAACAAGGAAACAACACTTACAATGAAAAAAGTAAGAGGGCCGTATCCAGCTCTTCTGTTGCGGCATGCATTTGGTTATGGTGTAGACCAGCACTTTGACAGTTGAAGACAGTGATGTATGTTTAGATATGTGTAGATGGTATTTAATACTACCCTGATGTTGTACCTCGGCAGCACGAAGTGTTGCAAGAGCAGCTGGCTTTCCTTTGTGGGGTGGTTTGAATGATGTGTCCCTTATAGTCCAGGCATTTGAACGCTTGGTGTCCCCAGTTGTTGGCTTTGGTGGGGGAGGGTTGCGAGATGTGAGCCCACTGTCCTCAGCTTCCAGCTCCTGTCACCAGTCACCATGCCTGCCTGTCGGCTGCCACCCATCTCCGCCATAATGTCGATGCACTCTCATCCTTCTGGACTCATAAACTAGAAAACACACACACACACACACACACACACACACACACACACACACACACA
>OU015744.1:33988394-34053002 GCA_907169655.1 Acomys percivali | reverse complement strand
ACACACACACACACACACACACACACACACACACACACACACACACACACACTTTCTAAAGGCTTTTCTGCTTTGAGTGCTTCCAGGACTTTGGGCACTTATTTTTCTCTTGGCTCCGAGGTCAGTATCTCCCTAATTACCTGCTGTTGGTGGGTGTGAGGGAGAATCAGCTCTTCATCTGACCTTGGGGTCACCCTCAGCTATGTTCTTTTCTTCCTCACAAATAAGGATATGCATACCATGTGTCATCTGTCACCAAAGCCTGTTGGCTGTGCAGTGGTGATAGGTTCAGAGTTGGACCATAGTTACCACCTTATACAAGTAACTGCAGCATCAGGCCCAGACCAGTGTAGTGTGCCCCTCTGTCTGCCATTGTTTCTCCCCCTGCTTTTCTTGCAGTCTGGTCTAATACCTCTCTCCAGCACCTGATCTTGTTAAATACGAACCATCTCGGTTCTCTTTCACTGGAAATCACTCACTTCTGTTTCTTGTACTTCAGTGGAAACCCCAAACCCTTTGTTACATGGGGCCCTGCACGCTCATATATCAGGTTCCTTCTTCCCTCCCCCACCCTCTCCCCTCTCCCCTCCCCCACCTCCTCCCACTGTCTTCTGTCATGTCCTCCTAGACCTGCTGACCTCACTCCCACCTCAGAGCTTTCACCCCTCCAGTGCCTTCTGCTGAGAAACGTCTACATCCTGTGTATTTTTTTATATGGATTGGGCTTTATTGTTAATTGGACCTCTTTTAAGAATGCTTTTTTTTTTTTATGCTGAACTTATTTAAAAGGACCAAATTTCTCCCCTGGTCCTCTGATACACACCCCCTTGTTTCACAGTTGTCTGCTTAATCCATGATAACTTTGCTGCTCACGATTGGCAGCCGTGGGTCACATTCTGCAACTGAAGGGTAATGAATAAAATGGAAGGAGATGGAAGCTCAGTCCCTTAGCTGCTCCAGCCTACACTTCAAGTGCTCAGTGGTGACACGTGTCCAGTCCCTACTCTAGTGAACAGAACAGGGTATTTCCCTAAAGCAGAAAACTTTGTTAAGCCTCACAGAAATGAGTTCCTGAGGACAAGGGGCCCATATGGGTCACTCACTGCTGAGAGCCCAGTGGCCACACCCAACGTGCTCAGCTGACGCTGCGTAGGGTGCAACTGTGTGAAAGAACAGGAGCCTTGAGGTTTTCAGGAGCTCTTACCTGAACCACGTCAGAATCTGTCTTTAGTCTTTCAGGTCAGTAAGTAGGCTGAAATTTCAGGATTAGAGAAATTAAAATGTGCTTTTCAGTATATTAGGAGAAACTAGGAGAATGTTTCTTCATTGCACAGGAAATCTCCTCTGGTGCCATTTTTCACCTCCTTGGAGCCTCATTCTGGAGGACTGCATCTTCTAGATAAACTCTTCACATCACATCTAGGAGAGAGGGACATTTTTCTCTAAGTCTCTGTTTACTCTGATACATCATTTTTCTTCCTTTATCTCTGTAATATATGTATTTTTTGCTGGCATCTGCTAAGGAATACAGAATACTTTTTCCTGTGAGTTACTAGTGCCATTTTTCTGCATTTGCCTTGAGAGAAAAAAATCATATTTTAAAAATGTTTTTTTTTATAATTTCACACAGTGTATTTTGATCATGTCCCCTGATTTCTCCCAGATCTACCCTGAACTCCCCAGCTCATCTCAATTTTATAGTCATACTTCTGAAAAGTGAACTTGCAGCACCCAGCACTATGGTGGCCTGGTGGGATCTGCCTCTGTGTGGGCATGGTTGCTGCTTACTGATTGAAAGCAGCACTTGTCCTCTGGCATGTCTTCAGAACTAATACCCTTGAACTTTTGAACTCAGAGAAACTTCTGGATATATGTTAGGAGAAATAAATAGCCTAAAGCCAAGAATTTCTGTGTTTCTGGAAATGAATCAAGTAGATTTCAAAAAATGAGTTTCATAATTGGCTTTTTAATAGTTTCTTATAATTTAATGCTTGAAATTTTATTTGAAGTAAATATAACTTTATGTGATATTTTAAAAAGAGCAATTCATATAAAATTGTTTCCATAAAAAATTTTAATGATAGTATATATGAAAGTTGTTTTCAAAGAATAATTTCAGAGATAATAATTTGTAATTTGGCTTTAAGGAAGAGAAATAATTCGTTCAATCATTCTGTGAAGTCTAGATGCTAGAAATTTATTAGATCTGAACTATCAAAATAATTTGAAGGCATTTAAATTGTTAAGCAGGTTCCTTATCCAATATCATATTTCTATGAGAAATAAGAGGTTTTTAGAACTTGAATAAAATAACTGTAATTTGAAGGCCCATTATGCCTTTCTCCAAGAACCTTAATGAATTGGTGAACACTTCCACTTAATCAGAATTATGAGAGAAATATAATAGTTATCAGTAACTTGTATTAATTTTCTTCTTAATTGGAAAAGGTAAAGTGTAAGTGGCCTATAAAAGCTCACTGATGGGGCTGGGATGACAGTTCATTCAGTAAAGTGCTTTCTGTGTAAGCAGTAGAACCTGAGTTAGATCCTCAGTACCTACATAAAAAGATGAGTGTGGCTGTGTGATCTGTAAGCAAAGCCTAGGGGAGCTGCAGACAGATGGAACCTTGAAGCTCATTGGCTGGTCAGCCTAGATGAATGCATGCATGCTTAGTTCAGTGTGAGGCCCAGTCACTACAAAATAAGGTAGAGATCAATTGAGAAGGATATCTGAAACCTTCATATACAGGCACACATGCATGTGTACACACACACACACACACACACACAGAGAGAGAGAGAGAGAGAGAGAGAGAGAGAGAGAGAGAGAGAGAGAGCTCAGTGATGATCAGTAGATCTGCAGACTTTGAAGGAAAGATTTTTTAACCCTGAACTTGTATCGGTAGCCACAAATAATAGCAAAGCACATTCAACTGCTTGAGAGGAGGGAATAGTGGCCAGAGGATTGATTCCTTTTGTTGTGAACAACCAGGAGCCAGAAGAATCTGTTAAGAGTTTTTAAAACCTTTCAGCAGTCAGGCTTGACAATCTGTGCTCAGTACAGTGTTTCACACGCAATGGGCAACATCGCTCCTCAGAGCACCGCAAACCGTTCTCTACCACCCTTGCTCACATTTTGATGTGAAGATTGCATTTGGCTCATTGAGACCAAAAGATTTAGTGACATTTCTGCTGAAAGTATCCCCGAACAAGCAGATCTGTAGGAATGCTTGCATGTGCTTTGGATGGCCACAGCAGTCCCAACCGAGCAGAGTGCCCACAGAAGTGTGGAGCTGGGGCTCTCCTGTTGGACACACTGCATGGCCCGGTTCTGGTACATCATGTGGAGAGAGTTGTGTTAGGCAACTGAGCTGAAAATGCCTGGATCTCACCAGCTTCAGCATCCAGGACTACACACATTATCTTATTAGGCTCTTTCCTCCTGTGGAATGTAATTCTTTCTCCACCAGCCATGGTTCTGAGGATTAATGAATGGTGACCTATGTCTCTATTTTTCTATGTTTAAGTGGGTATAACTGTACCAAAAGATGCATAACTGTGTGGTTTAGAAGTCAGACAGGTAAACCACTTGGCATGCACTAGGGTTCTAACATCTCTTTAGTTTCTGGACATTTACTTGCAGTAGTTGGAAATGAAGAGAATGGTTTTTTTTTCCTTGGGGCGGAGGGGGTGGCACTACATTCACTTGGCACTTGAGTTTTATTTTATAATGTCTGTAAATATACTCAAGCAAAAGTATGATTGTATGTACCACAGGTTCCCGTTATCTATGAATAATCAAGAGAGTAATAAAGAAGAACACATAAGAAAGGAAGCCAATCACACTAGTAGCTAGAAATCCTCATGAATTTATCAATCTTAATCTATGAGGAGAACATTAGGCTGGCTGGTACCAAGTGAAACCTGGGACTTAGCAGTTGAGAGACTTGATAAAAGAATGTGAATAACTAACTATAGTCTTTTGAATAAATGTTTCACGCAGCTTCTCCCTCGACAGATGTACTTATTCTTCATGGTAACATATTTTATGCATTTTTGCTGTTTTACCAATGTTTGTTAAGTCACTCTACTAATAAATTATATTGATACCTAATTACATTTCCCAAAGTAAACGCTGTGAATTTTCATTTAAAGCTTTGATTTTTACAAAGCATTAAAATATATACCACCAAAGTATATGTATAATAAATACTTAACATTTAAAAATGCAGCCAATGTAACATGGAGCTAGCAGTGCTTTTAGAATTAATAATAAAATAAATAAATAAACAAAAAAGCCAAGCACTTAACTGGAATTGTCTTGAAAGACTACCTTGCTATTACAAAAATAAGTCTTCATAGTCTGTATTTAATAATATTTGTATCTAATCTTTGGAATAAACTTGATGACATCTCTCTATACATCTATGTCATATATCCGTATATATACATATAATCAGTTTGATGTTACAGTAGATGGATGGCAGAGACAATTGACCCTAAAAGACATGCAGGTTCTTGGACTTCATCAATTTGACCAACCTTTGTTCTTTGATAGATTATTTGCCCACAAAGCTTTATCCCACTATCTTCACTTACATATTTCTGGGACTCTGTAGATGTTTTTTCAATGGCCTACTGTGTGTTTCAGTTATCCAGAATCCTGGCCTCTGACTCCAGGAATCCTGACTCTTTGGCACACTTTGCATTTTCACTTCCAGCCTACTAGCGTTTTATTTGTTTTGTACTAAAGTGTGGTTTGAATTCTCCCATATCAGTGGGATCCCAAGGATGATTTACTCCAGGTGAAAAGGCCGCATTCCCTTATCACTGCTGACGTGGGTACACTATCTGCTTGTGTAACTGAGGTGGAGACTAAAATCAGATGAGAATACAAACAAAAATAACGAATGCAGAGCGACACCATCGCAGTGGTTCTTAAACTTCCTAGTGCAGTTCCTCATGTTGTGGTGACCCCACACAAGCAACTAAAACTTATTTTATTGCTACTTCTTAATTTTGCTACTATTGTGAATTATAATGTAAATAGCTGTGTTTTCCAATGGTCTTCAAGTAATACCTGTTAAAGGGTCGTTTGACCGCCAAAGGGGTCACGACCCACAAGTTGAGAACCACTGTGCTATTATAAGCAGGGACAGGGGATAAATAAAAAGCCAGTTCATTAATATTTTCAAGTTATGATGCCTTTCATGTCCTTATTGTGACCTTGAAACTGTGGGAAATTGGATAACTAAGATTCCCAGTGTGGAATAATTGTCACCTCCCCTCATGAAGAGCTGCGTCCCTGTCCTAAAGGTCCCTAGTGTGTTTGCTTTTCCTTGGCTTTTCTGAGTAACTCCTTCATCAGCACCATCTGAGCATCACCTTTGCCTCATTAGTTTCTAGTGACAGCAGAGAGAGGTAGTAGGGAGAGATCATTTGTGCTTGTGTTGGCAAAATCAAACTTAACCACATAGAAAACTGGCCAGATAACTGTAATTAAAGAAACATGAATTAGAAACCTCAGTTGGTAATAGTGGTCATTAATATAATCTTGTTAATAGTCCACTCTTAAGGACCGGACTTATTTAAGGTGCAAAATAAGTTTAATTTTGATACATTGGTATAGAATTCAAATTTAGATTATTCTTCACACACTACTCTACTCTAATATGTGGTATTGTATACATACAACTCAACTATGATACAAAGCTTACTTATAATACTTAGAAAGTGCTATCGCAGGTTGCTTAGGATAATTAAGTAATACAAGTTAGTTATTAGTTGATCAAATCATGGTCATGTCAATTACTACTCTACTTTTATTACAAGAATATACATTACAGGTTTAACAGATAGATAAAGTAAAATAATTAGATAAGGTCTTTAAAATCCTCAGAGACATACAGAATATGGCATTTAAAGATGTTTTTATTATTTCAAAGATTCTTTGACAATAAGACAGGTTATATCCTGACAACACCTGAACAGCCTACCTCAAAGAAGACAATGACTATCAAAGAACCTCCTTATAGAGATGGCTTCAAATGCAGCCAACCAGCCACTGGACAAAATGTCCTTGTTTCTGCCACAGACAGAATTCTTCCTAAAAAAGGGCAAGCTTGGATGCAGGCAGAGTTGACTACCAAACTCTGCCAAGACAGGGTAAGGAAGTCCTCAATAGTTTCTGCCTCACAAATATGTCTGTCAGATATATTGGGCCAGAAGGCTGCAGATGATGCTCCAACATTATAGTTTTGGGTGACTGTTCAGGTCGAAAACTGTCTCTGTCCTTTTCTTTTTCTTTTTCTTCTTTTTTTTTTTTTTTTTTTTTAAGCTGCCAACCTGCACTTCCCGTTCATTCAGTTAATTAAGTTTTATTCCTTCTCAGGTCTCTGATGGGGTTGAAGACCAAATAGTTTAGTTTTACAATCAAGTTTAGTTGTTTAGGGGTAAATTTGTTTTTAGGTCTAGATAGAAGTTTTAAGTTAATAGAGATGAGATATGGCAGATATTGATTTACATTCAGAATTGTAAACTCACCAAGATAGGAAAGTTGTTTTCTTCAAGGTTGCCAAATACAAGTAGCCAAAACACTATGAATGTAACATTTATATCATTCTTGATTGTTTCGTGGTTGTTCTTGCTGTATGTATTTATTGTATATATGTTTAATAATATAAGTGTATATGTAAAAAAAAAAAGAAGAAGAAAAAGACTTGGAAAAAAAGAACAAAAAAGGAGAGGGTTGTATGTGAGTATTCTGAGTTCCCATGATTTCTTAGTCATCTCTGACCTGAAATAGGCAGTCATTTATTGTATGTAATTGAGACGGACCTCATAATCCAGAGGAAATAACAGCCACAGGTATTGTGACAACTTGCCCCGCAGTATCCTTTTCAATCTTCACCACACCCTCGGAGTACTCCCAATGTCCCTGTGTTCCATGAGTTTAGTGAATCTGTCACTTAAATGCTCGGGGAGGATGAGTGATGGAGTAGAAGTCTGACAAGGGTAGGGGATAAATATGGGTGCTGCTTCCCACTGAGGCACAAAGAAACTACAACTACTAAGGTTGACAGTGTGGCTCGGCATACAGCGGACACTGGAGATTTAGGAGTCTTGAGTGATTTCTGGTGACAGGAACCACATGGAAAGAAGAGCCGTGTTTCCATGCTGTTAAACTCAGAGCTTTTTAGAGGAACAACAGTAGTGACTTGACTAGCATGGCAGTGGGTTAGAGGGGGGAGATTTAAGGCATATCAGTTAAAACGGAATGCTTAAAGGCAGGGAATGGATAATACTTACCAAGTTCAGAATCAGATTAACTCGGGGAAGAGAGAGCTGGAAAATATCTACCTTTCACTAGACAGATGACAAGGATGGAATGAGCCAAGAACTCAGTTGGGTTTGATGGAATGAACCAGAGATTCCAATGAGCCTGAGCCACACCCAGTGGCCTTGGCAGGGCCCCTTTCTTAATGATCTGATGATAACAAACACACTAGAGTGGGTTACATAGCGAAGCAGCATGTGGCCCCAGCTTGCTCCTTCTTTGGGGGAGAAAGTTCTGTAGGATGTCTATAATTATTCCACTCTGAATTCCATACCTCATCCTGTCTCTGAAAGAACTGAGGAGGTCTTGGGCCCCAGACGAAAGATGAAGCCAAGAAGGAAAGCATCTATGTCTAAAACATTAAGCTGAGATGCCAAGTAGCATAGTTGCTCTTTTTCCTCCCACTGACCTGGTGGTACTCAGTGGCAATCACTGAGGTAGTTCCATGTGCACATTGCCTTGCATCTCCGACCAGCCACCATTTCTCCATGAAAGAGAAACGTGTTGGAGATGGCAGACTCCTTTCCTAAGGCCTGCTATAGGTGAGTACAGCTGACAAGGGATCTGTTTGTACTTGGCTACCTGCTCTAAACTTGTCTTGGGAGACTTGCATCCTGAAGGGAAAATGGGTGAAATGGGTGTGGAACTTGAATTAAACATACATGCTTAATTTGAGGATCTAATAAGATTTACATGTCAGGGAGAAAGGCTGGCAGGCACTCACACACGGAAATGACAATCTTTGAGTTCAGTCCTTGTATCCCACAAGGTGACAGGGACAGGGGAAAATGGATCTTCTGACCACCTCTCCCTTCCCCCTCACACATAAATTAATTTTAAATTAATAAGTGTCATATTTCTGTTTTCTTCCTCTGGCTTTGGTTCGTCTGTTATTTTGAAGTGTTCATGGTTCAAGTCTTATAGTTCTATGGGATACATTCTGTCATGACGGGAAGGAATGTGACAGGAATGGGGGAGGGGCAGCTGGTAGGATTGCTTCCTAAGTCAGACAGAGAGAAATACATAATTCATGCCCAGCGTGATTCCTCCTTCTCATTAATTCTATGACTGCAGCCCATGGCATGGTGCTGCCCACATTAAGCTGGGTGTTTCTGCCTCCCTGAACTCAATCTAGAAAATCCCCAGGTGGTTTTAGGTCCTGTCAAATTGACATTCAACTGGTCATCATCGAGGTCACCAGAAGCACTCAGGGCGGGAGCCTGTCTTAGCACAGGTAAGGAGGACTTTTAACCTTTGCGCGTCAAGCAGTTGAGGCTATGCTCAAAGACAGTATTCGGAATTCTAATTGTTAGCAAAGAACTCAAGAAGAACCTCCCCGTCATAAGCAGAAAGTTCTCCTGTTACCATGAATGTGGTCTTTAGGAAGTAACAACAGGCAAAAAGCAGCAATAGCCTAGGACTCTTCAACAATCACATTGAGTCTGGAGTTTGGTTTGACTTCCAGGGTCATCTCCTCCCTTTCTCTGTGGGTGTGTAAACACGAAATGTGAGAATACATTCACACATGAATATGAATTAGATATATAAACATGGGCACAGGCTTGTGTCTGTTTGTGTTGCGCTCTCTGAGAAACCCCCATTAGAACTCTAAGACAAAGAAGACAGGACTGAGGAAACCTCTCAGTCACTGCAGCTTACCTCAGGTCTTCCAGGTTTAGAGTCTGAGGGCAATCCTTTTAGAGACCACCTCTCTACCCTGCCCACTGCACTTCTAGTTCACCATACCTTGCAGTGTCAGAGGTCTGAAGCCCCCATCCCCACCCCACCCCACCCCCAAACCTCCCACCCTCCAGCCCCAGGGTGAAGTGTCCAAGGAAGAGGATGAGCTCATGACATCAGCTGCTTCTGTGGGAAGCTCCTTCTCTCCCGGCCTCTTGGGTTCTAATGAGTCTGACCCAAACTGTGCCTACAGAGCATTCCTGACTGGGGCTCTTCCTTTCCACTTCTCCGGGGTCCTCACACTTAGCCATGTCCTCCTCATGGCCTACTTGTCAAATTCTTTCATCTTGCCCTGCTCCCACATTTCCATCCCTGTGGCTGAATGCAGTGTATCCAGAAGCGAGCCATGTCTACTTCTACTCAAGGCCTTGCCAACACCACCCCCCCACCCCACCCCCCGCCCTTTGGAGCCACACACATCTTGGCAGGATTCTTGACTCAGTCCTGAACCAAGTAGAACTGATCAGGTCTCTCGGCCTTATTGAACCTAATACGTGGCAGGGCTATTGCAAGGATTTGGGGAGATAATGTATGTGAAGGATCTAGATCCTTGCCAGGCTGAATAAATCTTAGCTGCCTTCTCCTGCCAGAGTGGCCTGGAGCTCTTATCCACATTCCCCAGCACTTAGCACAGTAATATAATTAGCAACATTAGTGTATCTAAAGGGCAATTACCATTTAATCGCTCTGGCCCCATCCAGACCGAAGTTCTTCTCTGTTCATTTCTAATTGGGGGTTAGGCGGTTTAGTCCCTGCCTTGGCTTGTCACACAATCACCACCGTCTTCCAGAGAATTAAAAATAACTTTAGGCAGCTACTGGCTACAAGGTAAAAGATCCGAAATCAGCTTTGAATGGCTCTCTGTTTAGTGACTGATGCAGAAAAAGTAGCCCAGCTCTGCCCAGGAGCACCTTCTGTGGCTCCCTCCTCGTGTTCTGCCCCTACTGTCATCAAAATCAATCAGCGTCTTCACAGGAACCCAGAGTTGGAGTCAGCTTCCAGGTGTGTCACGTTAGAAGGTACTTATTTCTACCACACACTCAACTGAAAGGGGATAATGGCCTTCCTCCATCCTGGGAAGTTTGTCTCAGCACCACTGTGAGGCCATGATGCCCAAATGAAGGCAGCATGTTGCCTGTCTACCTCCTCCCATCCCAGTATCACATAAACAAATGAACAGCGGTCTTTAGTTAAGAGCTCGGGTTTTTTTTTTTTTTTTTTTTTGGAGGGGGGGGTTGAAACTTGCAGGCAAAATCTTTAGAACTTCATATGAGCCTTTGAGGTAACCTAGATTGCCTTAAGCCACACGGAAAGCATTTATGTCTGAACCACTTTCCACGCGATCGTGAGCTGAAGTAAAATCTAAATAACTTTTAGCAGTTTGAGATTTGGAACATAGCCTGGGCCATATAAATTCCCTTTTAGTTCCTTTTTTCTGTTAAATCTGATGCCAAAATAAATGGAAGCCATAGAGAACCTTTGAACTCCTCGGTTCTCAAGTGACCTCAGTGAAGTTGGATTGGCAGAACCAGTATTTGGTTTTCAAATGAATCATTTTTTTTTTCATTCCTCCTTTATAGTAACCACAGTTACCTTCTTTGGTAGAGAATGCAGGGTTGCTTCCTGGACCCTTTCTGCTCCGGGATATGCACATGCTAAAGAAAGCCACTGGTGTGGTCCTTGGAGGTTGTTGGGAGACATCCAGGTTTCTCACCACCTTACATTACAACTCACTCAACTTTGTGTCACCCTCTTCCCTTTCCCTAACCAAAATCAGCCAAAGCAAGTGGCCTGGAGTTTAATGACAGACACCTCCTGTGCCAGTTAGAGTTAAGTTGCCAGACCCTTTCTAGGCTTCAGATTCCTTGACTCTGACTGGGAATTAAAACTAACACCTCCCACGTGGATCTCTTTCTTCTCTAAGTACTTTTAATTGAACAAATTACGTGTGTGTGTGTGTGTGTGTGTGTGTGTGTGTGTGTGTGTGTGTGTGTGTGTGTCTTTCATTTTGCCTCTTCCCACCCTATATCACGTAAACAAATGGCAGTTTCTAGTTAAGAGGAGCCCAAGGTTCTTTGAAACTTCCAGTGGAGAGCTTCTGTGCTGAGCATGTAGAAGTCAAAAGACAGATGGCTGAGGTTGAGTTTCTCTGTCCGCTGTGTGGGTCCTGGGATCAAACTCAGGTCATCATCAGGCTTAGCAGAAAGGGCCTTTTCCCACCGACCCATCTTACCTGCCCCCTCCAAAGATATTGTTCTTATAGAAGTAGTTGCAGAGGTTGGAAGAGTTTGGAGAACATTAAGGTAGCTTTTTGTTTTTTGTTTTGCTTTTGTTTTTCGAGACAGGTTTACTCTGTGTAGCCTTGGCTGTCCTGGACTCATTTTGTAGACCAGATTGGCCTTGAACTCACAGCGATCTGCCTGCCTCTGCCTCCCGAGTGCTGGGATTAAAGGCGTGCGCCACCATGCCTGGCAAGGGTAATTCTTAGGTGGGTGTACAAGTCAAGAAGAGAAGGAATTAGCCACCGACGCAAAGGAGGAGTCTATTGGAAACTGAAATACAGGCCATCCTTGCTATTATTATCCTTGCTACACCATTTAAAGACTTTAGCTTCATTCTATGACTTCCCTAGAGATTTACTGAAGGTGGGCCCTAAGAGTTATAAACTAGGATATCTGATGGACATCTCTGGGCGGTGAAGCATTCACACGGTAACACGGGTTCATTCTCTATGGACAGGGGAAGGAAGAGAGCATGCTTGTGAAAACAAACTTCCCTACCTGCCGAAGAAGTTAGTAGGGGGCTGGGTGGGGTGGGGGGAAGAACCCATGAGCTACTTGGCAAGACCAATGTGAGTTTTCTTCAGCTATCTCAGAATCTTCACGGTCACTCTCTTTTCAAAAAAAAAAATAATAATAATTATATGTTCTTTAATAATGCGCTACGTATCTTGGTTATGGTCCCCCTCCTTCCCTCACCCCCTCCCTGACCGCAAGCTGTACCTAGATCCATCCCCTTTCTGTCCTGTCAGGCTCTCTGTCCCATTTTTCCATTTATGCTCATTTTTGCTACCCCGATTATTCTTAGATGTATGTGGCCTTCCACTGGCCCATGTTCTGTTTATTGCTATCCTGTCCTTCAACATTGCCACTGTGGGGGCTCATGGTTGTTGAATCTAGCCTTTTTATTTTTCGTTTCAAGTAAGGCACCTAAATTTGTATACAGATACATGGAGATCTTTATGAGGTTCAGAAGTATGAACATTCATTCCTACTAATATTGGAAGGGAAAAGAAGATACCAATTGCCATTCAAACATCTGCACAACCTGTGTCACCCAGACCCTCCCTCAAAGAAACAATCCTAACTCTACTAAGGAAGTGTGGAGAATAGTCGGCAGAGAATGTGTCATTTGCTAGTATGTGTTGGAGAAGCAGTGAGAAACAATCAAATCCCGGCTGTGCTGCTCAGCTTTTCAGTGCTAGACCTGAACAACTGAGAAAACAAGTTAAATGACATTTTGGCTTCACAGATTTGGAGGTGCCAGACCATGTCAAAGACTCTACCCCTCCCCATAGGCCCATTGGGATCTGAACTCATCCATCAATCATCCCTTGATAAAGCCTGTGAGCATGGGTATGCGTGATGCATGTGTGCATGCACGTCCACTCGTGTAGGTGTGGGTGCAGGTACATACACAAATGTGTGTGTCTACATGCCAAAGCCAGAGGGTAACCTCAAGATTCCCTCTTGAAGAGCCATCTGCCATGGTTTTTAGATAGTCTCTCTGGGGTCAGAAGCTTCCTGGTTACAGGAGGCTGGCTGGACACTGAGCTCTGGGGTCCCAGTTCTTGGATTGTGAGCATGCGCCACCATGCCAGGCTTTTTCTGTGGGTATTGGAGATCAAACTCAGGTCCTCCCAAACTTAACAGTCTCTCCCAGTTACCTCTTCTTAGCACCAATATCTGGGGACAAAGCCTTCAACATGAGCCATTACAGGGGTCGCTTCACATTCAAACTTGATTCTCATCCTATCAATTGCTAGCTCTGAGCAATTTGCTGTCTGGCTTTCTATTTCCTCAGTACTGAAACTGGAATGACATTAAGGATTAAATCATATTACAAAGTAAGGCCATATAACTTGTTTAAGCTGGTGGCAATTTATAGGTCATAGTAATGTGTAAGCATTATGGTTTTAGTGGTTGTTGCCGCTAATGCTGCTATAATCATTAGAGACAGTGTAAATACTTGTACCTGAAGCTGACTGGTGTCGCTAAGGAAAGACAATTGATTAAACACTAAGTTCTCCGTTTATCTTAGCAGTCAATTAAGGGAAAATGGAGGTAATAGGAAAGTGTCAACTCTTAGCCTCCTTCCCATTCCAATGGATTGTGGGGCCCAGAGTTCCTACCTGTTTATAGTATTATAAACTTCTTATCATGTACACATTAGGAGTTTCCCATGTCCTTAAGGAAAAGCCTAGGATGTGCCAAATACTAGCTTTATTATTTTTCTATGTCTTTAATCTGTAGTTTGTTTGGCTGAAGTTATATGATATCTGAGAGAGAGAGAGAAAGAGAGAGAGAGAGAGAGAGAGAGAGAGAGGGAGGGAGGGAGGAAGGGAGGGAGGAAGGGAGGGAGGGAGGAGAGAGAGAGACCTTCTAGTTTGACATCATTACATTATATTCATATTATTTATCATATTATAGTCATTAGATCTTGGAGTCAAGAGGAAATGAATACAAGTGCTCAAGCCTGTACCAGCCAGCTCCAATGTACCACTTGACCAGGGAGTAACACACGTTTTGTTTTGACAGTGCAGGGTAAGATGATGGATGGCAGAACCCACAGACAATTTCAGTACAGGGAGAGTACATCTGTACACCCCAGCATGATAGTTTTGCTTAAGGAGCGACCCCACCACACCTGTCTCAGTTTGTGCAATTACTCTCTCATGCACTCACAACGGTGAAAACAGCTACCAGCGTTTCTCAAAACATATGCTCTGTGCCAGACGAGGCATGGCTGTACTTCATCCCCCTGAATGGATCATTATGACATACTTGAGACACAAGCATCCATCCAAAATGTGCAGTAATGGCAGATGGCTATTGATGTGCCCTGTTCTTGCCCACTCCCCATGCTCTCCCATCACTTCTAGGAGAGAAGTCGTTGCAGCTCTTGTGCTCTGAGAGAGAGACTTTCACCCATCCCTGCCCAATTGTTAGCAACTGGGGAGACTTGGCTCCCACGTTCTTTGTCTCCCTTTTTCCCTGCCAATTGTTCCTCCCTGATAACTTCCCCATTTTCCTTCCCTACTTTTTTCACCAACATTTTCTCCCATCTTTTCTTATATCCCATGAGAGGCCATCAGAATAGGTGATGTGTTCCTGCTTTGCAAAGATGCACAAATGGAAAAACGCCAAAACACCGTGTGCTCTTGTATAATCTCCCTTGTGCTCTTATTCTCAATTTGTCACTTATTTTGGAGCCTGCCTTGTTCGTTCTTTAGACTTTTCCGAGCTTAAACTGTGATGAATTAATTCAACCTCTGGCTACCTTTTCTTTATTATCAGCAATTTATTCTCCCCTTTATGGCTGTTAACATTGATCATACCTATGTAGGAATGACATATTTAGGTATGGCAACACTATGAATACATTTCTGAGAATTTTTAATTACATGGTGATAGCCACACCTTTTTCATCACTGTTAAAATTCCCCAGAGAGGATAAAACACAGCTCCCTCGGGAACCAGTTCTGTTTTCAACAGCTGGTTACTGAAGCAAGCAGAATTCTATTACAGACTATGCTGGAACGGAGGACAGCATACCAGGGCAGGATTTTCAACCTAGCTGGGGTAGAAAAACCCCCCTCACAGCTGGTGTCAGTAAAGACCTCTTAAGCAGTTCTGAAAGCCTAATGCCTGAAGTTCGCAGAGAAGACATTTGCAGCCGCAGCTCAGCATCTACCATGAAGCCCTCTGCAGATATGCTCGAGATCATTGCCTGTGCCGTTCTCATCCTCGTGAGCTCCATAGGAAACGCGTGTTTATTTTATTCCACAAGCAAGTGCATCACCGGGGGCCTGCAAACATCCTTTCTTCTCATGATCAGCCTCGTATTTGTGCATCTTATTAAAAACCTGGTGGGGAACACCCTCAAGCTCGTGTACTCTTCTGGTATCTTGCTGGATTCGGCGGGCTGCAAAGCTCTGCACTTCACTGCGGCCCTGACAACTTCCCTGGCCATCTGGTTCATGTTACACTTAGCGTTGCTCTACCACAGGAAGCTTTACCAAATCGTCCACCCCTTGAGCAGGGCTGAAAACCTGAACCAAGAGAAATACTCCTTGAAGGGGATTTCTGCACTCTGGGTAGCTGGTGTGGCAGTGTATATCCCAGTGTTGGTATACACTACAAAACTGGAACACTCGAGTTCTGGGAATGGTACAGGCTCCCTCTCTACTAACAGACTTTACATGGATTGCTTAACTGCCTTTGGAAATGAGCAGGTAGAGTTTTACTATGGGAAAATATTTTTAGTTTTAATTGATAGTCTTCCTTTAGCTGTCTTAGTGTTTGTCTGTCTCTGGATGGCTGCCCTCCTTTTAGAGAAGAAGAAGATGACATACGGTGACATCTGGATTGGAGATGATGACTCAGAAACCGAGGTCCTTCGAGGGGCCAAGTTCAGCATCTTGTTAATGTTGCTGATCACGCCTCTTTGGGCTTCTCACTTTATCTTAGTCTATTTCTCGAAGGACTTGGCAGCGTGTGCCTTTATCCCAGCTGTTCTCACAGCCCTCTCCTCTGGCTTCTCTGCTCTTAGTCCTTTCCCGCTTATGTTGGTTAATTACAAAATGAAGCTGGTGTCATTCTGTGGCGTCCAACGGGAAAAATCCACACCACAGCCTGCAGACATTATTCTGTCTCCGTATGCTTAACATCTGAGTGAACGGACTCGAGTGAAGCCCTGGAAAGCAAGCCCTGCTGCTGGAGGGCATAGCTGCAGCTTTCAGAAACCCTCGACGAGTTTCTGAAAAGATGGCTAGAAAATTGACTCCTCTAGAAATTGATTTCTTAGAGAGACTCTGCAAGTAGAAATAAGAACACTGAGTTGCTATAAACCGAAGAAAAACAAGCCATTATGAAATTTATTATTTAGGACAGTGGTTCTCAACCTTCCTCATGTTGCGACACTTTGATACCGTTCCTCGTGTTTGTGGTCATCCCAACCACAAAATTATTTTGTTGCTACTGTCATTTTGCTACCGTTATGAATCATAGTGTAAATATATGATATGCAGGATATCTGACATGTGACCCCAAAGGGGTTGTGACCCATAGGTTGAGAACCATTGATTTAGAATAACACTGTGGTTTTTTTCATGTAGAATTTCTAAAGAAAGTGGTTGTCAGCCGATACATGAGCTCAGCATGGGCACCATGTTAAGTATTTACTTTGTGCAATGTATTCTAAAAGGCAATGCTGTTGAAACCAAGGTAAACACTTCCTAGGTGAATTCCTCAAGATGTTCCCTAGGAAACTGCGTTTTCATCCTGTGTTTTCCTGAAAGATCTCCCAATATATTGGAAGTGCATTAGGTAGGCATGCAGTGTTCAGTGTTGGCAGTTTTAATCATAGTATCTCATGTAATCTGGGAGCAGATTTTACTCACTGTCCCTACCCCAGGCCTTTAGTAAACTACAGTTAGAGAAAAAGTATTGATTTAAAGTATAGATATCTGCTTAGTCATAATCTCCGAGCATGTATGATGTACAGATATTCGGTTGCACACGACCCATTCTCCCTGCTTAATCATACAAACATGAAACTACATTTTCTTTCTTTAGAAAAGAACGGACATTGAGTTGATAGAGAATTTATTTTTGCTTTTTATTATTAAGCAGGCACATTCACAAAAGACAAGAAATTATTTTTTTAAATCCTCATAATTATTTGCTACTTAAATTTAAATCCAATTTTAAAAGCACATTATAACTCTTAATTAAAATTACTGGCCAGGTTCTTTATTTATTTATCTTGTCACTGTAGCTGCTTAAACTCTTAAGGTACAATAACTATTTTAAATATCCATGCATAAATTTGTATACAAAGTAGCCCATTTAAGTTCTACTTTTCATTAATGTTTTTCACTTTGTTGCAGTGTGAGTGTACCTAGGGATTTTTCTGCAGTCCTAGTGAATGGGTCTCTTGAAATTGAGATTCTTGCTCTAAAAAGACTTTCAAAATTATAAATCTGGATATCATTTGCAGAAAAAAAAATTTAGACGATCTTAGTTGCTAGGCAGTGCTGCAGAGAAAGTAGATTTCAAAGAAAGCAAAGCCACAATTCTGTAAGGTCTGTTGCACAATCGTGTGTCCCTTGTTTGACACAGAGAATTTTTAAAAAGTCAGACTGAAGAGCTTCTGAGACTTCCGGGTGGTCTTCATGGGAAATGCTTAGTTGAGTCCACCGAGGCAGTTTAATCAGAGGGCACCAGGCACGGATCCTGGTTAATGAAGTTAACATCTGGAGAGACGGAGGATGTGGGGAAGAGGTCGCCATCTTTTAATTAAACGCAGATGTAGCCAACGCCAGGAATTGCCATTGATCTTAACTAGTGGTTCTCAAATGCGGTTCTGCGACCAGAAGAAACAGTATGGATGGCCCAGGAAGTTGTTAGAAATGCAGATTCCCGGGCCTCACCTCAGACCTGTTGAATCAGAAAGTCCGGGTTGAACGCAGCAATGTTTTAATGAGCCTTTCTGGGTGAGCCTCATGCATGGAGGGAGCAGCTGAAGAGCCATGAGTCGAGGCCTGCGCCGAAGTTTAATCCTCACAAACGATGAGAATAAAGCCAAGATAACTGGCTCAAGATGGCCTCCTCAGTGTTCCTTTTGTGTGCTGCTGCCACGCCTGCCTCCCTCTAAAACAGCAATCAGGTTTGCCATCTGTGTTCCATACGTTGTCAACAATAATTGCCAAGCAAATAAATCCACTGTAGAAATTAAGTCAATTTTTGCAAAATCGAGACTGAAGCCTAAAGTTTCAGGTGTGCAAGCAATTTGAAACTTGGATTTGGAGTGTTTCCTATAGTATCTAAGGAGCCAGTTTCCAGATCATTTCTATAGATCTGTCCAGAAACCAGTGCAAAACATGGCCGACTTAGGCCTAGCTCAACTTCACAGTGTTAGCAACGCATCTTTTTTTTTTCCTTCCTAGACATTTTCATCTACATTTGGCCTCCTTAGGTCACAGTCTTGTCCTTGTGCCGTTTCCTGATAAGTTTCATCTATGCTGGAGAGTCATATGCTTACTGAATATCCCATAGTTCTGCCTTTCAAATTATTTTCATCTTAACTCTCTTGTTCGCTCCCTTTTTCGCTTCTGAAAAGTTATGTTGTCCTGTGAAATTCTTGCTCGGGTCTTGACAGCATGGCTTAGGATAAGAGAGAATCAGCAAGGTAATAACACACTGTGGTGGGCGAAAGTGGGTCAGATCTATCTATCTCTGTCGGAAGGACTTCGGAGGTGTTTCCTGAGCTCGTCTATGACCATGCCACATCTTTCACTGCAGGATTCTATTCTCTCTTATGGCTCCCACCAGACTTTTAGCTGACCAGTTTCTTGCAGGGCTCACTTGGATCATACAAAATGCCCCGCTCTATTCTAGCCCACCCAGCGCATCATTAAACACCAAGTCCTTTCTGAGCCTGGCATCTCAGAGGCTCCCTCTTTGAGCCTGTTGCCACCCTCAGGAAGTCAAATGTCTCTGATCTTGCTGGTCATTATGTTTTTGAAAGAGAGAATGTTGTGTTTGCTTGTTTTCATTGTCTGAGATGGATATATCCTTCTGTTCTGCTGCGTAAGAGGAGAACTGTCCAACCACAAGCTCTCTTCCTTCTTTGTCTTGTCTTGGTTCACCCCAACACATGTCTTCATAAGAAGTGACAGCAGGAACCGAACACAACTCCATTTTCTCTTGCCGTGTGTATTTTTTTATTTTACCTTCTCTTCTGTGGCTGCTGTGAGCATGGGTTCTTTCCATCTTTAAAAGTTACTTTAGATGGAATGCTCATCTTAAATCCTATACACAGACACAATACAGATCAGAAAGAGTGTAAACATGTGTATCTACCCTAAGGTTAAAGCTAGTCTTTTCCACCAGTGACTCCACTATGATGCCTTATAGCCCTTGATGCTAGACCTAACCCCTGGCTTTTGTTCTGTAGGTTAAGTAAATTCATGATGAAATTCTCAATGTCATTAGTAAAACAGGTATTTTGTGAGCTACGAGTTTTCTAATCTCGCCCGTTGTAAAAAAAAAAAAAAAAAGGATTGTCATAAATCTTACACTTTCTTAAAGATGAAGCTGAACTGTTAAACCAACCACCTGATGATGGACTATGACATCTCACATACTAGTAGGTGTGAGGTGCATCCCACAGACTTCTGTGTTTCTCTGTGACAGCAATGATCATGTCTAGCTTTCCACTTAGGCTCCATCGGAGTGATGAGTAATTAATTCACTTGGTGTTATGGTTCCTGAACACTCAGAGCAATACAACCCAGGATAGAATTATGTTTCTTTGACCGGGAAAGCTCAAAGCACACTCATGTCTAAGGTCAGAACCTGAACCTTCCGGCAGCACGTGGGTTGGGTGAGCTGCCCTCTTCTCTGTCAGGATGCATAACCTTGGCCATGATGGTCCTGAGTGTTGCCATCCCTAAAGCTAGAAGTACACAAATATAGATTATCATTCACGGTGTCTCCTTTCCTCCCAGGACTATCAAAAATAAAGTCACATGATACATGTTGAAGCTGATTTGGAAACAATGTGTTTAAACATGGTGCAGGGTTGCTTCACCATTGCAGTTTCAGCAAGAACTTGACGGGGTGGGGGGGCAGTTCCTGACTTAAAATCCATATTTTTGGCTATGTGTCTATGATGCGTTGCATAATAATTTCAAACCTAGGCTTCTTTATCTCCATAATGGAAATTATGAAGAGGTTTTTAGGGTATTTTATGACACAAAGTGAATAGAGAATATACGTAAAATCACCTGAACTTATAGGCTTGGGAGATGGTTTAGCAGGTAGGAAAGCTTATTGCAGAAGTATGAGATCCTCAGTTTAGATCACCAGTACCCACATCAAATGAGTGTGGTGATGTAAGCCTGTGGTCCCAGGCTATGGGAGGGTGGACACAGGAAGATCCCTTGGGCTTGCTGATTGCCAGCCTAGCTCCCAGCTCAGTGAGAGATCCTGTCTCAGGAGAATAAAGTGGAGAGTGATACAACAGGACACCTGATGTCCTCCTTTAACCTCTGTATACATGCACAAATGCACAGTGTGTGCTCATGCATGTACACTCTCTCTCTCTCTCTCTCTCTCTCTCTCTCTCTCTCTCTCTCTCTCTCTCTCTCTCTCTAACCCAGTCTAAGATTTCAGGACATAGTTTTCTTCCCCATATCATCCTGAGAACAGCATACAGTCTCCTCTCCCCTGCTGCACCCTTACTCTGGCTATTTGATTGCCAGAAATGTGGCAGAAAACTTGATATTCTAAGAACACACTGGGCTTGGAAATACTCCCGTGACCACTCCTGTCTATCACCCACGTCTGGGCCTCACCCTTCAAACCTCTCTCTAAAAGAGAAACTACAGTGGTCAGTGTGAAGTTTACCCTCTCTAGGAAACTTTCCTTCTGAGTTCTCATTTGCAAGTCTTTGTGCCCATGCTATTATGACCTCATCCTTACCTGACTCTCATTTGCACCACACAGACTTTCCCATGCCCAGGATCTAGGCTGCAGTTCCTGCGTATTCCTTCTTCATCACAGCAAGTTCCACAGTAGACTGAAATGGCTTGTTTTCTTGCTCGCTTCCTCTTGTGCTGTTTATTCCACATTAACGTGGAGCATGTGGTCCTATCGAGCATGTGTGTTCATACTGTCCCATGAGTGAAGAACTAGGGAGAGCACAGGTTTGTGTTTTCCCTCATTCTTTGTATGTGCTTCTTGGCATTCTTTGCACCATCTCTTTCTAGTAGAAACTTCTTGCCTGTCATTTATCTGCTTCAAGAGTAGGCATGTAGCAGCTGCCATGCTTCTGGCCACTGTTGAATCAAAGAGTGAAAAAAGAAACTGAATCCAGCCTTTGGAATCAGTTGCTTCCTTGCCAGCCAAGCCACAGAGCCAACTGGGGACATTTCCACCCAAGCCTTCCAGGACTTTGCTTGTAATAGTTTTTCAGTCCTTATACTGAACTAAGTAAACAGAGTCTGTGTGCAGGCTTGCGATTTGAAAATGTATCTGAGTATAACTTTGGCAGGGATGCAGGGATGCAGGGAGCATAGGGAGTGGTGATCTTTCCCCAAGTGTTAGTGGATTACAGGGTGAAGAAGTGAGTCGCCATGCAAATCAACTGAACTTACCTCATCGCTGAGCACACTCCACTCATATATGTTGACAGGCTCAGCTTATTTTTAATTTCCAAGCTTCATAATAAAACGTGCATAAAAGTAGGAATAGAGACTTTGACAGGAAAGAAGAAATGTGTGTAATTCCAGCCTTCAGAGTGACTCCATACTAATTCCTTCTAAATGGAGTGAGGCAATACGTTTTCAAAAGAATTTTGGTAGAGCAATTTATGTGATGTGTGAGTGTAGTCACAAATCAGTGCGCCTTTTATGAGCCAAACACATCAGAATGTATATATTACCACGAGTGCAGTTCCTCAAAGAGATTCTGTTGGCCACTCCAAGTTTTTTCCACTGATGCTGCCATTTACCGGACAGATTTTTGCAAGCCTTCATTTGGAATGACTTTTTTTAGAAAGTCTGAAAGTCACACACATACACAAATGAAAATGCCTCCCCAAATCATAGCAATGAGAGACCGCTGTTTCTAATGGCTTCACCTACCTTTTCATTACCATGTTTGACTCTTTGCCACATTGAATTCTTCCCCAAATCATGCGAGTAGTGGTGCCATTACTGAGGTGACCTCATGAGGAAGTGACAAAGCACTGACAGACCCTTTAGCACCCTTCTCAGCTAATGCTCTCTCTGAGAAGCAGCTGAGTCTGACAGAGCTTCCCACAGTTGGCTTTTCATTTCACTTTGTACTTCACAAGCTGAGTGTCAGTTTGGAGTCTAAGTAAAGTCTCTTCCAGTTCCTTGGATTCATCTAAAGAAGAGGTCCAAGATGTTGCCAGCAGCTTCCAGAGAGCCTGCCTGGCTCTCCAGGCTGTATCCTGAGATCTGAATATTGTCCTTCTTGTAGCAACTTTTTGTCCCCAACTGGAAGAGCTAAATTAATCCATTTTATTTCCTTTCTTTTCACTTTCTGTCCAACTCCCATCTTTGCTCCTAAACTTCAGGAAGATTCTTTTCAAATGGGCAACGGACATGCCAGCATGAAAACAAAGAGAAAGTAAACGCACAATGGAATCTGAACTGGTGTTATTTCAGTCGGTTGGCAATACCCCAATACAGAGACCAGCTCTTCAGAGATATGGGCTGTAGACCAGAAGGGCTTCAATACAAACAAAAGCCCCCAGGAAAGGTGGTCACGTGGCAGCAGCTTGCAGGGGAGGGGATAATGATGCTGTGTCCTTACAAACTTTTAAGGGATGAAGCCCTGAGACCCTGAAGCAGTGGTGGGTTTCCACCTTCCTAATGCTGTGACCCTTTAATACAGTCCCTGATGTTGCAGTGATCACCCAACCATAAAAAATATTTTCGTTGCCACCTCATAACTGAAATTTTACTGCTGTTTTTGAATTGTAATGTCAGTATTTTTGGAGCTAGAGGTTTTCTGCCCACAGGTGGAGAACTACTGTGATGCGAAGGGTCCAAGTGTGATCCACAGTAACTGAAATCTCATGTGAAGGTTAAATGCTGAACTGATCTTTCTGGAGACCTGAAACATATTTTTCACTTAGGGAATGGCCTGGTCTGGTTGGACTGAATAGGGGCAGCTCACTTGCAGCTAAGCTGCCACTCTGGCCGAGAGGGAGGAACTTTGGGGTCTTTTTCTGGGCTTGCCCTTGGCATGGCTTCCTGCCTTCCCCTTTACCCACACCAGTCATAAGAAAGCGAGACTCTTCCATCCTCCAGTTGTAAAGGGGAGGAAAGATAATCCGTACCTTGTAACATTAAGTTGACAAAGGTTTTTCTTTCTCTAATACTGGAGACTGCGAAACAAAAATCGTGACTTGCCAGTAGTTTAATTGTTAAATTTAAAAAATGTGTTGCTGTTGTGGTATGGCTTTCAGATGATCGTAATACATTCTTAGAATTTTGTTGCATTGATATTTTTGTCTTAAAATACAAATGAAGTCAACAGTCTTGGCAGGAGGCACCAATTAAAAAGTATAGGAGGGTAGTGGTAGTATGCAGTGTTTAAAACCCCATTCCTTTCTGCATGTGCCTTCTAAAGTCCAAACGTGAATGCATTGCAGGTCAGGCCTGAGCAGAGCAGCATAGGAAGGATCTGCTGAGCTGGGGTGCACAACTTAGTAGGTACGATGAATGTCTGCCATTCCACCATGATTACTGGGAATGTGGACCCATGTAGCTGAGCCAAGGCTTTGAAGATTTTTAAAGAAAAGCCCGAAATAAAATTGTATGTGAAATCACCCAAGGTCTACAAGTTGGCAACTCCTTTGTTGTTGTTTGTTTGGTTGGTTGGTTGGTTTTTTTTTTTTTTTTTTTTTTTTGGTCAGACAGTCTTGTTTTTAGAAATCAAACAAACAAATCCCACTCACGGGACAAACCTGTCCTTGGCTCATAGGCCTCTAATATGTACCCCTTAGAGCTGGCGGTCCTGTTAGGGAATATTTCTCATCAGTTGCAGGAGGGCAGAGGGCCTCTAGATTTCCAAGCTGGGCGATGGGTGGGAAAGGTTGGAGAGTAGAAAAGAAAAATCAAAGTCTAGCGTGTGCCATCACCTGAAGCAGCTGCCTAGACAGGCCCAACATCCATCATCCCCAATGTCTCAAGAGGGACACTGATGCCCAGTGGAAAAGCTCTTGAGAAAGGGAGAGAACCAACAATGGCCAGGAGGACAAGTGAAAAGAAATTGCTGGAAGTGTGACCAGGATTGATAAATGATGGGGATTTCCACACGTTAAAAGTGATGAGACAAATGCACTCAAGGTGACAGAGAGGGGGAAGGGAGAGGGAGGGAGAGAGGGAGAGGGGAGAGAGAGAGAGAGGAGAGAGGAAAGAGAGAAGGGAGGGAGAGGAGAAAGGGAGAGAGAGGAGAGAGAGAGAGGGAGGAAGGGAGAGGGAGGGAGAGAGGGAGAGGGAGGGAAGGCAGAGGGGGGCAGAGAGAGAAGCAGTGAAATCACACAAAAGGAACAGGTTACAGACAAAACAAGCTTCCTTAAAGGAGGTGGCTCTGTAAGTAGCAAAGGAATGCTCCAGATGCTGAGTCCTCTTGTCTTCTGGCCTATAAAGAAGAGCTCATCCCTACCCTCCAAGGGCAAATACAAAGGTTTTATTTCTGCTTTGATGTGACTGTTCATATTATCCTCTAGTCACATTCTGCTACCATGGCTAGTCAGTGACTACTTGTTAATTGCGTTGCCTAAGGCATATTCATCTGCAATTTGTATTTGGTCTTGTATTTCTGTGCATTTAAAGAGCGGCTTAGTTCCCAGTTCCAGTATCTGCCTTTCTTCCTTGTTTCTTTGTATTTCTGTGTTCTCTGTAATGCTGGTACATCACTGTCCTATTCTGAAAATTCTTATTATAAAATGGTATAATTTTATATTTTACTCCTGGTGGTTCCTTGGAGTACAGTTATCCTCTGTCAGCTCTCAGATACTGAAAAAAGAAAAAAAAAAAGATTCTGGTTCCTGCAGCGTATCTCTCTTATTACACAACTGCCCCCAAGTGAGTATTGTGAATGACTCATGTCTGGCTCTTTTGATTCGGTCACGAAGGTGTGCCTTGCTCAGCGTGAAGATTACTGCACTATCTCAAACCTCTTACTAATTTCATTCTCCTTCCCTTGCCACAGACCTGTATCACTTTAGGCCATTTTAATTGCAGCAAATTTAGTCAGTCCAAGAGAGGATTGAGTGCTCCTTACAGGTCGTACCTGGTTACGACACCAGTGTCGTTTCTCACTAAAGCTGCACAAATGGCCTATGGATCCTCATGGCTCTGCCGACTGGGGGCAAAGAGTGTCAGTTAGAATGAAGGCTGTTTCCTGGTGAGCCGAAACCACGCTTGGGGTTGTCTCAGAACCTGTGAGGGTGTGGAAGAGTAGGTGCCAAGAGTGTGTGTTTCCCTCTGAAAAGCTCCATGAGAATGACACGGAAGGTGCTGGGCTTTCACATCTAAGCACTTTGTTTCAGAACTACTTTTTAGGTTTTTGTCAAAAATGAGATGTCTGGTTTTACACTGTATTTTTACAAACTCAATTTTTTTTCTTTTTCTTTAAAACTGTGATTTCAGAAGAACTGTATCCATATATCATAAACAGATCATTTCATTTGTGTTTGGAACAACACCCTGTTCCCAGGTGGCCCTGCATTGTAATTAAGACTGAGTGATAAATATATGTCCGACGGGAAGAGGAGGCTCGGAAAATTAAATTAGGTCATAGGTTTGAGGTGAGACTTTTTTCTATAGCCTCCCTATGACATTTCATGACTTAAGAAGGAGAATGGATCAAAATGATGTGCTTAGAATAAGAGTTTCCTTCTGAGAAAACAAGCCACCTAGCCAGGAATGATGGCACATGCTTGTAATCTTAAGAAGTAGAAGCAGGAGAATTCTTGTAAGTTAGAGACCCATGTGGTCTATATAGTCCAGGCTAGCCAGGGCTTCATAGCATGTCCTTGTCTCAATAATTCAAATTTAAAAGCCCCGCTTATGCTCCTGGCCTTATATGAAGAAGCTGATTATCATCTGCCTAGATGTGCTTTCACTGTCCGGTAAGCTTTGCGTCCAACAAGGCACACCTTCGTGACAGGATCAGAAGAGCAAGACGTGAACCGTTTATGTAGATACGTAAGACAATTTGTGTGATAAGAGAGACACGCTGCAGGAAATGGAATCTTTTTTTTTTTTTTTTTTTTTTTTTTTTTTTCAGTGTCTGAGAGCTGACAGAGGATAATTGCACTCCAAGGCACCACCAGGAAGATCTCTATTTCTGTTCTTGACATGTGTAGGTACCACTGTCGTGGCTGATGGTGATGATGATAAGTGATGGGGAAATGGAGTGGGAAGTGATGTATCTCATTCTGACAGATGTAAAGGATTGCCGCAGGCATCCCCGAGGCAAGTGCTGACTGAGGACATTCTGCTGCCTGCATCAGGTCACTCCGGCACTGTCAGAATGCTGCTTAAGGCAGAGGGCATTGCAACAACTTAATTGCCCCACCTCCTTCCTTGTCTCCCTCCCCTCCCTTGTCGAACTTGAGTCTCACACCGCAAATTCTATAATAGCCTTTACTTTTGACTAGTTGATATCAGTCTTGTACCTGTATGATCACCATGACGGTGTAGTATTCATTGGTTCGTACACAACTACCAAGGATATAACCACAGAAAATGCCTGAAGAGTTTCCCTTAACAGTTCCTTGGAGATTGTCTGTCCATAAAGTTCAAACGTTCACCCAGGGTATGGTCTTTGTTGAAAACTAACATTTATTATAGGGGGAAACTCTGACCCCGGGTACTGCCCTGGAGAAGATAAGTGCAAAATAAGTAAAGCAAAGGATTATGGGTGCTCCCTGGGGAGTGGTGCTGAGCACTGTAGGAGCTGTGCTCTTGGCTTTTGGAAATCCTGGCTTTGGGAAGAGGAACTGTGCCTCAGGGCAATGCTACTACCGAATTACCTTTTCGTATTTTATTTGTTCAAATAGAGATAATACTTCTAGTTATAAATAACTGACCTCGAGCCTTTCTTTTCTGCTTCTTCCCTACCCAGGAAATTATAAGTATTTGACTTTACTCAAAATGTACAAAGAAGAATAATGGAAGCCCCTGAATACCTTGATTTGGATGAAATTGACTTTAGTGATGACATTTCTGTAAGTATTCGCACTTAGAAGCAATGTTTGCTCAGCGTTCTTCCTTCATACTTATAAGCCACTTTCTTTGCATCATCTGTATTCCCACAGCTCTTACAACTACTTTTATGAACTGAAAACAAGCTGAGTAACAGACTGGGTGCAGGTCTCTCTGTGCTTAAAAGGGGATGGTGGCCAATTGCGTATGAGCTGTGGGTGAAGGGATGCAAGACATTCAGCCTTGCTTAGCATTTCATTCCTAATCTGTTCCAAGGTTGTTTTAAAATCATAGATGTGTCTATTTGTAAGGCCTCAGCACGTGTACATAATTTAACCTATGAATGTTCATTTCCAGTGCCCTTATATGACTAGATTACAACTAGCATTCTCTCAAGTGCACAAGAGCATAGACCAAAGCCAAGTTGACATTTAATCGATATAAAATAAAGGGAGGGTGCTGGAGAGGTGGCTAAGCAGTTAAAGTAAGTACTGCACTCCCAGATGATCTGGGTTCAGTACCCAGCACCCATATCAGGTGGCTTACAACTGCTTGTAGCTCCAGGGCCAGGGGAATCCATCTCCTCTTCTGGACTTTATGGACACTGCACTTATGTGCATATATGCATGCACACACACATGTACACAAAACGAAAATAAATGTTAAAATAAAGGGATATTTCCCAGTCATTGAAAGCATCAAAACACAGGCTGGCCACTTAGGAATGTTGACAAGTCATGCGTTGATAAAGACCAGAGCAGCCAATCTCTAAGGTCCTAACACTCTACAGCACTCTTGCCCTGCGTCTCCTCCACTCACTAAAGCTTCTGTGCAAATTGCCCACATACTGCTTACCTAGAGCTGCACGTGGTTCATTCCAGGCCATACAGCCACTTCTGTCATCCAGCTCCATGCTAGTGCTATCACCCCAGGAGCTCACAACTTCTGACTTCATTTTTTTTAAAGCTCTCAGGGCCTGGAGCTTTGGGTCACCACTGGATGTTGCCCCCATACAGTAGGCTTACTTTCACATGCATCGGGCTAGAGGTCTATTGCTGTGCTGTACTGCTCACCATGCATAACAGGCGTACTGCACATGACAGATTACAGGGATAGACATGATGAATCACCTCTCTCATACAACCTTGGATCATTCTCTGGCTTTGAACTAGAAAAATATCACTTCATTATTCAGCCTTCATTAGCTTCTAGCTAATTTTTATTGGTCGTTTATTCAGACTAATGTGCTCTTTCCCATGGTGTGTGTGTGTGTGTGTGTGTGTGTGTGTGTGTGTGTCACTATGCTTGACTTGGGAAAGTCTTCAGAATGTGGTTCTTCTGTGACTCTTTCTCTCAAGGTATTTGGATTTAAATAAAAGTCCAAAAAGTAAAAAACAGCGTTGAAATTTGTTCGAAAGTTGCAAGTTGTAGAAAGATTGCATTATCTCTAAGCTTGGGGGTAGCTCTTTAGGTTTGATGGCAAAGATGTAGTTTGAGTGTTGGGTTTTTTGTGTTATTAATTTTGGTTTTATCCAGAGCAATTGTTTGTTTATTCATTTGTCTAGTTTCCTTGCTGGGAACAGAACTCACTGAATTGCGCATTCAAGGAATGTGTTCCACCACTCAATTGTATCCCCACCTCTTGGTTTTGTTAGACAGAGGGTTACTATGTAGCCCAGGCTAGCCCTGAGTGTATGATCTCCTGCCTCAAAGGCAAGCATGATAAAAACCTTCCATGTTGTGCTTTAAGGATAAAACAGGCTTTGAAGGCAACCAGCTCGGGCTCCTGGCTTCTTCTGTCCTTCATTAGTTGGATGATTTGAAACACATTAATTTCTCTTTCCTGAGATGCTCGTCTAACTTATTAACATTGTTTTAAGGTTTGGGTGAAATGATAATATATGTGAAACACTTAGCTTGGCACACAGTAAGTTATTCTTTAAAATAGTAGCTTTTGTTATTGTTTCAATGAATAATACAATAATATTTATCTGACCAATAGTGGAGAAAGAACTCGAGGGAAAAGACCAGGCATGGTGTCAAGATTTTCTTTTAAGTACAACAGAGCAGTTATATTTACAGAAGAATCAGCTGGCAGCAGCCCATAATTTTGATGAATTAGGAAGCTCGACTTGAAAGATAAAATGTATTAAACAATAACTAGAGCTGTTTAGCAAATTGGTTTACAGGATTATGCAATGGTTGAGCCTCTCTAATTTGACCACTCTGAGCCATAAATTTGAATTTCCATCAGTAAGAATGTACCTTCACCCCAAAGCTCCCTTTTAAGTAGGCTCTAATGTTTGGATCTTCAGCCTGTATTAAAACTTAAGCCAGGTTTGAATTGCATAGCATCAGTGAAACAGTAATAGAAAATAATTATTACCTATGGGCCAGGCAACGTCTTGTTTCATCCTCACACAGATCCTATGGAGAAGGTGCTGTAGTCACCTTCCTTTGACCAGTGAAGGATACTGAAGCGTCAAGAACTCACCTGTTGCCAAGGGTCACAGGGTTAGTCAGGAGCAGTTTCCAAAATACTCAGGTTCACTGTAGCACTCCCCTGCCTCTCCCAGATGAATATAGTTTATTGCCATGATTCAAGCCAACAGCAAACATTTGGTGATAATAAGGTCCCATTGTCATACAGGGAAGATGCTACTGGCTCTGGTGGATAGACACCAGGGATGTACAGGAGAGCCTCCTTGATGGAGGATTATGCAGCCTAAAATGTTGACAGTATGGAGGGTGAGAAATCCAAGTCTATTCTAATCCCTTTTGAAACTGAAGAAGCTCTATTTAGCAACCTCTCCAGCCTAATACATGATTTTTATCATAATTTGGTATGAATCAAGTTTAATACACTAGACATGACAGTTCCAGTGTTCATATTTAGTGATTTCATAGAGAGAAAAAAGTGAAGACAAACTCTTGAAGAGTGAAGCAAGTGTTGTTGGTCTGTTTAGGTAAAGTAGGAGTGCTGGCTGTAGAGGCTGCTACAGGAGATGGATTCAAATGCTAAGAGGCAGAATGGGGTGAGTTTCCCAAGGGCTAACTCACCAGGCAAAGAGAAATGAAGTTTCCCATGACCGTGCTTTTATTTTTCTGATTGCACAGATCTCTCTCTGCAGGCTCTTTTGCCTCTTTCCTGATGAAGTGGCAGAAGTGGGGTGGGGAGGTGGGGTGGGGCTGGGAGTCCAGGCAGCATTTGGGAAAGAAGTTTACAAAATTCATGCCGGAGTTTAAAACTCCCCTTCTTACCCTCCACCTCTAGCCCAGTTACGTAGTTTGGGCTTTGTATTTCATGGTTTTCCCCGCTGGTCATGAGACTGGTTCTTGTTTTAATTAAAACACAGGCTGTATATTTGTATAGAAAAACAACTAGAACTTGCTGTCTTTATCTAATGGGACAAAACACAGAAGGCAACCCAGTGATTTTGAAGTTCCCCAGACTTGAAAATAGTGGGCTTCCTTTGTAAAATGCGAAGTTAAAACTGTACATCCTGTAACCTAGCCATCGGAGAGGAGAGCTGTAAGCTTGTGGGGGAGAGCTCACACAAACACAAAGGCTCAGACCTTTCTCTCGCTGCAAATTAGTTTACAGAGCCCCGTATTTGCTTGAGAACCGGGCCTTCCTGTCATCAAAACCAAAACAAAACCCTCCAGGACTGTTAGGAACCATGGCATACCTAAGACAGAGGCTGAACTGCAGATAGGGGGAGTGCGATGGGCCGAGACCCTCAAAGTCAGTTATCTTACTCGGGCCTCACAGAGCTAAGAGACCAGGGCTTAGCTTTCATCCTGTTTCACAGATGACAGAATTGAGAATCCAGGGGGACTGTGACTGTCACATGGTTACAGATAGGGTCAGGACTACGGAACTCTTTGACCAGGGTACTGTGCCCTTCGGAGAAATTTAGCTGAGTGGGGGGGGGAGGGGGGTGACTCTTATACCTTTAATCCAGTCACCTCATGTGCCACCACGTCCCATTTGATACTGGAGAGCTTGAAAATTGCTTCTTGGCAGTGAGGGACTCGGTTCCCCGTATAACTAAGTAAAATCAGCTAAAAGGAAATCAAGCAAGACCTTCATGTTTCCTATACCTGACATTCCCCTAGGAGGCGGCCAGGTGCTTCTTGTAGACTCTGGATGACCCAGTCCCTGCTTTGTTGTTCCTATCAGCCCTGCCCTTCTGGGAAGTCACCCATCTCTTGTCCATATTTAAACCTTTCTTGATGCCGTCAGTGTGATGTGGCGTCAGTAGCGATCAGAACACCACTATCTCCATCCCCTTCCCTCTTTTGCGGTGTTTTATTTGCTGTGTCCTACATTTGAGTCCAAACGGCTTCTAATTTCCTCTCCTTTCGCCCCATGGCATTAAAAGCGTATTCCTTGTTTTAATGCTAACTGCTCTGTATTGCCTTGTTTTCTAAGTGCCTCCCAAGAAATTAACTAGGACTTGTCTGATCCACAAATAATGTATAGATAATATGTTGTGGACCTCAAGATTGGGATCAAGCTCCCTTCTCTACCTTAGACCAAACACCCCCAGAAAAGAAGAAAATTAGTCTGAGATTGATTTTCAAGAAGAAAGAGCGGTAACATTTTTAACTTAAATTTTTATTTTAATTTTAATTTAAAGAGCAACTAATTTTTAATTTGACTTACTCTTGAGTCCTTCTCTTGCCAAGTTGCCATAGTATTTATGAGACTGACTACACAGCTTTTTTTATACAAACTACTTGCTCATAGCTAACTATTTTGCCAGCAAGTGTTTATTAAACATCAACAGTATTCCGGGCAAGGTTCTAGATTTGGAGAAACAGTACAGACTTGGTCTGCGCTCTCAGAGAGTTTATAATAGCAAATAAGCTAACTATATTTCCTAGGCTGTGATGTATTTATTATTACTGTGAAATATCAGGTTAATTTCACATGAGGTCACATCTCTGTACCAATCACTTGTTCCTGGCAGTCTGTATATCTTGGTGGTGATTGGCTCTTGGCTCACATTTGAAGCTAGACAGCACTGATTCTGGACAAGGTCTATGGCTTGCCAGCTGCCCTACTGCAAGATAAATGTGTCTCTTTAATTGTTTCATTACTTGTAATTTTTCAATATTTATTATTATGTAGGCTTAACTTTTTAGTGGTTTTTCATGCTCTAAATGTAAATAATCATAGTACTCAGTAACATTTTTGAGCACTTCAGTGTACACCGGACAGGATTTTTATGCTTTACAGTATTAGCTCACAGTCTTCATATCAACCTTCTATTTCCATATTATAATTACCCCATTTACCAATGGGATTAAATAACTAAGATGACCAAGAAAATGCTAAAGTCTGGGTATACTGTGGGCAGTCTGACTCCAGAACCCACATGTTTAACCATCCTATGGAAGAAGACTTTGCTGGGCCTCGTGGTCATCCTCAGACTTTGCAGTTCACCTAGGTCTCTCACAGGATGAAGAGGAGGTAGAGGAGGAGGAGGAGGAGGTCCTTCAGCACTGTTATCACACCCCCTTTCCCAATGTGTGTACCTTCAAATATTGCCTAACCACATATTGTATCAATTACATTAGTATTACAATACAGCGTTTCTGGCACACTCTTAAAAACTGATCAGAAAGAGCTGTTGAGTTCTTCTCAGACCAGCCACAAACACTATCTAGCATAAAAGGTACAAGAGATTTTTGTTACTTTTTTCCAATCTCGACAAATACAATTAAAACAAGAAACCATCCCAAAAGTCATATACATGTAAGAATAGAGTTGATTACAGTAATTCTCATTAATGGATCTCAATTGGCAAAATGAAATGTACTTAAAGAGAGTGGAACAAATATATAAGATGTAGACCATCTGCCTAATTCTATGGAGGGGTAGTGGCAGAAACGGAGATCTTGGTTAAGTCTCCTGATGAAATGTGTTGAAAAAGCCAAAGGTCCCATGGAAAGGGCTGTACAGTAATATATCCTATGTGGAGGAGGAAAAGTAAAGCTTCTACAAAAGGAATTGGAAAGTAGATTTCAGTCATAAAGAGAAAAAACAAACAAACAAACAAACAAACAAAGAAAGAAAGGCCAAAAGAGAAAGGAGGTGCCAGATGAGCACAAGAGCAGGAAAGCTGGTAGCCATTGAGGGAGGCAGAGCATCCTGATGTGTGAGGTTGCTCAAGAGAGCTCCTGTTGAGAGAATGGCTGAGCAGGAGGGAAGGAGGATGCTGGCAGGGCAAGGGCCTGAGAAACAGGAGCAGAGGGTTAGGGTCACTGCAGTGGTCTATCTGTACAGCATCCTCAGAGATGCATGTAGTCAGGACACTCTTCTCCATTGGAAGGAAGTCTTATGAAGAGGACAGTATTTTAGAAAATAGTCTTAAGCTCAGAAAAAAATCTCTTTAGCCGTGTGTCTGCTTTTACAGGCATCTTTGCTTATATGGAAGGCCATGGTTCTGCCAGCGGGGCTGCCTGAAGCACTGCCTGAATTCTGGGAGCATCTTAGAAAGCATGAATGTCATGATAGTTGTTTAAATGAACGGTTCGTTTTCTTCTTCCTTTGGAAATGTAATAGAACCTCGGTTATTTAAAAATCGCTAGCTTGAAAATGTGCTTGGGATGTTCTTTCCTTTTCTGTGGCTCGTTACCACTTGAGTAACATCTGCTTGCTCGCCGTACTGTCTCTGGTTGGCGGGACTAAAGGCCAACGTTTTCCAGTCCCAAACAATATCTAGGGTGGTCGGAGATTCCCACTGTCCAGTGAAGAAGCCATGTTCTGTTGTTATGAATCAAGAAAAGGAAGATGTTAGACCAAGATAGTAAAAGGAGAACCGATGCACCGCTCGTGTAGCTAAAAGCGCCCTTCTCTCTCTCTCTCTCTCTCTCTCTCTCTCTCTCTCTCTCTCTCTCTCTCTCTCCCTCTCCCCTCTCTCTCTCCCCTCTCCCCTGTCCCTCTCCCTCTCTCTCTCTCCTTTGTATCACCCATGGACAACAGAGTCTAGGGAACACAATCTGAGTTGGAGGGTAAACGGAAGGAAGATTCATGGCTCTTGGTTTGTTCAGAATGAAGTGGCAGGGGGTCTTACTAGTAATTGTCCTATGAATGAGGTAGGTTAGCTGTCTGACAGTTGCTTATAAAAGGCCATCTGTCCTGTGAATGGGGATGTCTTTCCAGGAACTCTTCCATCCCAGCTCCCAGATGGTAGCATAGTACACTCCTGCAAGAGAGACATCCTGGGTCACCGGCTCATTCTCAAGTTTGCAAAGAAAAAAAATGCACTTGCATGTTGCTTCTATAAATCACATGTTTCCTACCCACTTCCTCCCATCCAAAAGTAACCATCTTTAGATCACTCTGCTGCATTGTCTTTCCTTGCAGTGTTTATATTTACAGATGTAAGTCCTCAAACTACTCTTAAATTGCCTCTTTGTGAAAAACAAAAACGATGGATTTATTGAATGTGTAGTCAGTGTCACAGCTGAATGTGGTATTCCATGCATCCTGAAAAGTCCCCCAAACTACATCATTTTCTAGCTGATCTATTGTTTTAAACCCTTAGTGTTGGCTTGGTTTGCTTTGGTTTTGATTGTTGGTCCATTGCTTGAGGATTTTTTGTTGTTGTTGTTCTTATTTTGTTTTGTTTTAAAACAGGGCCTCAATATGTCACCCTAGTAGATAGGTAGGTAGATGATAGATAGATAGATAGATAGATAGATAGATAGATAGATAGATAGATTATCCTAGCCTTGAACTTGAACTCAGAGACTGCCTGCCTTTGCCACCCAAGTGCTAAGATTATAGATGTGCACCCCCCTCATGCCTGGCTTCAGCTGTGATACTCTGTTTACACACCAGTCAAGTAGCCAGTGCTGTTCAAGGCTTAACCTCAGCAAACTAGACCTCACTGTGCACCTTTGCAGGCAAAGGCAGGCAGCTGATAAAGCTGAGATCTCAGTGAGTCTGGCTCTCAGGCGACATGGGATGCCTGTACCTGGGATGCAGACAACAGTTCACCTGTTTTAACCAGGTATATATCATTTAAGCCCAATGAGCATCGTTGCCCATATTTAAACTCAATCAACTAATTTTCTCCCTTTTTAAATGTGGTCTTGGGTTAAAAGCCAAAAAGGGAGGGAGAGGGGTTGGGGAAGAAGGGGAGCGCAGCGGGGAGGTGGGGAGGGGATGGATCAGGAGAGATGGTGAGACTTTGCCAAAGGGTGTTTCATGGGGTACAGCAACATAAACAAAGCCTCATTTTAATTGAATTATAGACTGTGTAATTTAACCTACACCAGCTGGTCTCAAAAAGCTACCAGATTCCTTAGAGAGCTCGTACTTAGTAGGAACATAAGGTACCTTGTTACTACCAAGATGAAGCCTCTCCACCTAAATTATCCCTGACCCCCCTACACACACACACACACACACACACACACACACACACACACACTCATGCATACACAATGCAGAAAGGAAAATTGAGACTCAGCCCCAGCTTAAGAGGCCTCCCTCCCTCCATCTGCGTGTAGCATGTTTGCTGAAGCACCTGTAGTCCCTTAGGGATGACCAGCACAAACAGGATGCTATTGCATCAGACAGGTAAGAATAAGTTCTCTAACTAGTCTTCTGAGATTTCATTTTTTTCATTTAGAAATACTGGAAATCCAATTTGTTTGGGATATGCATTTGGCAAACTGACAGTAGCCACAAGTGCGTGCTCCTCTGCCTTGCTTCGCTGGTGCTCCACGGGAGCCCTGGAGGGCTGTCTAGCAACGCTGTGCCAACTAAAGTACCTTTGCATTGAGACATGCATTCTGCTTACACAGGCCTCACTTGTGATGCTAGACTAATTCTAATGGGTTCCCCCTGATCATTTTTCTTTTAGATTAAATTATTTTTTTCTCAGTCGCCTCACGTTTTACAATGGAGAAGTCGTTCATGATATGTATCTGTAGTTCCTAGAGATACAGAGGAAAATATTTTGAGTAAATTGTATTTTATGGAGTAACGTGTGAGCATGGCTGAAGATAGTTTCTGACTTAAACTTTGATTAAAGGCTTCATTCCATTCTATTCTGTTCATTCTCCTTATTTTGTTTGAAAACACCCTTCTCTCCAGACAGATTGATAGGTATCGAATGAAGACCCCATAAATCATAGCTCCAAGGCCCAGAAAATATTTTCAACAAAAATCATTGGAGAAAATTTCCTTAACCTTACGAAAAAGAGGCCTGTAAGCATACAAGAAGCTTACAGAGCACCAAATAGATTGGACCAAAAAATAAAATCCTCCCACTACATAGTAATCAAAACACTAAATGCACAGAATGAAAGAATATTTAAAAAGCTGCAAGGTAAAAAGGCTAAGTCACACATAAAAAGTAGACCTCTCAGAATTACACCCAACTTCTCAACAGAGACTTTAAAAGCCAGAAGGACAGATATCTTACAAACACTAAGAGACCACAGATGTCAGCCCAGACTACTATACCCAGCAAAACTTTTAATCCCCACAGATGGAGAAAACGAGATATTCCACAACGTGTTTATTTTATGTGTATGAATATGTGCACTGCATGGAGCACCTGCATGAGTGGATGCAGAGGCCAAAAGAGGGCATTGGACCCCCTGGAACTAAAGCTCCAGATGGCTGTGGCCCACCACAAGGGTGCTGGGAACTGAACCAGTCTCCTCTGCAAGAGCAGTAAGTGCTCTTAACCACTGAGCCACCTCTCCAGCCCCAGCTTTGGGTTTTTAATGTAGTGTGGTCCCATACCAACACAGACATGTCTCCCTTACCCTGGATGTTGAGGAAGCCAAAGGCTCCTCCACCAGGCTTTTCACACCTGAGGCTGGCTCTGAGCATTGAAGAAACAAGTATCTTCTGGAAATATTTAAGGTTCAGTAATTATGACTATCATCCAGCTATAAATGATGAGAGACAGAATAGCTGTTGGGTACGCCTTACTTTGTCCATTAGATAAGAGCTGCCAGGCTTCTTTCTAACCTGTGTCTGCTGAGGTGCTTGCAGACCGAGCTTAGGGTGACATCAGGTCACAATGAGGTCCACTTCTTGTGCTCAAGTCTCACTTGCT
Organism: Acomys percivali; assembly: GCA_907169655.1. NCBI lineage: Eukaryota > Metazoa > Chordata > Mammalia > Rodentia > Muridae > Acomys > Acomys percivali. The sequence continues at coordinate 34,015,795 of OU015744.1, read as the reverse complement.
GTGTTCAGTATTAATTTTGTTTCTTGATGATTTGAGTGAATGCCTTTGTTTTAGATCTCCATTTTACAGCTCTTCCCTCTGTCTTCCCCCATTCAGTATTCAGTCACATCTCTCAAGACCATCCCAGCCCTGTGCAGAAGATGTGACTCACAAAACGAAGACAGAACAGGTATGCCGGACTCCTCACCCCTTCTCATCCACCAGGGTTGATGGTTGCTCTTGCTTTCTGTTCTTTTTCTTTTGTGGATTCTCTGCTCCCGCTACCTCCCTGCCACCTTCAGCAAGCAGATGTAAGGTCATCTACAGGGCCAAGAGGTCCTAACCTGGACCTGGCTGTGTACAAAATCAACACAGAGCCTCCTGATGTCTTCAAACCGTAGTATCCACAGTGATTTTCTGAAACCCTGAGAAAGCAATGGTGGCAAAACATAATGATGCGGGCGCCAATGAGAAAATGTTGGATGCATTTACTACCCATATGGCCGACAACCAGTGTGAGGGATGGTGCTTTGTTGAAGTCTAAAAACCTATCAAGATGCAACATGCTCAAATCTGCAATAAGGCATACTATAACAGTTAAGATGAAAGCAAGGCGCTGGAGTTTAATAGTGTAAACTAAACAGAATTATGGCAGATAGATGAAAACCAGCTGGCTGGCCTTTTCTCCTTGTCCTATCCCCCGAGTGAAAAAAAAGTACATTTCGGGTTGCATTTTCCTCCTGTAAATCAAGTTAAATCTCTCTGTGTTTCTCTGTGTGATGGGCAAAAAATGAAAATAAAAAAGTATGTTGATGGGAATGATATTAAACTATGAAATGATGTTTATTATTTTGTTCAGGATAATTACTCAAAGGCATCACCATTAACCTTGCCAAACTCCTAATAGTAACACCAGGCTTCGGAAACATGTTTGGCAGGAGACTTAAGATAATCCTTAAATTATGCACATGATGTTTAAAATTAAATAGAGGTATCTTTCCAATACAGCTACTAGAATTCTGAATTTCTAACTGAAAGGACTTGGAAAATTAACTTTCTCTCCAGGACTATTTGCTTTGTTTCGAAATTTTGCTTAGAAGAGACAGCAAAACTAATGTGTTTTCAGGTTTGTTTATTTCTAAGTGTGTGTGTGTGTGTGTGTGTGTGTGTGTGTGTGTGTGTAATAAATAAAAGTGGGTCATAAACATCACAGAAGGTAGCTTTAAATTCAAATAAAAATTTTCATTTGTTCTGAACCGTTGAAAAAGAGAGGGCATAAAGTTGGGAAGGAGGTAGGATAAAGGGCAAAGGGGAGTGTGAAGGGAGGTAATGGTGGACAGATAGGATTGAAATACATTGTGTAAATACATAAATTTTTCAAAGAATTCATATATATGTTATGTTTAAAAAGACAAGAGTTTGTACTGAGTTGGACAGGGGTTTCTGGCTCCAATCCGTTTTTGTTTTTTTTTTTCAAAAGTGTGAAAAAAGTGATTGTCCTTGGGGGTACAAGCTACAAACTGCAAGAGCGAGGAGGAGACCAGCCTCAGAGTTCAAAGGCTTGGGTTCGAGTTAGAATTCAATCGTGTATCAGCTACGGGGCCTTGGCCCTGTAAGTAGTCATCTGTAAGCAACGGAGACACTTCTGCCAATGACCGCAAGCTACTTTAGGGCTGAGTCCTGCACTTCCCCAGTAGGCCCTTCATAGATGAAAGCCTTTGCATTCGCTCTTTAGTTGGAGGTGGAGTGAAGTAAGTGCCGCTTGTGTGCTGGTTGCTGGAAGCACGGAAAGGTTAGGGTGCTTATGCTGTAGATGGGCAAGCCTAAGAACAGAACAACCAGGGGCATTGTTCAGAATCTCCCTTAAGCTTAAGCTGTGGCACTGGAACTTCTGCCCCAGGAAGTCAGTCTATAGATTCTGTCTTCTCTTGCATGACATTCACTACTTCTCAGGTAGCTAGACCAAGAAGCAATAGTGTAATCTTAATGTTTGCAAAATGCTTCACGTCAGCTTTTTCTCTACTAAATGGTAAACCTCTTTTCTCTATTAAGTATCTAGTCTTACCAAGTTAAGGGAACAGAGTACATTATCCTTTATTCTGGGTCTACTTTATGCCATTCTCCTCAGATCTATAACTTGGAGCACCTTCTCTCTGTGGTAGAGAAGAGCCCCATCTACATTTTTGGACTCCACTCTGAACAAAAGCCCAGCCAGTGCTCCAGGCAACCAACAATAATTAGATTTAATAGGAAGTTGAAGGACAAGAGGTTCATACCTCTCGATAGAATCGTGTGTGTGTGTGTGTGTGTGTGTGTGTGTGTGTGTGTGTGTGTACACATACACACCAACTTTGAAGGATCACTGGGAGGCTTGGAATCCAAATTCTAATAGACAAATAATAATTCTAACAAAAGAGAATGAAAGGATACGTTCACAGGTGCACTGCATCACTGTAACTATAGGCTTGTCACAGATAACTATAGGCTTATCTGTAGACTTAAAGAACATGGTGATGTTTTCAGACTCAGTTTGTAAAAGGATGGATGGAGAAGTTGTCAATCATTTCTCAATAGACATGTGAAATTAACCCTTACACTCAGACTTCTTTCACCAACCATGAAGCGGTTTCTTTGCGAATGCTGGCAAATATGTACCTTTTCAAACAGGTAGCAACAGGCAGTACCATGGCCACCTAGAAAAGTCTACTTAACCTTTGGAATGGAGTGTTCCACTGGAAAGGTCTTCCCAAATCCTCTGGCATTTGAAATACACTCCATATCTCTCGTAACATGAATAGAATTTACTAAGCATTTTCTGTTTGAGGAATATTGCCAAATGTTCACATCTATCTTTGTATTAAGAAGTCCTTCAGCAAATATTCCTACTGTTTCTTGCATTTTTTCAGTCAACAACTGTGTGCTGGGTGTTCTCTGACCTAAGCATTGAGAACATAGCAAACAGAAAAGAGCAAGACAAGCATTCTTGTGCTCACAAAGCTTACATCTGGATAGGTGATAGTCAGGGGACACACAAACAGACAAGTAGACAATGGCATTGCAAAACAATAAGGCAACATGAGCCCCTGAGATGATAGTCTCTCAACTTGTGGGTCATGACCCCTTTGAGGAAATGACACAACCCTTTCACAGGGGTCAAATATCAAATACCCTGCATATCAGATATTTATATTATGATTCATAACAGTAGCAAAATGCAGTTATGAAGTAGCAATGAAATAACTTTATGGTTGGGGGGTCACCACAACATGGGGAACTGTGTTAAAGGGTCTCAGCATTAGGAAAGTTGGGTTGAGAACCACTCTGATAGAACTTGTGAGGCCTGAAGAGAAGGGGATGCTTAGGAGCCCAGGGAGTAAGTTAGTTACTTTTCTTATTGCTGAAACAAAATACCTGCTGACTTCGGGGGTGAGGTACTTCGATTCTCAGTTTGAGTAGACAGTCCACCATGACACGGAAGCCGGGCAGCTGATCACGTGAGGCAGATGATCACATGGTGACTGCCAACAGGAAGTAGAGAGAGATGACTGTGGGTGTTCAGCTTTGGTTCTCATTTTCATTCATTCTAGAACCTCAGCCCACGGCATGGTGCCACCCACATTTAAGATGATGCATCTTTCCATCTCAGTTAACCTAACACGGAAACTCCCTCACGGATGTGCCAGAGATTGGTTTCCAGATTATCCTAAATCATATCAACTTGACCATTGAGACAGAATCTTAAACGGCCCAGCCTTGTGAAAACCAGCAAAGGGGGCTGAAAACAAAGGAATGAGTGGTATCCGTTGTATTCCTTGGTTCAGGAACAAACTTGGCAGTTATGATGAAGTTAAGAAAATTAGTGTGTCTGCTGAACAGTGATCAAATTGAGGAACAGCAGGAGGGGAGGGTGGGAGATGATGTGGCCAAGCTCCCCCCGAGGGAGCTCCGGTTCCTACGTACAGCAGATCACACTGCCAGCAGGGTTCCAGCTTTTGTAAAATCCTGTCCCAGGTTGACCATCACTTATTTAAGTTGCCTGGGATCATGCTTCAGACTGTCGAGCTCTCTGTATTTTAGTTGTGTGTTTGTTTCAGCCAGCCTATAATGCCTCACTCTCGTGACAGGAAGTATATTATCTCACAACACTGCCCATCTGTAAAAGTTAACTGGCTGGACATCCTTTCATCCAAATGTCCCAAACTTAAAACACTCTGAAATCTAAAAGTCATTAGATGTCATATCAGCACACCAAGTATTTCGGATTTTGGAACAATGTTGTCATCCGTAAAGGTTAACTGGCTGTACATCCCTTCATCCAAATGTTCTGAGCTTAAAACATTCTGAAATCTAAAAGTTATTAGACATCATATCAGCACGCTAAGTATTTTGGATTTTGGAACAATGTTGTTATTAGATTTCCAGATCAGCGACGTTCAGCCTGTATCTGAAAAGCCACAGCATGTAGAGCCATAACTCTAGCAAAGACTGGAGTCCTTAAAAGCTACCCAGGAAAGAGCAAATGTGGAGCAGAAACAAAAACAAATGGGCTAAAGTGTCAACCCCTGTGAAAGCAGATGAAGCTGGTTGGAGTATTGTTTTAGTTCCACACGTGTGGCATAGATTTGTTTGTAATGAAACCATTTTAATTATTTACAGGTACAGAATTTGTAAGACGGTTTAAAAAAAAAATCAGGCAGTCTAAGGCCAATTGGAATTTTGAGGATGACTTTTGTTGTTGTTCAAACCACAGAGTCAGCCAGCCTGTTGATGATCGTTTCAATAATGGGGTGCACATTCTAATGACATTAATTTTGTTATTCTGCCAAATTCAGTGTCCCTTGAGTTCTCACCTGCTCCTCCCTTGAAGCCATGGAGAAGTAGGACACATCCCTTCTGGCCAAAGAACTACACACCATGTAGAAATGGCAGCTGTGTGGTCACTCATGGTTTACTTTTCCCTCCACGGTGCTAAGTGCCTCCGGGCCACCTGTATTGACCTATTCAGAATGAGGACACTTTCCCAGCACCCACAGCTAAATCTGAATTCTCTCCGCAGATGATCTGCTCTGAGGCTGTCAGTGCTGTGGAACAGCCCCCCTGACTTAGCGTATACCTCTCCATCCTACCCATAGAGTCTGTCCTTTCTGCCTGTTTTCTGGGTATAAAGCTAGCCCCGGATATAGCCTTGAAAGCACTCAATGGAACCACAGCCCAAGGCTCACCTCCTCCATTCAGCCCTGAATTTGGGCCAGCTTGCATTGTGGGCTGCAAGAGTGGCAACGGCCACAGTGTTGCCAGAGGCTTCTGAGCTGTGTTCTAGCACCTTCTACAAACTCACCACAGCCTGAGGGTCCACCCCCAGGGGTGCTTTTCCCTTAGCTGAAGAACTTAACTCTTACTGAACTCTATTTTTTTCCCAACTGGAACAATATTTTAAGTGATTATTCATTAATGGCACTACACAATGAAGTTTTTTTGTAAGAAAGGAGATGTTAAAAAGAAGAAGCATGAAGGAATTTTGGAGACACAAGAAGGAGGAGGAAGACAAGTCGATGAGGAGTGGGGAACTCCACAACACGATCTGCTCTTGGAGTGCCGGAGCCGCACAAGTGCAACCGAGCTTCAGAGTTATTCCTTAGAGATTCCACATTCCAGGCCTTGTACCAAATCTTCTGTAAACATTTCTCTTACCCCAAAAAAAATAATAATTCCAAAGGAGGACCCTTATTATTATTTTTTCTATTGATGAGGAAGGAGACTTGTCATTAATAATTTGCCCAAAATCCTTGAGTCAGCAAGTGCCTCTGAAACCAGCTCCCCTGTCTCCAGGGCCGCTGCGAGCATGAGTCAACTGAGGAATGATTTAGGCCAAGGGACCTCAGGTATCAAGTAGTGTAGGGCAAGGGTTCGCAGCAAGGGACATTTGTGTGTGAGATGTTCACACTAATAAAGGAAGTAATTTGTGAAATGTTTACATGCATTCCCTGCCCAATATCTGTGGCTCCGAGGCAATGAGTGTTACTCTATGGTTGTCTTCAAAGGAGGGTAGAAATGCATTATGACAACATATGGTATTCCAATAAAATATCCAATTTCGTTGACTTGGAGGTTTGGGGTTTTTTTAGCTAATTAGATATTCAAATACACATTTGTTTCAAATTCACGCTGCTGTAAACGTCTAGTGAGTCTTTCAAAATGTGTATCTGCCAATCTTACTGTATGCTTTTCTCGTGCAGGAAGGCAAATAAATACTGATTCAGCTTTGCATCTGGGAACTGAAATGCACTCAGCTTAGAAGGCTCAGTTACACAATAGTGATAAATATGAACAGCTCTGAAAACAGGTTCTGAACAACTTCCAACGAACGACTTCCAATGCCTAAATAATACGAATTGTTGCTTGTATGACATAGAATAAAAGAAACCATTCTTTCCAAAACTAGGTTTCTTGTAAAAGTCATTTGTACGTTCTTAAAAGCATTACAAATTTGCTATATTTTTAGACCCTGTTTCTGCAATTTTTGTGACAAATCCTGAAGCTACGAAAACAAACACTTACATGGTGTTTGAAGATTTTCAAGGATTTTTAGCCATCACCTAAAATAATAAATTGGCATCAAATGTATCCTGTGGACATTGCTGTGACATAGTTAATGTTGCTAAATATATAAACCTCCTGTTTTCAATTTGTAGTAAGGTTTAAGGCTACAAGCATGAAAGTAAAAGTTAGCTAGGCAGTTTTAATTTTAAAAAGCCTGCAAATTAATCCATTTCCCATGATGTAACATGATATGACTCCAAAGAATAGGGAAACAGGTTTTCTAAGCTCTAAGTTGAAAAAAAAAATCACTTTGGTGGCTCAGTGATTAAGAACAAGGACTGATCTTGGAAAGGGCCTGGGTTCAGTGCCCTGCACCCACCTTGGGCTGCTCAGAGTGTCCTATGACCCCAGATGCAAGGGATTTCATGCCCTCTTCTGGCTTCTGTGGGCAACTGCACTCATATGCATATACCCACCCCACAGATACACAGGCATACACGTAATTTTTAAAATAAAAATACATCTTGAAAAAAACCAGAAATGAACACTTTCTTTTTTTTTATTTATTTTTAATTAATTTATTCTTGTTACATCTCTATGGTTATCCCATCCCTTGTATCCTCCCATTCTCCCCTCCCTCCCATTTTCCCCTTATTCCCCTCCCCTATGACAGTTCCTCAGAGGGATTACCTCCCTCTGTATATGCTCATAGGGTATCAAGTCTCTTCTCAGTGACCTGCTGTCCTTCCTCTGAGTGCCACTAGGTCTCCCCCGCCAGGGGACATAGTCAAATGTGAGGCACCAGAGTACTTGAGAAAGTCAAATCCCTCTCTCCACTCAAGGGTGGAGACTGTCCTGTCCATCTAGCGATCAGGGTAGGGGTTTAAATTTTACCGCCTGTATTGTCCTTGGCTAGGCCTTAGTTTGAGCGGGACCCCATGACCCAAATCTGCCTATCATAATGTTCTACTTGTAGGTTTCTAGGACCCACTGGATCCTTCTACATTGCTATTCTCCCATTGTTCTCTCATCTAGAGTCCCAATAGGATGTCCTCCCCTCGGTCCCAGTTTCCTGGTAAGGGAAGGCTTTCATGGGACCTGCCTATTGGGCTAGTATGCAGATATAAGTGAGTATATACCATTTGAGTCTTTCTGCTTCTGGGTTAACTCACTCATTATGATCATCTCTAGCTCAATCCATTTGTCCACAAAATGAACACTTTCATATGATACAGCTTAAAGTATTCTTAAAATCTCAGCTTATTTAGCAACAGTAAAACCTTGTAAGCAGATGTGTATTCTTAGCCAGGTGTGGGGCTGCATGATTCTAATTCCAGAGCTCAAGGGAGTGAGGTAGGAAGATCATGAATCCAAAGTCACCCTGGGCTTTGCACTGAGACTCTTATAAAAATAACTGAGTAAATAACACTTATGTTTATATTTCCTTAACAATAGTATAATTATAAAGGTGATATGATATGCTATTTTAAAACAGAAAAAGTAAACAAAACTATAACCTTGTCACTGAAACAATTGTGTTTTTCAAGCTTTTTTTTTTTTCTGAAACTCTTCTTGTGCCTGTAGCTGTATTATAAGTTTTGTACCTGTAGCTGTATTATAAGGATAGTTTCACCTGATGCGTTTTTTGTTGTTGCTATGGAGTTTGAATGCATGCCAGAATTGTGAGTGGGGCACAGAGTGTTCCTGTGAAAGTGGAGGTGCCTCCACTGTCCATGTCACTTGGTTTATTTTTATTGGAGTCTATGGAACTCCTATCCACCAAACTGGTCATTAGAGAAAGCTCTTGGTAGAAATAAATGCGGGGAAATAAGCAGCAAGGAAGGACAGGAAGGCAGAAAGGCAAATGAAATCACCAGGCAGGCAGTGTGGGACGGGAACTAACTGAAGCGCAGAGACAGGACGGAACAAGCTGTGCACATGTGAGAAGCCCTCTTACAGGAGTGTGGCCCTGCAGAGACTTTCCTCTCAGGAGGTGCAACCCCTGACGTACCTTCCTTCAGAGTCCAGTGCAAAACTGTGCGTGTTGAGAGATGCCATTTGTAAGCTTCAGCGCATCTCTGACGTGCTCTGCTTCTCTTTTGTCTGCTGCTAAATGGTGTCTGTCTTCCCATTGCAATCTCTGCCTCCATGCCGCCTCCTCTGTTCTGGCTCTCCTGGAAAGGGGGCGTAGGGGTGGGAAGGGGAATACAACTCAGTTCATAGAGTACCTGCCTAGCAGGCATGAAGTTCTGGGTTTTATCCTTAGCAACATAAACCAGGAGTCATAGTGCAAGGTTGTAGTACTCGCACTTAGGAAATGAGGATTCGAGCAAGCGTGAAGCCCTGAGACTTGCCTCCCTGACAGAGAGTGGAGAGAGAGATTCTGTTGGCTAAGAAATATTCGCATAATGGAACCCTAGAATTTCAGAGTTGAAGGATCTTCTGGAGAGAGGGTAGCATTGTCACTAGTGATCCCTCTGGGACATCTGCTCAGCTCGCCCCTCTCATCTCAGTGTGGTACAGGAACAACCCAAGTGCTTGCAGCATCACCCAGTGCTGAGACTGTACAGGCTCTCAAGACTCACACCTGCCACTCCCACCCAAGTTCTGAGCCTACAGTATAGACACGTGGTCCAGGGCTGTTTATTTATGCACATCCAAATTTAAGAAATTTTTACCTAAATCACTTGGAATCCAACCCATTGTCCTTAACTAGACACAGCAGTGTCATCAAAAATTATCTGCCATGTCTCTCTCAGCTTAAAAAACAGGTAATGGTTTTCTTTTTAATTTTCATCTATTATAATTTATTCCGATTACATCCTGAATGTTATCCCCTCGTTTGTATCTTCCTGTTCCTACTCTCTCTCCCTCTTTCGCCCTATTTCCTTCCCCCAGGTAGTGGTTTTCAAAGATGGTCATGAGGCTGTGCAATTGGAAATTTTCTGTGGCCACAGGAGGCCTTGAGTAATTTGCTCCTGGACCAGGGAGCTTCCCTGGCACCTGTCCCCCAGCCTTCGGCTTTCTAGCCACATCAGCCATTCAAATATATCAGGCTCCTTTAGAGAGCCTGCTCCTCCTTTCTCCTTTTACCCACAAAGGTGACCCCTTAGGTCCCTTTGCCTGACTACCTAGATCAGTAACACCTAGTTAGGCAATGTCTTAAAACTATTGTCAATTAGGCTCATGCCCCCCCAACTATACCTTAAGTGTTTCATAACCAAAGGTTTCCAGGTGAGACGGTGACAGTCTAGATTACCACCAGCACCTCCCACAACAAACCATCTTATGTCCTAGCTCCCTATACTGTTTCTCCACTTGAAATGTCTGAGAATTATTTCTTCTCCCTTTCTTTGAGGGTGAAAGTGCGAGCATAGTAGGTGGCAGTACTGAGGACTGAAGTGGAGCCTTGCATATGCTAGGTGCTCGCTCTACCTCTGAGTTTTATCCCAGCCCTCCTTTGCCTTTGTATTTTGAGGCTAAGTCTAAGTTGTGCAAGCTGACCTTGAACTCATTCTCTGGTCCCGGCAGTCCTTGAAATCAACCTGCTCTACAGAGGTATGGGAAAGCCACATCTCTAGCTCTCTACTTCCATTCACCCTGAGCATCTCCAGTGTGAGTCGCCTCCCTAGAGAACAGCGCTGTTTCTGTATGATAAAATCCATTGACACTTTGATAGGTATTTGAGCCTGTTGGCCACTACTACCTCCCTCCTGCTTTCCTTTCTAACACATTGATAGCCCTCATACTGCTTTACAGGTTCTTTGCGCGACTGCCAACCCTCAAGTACAACTAACTCTCCACTAGGGCCGCCCTCTCTCCTTGCTGTCTCTCCAGCTCTCCCGTCCCCTCTACCTGCTACTCTTGACCTCCAGCTTCCTTTGCAGCAGCCTACTCAGTATCTACATTAGACAGTCCTCAGAATTTCAAGAGGAATTCTTGATCTACAACATGCTTCTCAGAGGATCAATCTCAGAGAGAGAGAGAGAGAGAGAGAGAGAGAGAGAGAGAGAGAGAGAGAGAGAGAGAGAGAGGAGAGAGACACAGAGAGAAAGAGAGAGAGAGGAGAGAGACACAGAGAGAAAGAGGGAGAGAAAGAGAGAGAAGAGAGAAGAGAGAGACAAAGAGAGAAAAGAGAGAAGAGAGAGAGAGAGAGAGAGAGAGAGAGAGAGAGAGAGAGAGAGAGAGAGAGGAAAGACAGAGACGCTCTGGGCGTGCACTACATTAAATAGTTCTTGGCTTACCAGACAACTCACTGTGTTGCTGAAGGTGGAGTTTTCTTGCTCCTTTATTCCCCACTTCATTCCATCCATAAGCCCTTGCTCCTCTATGTTCAGAAAATCTCTTTCTGCCCCCAGGAGTGTCCAGCTGGACTGCATGCAGTGAGTGATACCTACAAATGCAGGTCAACACAAAAAATCATAAACTCGCTTAAGACGTTGTGAGGGTGCTTGTGTGACTTTTAAGTAAATGAATGGTTCTCAAACTGCAAAAGATTGGACATGCCTCTGAGTTTGTACTCCTTTAAATTTACTTGTAGTGGAATCTTGGGGGATCCCATTAGGTTGTGAGGGCGGAGCCCTCGTGAATGAGATTAGTGCCCTTATGAAAGGGGCCAGTGTATTAACCCCAGATGGCTTTCCTTGTCTTCATCTCCAGCCCTTCACCGTGGCTCTTCCTGGACCATCAATGAGAAGATACACAATCTGCCAGATTCTCTGCTGCTTAGGTCTTTGCAAATTATCACAAAATTAAACTTTCTCTCTTACTGCCCTCATTATCACGTATTTGGCTTTTTCTACTCTGCTTTGGATTAAGTATTGCCTCCTAGCTGGGGTTTCTCAGTTGTCCTCTGCCCTCATTCCCCAGAGTATTTTCATAAAATGCACTTTGCCCTCTGTTATATTTTTATTCTTCTTTGGTCATGCATTATTGTCTAGACTAGGTTGTATCTGTTTCATTCTTCCCTGCAGGGGAGAAGAGAACTCTGTACACAGAATTTAGCAAATGCTTACTTAACGAATCGATCTGGTAAGAGGAACACCTTGGCACTCTGCCTGCCACCAACTACTGTCGCATGCTGGAACGCCCTTTGTCATGTTCTTACAGCTCCTGATCATAGTCAAAGGAGATCAATAGCTTTAGCCAGGAATGAGTTGGCAGCTAGATAAACAGATTTTCAATGGTAAGATAAATCTAAGTTTAGGTTTAACATTCCCAATGATGAACAAGGTAGAGAAAATCTGCTCAACTGTCTTTTAGAAGTGTTATTATTAAAAACTTTTGCCCTTTGTTTCCAAACCATGGCTTGATACTAGAGAGTTGCCCACGTTTAGGAAGACCTCATGTTGGGATTTTAGTTAAAGGGGATCTGAAGTGTCCAACCATGCTTTGCCACTGCTTGCTGGGATTCTGTGACCTACATGGAACCCAAACAGAGAGACAAACAGTGAACTGTCCGTTTAAGGAGTACTTTTAGTTTTGATGGAATGGTCCTCTGATGCTATGGAAAATTAGATTCAGGCAACTTTCTTCCTGATTGAGAAATCAGAATGCTGTATTGTTTCCCACATAATACTTAAAATACCCTGAGTTCTCGTTTATTTTCAAGAGAGAATGCATAAGAATTGCCCATCCATCTTCAAGACCTGTTATGAAAAAAAATATCTCTGATGAAATCATGCACTTGCCTGTACTCGGAAAGACAGAAAGTCTGACATGGATGTATTGGCAATTTTAAAACACTAAAAGTGGAGGAAAATCCCAACAGAGATACTATTTGTGGAATTCAGAAAACACATTTTCATCTCCTTTCACTTGTTATAATAATGTCTGTGAAGTGTGTACTGACGTAGCTAATTCCTAAAGGAGGATACATAACACACACACACACACACACACACACACGCACACGCACACGCACACGCACACGCACACGCACACACACACATATCTACCCTGTTTGCCCTTGCCTTTTGTACTGTTCTCTTACCAAGGAGCAGCCATAACTCTGCGCTTTGTCCTTGGCAGTACATCAACACTGTAAAACATCGTCACCTTCAGTTAAAAGAGGTTAGTGTGTGTGTGTGTGTGTGTGTGTGTGTGTGTGTGTGTGTGTCTACACGCAGAAAGTATGTTCAGCTTACTCCAAAGCTGTATTCTTCCAAGTGTCTCATCTTGATGAGTTTTTTCACTGGCCTTTCACTGTGTCTCTCTGTACAATTCCACAGAGTGACTGAGAGAAGGGAGAGAGAGAAGGAACCTAGTAAATGGGCCTGGGATGAACACAAAACTTAATCCACTTGCAAGGTTTTGCTAATGTCATAATGAAGGCCAGCATGCTTTTTGCATGACAGAATAACCCTGAAAGTATGTGTTTCCCTCAGACCTACCAATTATCATTCTGTGGACACAGTTCTTTGGAAGCCTAAGGATTTAACCTTGTCCAAATATTGAGCCTGGCTTCATGATAGAATATGCCTTTGGTAGAGATCTATCTCTTCTATCCAGGTTCACAGGACTTGAGTATTTCAGGAAGTTTTCTCAGAACAAAGACACAGGCACAGATGGGCTGCAGGGTTATCTGAGCAAGGCTGCATAGCAATGGGCAGCTCTGGGAGTAATAAAGCATGAACCTGACATGTTCAATAACAGCTGCTTGATATCAGTAGCCTTTTAAAGACAGGTTTAAGACCCAAATTGATGACATTTTCCTCACAGCCTAATGTGAGTGGATCGATGACCTGGATATTTATTTATAAGGATGAAATCATGCGTACTTCCCCTTCAACCTCAGGGTACCCTCAGTAAAGGGCATGTGGTATCAGTGAAAGGGATGAGCCAGCAACCCCAAAGAACATTCCTGAAACATATGTTCCTTTTACTCACATCGCTCTTTCCACAATAACGTCCTGTAGCAATTCTCCAGGGCCAGAGTTCACTCAGCCATCCCTTGGATCAGGTTACTGACTAATCTGTGGGGCAGCACGGAGGATGGGAGGATCATCCTCAAAGTAGGTTCCCACTAAAACTCAAGCTCATACCCTTCCTCATGCAGTCACGAGGTGAGGGAAGCCACCTGCCATCACTTCTTGGAGATCCTCAGGTGCTTGTATTCCAATGGGTCCACTATAGATTTCACTTGACCAGTGGTAACTCATGGCTCATTAACAATCCCAGTGGCTCACAATCCACCCCCTACTGTGGTGAAAACTAAAGGAAATGGAGAGATCTAGGAACATGCTTGCCTCATATGTACCAAGCCCAGGCTTTGATCCTCAGCACTGCATAAACTGAACATTTTAGTGACCTGTCATTTCAGCGTTCAAGACATGAAAGCAGGAGCACAAGGCTATCCTTGGCTACATAGCAAGCTCAAGGACATCCTGGGCTACATGAGCCCCTATATCTTTAAAGAAAAGATTAAAAGAAAGAAGATGGAATGCTGGAGAATAATATGGGTATATTTCTAAAACAGCCTGCATTAAGGCTGCCATGGGTGGGTCGTTTGTTATTTATACTTAAAGAATTAAGATAAATTTGACCAGATTGCTTCTCATGGGAAATAGAATCCATTAAACTTGACACAATCCTTTCTTTGTCTTCTCACCATCTCATGTTAATTTTCTAATATAGACACATCTCCATATTTAGAAGTAAAATAAATGGACATTTTAGGAGCCAACATTGATGTTTAGTCTTAAAAGTTAGGTCTACCATGGCAACACCAAACAGTCCATTATCTTCTTAAAGAAAACAATTTATCAAGCCTAGGAGCCAGAGAATTATGTGTCAGCAATCATCTCGGCCTCATAATTATAAATTTGTGAGGATCTGGTAAAATGCACGAATCCAAAAGAATTATAGTGTTTCATTGTGAGTCAGAATAAAGAACCCTGTTATTTGTAGACATTCTACCTCATCAGAGATATTTAGGGTGGATCAGATCTTAGCAATGATATTGTCTAACCTTGTTATTTTTCCAGATGAGGAAATTTAAATTAAGAACTTGTTTTTGGTTTTTTTGAGACAAAGTTTCTCTCTGTAACCCTGGATGTCCTGAAACTCACTCTGTAGACCAGGATAGTCTCAAACTCAGAGAGATGCTTGCCTATGCCTTCTGAGGGCTGGAATTAAAAGTGTGCTCCACCACAGCCTGGCAAGAATATCTTAAGAGAGTGCCTTAAAGTATTTCACTGTGCAGTATACCTTCTAATTGTCTGAGCCACATCAATAACTTGCTATCTTTAAGAGTCTCACCTCAGTTTAGAAAAAAAAAGACTCATTATTACAAAGCTTATTTATTTTTGGATTTTTTGATTCAATATATTCTTTCCTTCCTCAAATACCAGCTAGATTGTAAGTCACCATTGCAAACATCCACCTCACTACTGGTGGTTTTAGAAAATTTGTAACTCCATCAGGTAGACAAATTAAATGTACACTAGGCATATTCTTCTGCCCTAAGATATTAAAAATAAGCACACTTAAAATAAAAAAAAATCATTAAGAATGTACTTAGGAGCTGGGCATGGTGGCACAGGCCATTAATCCCAGCACTTGGGAGGCAGAGGCAGGCAGATCTCTGTGAGTTTGAGGCCACCCTGGTCTACAAGGTGATTCCAGGACAATCAGGACTACACAGGGAAACCCTGTGTCAAAAAAACCAAAAAAGAAAGAAAGAAAGAAAAGAAAACAAAGAACATACTTAGGTAAGCAATGTGCCAGCGGTTTTGAAGGATAGAGAAATAAAAGATATAGTTCCCACAGAAGTTGTAATGATTAAGAAAAAATTTCAGTGATTTAACCTATGTTCACGTGTCAAGAATTTGTACATAATTTCTGCAAAAGAAATCTAGCCTCGGAAACCTCCCTAGTTGCCCCTGTTAGAATGAAATGTGTCTCCATGGATGACAAGAATGGTGCTGGAGCAAAACAACAAGAAAGTGAGTTTGTTGGTACTTAAAGAATTGAAAGGGAAAATCTTTCCCGCCATTAATAATCTTTTCTTGTATGCTTTGTATTTATCCAGCTTATGGGAAGGAAATGTGTGTTTGTCTTTTGTTTGTTGCATTTCTGCTCATCCAAGCATGTGTCGTAGCCACAGAGTTGAACATTCTCATGAAACCCATTAGTTCATTTTTTTATAAGCAGGATTTTAACCTTGGCAGTCAAGCCTAGCAGGCACAGACTTCACCCCAAGCCTGCAAAACAGCCATGGGCTTGAATGAGGGAAAAGACAACATACCCAAATGTTGACACTCCTTCTTCAGTTTCTAGACCTTTCTGTGGAGAGAAGTGTTTTCATAAAACACAGACAGAATTCATTTACATAGATCGTTGTTAATGGCTCCTGTCAGAACAAAACAGCTGGGAAACATATGGTACCCATTTCCCTGTATCAGTTGGAAAAAAAAAAGTTCACATGTAAATAAAGCCAACATAAAAGAGTGGCCTTCTGAACCTGTGACCTTATATAATACATAAATATATCAGTAAAGCACATTCGTTGTATTGACCCACTAAGGCATGGGGCTTTAAATATTTTTAATACATCCCAAGATTCATAGTTTTTAGAAGCTCTGAAGAAGTCAACATAGTTGACAAAACATCATCAGATACCATGGTAAACAAAAGCATGTGTCTCAGAGTGTCAATGAATAGGTTTTCTCATAATCTTTATAGGCTTGGGGAAAGTTAGTGAGTAAAATCAAATGCCTATTTATACCTTATAAGCTCCATGGTTGGTTTTTTTCCCCCCTATTGCTTTATATGAATCAAGGCAAAGAAAATGGTTTGGCAGAAATTTCTGGAAAATTATAACTTTTCATAGCATTGTATTTTTGAAAAGAAAGGAATGTATAGAAGATTAAAAAATGTTACATTTATAGGGAACTGGTTGGCATTATAGTTCTTTGCCTTTACATAGTGACATTTCATAAATGACTTTAAAGAATCTAGCTTTTTCCGGCGATCATCACGCCTTTGGGTTTATTAGCAGAAGTTATCCACACACCCCCTCCCCCATGAAATTAAGCTGCACATCCCTCAGAAGGATTCACTTTGCGCATGTTAAAAAATTGAATGAGTTGTGCAGAGTGAGATTCAAGTTCACATACTTGTATCTGCTAATTGCCTGCCCCAGGCCAAGCATTGTGTAGGGCTCAGAATCCCAGCCACAAAATGCCTGGCGTCTGCAGCCCTCTAGATGCATTTCTTCCCTTCTGGGTACCCCTTGCTATACATTGCTCACTGGGAAGAAACCAGCCCTGCTCCCGTAGCTTTTAGTGTTCTCTTCTCTGGTTCTAAAATTTGAGAGGCAAAAAGCCTCAGGATGAACTGTGTAGTACAGACCTTCTGAACGCCATGCCATGTTGTCCATTTGGAGATCAGAACCCACGATCTGGTGGTAGGCGAGCTCAGGACAGGCACTCACCTCCTAAGCTCTCTAAACACTTTTTAGGACACGTCTCAGCACCAGCAATAACTAGTAGCAGCAATTTAGGTGACTTTATTAAGGATCCCTTCAACTGTAAGAATCAGTCATTGTCAGAGGCGACTGTAGAGGTTACAAACCTGAGCACACCTACTGTCTCAGGGTCTCTCTCTCTCCTTGGTAAAGCCATACATGTTTACTTACTCTGGAATCAAGTCTCTCCCACCTGCACTTGTTTCAGGGCATAGAGAATAGTGGATAGGAAGCCTTACCCATCTGACAGAAGATGAAAGAAAACAATGGCAGAAGAATAGAAACTTGTAAAGTAACCTGCAAGGGTGCTGGGCCCTCTGCCTTCGGTTGAGGAGTGTCTTGGGGAGAGCATAGCCCTGCTGCAGCTGAGAGCACTGCAGCTTCATCAGCTCACCAGGAGTTGTGCCCCCAGGCAGCAGCTTTGAATATCCATCTGCCTTCCATCTCTTGCTCCATCTTGCACCTACCTTTCCCAAAACAGAGGGCAGAGTTGCTGTTAAGGATATGTTCTGCTGCCCAAAAGAAATACATTTTGTTGTTGTGTCATGGGCTGGGGAGCACCATGGTGTGGCCCTGCGTGATGGTTGGCTAGGATACTTATTATAGGATGGATTGACTCAACCATGGCCCATCTCCACAGATAGATCAATGCCTGGCCATCTATGCCTTTCTTCTCTGTCTCTAACCATGTAATAGAAACCTATCAAGTCACAGAGTTTATAGATGACAAGCTATGCTTTAGATGTGTGTGCAGGCAAGTATATGCTTGTGTGTGTGTGTGTGTGTGTGTGTGTGTGTGTGTGTGTATCACTTGTTCACTGGCTTAGTTTGGAAGCCCATTCCTGTTTGTTTTGTTTTTATTTTTCTTTCCTTCATTTTTATAGAGTGATGGCAAACATGTAAACAGTACCAGAGATGCCCAGTAATAAAATATCTCTTGTGGTTTATTTTATTTTTCTGCTTTTATCACTATTGCTAATTTGATTAATTTTGAGTCAGTATGTTATAACTCTCTTACCATTGTCTGCCTTGCAGTGGTAAGCCTGAAACATTGGTCTTATGGATGTATGTCCTCTTGGGAGTATCCCCTCACACAGGGGCCTACTAGGAACATAACCTAAGAAGCCTGTGTCTACCTTTGTGGACAAACTGTGTTCAGATTCCAATATAATAGTATCCTCTATTCTTTTTTTTTTTTTAACAGTTTCTAGCTCTAGCTGGAATTGTGGCGTCTCCACTCTCATTACAAACCCACAGAAGCCCACTGGAATCGCTGATGTGTATAGTAAGTTCCGCCCAGTGAAGCGGGTGTCTCCACTGAAACACCAGCCAGAGACTGTGGAGAACAGTGAAAATGAGGACCAAAAGAGCAATACGGTGGAATGCCAGAAAGGGGGGGATACTGACCAGGGCCCCCAGCCTGAGGAGCTAAGCCCTGAAGATGGAGTCGGGGGTTTGCCAGGGAAGGGCTCAGAGCCTAGCCAGGCCCTGGGCGAGCTGGAGCACTATGACCTTGACATGGATGAGATTCTGGATGTGCCTTACATTAAATCCAGTCAACAGCTGGCCCCGCTCACCAAGGTGACCTCAGAAAAAAGGATTTTGGGTTTATGCACAACCATCAATGGCCTTTCTGCCAAAGCCTGCCCTATCGGAAGCACTGAGAACCCAGCACCCAACATGACGCCGTTTTGCGTTCTTTCTCCCGTGAAAAGCCCTCACTTAAGGAAAGCACCGCCTGCCCTCCGGGACCAGCACAAGCTCCCCACGGAAGAATCTGAGAGCACACCTGCTCTGGGTAAATGCGGACCTGCGTATGAGTCAGAAAGCCACAGTAAAGACTTCTTAAACAAGGTTTTTAGTGATCCTCATGGTCGGAAAGTTGAGAGGACTGGGCCAGACTGCAAGCTTAGGGCCTTCCACTTGCCGTCCTCAGCAGCCGGGGCCAAACCGGAAGAGCCGATCAATGGCTTTAACTGGACCAATGCCCAGGGCACAGAAGAAAGGGCTGAGTACCTGAAGAAAGTAAGAAGCATACTAAACATTGTCAAAGAAGGACAGATATCACTCTTGGTGAGTACTGTCTGTCTGTCTGTCTGTCTGTCTGTCTGTCTGTCTGTCTGTCTGTCTGTCAGTCTGTCTGTCTGACTGCCTAATTGATCTACAGGCTCAGTCTTACTACAGTGTGTTGTTTCACATCTTTTTTGTAAAGTTTACTTTTTTTGTTGTTGTTAGTTCTTTAAAAACTTTCTATGGCATGTGTCTTGTTCGTATTCGCTCCCTTTGTTTTGTTGCTTGCTAAATCTTTACCTGTTGCTTTAGTTGAGAGATGTAAACTCTAAGGTTAGGAGGTTAATACAGGGGGACGCAAGTGGCCGCAGAAGAGTGTTAAGACACTTAATCTAGAAGGAAGGCAAAACAAGGGGCCCAGCACTGTTTTCCAGTTGAGTCCTAATGCCTCCCCCACCCCACCCCTGGCACCCCCAACCCTATTTCTTTTCAAATGGTTCCCCATGCTCGTTTCTCTAAGGACTCAGGTTTTAGCTGATGGCAGACCTGCTGGGCCTGTGAACACAGGCTTCTCTGTTTCACCCTGATCATTATTCAGAAGGCTTGGACCAGGGGCTTGGAAAGCATTTACAGATACAGCTTCCCCTAGACGTTGATTGTTCTCTGACCCACGCGGGGGTTTTCACTTCATTCCAGCCCTGGGTACCTAGGGAACGTGAAGAATCGTCTCTACTGACTCCAGACACAAGTTACTTGGCATAAGAAACATCTTTTGAAAAAGCTCAGCTAAAATAGTGTTCCATCTGCCGCACTGTTCCTTTCTGGCTTCCAGACACTGATGAAATAGCGAGCTTGGGCTCATACTACGATGATAATTAAAGTCTCATTCAGGAAAATCACCGCGTCACGGCATTCTGATTCCCCATAGTGCTAACAGTGCACAGATAAACTAAAATGTGCTTGACCTGCTATCACAAACGGGCCAGTATGATGGAATGATTTAACCAAATGAAGCTGTAACTTTTTTCTCTTGAAAATCTTTTCTGGTTTTTTTTTTTTTTTTTCCTGGCTGTTCCCTCTGATTCTCTGTGGTTCGTTACCTTTGTCCCATCTATTCAGAAAGCCCAAATGCCAACACCACTCAGTTCACCCAAAAGATTCTATCAAACACTTCATACTCAGAAAAGTGAACTTCACTAAAGACAAAAACAAAACAAAACAAAAAGCCCAAGAACCAAGTTGCCCGTGGATACCCCCAGGTACCCCTCGGGACTCACTGATGTTGTCTAGAGGTCACTGCAAAAGTTCTAGTAACCATAGCCATTAGTACCATGTAAAGGGAGCCAGCTTGACATGTCAGACCCTCAAAACAAGTGCTTCATTCATCGAACAAACCTGTAATAGTCAATAAAGTGTAGCCCTGTCCCTCAGGGACTTAGCAGTGTGGTGGCAAAGACAGAGAATCTGTTGCTTCCCATCAATTTCACCTCAGGTACCTAAAAAAGGAACTGGAAACTTTCGCAGCTCGTCAGTTCCTAGGCCTGTGACTGTCTCTCAGGCAACCACCTGTCCCTTGAGATTGTAGGGTTTAGAGCAGTGGTTCTCAACCTTCCTAATGCTGCTACCCTTTAATACAGTTCCTCATGCTGTGCTGACCTCCTACTTTACAATTATTTTTGCTGCTACTTTGTAACTGTTACTTTGCTACTTCTATGAATTGTAATGTAAATAGGTTTTGAGATAGAGTTTACCAGAGGGGTCAAAACCCGTAGGTAGAGAACCGCTGTTCTAAAGCTTATCACGGGCAAGACAAATTGACGAATTACATCATTGCAAAGCCGCCAGAGCCCTTATGAGCTGCTCCTTCCTGCTGCGTAGTATCTTGTGTCTTGTTCTGATTTATTGACTGAAGTTCCTCTCTCTCTCTCTCTCTCTCTCTCTCTCTCTCTCTCTCTCTCTCTCTCTCTCTCTCTTTCTCTCCTCTCTCTCTCTTTCTCTCTCTCTCTCCAGCCACACCTAGCTGCAGACAATCTGGACAAAATTCATGATGAAAACGGAAACAATCTGTTACACATTGCTGCGTCCAAGGGGCATGCAGAGTGCCTGCAGCACCTCACATCCCTGATGGGCGAAGACTGCCTCAGTGAACGGAACGCGGAGCAGCTGACTCCAGCAGGCCTGGCCATCAAGGTGAGCATTTCAGGGCTGAGATGTTCCGGGCTTTGTCTTTGGATGTGGCCTCTATTCTTTAAAGATATCTTGTGAGCTGAGCTATCGGAAGGAGGAGAGGTCAGCGTAATGTTTTAACCAAACTGCAAACAAATGTGTTATGTGTAGAAAGTTAGTCATTTCAGTCACCACAGCATTGAGATTTTGATTGGTTTTCCAGCTTATTATCCAACAAGGATAATCTCCAAATCAACCGACAAAGAGAGAAAAATAAGATGACCCCCTGCAGGGCTGAGTTTTGTTTTTTTTTTTTTTGTTTTTTTTTTTTTTTTTTGTTTATCATAGTGATTGCAATTTGGATCCATACACACACTTGGATCTCTCAGGGACTCTGTCAGTTTTTCCTAACTTGCGAATAAGAGGCAAGGAGAATTAGATCAAGGTGTGCTGCTGAGGGAGGCTAGCTCATGGCAGCGTCTCACAATGATGCGGGCTTTCAGTATATCAAATCTGAGTTTAAATATCGTCAGCATCAAGACTGTTTACAGCATCACTGAGGAGTTCGTATTTAGCTCTCTGAGATAGCACAACATGCTATCTGTCAAAGGGTACACAAATTAATGCCAACCAGGGTGGAGTTAAAAGCCTGGACCAGAAGCAAGAACACAGCAACTTTTGTAGCACTCTGAGATACAGTGTGTCATGAGAAGGTCAGCAACTAATCTGAAATGACTATTAGGATCTTTGGCAGGTAAATGTAGAATCCAGTCATGCTTACTGAGAAGCCAGAAGTGGGGGTCAGAGAAATATAATACATCTTGTACTTCTGCATACAGACTGCTTTACATGATAGCTAGATCTTCTAAAAGGCAGACACCGTTTTCATAAATGGAATTGCATTAAATAGGAGGATTGTCTGGCTAAAGAAACCAACTTGTGAATTCACTAAATAATGCACTACATTTTAGTATGTATATATACATATTTCTATCATGCCTCTAATATATCTTATATCCAAAGCTGAATATATATATACATATATGTGTAATTTATTTTTATTTTATGTTCATTAGTGTTTTGCCTGCATGTATGAGGGTGTCAGAAGCCCTGAAACAGGAGTCACAGATAGTTGTGAGCTGCCATGCGGGTGCTGGGAATTGAACCTGGGTCCTCTGAAAGAGCAGCCAGTGCTCTTAAAGGCTAAGCCATCTCTACAGCCCCAAAGCTGAATCTTCTTAACTTTAATGCATTTACTGATCAGTAAAGTTGTATGTGTTTAAAAAATATGTTGTGTTATTTCATTTTGCTTCATGGTAAAGTAGGACTTTAAATTTGCATGGTAAATATTTGTTATAAAGAAATCAATGGTACTGGGAGGGGTGTACAGTTGGATGAAAGCGTATCTTTTCTTAATTTATATGCCCTATTGCTGTTTTGATAGATTAAAATTTTTACAGCATTATGCATAAGAAACTTAGTCACCGTTAGGCCAACCCTCAGTGTGAACAGCTTCTATGCTATCTGCACATGAGGTGTCAATTTATTCCTAAACTTCAGCCATCACAGCACAGTGATCACTAATAGATCTGCAAGCTTAAGCAGAACTTTCTGTTTTAATTTAAATTAAAGAAAAACCCACTTCAGATTTGGGATCTTGAGCTTCTGAATGCTTTGAGGACATGGTCTTCTGCTCCATCATTATTCAACAAAAAGCAATAAGAAAAGTATTTCACACAAGTTCCTCTCCCTTAACAAGTGTGAACTGATACCTGCAGTTCATTCAGTGTGCTTTGACACTGGTGAAACTGAGACTCCTATGAAGCCACCAGTCTGTTGTTTTAGGATCTTGTTTTGAACACACAGAGCAAACTGATAGTGGTTTTCCCCATTAAACAGTTCTAGGAGAGGGATGGAGAGATGGTTCAGTGGTTATGAGCACTTGCTGCTCTTGCACAGGACCAGAGTTCAGTTCCCATCAATTACCTTGGTAGCTCATAACTCCATCCCTGGCTTCAGGAAGCTTGTGCACATACAAACACACGTGCACAAATAAATACCTTTAAAAATAAAACAGCACTGAGAGCCCCAGTACCTATCATTAAAGCAAGCATACTTGGTGCAAAGTGGCCCAGGTTTCTTGCATAGTGTGCCTCAGTTGACAGGAAGCATCCAGAAACCAGAAGAAAATAAAGATCATCAAAGATGAGGGCTTTAAAGTCATAACAGGGCTTATGAACACCATTCCTTCATTCTCATTCTCCTTAAACAGAACATAGTTATGTCCGTTACATTACAGACTCTATTGAGTGTTTTCCAGGGGACTCAGGAGTGGCTGCCTTGGGAGTTTCTGCCACTTGGCAATGGCTAAGCAGTCAGTGGGGAGAAAGAGTTCCAAAAGGTCTGGTTTCCAGTGCAATCTGTTTTCTAAAATGGGATTGGCAGAGGAATTATTTTAGGACCTGAACAAACATGGAATGAAATAAACCTCACTACTTTTCTGGGTTTTTTTTGTTGTTGTTGTTGTTTTTGCTTGCTTGTTTGTTTGTTTTTAACTTCTTTGGTCATTCTGATTAAGCCCAAAGGCAAAGTGTTGGTTGGTCTGGTGATAACATGACGTCACACACACCCTTACAGATAGTCTTTTTTTGTTTGGTTGGCTGGTTGGTTTGGTTTTTCGAGACAGGGTTTCTCTGCATAGCCTTGGTTGTCCTGGAATTCTCCTTGCAGACCAGGCTGGCCTCGAACTCACAGAGATCCACTTGTCTCTGCCTCCCAAGTGCTGGTATTAAAGACGTGCACCACCACCACCCAGCCAGATAGTCTTTTTTTAACATTCAAATAACTCCAAGCTCTGGCTTGAGCATGCAAAAGTAACCTGCTGGAATTTAATGTGTTTTTTGTTGTTGTCATTGTTGGTGGTGGTGATGGTGGTGGTTTGTATTCCTGTTACCTGCATTTAAGGCAAGCTACTTTGGTTTCAAACTCAGAGAAGAGACATGATATTTCCTCCTATTCTTTGGAGAGCACTTTATTTGCTTAAATGCTGCCCACTTGATTCACCAGACCTGAAATTCATCTGAAAGAACTGTCCCTCACAACACTCAAACGCACCCACCTGTCAAGTGCACAGAAAATGCTTTCTAGGATAGAGCATATATTGGGTTACATAAGAAATTCAATAAATCGTGAAGGATTGAAATACAAGCTTACGTACTTTACCCATAGTAAAATGCAATAGAAACTAACCACTGAAGGAAACATGGGATAGTCACAAGCCTGGGACATTAACTCGCCTTAAAAGAGTCAGTGAGCAAAAAGAAGTCAAAGGAAACTGGGAACGATTGCAGGTAGATGAGAATGAAAACCCAACACACTGCTGCAGTCAGGGGAAGCGTGTGCAGCTGCGCTTAGAGGGGCGTGAAAAGGAGGCGGGGCAGGCACGTAAAGGAGGTGGGGCAAGGAGGAAAGTTTCAGACATACACTGTAGGAACTGGAGAAGAAAGACAAACTTAACCTAGAGCAAACAAAAGAAATGAAATAACAGGACTTGAAGCGGAGATAAGTGGAACCGAGACTATAAGAGCAATAGAGAAAATAGACAAAGCTAAATTTGCTCGTATGAAAAAGTAGGGGGGGGGGAATCTTTAATTTAGCTTGACTAGCCAGAAAGAAAGAAAGAAGAGGGAGGTGTCTCTGTTCACTAAAACAAGAGGCATGGCCTCACATTTCTATGTTGTATGTAAATAGTAATTTCGACAAATTGTTTTGTTCCTTGTATGATTAAGACAGCTCCCGTTTCTCTCTTCATTTAGAGAGAATGAATTGAATGTTTAATGTGGAAAGAGCCTGGGCAGGAACCAGGAAAAAGAGTGGTCACAAGAACCTGAGAGAAAATGCTGATCTGAAAGGCATGGCTGACTTTGACCTGTGGCTAGTGGAGGGAGTGGGCTAGCTCATGGCAGCACCACAGCTCAAGAGCCAAGAACAGAAGGGACCTCAAACTATGTCTGTTTTTCTGGTCTCCTGCTGCTAATGTGCACTGCCAAATGGAGCCAGAAGCCAGAATGTCAGTCACCCCAAACAGACTAGCCCGCAGGGCAGCAAGGAGCGCATTACCTGGTTATACCAATAAAGACATGTGTCACATAATGATGAAGACACATTCTGAGATGCCTTTTTCCACGATTTTGTCCTTGTACAACCACCACAGAGAATATTTACATAAACATGGTATAGGTCTGCACTGTGGCGTTAATGCAGTTAGGAGATGGCATAACCCAGCATCCTGCTTTACGGTAAATGCTTTGTCATAAGGAGGAGTGCGGGCTAAAAGAATGAAAAGCAGTCTAGTATAGTAAATAGATAAACCAGTAGCACAGCTGTTTGTTGTTGGCTGTAATTATGATCTCTATGGGACCTTCATACTATGCACAGGCATGCAGCACATTCCTGTACCTCCAAGGACAGAATAGCATGTGTCTTTGCAAGTGTATGAAACTATGTACATGTGTGTGTGTGTGTGTGTGCATGTGTATGTGAGAGTCAGTGTGTGAGTATCAGTGTGAAAGTCAGTGTGCATATTTGTAAGAGAAGGAATCAGCATGTGTGAGAGAATCAGTGTGTATGTGAGTCCATATGTGTGAGTGTATATGTGTGTGAGTCAGTGTGAGTGTGAGTGTGTGAATGTTGTGTGAGAGTCAGTGTGTGAGAGGGAGTCGTTTGTGTATGTGTAAGATAGAATGTGTATGTGAGCCAGTATGAGTGTGTGTGTGTGTGAGAAAATTTGTCTGTGTGTGAGTATATATGTGTGTGCGTGTGTGTGTGTGTGTGTGTGTGTGTGTGTGTGTGTGTGTGAGAGAGAGAGAGAGAGAGAGAGAGAGAGAGAGAGAGAGAGAGACTGTCCCAATATGCACGAACTAAATTTTAACTATTTACATGTCTTGTTTATGTTCCAGGAGTCATATGACATTATAAAACAAAAGTCCATATAAAAATCCCAGCTGATTTTCTTGTCTCCTTCTACTGCACTGCCCTCCTTCATCCTAACTAGGAATAATTTTAGTTTCCTTTTTCTAAAAAAAATCTGCAACTTGTAGCTGTTTCTGAGTTTTGTAGCATTATTTTATCACGTTCAAATAACAAATAATTATTTTATTAGAACACTGTCACCTTTCAAACTTTTGATTGTTCTGCTAATTAAAATATTTACCCTCATTACTTAATGGGAATTGTCATTTCAAATACAAATATGTCAATTTTCATGAAAATATGACAGTGTTTTATTTTAAAAGTAGTTGCTCTGTCTTATAAGCTATAAGTGAATGGGACTGGAGAGAGGGCTCAGAGATTAAGAGCATACCAATAAAGGCATGTGTCCAGAGAGCCAGGGTTTGATTTCCAACACCTACAGGACAGCTGACAGCTGCTTGTACCGGTAACTCCAGTTCCGGGGGATCCAATGCCCTCTTCTGGCCTCCTGGAGCAACAAGCACTCATGTAGTTCACAGAAATACATGCAGGCAAAACACTCATACACATAAAAGTAAATATATCTCTAAATAACATGTTTTAGATGACAGGTACTGATTGCCAGTAAAACTATGTGTGGTTCTGGACGAATATAGAACAAGTGGAATGAATGTTCTACTTCTGTTTGTGGTAATATGAAGTAGTTTGCCATTTGGAAACAAGTTTGACAGCTTTTCATAAGGTTAAATATACACCTACCACAGTCTTAGAAATTCTAATTCTAGAGCTGGGCATGGTAGTGCATGCCTTTAATCCCAGCATGTGGAAGGTAGAAGGATGCTTGTGAGTTTGAAACAACCCTGGTTTACAGAGTAAAATTCAGGATGGGCAGAACTAAGTAGATCTTGTCTCAAAAAAAGGAAGGAATGAAGGAAGAAGAAAGAAATTTTAATTCTAAGTATCTATCCAAGAGAAATAAAAACATGTGATTATATTTTAATTTCAAAAAAATATTTTAAATTAATACATATCTGTAGTAGCTTGGATAAACTCTGTGTATCGTGCTAAGTGAAAAAAGCCAGAAACAAACAACAACATGCTCATCTTGTCTGAGCTTATTTTACTCAGAGGCAGAATAAGGAGGATGAAAGCCATGGGGTGCTAGAAGCTTTTCAGAGTGTTGACAACATTGTTAATTTGATTGGAGTTAGAGTAGTGTGTGTGTGTGTGTGTGTGTGTGTGTGTGTGTGTGTGTGTGTGTGTGTGT
>OU015744.1:33973226-33988384 GCA_907169655.1 Acomys percivali | reverse complement strand
TGTGTGTGTGTGTGTGTGTGTGTGTGTGTGTGTGTGTGTGTGTGTGTACATATTTGCATGTATTTAAAAGTTAATCAAACTTTGCATTCACAGATAAATTTTATAGCATGTAAATTATACCTCAATAGGATAATTTCATCTACTCATTCATTGTTTATAGCACTAGGGGTCAAACTCAAGGTCTTGAACACACTAGGTGGGTACTAACCACAAAGCTCCACAGAATGATTTTCAATATCACTGATTAGAATCATAAAGACAATGCAAGTAAAAACTCCCCTGTGGACTTAGAGCTAAACCACAGGGCAAGAATGTAACAAGTCTTATGTTTATATTTCTAGTAAACACAAGCCAGATACAAAGCCCAAAATCCATATATCTTCCCATGGTAAAATTACAACCTTTGTGATATTTGCTGAACCTTAATAACCTTGAATGTTTCTTTTTGTCTTCTTAAAATCTAGAATGGTCAGTTGGAGTGTGTACGCTGGATGGTGAGTGAAACAGAAGCCATTGCAGAACTGAGTTGTTCCAAGGATTTCCCAAGCCTTATTCATTATGCAGGTTGCTATGGACAGGTATGGAGTTTCTTAGTATCTCTTACATGTCTATTTTTTTTTATTATATCATCAAAATAAAAATATGACATTATAAATAAATCCAAAAGTTTTATGAACATTGATATTTATTGTAATATTGTCCTGAAGAATTGTTTAAAAAACTAGATATCTCAAGGCAAGATTTTAGATAAATAGTGATAAATATTCATCATCCAAATATAAATATTTGGATAAATATTCCTATAGTAGACTTTTGGGGGAAGTGTTAATTACATAATGCTAATAAAGTATATAATATAAAACTTACACTGTAATTTAATACAAACTTTAAATTTTGTAGGAAAAGAACCAGAAAGTAACACTAGAAAAAATACAGCTCCATGTAGTTCCAGCCATTTTTGTAAAGACTGGTACTACAATTGGCTTTTTAGAAGTTTTTTATTTGGTATTTTTCTATTTTTTTATAATGAATATTTTTAACATTTACCAAAAAGAAAAATGGTAATAATATGTTGAGCACAAAGCCAACACCCAGGTCTTTATAAGGCATCAGTAAAGGATGCCTCACTGGAACAAAGATGAGCAAATGGTTAAGTAAAGCTCCTTAGAGCTAACCTCTGCAGGGGCCTGTGAGATGCTCCCTGGGCAAAGCCCTCACTAATGGCCTGGGTCAGTTCCCCAGAGCCCATGTGTATGTGGAAGGAGAGGGCTGACTGTAGAAAGATGCCTTCTGACACACACGTGCACACACACACATACTGACGATAAGCTCAAAAATATTCATTTCTACATTAGAAAAATCCCAACATTATTAGTTGAAGTACACAGATCTCAGTCCTATATAGTCTCTACCTCTCGTGGGGGGTGAGAGCTATAATTTATCTTTTTAAAATACTGAAACCATAAAATGCCAATCTCAACCTTTAAAAAAAAGAAATCAGCATAGCAATAAAATAGATTTAATCAAATTGTGACAAAGAAAATTGCTTCTCATGTATCTAACAAGATCTTCTTTGGCTTGAGAGATTTTCCCAGTAGCAGTAAATTGTGGTGTTGCTAATAAAAGACTGTGCTCTTTTTTCACCATAGTCTTTCTTCCCTTTTGGTGCTATTGTTTAATTTTTGAGATAGGAGTTTTATGTAGTCTAGACTATCCTGGACCTCACCGCAGGCAGGTCTCAATGACCATCCTGCCTCTGCCTCCTGAGATTAGATTAGAAGTGTCACCATCATGCCTGGGTTGGCATTTCTTTTGTAGAAGTCATACTTGCTGAAAGTTTATTCTTTACCAAAGCAATTTCAATTTATATAATACGTATATAATTAAAGAAAGAAAGAGTGAATGAGAGAGTGAGAGAGAATATATACAGACACACACACACATATGCACACATACATCCTTTGTGTGCCAGGCACGCACATATACGTTTCCTTTGTGTGTCAAGCTCCATGCCACTGGATCTTATATAAATTATCTGATTCTTAAAACAACCCTATAAGATCTTGCTTATTCCAATAGATGAAGAAACTGAAGAAGGAAATTTAAATAAGTGGCTTAAACATTGTCTAACGGCTATTAAGAGTAATGACTAGATTTCTAGTCCTGTGTGTTACTTTGACCCTCTCTGTACCAATGGTTGGTACAGATTATTATAATGTCATTGATAGAGCAAAAGGTGACTTTCTATGACTTTACTTATCATGGTGATAGTTGACGTGCCTCACATAGGCCATTAAAACTGTTTAAATGTGTGGAATTTTAAAAAAGAAGAGTAGGAAGAACATTGACATTTTGAATAAGTCACTGTCTTCAAAATATTAAAATTACATCATTTTTTTGCATTGTGCTTCCCAGTCCCACCCACTGTCATAAAACAACCGATGACAATTATTACACATGTACTAAGAATATGTTATCATTGTATGTTTACTGGAGAGAAGAATAGAAGTTCTCAAAATTCCTCAAGTATTTGACAACTGCTAATCTTCAGAAGTCATTTTGGTATTGAGCAAATGTATTAAACTATGTGAGCAATGGCTTTCTGATTTCATTTGCTCATTCAAAGCCTAATTGTGCTCTTGGGGGTGTTTGTGGAAAGGCTGCAGAGCTGACTCCAGGAAGAGGGAGAAAGGAGAAAGGCTCTGGGCAAAAGCCTGGGTATTTGGCCTCCTTCGGGGAAATGTCAGCTAGATGCCAGTTCCTTTGTTCAAGTCTCAAGGCAGGTTTCTCAGATTTCCTAAACTGTTGGAATAGAACAAAAGGAAGTGCCCCTTGTGAGGTGGCGGTGTGAGCTGCCGCTTACTGAGCTGAAATCTAGGAAAACGCGGAGTCTGGTGAGCTATCCAAACAGACTCTTTCAAGCATTGACTTTACGCTGGCATTCATCCTGAGGTTGTTCTAGGATGATGTGTGTTTCTATGACATAAAATGCAGATTTGATGGAGGCCGTCCAGTAGCCCCTGTCAAAGAACAATCTAACCTCTTGGAAAATATAGAAGCACATGTGATTTGCCCATTCTGTCCAGTGTCATCTTCCATCCGCCACAGCCACTTATGTAACAGATAACCTGCAGAGCGGCTAAACTTGGAACCATTACAAGGCTAATATTTCCACAAGGACGATTGTTATTGAACAGTTTCCTAATGGATTCAGCACATGCAAGTCTTTCTCTGCCAGGCAGGCACTAGAGTGTGTTCTGATTTTGTTTCTTCAGTAAATACCTGTGGAAAGGACAGGACCGACCACAGAAAATTGTTCCCTCTGTTCCCTCTACTTGCTCTCTGCCCTTCTGTAGATCCATAAAGAACAGGCTCCCAATTTGTGTCCTTTTCCTTGTAAAAATTACCTTTAAAGACTCCAGTACCACAGAGTGGCCAGCAGTTTTCGTGGGCTCCTGGAGTGATAGATCTTTGGGTGATAGGAATTGATTTTCCTCATCTTGACACTTGAAGTCTCAGAGGGTGCAATTATTTTACTGCCTTGCCATCTCTAGCAGAACTAGCTATAGGGAGAGTGAAAGTGAAAGCCTTGAGGGAACTGAAGGAGCAGCCTAGAGGTGTCCTCGCAGAGGCCTGCTCTGCTTCCCCAATATGGAAGCTGCTGGCGAAACGATTGAGAACGAACCGTGCTGATTCAAAGCCATGTCTATGTGGCTTGAGCATTTTATTCAAACATGAAGGGTCAAGCTGTTGCGCTCAGGGTCTCCCAGCAGATACCCTACCTGCAGCTGCTATGGGAGGTGTCAGCCTGTACTTAACTGCCTTGGTCCAGGGGGCCGTGTGATGGGCAACATCAAATCTATGATTCCTTTGGTTTTTGAGTCTTTCATGAGATGTTTGGTCAAAATAGTCTACAAAACCAACTTACCTTCATGATGCTGGGCACCTGTGTCTAGTCCTCATTTTAAATTTTGGTCCTGAGTAGGTTTATTTTAAAGGCTCTTTCTGAAGCGAGAAACGGCTCACGGAATCCTATAAATGGCCATAGGCAGCAAAGGGCATGCTGATGAGGGGATGCTACAACGTCATCTGCCGCTGGTCTGTGACTCACTTTAATCCGAGATGTATTCTCTCCTGGGCCTTAGTGTTATGTTAGTGATTGTTTCACAGTTGCGGGGCAGGAATAAGTAAACAGTCTGAAAGTGCTGTTGTTAGAGATCAAAGAAAAGTGAAAAAAAATCTATTTGTGCTTTGTTCTTGTTCTGTTTTGCTTTTGTTTTTTTGTTTGTTTTTTGTTTTTTTGAGGTTTTTTTGGTTTGTTTTTTTTTTTTTTTTTTTTTTTTTTTTTTTTATGAGTCTTGCTGTGTAACATAGGATCATGGAGAGTTTAGGATCCTCCTACTTTAGCCTCCCAAGGCCTGGGATTGCAGATGCATACCACCACAGCTGGCAGGAAAAAAACCCTTTTATTAGCATAAACGTCAATCTGCACCCCAAGCACTGGTCTTGCAAAGGTGTAATTAGCCCAGAGCTCTAAGGCCTGCAGACTGACAGCCAACCAGAGTGGATGCTCAGCCTGAAGGCACTAGAGGAGTGTGCCAGCTAGAACCAGCACTGTTGATGAAATGAGCAGTGGTGGGCGTTTGTGCTCCAAAGATAGAAAGCAGAGTCACAAAGGTAACTGAGCCTAAGTACTGTTTTTCAAAATTATCTGTATTACCTGTGTAGGCCCGGCTAGCAATCAATCAAGACACAGACACTCGTTATATTTTAAAATAGCCTTAGTTAACCTGGGCAGGGCAGATATCAATCCTCTAAACTACTTTTTACAGTAGGGCCTGAGGCATGGGCTCCCTGTCTTAATCCCACGCCATCTGTTTCCAATAACTTTTATCAAGCTACCTCCCATCCATAATCTCATACACTTGTTAATGTTCTTTATCTGGGCTGAATTCTCCATCCACACCAGCCACGTGCTTCTTTTTTATCTAACCCATGGCAGCCTTTCTCTTTTTATTTTAGGGTGTGTGTGTGTGTGTGTGTGTGTGCACGCGCGCATGCCACCTATCTCTTTTGTCCTGTCCAAGTGGGATGGCTTTTTATTAAGCAAAAGATTGGTCACAGAGACAGTAAACAGTAATTAACATCAAAATACATCAAACCATCCCCCAACACCCAAGTGCCAGGTGTCTGGTCTTTAGTCCGACCAAGTCCTAGCTCAGTGGCTTTGCAGGCATGCATGTAGAAAAAATAAAAGGGGGAATTCAAAACAAGACTAGAGAAGAGAAAAAAAACTCCTGTGCCTCTGTGTCCTTATCTGTATGACATGACAAGAGAATTTTCCTCATAAATGTTCTGAGAACCCAGTGTAGCACTAGATACCTGTTGGCTGCTGTGGCAACTGGACATCTTCCAATTTGTTGATGTAATCAACAATGTAATTTACTTATTTATATTAGTTTTAGTAAAGTATAAGAAAAACTTACCAAGGAGTTATTTTAGCATTAATACGCTTAATCAATTCTTACATGCATCCTTTCCCCCCACATCCTGCCTTATCTGTGTCCTACATTTGCCTTACAACAAATGGTATAAAATTATTGATGACCACTTTTTTTTTTTGCATTTTAACATCTTGATAAATAGGACAAATCTCTAAAATTATATTGTATTTCATTTGATGATCTATTGTTGCAAACAAATCAGACTCCTTCTGGTTGCACCAAGAAGCTGTAGAGATTTTATTGATACCAGCAGTAAAACTGTGACATACATTTCAATTAAACTTTTATTAGACTTTGCTCAGCACATCTTATAAATCACGTGTATTAATTGCCTCTTTAAAAGCTTGCATTGCCTTTGGGAACACTTAATATGCAATGCTAAAACAGGTTATCCAAATTCCAGAAAATCCTCAGAAGAGGAAATCAGTCTATGAGAGAAGTGCTTGGCCCATAGATGTAAGCTGAATGCATACATAAATGTGTGGATGGGTGGACTGGTGGATGGATGGATGGATGGACAGACATTCTGCTGGAGAGTTATTCTTCAAAAGCAGAAGCAATATAGACAAGTTTCTCTAGCCACGTGACTGCGTTAAATGTTCTCTGAAAGCTTATCCAGCTTAACCCAATGTGAAAATCTGATGTTGCACTCTTCCTTCATTTCCTCCTGTGAGAGAGGAGGAAAACATAAACACACACAGAGAGAGAGAGAGAGAGAGAGAGAGAAAGAGAGGGAGAGACAGAGATAGAGACAGAGACAGAGACACAGAGACACAGAGACAGAGACAGAAAGACAGACAGACAGACAGACAGACAGAGACAGAGACAGAGAGATGCGCACACACGCAGATGGACGGATGGGAGGGAGGAGGGGGAGAGAAGGGCTCAGAGGGAGGTAGACATCATCACACGTCTTGTACCTGACGCTTCAGTGAGGGCCTTCTTGGTTGGATAAATGGCCGTTCCCTCCTGGTTATGATTTGATGTACTTGTCAAATAAGTCACCATTTTCTTCTTCTAAGACTCTGCATCTCTATAGCCCCAAAGTCAGAGTTCAGTTTCTCTCATAATGGGTATTAAAGATCTCATGTGAAAATCATGGAAACTGGCCATTTTCACATATATCTTGAAATCCTAATGCACTCACCTGTCCCTTTGGGTAGTACCCATCCAAATGGTGTGACAGGAAAGATTTTTATTTCTTTACAAGATATGAGTAAACAGGCCAATTGCCTTATCTTCTTAACACAGTATATATTTTAGTTTTTATTAGCTTTTGAAAACGAGATTTTGTATGGTGCTTTTTTTCAAAATAAATATTATTTTGCTGTCTCTTTTCCCACTCCTTCCCCAGTCCCACACCTTACCTTAAGCCAACTTACCCCAGTATCTTCCATTCCACTCTCACATCGTTTGTGACCCTTTGACTTTTTGCCCTCCTCCCCTTTTCATGGTCCGTTATCTAATTTCATATGAAAGAACTGTGCTACAGAAAACATTAAACAGAATTTGAGGTGCTGAGCAAAACCTTGTTCTGAGTCAGCAAGGAGTTTCTGCCCTGTGCGAGTGTTAGGTAAGGTCTCCAACAGGCACTACAAGAAAAGGTGAGCGACTGTTGTAACTGTTCAGCTGGTGCTGCTCAGAGCACTTGGGAGTCATGGCAACTTTCTTTTCTCACACAGCCCTCAAGTGCCTTGTCCTCCCAGATTACGTGTGTGTGTATGTGTGTGTGTGTGTATAGTATTCTACTGAAGACAACCTCATTACTAAAGTCAAAACACTATGATTTTAGTAAAGTGTGTGTCTATGCAGGTAGAATAGGCACACCCATTAGAACATTCAATTAAATCTGAAAAATACAAAGCTTTGCATGACAGGACATTTTACAATAGGACATCTCAAAATATCTTGAACTCGTTTGACCTTTAGTTGCAAAAAGAAGCCAGCAAAAATCAGTCAGCGTTCCCCACTGTCCTGGACAGTTTTATGCCAATTTGACACAAGCTTATAGTCATCTGAGAGGAAGGAGCCTCAGTTGAAAAAATTTCTCTGTAGGGTCTGGCAGTTGGGCATTTTCTTAATTAGCAGGTGATGGGGGGAGGGCCCAGCCGATTGTGGGTGGTGCTTTCCCTGGGCTGGTACTCCTGGATTCTATAAGAAAGCAGGTTGAGTGAACCATGGTAAGGAAGTCAGTAAGCACCACTCCTCCATGGCCTGTGCATCAGCTCCTGCCCTGGATTCCTGTACTGACTTCCTCAGCGATGGACTAAAGTGGAAGCATCCCAACTTGCTTTGGTCATGGAGTTTCATCTCAGCAATTAGCAACTCTGACAATGACATGATTTTCGGACTTATTTTTTTTAAAGGTTTTATTTATTATGTATACAGTGTTTGAAGGCCAGAAGAGGGCATTAGATCACATTATAGATGGTTGTGAGCCACCATGTGGTTGCTGGGAATTGAACTCAGGACCTTTGGAAGAAGAGCAGAACAGTCAGTGCTCTTAACCTCTGAGCCATCTCTCCAGCCCCCGATTTTCTGACTTATAAAGCAAAGATTGAGTTAGATGATTCCCCAAAATCTTTTCCAATATGAAGTTTTAAGAGTCCATCTTCATTATCATGAACAAACTAAGTCACTTCAACCTTGAAAATGACTTATTGAAGAGACTGTCTTTCTCATCTGTAGAGACTTCAGTCTGCCCTCTTGGGGTTTCCTTATGTCTTAGCCCTTGACAGCATGTCAGTTGGTAATATCTTTAATCCTGATACACTTCTGCTCATTGAGATTTTGTTTTTCTTGGTTTTTATTTTTGTTTCATTTATGGAAACATTGTCTTTCCATGTAGCTATGGCTGTAATAGAACTTGCTATGTTGACAAGGCTGGCCTTGAACTCATAGAGATCCACCTACCTCTGCTTCCCAAGCCCCAATCTATCAACAATTTTTAAAGATGGTATCATGTATGTGTTTGGAGGAGGTGGAGCCATGTGAACTATCAGGCCCAGGGAAGCAAGAAGAGCCTGTCAGATCATTTGGAGATAGTGTTATGGGCTGTTGTGAGCCATTCAATGTGGTGCTAGGAACCGAACCAGGATCTGAACCAGTAGTCACCCTGAGCCATCTCTCTAGGGCCCTCATTGAAGTTTTGAAAGAACTAAGATTAAAAAGCACAGTAGCCTCTTTCCAAGTAAAAGAAATACAATATTTTACTCCTAATTAACTAGGAAAAGTATGGCAGCCATTTTAATACCCCAAGCATGAGAAAATATTGCCCATTCTAGTCCCAACATCAACTCCAATTTTCTGTAAGTTGGCCTTTGAAGAAGAGAGTTAAGCCTTCTCCAATTTCTAATTCTCAACCTGAGTCTCCAGACTCAGCCTCAGCTCATTTTCTGGGGACCCTTGAAGACCTCCCTTGACCCTCTACAAAGGCCACCTCCATCTGTAGCTGGTATTCATCCTGATCTCCCAGATGCATTGTTGCCCGGATGCAAGGATCAGTTGCATTTTTCTCATCTTGCTTTTGAAGGGTCTCCCTCCAGCTTGCTCACTTGAACAGAGTGTGGTAGGAACATTCTGCCTGTCCTCATGTCTCAGATACCTCTGTAAACAGTGCCCTATTCACCAGCAGAGAGGAAAACATGAAAGGAGCTAGCTGTTTGCATCCAACATTCCTTTAGCAGATTAGCTGGCATGTTCAGACGATAAAGGCAAATTTAATAAAATTTAAAAAAAGTATAAAAAGTTCATGACCAGTCTGAGCAAATAACAGGGGGTGGGGGTGGGGGGGTTCTTTAAAAGGTTAAGAAAGAAGAAGTCCAAGGCTATTTTGAACACATGATCATTCTTTTAAATGTCACATTCCGCCCACTAAGCTTCATGCTGTTGTTCTTAACCCCTCTCGTTTCTTTTAACTTTATATTTAATTCGTCTATTTTAAAACAGTGAAACTCCATCCCCTCGCTTTCTCCAAAAGCCATGACATGAAAATACCACAAAACAGTCAGTGGGTAAACTGCAAACAGACTGTGCTGAGGCACCCTGACTGCTGGCTCTATGGCTTTGCTTTTGAGACATGTGGTCTCTGTGCCTTCAGTCCCTTCCCTTTAAGCATGAGGGGGGGGAAGTAATACTTTTAAAATACCGCCAGCATTTGGTCGGAGACAAAAAGACATTCCTACTTTAGCTCATTGAGGTTATCTTGTACTTGACAGCTTACTGTGTGGATTCCTGTTCAGCCTGTGAGGCTGCAGGATGTTCAGGATTAGGGGACCGTGGATTAGGAATATAAATTTAAAAGTAAATCGAGTTGTCTCCTTGGGGAGAGCGGCTTGAAGCCTACGGGCAGCTTAGCAGAAAGTATTGCCTTAAAGAGACTTAAAAATCAAAAAAACCCGGATTCGGGTCCCCACTTCAGATCTGTCTAACTGTGTGGCTGCAGGGACAGAGACTTTATGGATATCTTTTTTCCCCTTGGGGAGCAAAAGTAACAAGAACATTTCCCAGGTGACGGCCGGCTTTCGGGAACTCTCTCTGTGACGCGCTTTCTCATTTCAGTCAGCGCCGTAGCTTTTCTGGGCATACTCAATGGAACTCTGCTTTGAATATGATAAGCAATGTTGGCTCTTACATGCCGCTAGTTATAACGCTGTCTCCTTGTGTCTTCATAATCCACTCCTCTGTGCAGCAGCCCACTAAGTCCAAGTTCTCTTGCGTTTCTAGGAGAAGATTCTTCTGTGGCTTCTTCAGTTCATGCAAGAACAAGGCATCTCACTGGATGAAGTGGACCAGGAAGGCAACAGCGCTGTTCACGTGGCCTCGCAGCATGGCTACCTTGGATGCATACAGGTGCACAGCCTGCCGCTTCCCACTCAGGAGAAATAAAACAGGGAAATGGAGGGAGTGGAGAGAAGAAAGAGAAGGAATTTCATTCTTTGGGGAAATGCCTGTCCTAAATCAGCTTTTTATAGTGTACAGTAGGGGGTGGGAAGCTGGGCTGAGCTTCACAAAAGCATTCAAAATGCCCAGAGGCTAGGCAACTGACTCCCTGGGCCTTCAGCAGACTAGGCAGAACCTTATAGGCCTTGGTTTCACCAAAGAGCCTCCAGAAGCCTCAGACTTCTAGCCCGACACGCCTGCTGAACAGTCTCATGTTCTCCGTGCACGATGATAGGTGGAGATTATTAAGCAGGGTCACGGGAGGGAGAGGCGGGGGAGAATGGTGGCCACTGACCCAAGTCACAAGGCAAGCACTTCGTGGGTGTACGGCCTCTGCAGGAAGGGAAGACTACATCTCAGACAAAGCCCTGGGCACGGAGAGCCAGCTGCTCAGAAAATCACATGACAATATATGCCAAAGCCATGACTATAAAAGTGAAGAGATTAATAAAAGGAAAACAAAAAAACAAGCCCAAGAATACCAGGGAGCTCTCTAGAGGACTGCATTTACACGTCTGCTCGCCTTGGAGAGCTAACTAGAGAGGGAATATTCAGAGTATCTGGATGTCCTCCCATTGGGGTTGAAAATTGTGTTTCCTAATTCACCAAAGGAGTGATAAGTAGCAAAGTGTAGAATGGATGGAAAGTCAAATTTCTTATCAATATATGCAAAATGATTAAAAGAATGGTGGTGTTTTCCTGTGGGAAAAAAAAGACAACTGAATGAAGATTTACAGAAAAAAAGATAGACCTTCTCATTTGATGAAACAATGCCTAATAATCCTGAAATAACCGTTCCATAAGCTAGTAAGTGACAACTGAATCCTGAAGAAACCCAGGTGATGCTACTATTTCTAGGTAAAGTTTAGATGTTTTCTTTTTAATAGATGGGGAGAAGTAGTCTGTTCTTCCAGGGCATTTATCAGTCCACTTCCCACAGACGATGTTTTTGGCACCAGGTACCATGGAAACTTGGATGACTCAGACAGGGTCTATCTACTGTGCGTGAGATTTAAAAAATGATAATGGGAGCCTAGAGAAAGTAAAGGGCCTCACGGGGTGAGAAAGGGGCTGAGGAGAGAAGCAAAGAGCAAGCTGCAGGGTTCAGAGTCAAGGGCAGGAACAACAGTGTGTGTTTATAGAGACTCTTGGAACTTCTTGCTGACAGGGTCTCTGTGACATCCTGAGATTGGGGAGGAAGTGGCTTCATGGAAAGCTGACCTTCCCGTGGTAAGCAATCATAACCTAAAAGGAAAATGAAGCTCTTTAATGAACCGAGCCTAGCAGCCTATGATATTAAACAGAAGCACTGGTGGTTTTTTTTATTGGGGGAGGGGGGGATCATTACTACCAAAATAAACTGAGGTTTTCAGTGTCATCGTGTCATCAGAGAATATGTATGGATCAGCATGTCATTACTATTCATGTGACACCTTCCTTACAGACTCTAACGACATCGCAGTATTACTATGAAACAACTGTCGTGTTTTTAGGTCATTAATTTCAGCCACGCTCTGTGAAATACTGCTCTCCTCTGTTCAAGGTACTTTGGCCAAATGCCATACATAACTTCTCCATTTGCTTTTGGCTATTAAGTTTTACTCAAAAACAGCTTTAAACCTTAATATTGGATCTGACTCGAGCATTACCATTCTTCTCCATACTCCGAGCATAGATGAGAGACATGACTAATTAGCCATTAACACATCTTGTGTGTCATTCCAGATTTGGTATGCCTAGCAAGCCCTTAGCAAGTGTTATCCCAGAGCCGGAGAGAATAAGAGCAAGCAGACAGAATCCCATTCTCCACATCCCACAGGCAACTCTGACTTTAAGAACGTTTTCTTTTGGAACCCCAACCATCAAAATGACAAAATACCACAAGCATTGCACTGCTCGTCTCATGAAAGAAAGGGTTTGGTGGCCTCTTCCCCTGCCACCATAGGCTAAAGGTTGGGGAGGATGTGGTAATATCAGCTTCTCCCATCCTTGTTGGCATCAGCGAGGAAGATCACTAACAAATGGTCTTCTCTGAAGTGGTGTTTCTCACCCAACACCATGGACTCTGATAATTGGCTTTGTAATAAGGAGAAAAATTCTAACCAGCACTCTGTTATAGTCTTTTAAAAACAATGTTTAGAAGGAAATCCTGGGGCTAGAAAGCTGGTTCAGCCATTAGGAGTACCTGCTGTTCTTCCAGAGGTCACAAATTCAATTTGCAGCACCAACACTAAGCAACTCACAACTACAAATCCAGCTCTGAGGAATCTCATGCCCTCTTCTGGACTCTGCACACACACACCCACACACACACACACACACACACACACACACACACATACACACACACACACCCATCTGTTTAATAAAGAAAGACCTGATATAATAACATGTTTTTGTATTTTCTGACAGACCCTGGTGGAGTATGGAGCAAATGTCACTATGCAGAACCACGCTGGGGAAAAGCCTTCCCAGAGTGCTGAGCGGCACGGGCACACGCTATGCTCCCGGTACCTAGTGGTAGTAGAGACCTGCATGTCACTGGCCTCACAAGTGGTAAAGTTGACCAAGCAGCTGAAGGAGTAAGTGGACACTTGTTTTCTGGAGCACAAAGTCTGACTTGTGTTTGTTGTGCTTATATCTCAGCTAAGGGCTCTGGAGAACTCCCTCCATTCTAGCTATAAAAGGAGTCTCGGGCATTCTCATCTTTTCTTCCCCCATCCTAAGTGTGCAAAGCCTGTGTTCATGCTGAACATAACAGCTCTACAATAGCAAAATGGTATTAAACAACCAAGCACAGAGTAAGTTCACCAACAGGGAATTACAGTCTTTGTAAAGAGGGCGTGTGTGTACATTCAGTTCACCTCAGAGACATGTTGTATCAGGGCTTGGGCAGCTTGAAGGACTTCCAGCCTTAGTGAAGGGAATTGTGGAGAGCATGAGAGACGAAACGGCAAACAATGGCCTCCATTTCTGTTTTCTCAACAAGGAAAAAGTGCCTTTTGGAAATAGCAGATAAGTTTCTTAGCATTCAGCAGCAGCGAATTAATTGGCGGGGAGTGGGGGCATCATCCACTCCCTCCAGCAATGAACTGACGCACCCACAAAGAACTTTAATATTACCCAAGAGAATGCTTTTCCTAAAATTTCACACCCAGAAATAAGGATTTTTTTTTTAATTTCAGTTTTTATACCAAAGACTTTGATTTTTTTTTTTTCATGAGCTGCATAGCTACTTTTATTGGTGAACTTTGCAACTTCAAGGTCCTGACCACTCACTGTTATCCTGGAATAGGATATCCTTACACACCGACAAACAACAGTCATTCAGTTATCAGAAATCAAAAGGCTGTGGACAAATGCTGTTAGGCCAGTGACCAGGTAAACTATGTGAAGTGCTCTTGTGGACAGTGATCTTTAGTGGACTATATACTTTAGAGAAGAGAACAAACCCAGAAGTGTGTGGAGATGGTCCCACGAAACAGCCACAGAGCTCTGTGTCCTTTAGGCTGTGGGACATTAGTAACAGATAGGGCATGGTGGGAAATAATTTACAAGATTGGAAAACACATGAGCGTTGCCTGCTGTGAGCTCTGGGGACAGATAGCCTTGAGTGCTGCTGCTGCTGCTGCTGCTGCTGCTGCTGCTGCTGCTGCTGCTGCTACTGCTGCTGCTTCCTCTTCCTCCTCTTCCTGTTCTTCCTCCTCCTCCTCCTCCCCCTCCTCCTTCTTGTTCTTCAAAATACTGTTCCCAACTCATCATAGCCATTGTTACTGTCAAGAAATGGCAGACCTCAACCCTTCTGAGTCCCTCTTAGTAAGCCTGAGTATGTGGAACTGAATTTTGTCTCCACCAGGAAGTTACTAAGACCTACTATTTCAGTGTAGGAATAATATTTCCTTATTTGGAAATCAGATATTCACAGATGATTCACAGAGTCCAAGTGGGGCCGTGAGGGTGAGCCCTAATGCAGTGACTAGTATCCCTATAAACAACGGAGACAGCCATATACACAGAGGGTGTGTCATGGAACCATAAAGGCAGTGTTCGTGGAGGAAATATCTACAAACCATGGAACCAATGTGTTCCAGTAAAAACTAGACCCTAGGAGACAGCAAAGGATAAACACCATCATATCCTCAGAAGGAACCAACATGGCCAACAATTTCATCTCAAACTCCCAAACTGTGAGGTGATAAATTGGTGTACTTTGGGACTAGAAAGATGGTTCCATGGTTAAAAGCACAAGCTGTTCTTGCAGAAGACCATTCCCAACACCTACATCATATGGTTCAGAACCACCTATAACTTTAGTGCTGAGGAATCTGACACCCTCTTTTGACCTCTGAGGGAGCAAGGCACACATGTTGTACACAGATATACATGCAAGTACTCATGTGTGGTTCTGTTTGTTTTTATAATTGTTTTTATTTTCTGGGTATGAGTGTTTTGTCTGCAAATATCTCAGTGCACCATGTGTATGCCTGATGCTTGCAAAAAAAGTCACTGGGTCCCCTGGAACTGGGATGATACATGGTTTTGGACAATCATGTGGGTGCTATAGGTGCTATGATTCAAACACAGGTCCTCTGCTAGGGTAGTTAGTGCTATTAACAGCTGAGCCATCACCCTAGCTCCTACCTTTGTCTCTTAAAATAACACACATACACACACACACACACACACACACACACACACACACACACACACACA
>OU015744.1:33955683-33973216 GCA_907169655.1 Acomys percivali | reverse complement strand
CACACACACACACACACACACACACACACACACACACACACACACACTTGGCATGCTTCCCAACTAGCAAAGTAGAATTATTTAGCAGTTCTATTCCTATTGTAAGCCAACATCAGCAAATAGT
Organism: Acomys percivali; assembly: GCA_907169655.1. Taxonomy (NCBI): domain Eukaryota; kingdom Metazoa; phylum Chordata; class Mammalia; order Rodentia; family Muridae; genus Acomys; species Acomys percivali. The sequence goes on along the minus strand of OU015744.1, from coordinate 33,973,092 downwards.
AAACTTAACAAAGAGCCCCACTGAGTACCTATTTTTGTAAGTAGTTTGGTTGATACACAGCCATACACATTAATCTGTGTGTTGTTCAAAGTCAAAGTCATGCCCCAAATATAGAGCTGAATAGTTGGTCTAAAAGCTTAGTGACCCCCTAAGCCTAAAATGTGGGTTAGCATACTGCTTTAGATGGCGTGGTGGTTTTGTTTTTAATGTTGTTGTTTAAGATTTATTTATTTATTTTTGTTCTTAATTTATGTCTCTGTGCATGGGCCTGAGTGTATATCTGCACCGTGTGTGTGTGTGTGTGTGTGTGTGTGTGTGTGTGTGTGTGTGTGTGTAGGTCACCACAGAGACCAGAAAAGGCATTGGATCCCCTGGCACTAGAATTACAAGTTGTTCTGAGTGACCCAGAGTGGGTGCTGATAATCCATCTCAGATCTTCTAAAAAAATAAAAAATAAAATAAAAAAATAAAATAACAAATGCTCTTAGCCTCCAAGCCATCTGTCCAGCCCCATGACGAAGCTTGAATCAGTGAGTTTGGCAGAACGGGTGAGATGAAATAAGGGCACAAGACTTGGCTTAGAGGGTGAATTGTTAGAAATGCTGCTGACCGCTTCTGAGAGAAACAAAGATGTGGAAGATGTGATCGGGCTCATACTGCACAGAAGTAGTTTTAGACAGACACAGTCACTGAGTATCTGAAGCAGTGCCCTGCACGTACACCTGGCTTCCTCTGTTCCACACCTAAGATAAGGTAGCCATTGTACGAACACTTACAACTCCTCCATTTAGTGCTGTGCCCTGGCACCTGAGAGCTGTTATCATTTTTTATGCTAACCATATTAATTCCCTGATGCATACAACAATTTATCCTAAAGTTAGAGACTTGACCTAAGACAAGTTCCCCTTTTATTTTTATAGGTTAGGAGGTCAATGGGAATCATGCCGTGATAAGACCTAGGTGTTGATAAGGCACTTTCCTAGAATTTCCTTCAGATTGCTACAGAATCACCTTCTTGCATTTGGAAGACCAGATTCCTGCTGTCTTTCTGGCTGTTAGATGAGGTCAGCCACAACTGCACCCTGTATTTCCTTTCTGCACCATAATTTCCTTTCTCGGTGTATGGCATCAGCAGCAGGGTCAGACCTTCCCTCCTAACCTCTTCCCCATTGTGAAAGGCTTGTACGAGTGGACTAGCATCATTATGAAACAGTCATATTTTGACATCAGCTGTATTCAATGTCACTTCCCTTTTGCCATGTAACATGGCATGTTTATGCCTTCTGTGAATTTGGACATGGATCAACAACCTTAAGCAACTATACTAGTTGCTAACTACATTCAATAAATGCTTCTCATTCTGGCAGAATAAGAGTCCATTTGCTTTAATGCTAGCACTTGGAAGGCTGAGGCAGAAGGAGCTCTATAAGTTCAAGGCCAGCACAGTCTCAGTGGTGAGCCCCAGGCCACTCAAGACTACAGAGTGAGACCCTGTCTTAAAAATTAGATATATAAATTAAAAAGTCAATTTGACTAACTTATATCAATTTCTATAATAATTTGTATTTTCCAAATAATTTTTTTCTTCCTGTAGCTGTGACTTTTAGCCTATTTTCTTAACTTTATAGCACATTCTGCTATGCAAACTTATGTCCAGAGGAAATGAACTGTTACCATGCATCATTTTTCCTTTTATAAGAGAATACGAAGCTATTTGTTACCCAAAATACAAGCAGTTATTTTGTGTTATGTTGAGTTCTATTTTTGTGGTTACTAAACTGTTATAAATGCTTTTAAAATGTCAAATGGTTTCTAGGCAGAGTGTCTCACACCTTTAATCCCAGCACTAAGGGGGCAGACATAGGCAGAACTCAGGGGGTTCAAGGCCAGCCTGGTCTACATAGCGAGTTCCAAGCCATCTAGGGCTACACAGAGAGGCCCTGTCTCAACAAGAAACATAGTTTATAAATCATCAGTATAGTTTCTAAATGCATCCTTCTAGATTTTAGTTCTGGTGATGGTGAAGGAGAGAAACTTTTCCTAAAACGATAGCTGACTTAGCAGCTCGCAGACATAATCCTGGCATCCTGAGGCAGTTAGGGAGGGCCATGAGGCCTGCTGAGCAGCCACTGTAGCTGAGCCAGGAGCTCCAAGCTCAATGAGAAACCCTGTTTCAAAAACTAGGGTGGAGAACAAATAAGGAAGACATTCAACTCAGCTCCTGGTCTCCATGTGCACATTCACCCACGGATACACAAACACAAATTAAACATATCACATGTGGTATTTTATAATAGTCTTTTCATTTGAGACTAGTAAAGTATAATACACACATACAACTATCAGACAAGAGTTTTTGTATGTCCATAGGAATTCAAGTAATACCCCTTTAGGAGTTGCCATTATAGAAATGATTGAAATCCCTTCGTTCTTACCGATGAGCTGTTAGTTTCCTCACGGTCTGTCACTAATGTGAACAATAATTGTCCTTTTCAATGCTTCTGATTGCTTCCTTGTGAGTGTCCTAAACCATAAGGCAGAGACTAAATGCGTTTTCAGGCCTTTGAATGGGTTGCCACTTACTGAATTTTCATGAGGGTTCTTCTCCCTCTAGTTTTGGCGATGGCCATGGCTCACGCATTGTGTTCTTTGGATGTTTCCTGCAGGCAGACAGTGGAGCGTGTCACACTGCAGAGCCAACTCCAGCAACTCCTAGAAGCCCAGAAATCAGAGGGAAAATCACTCCCCACTTCCCCCAGGTAAAACCAGGCATGTTGGTGTTTGAGTTGCCTGGTATTTGAAATCTTTAAATATTCCTCTAGCTCTCCATTTGTTGGTTCTCATGAAAATAGCAACAGAAGACATTTTGCTTCTACCAACATAAATTAAAAGATACCTCAATGAAAAGTCTGTGTCTAGGGTCACAGGGCCTGAGGTAGTCTCCGTTTTTCTATTTTTTTGTGCTACATGTATTATTACAAGTCAAATGAAATAAGAAGAAGGATATAGAGGTTGATTATTTTGCTGGAAATAGAAGTAAGGAAATTCATACAAATGGTGGACACACAATAAAACAGAGCAATTCTGTAGCCATAAAGTTTGGGGAATGTTGTGCTCTGGCTACGGCTCACAGAATGGCGTCTTCGCTGATTGTCCTGGAAAAAACCATTAAGTAATTCTATTCTTGTTTTCCATAAGTCACTAATCATATTAAAGGTCACACAAAGACTTATGAATGTGTTTAGTGCAGTGGGAAACCGTCTCACATTTCTTTCATCTTCCTTTCAGTTCACCCTCATCACCAGCTTCTAGAAAGTCCCAGTGGAAAGTTCTAGATGCAGATGATGAAGCTACAGGCAAAAGCAAATTGGGAGCCCAGGAGGGGATACAAGTCCTTGGAAGCTTATCAGTCTCCAGCAGGGCTAGGACCAAAGGAAAAGATGAAGACTCTGATAAAATCCTACGTCAGTTATTGGGGAAAGAAATATCAGAAAATGTCTGCACCCAGGAAAAGCTGTCGTTGGAATTCCAGGATGCTCAGGTCTCCTCCAGGAATTTGAAAAAGATTCCTCTAGAGAAGAGGGAGCTGAAGCTAGCCAGACTACGTCAGCTGATGCAGAGATCATTGAGCGAATCTGACACAGACTCAAACAACTCTGAAGACCCCAAAAATACTCCTGTGAAAAAAGCAGACAGGCCCAGGCCCCAGCCCATTGTAGAAAGTGTGGAGAGTATGGACAGCACAGAAAGCTTACACCTGATGATAAAGAAACACTCTCTGGCATCGGGACGCAGGTTTCCTTTTGGTATGAAGGCCTCCAAGTCCCTGGATGGGCACAGCCCATCTCCCACCTCAGAGAGCAGTGAACCAGACTTGGACTCCCATTGTTCAGGCTTGGGGATGACTTCTCCAACCCAGCCTTCTTCCGACCCCACTCAGTCAAGTCCTGACAGTTCCACTGCCCAAAAAGTTGCCACAAGCCCCAAGAGTGCCCTCAAGTCTCCATCATCCAAGCGTCGGACATCCCAAAACTCAAAACTCAGAGTGACCTTCGAGGAGCCTATCGTGCAAATGGAGCAGCAAACTAGTCTGGAGCTAAACGGAGAAAAAGACAAAGAGAGGAGCAGGGCCCCCCAGAGGACTAGTGACTCAGGGGAGCAAATGAAAAGGCCTTTCGGAACCTTCCGGTCCATCATGGAGACTCTGAGTGGTAATCACAACAACAACAATAACTACCAGCCAGCTAGCCAGCTGAAGACCTGCACGCTGCCCTTAGCGTCACTTGGAAGGAAGACAGCAGATGCCAAGGCAAACCCTGTGAACCCCGCTAGCAAAGGAAAGAATAAGGCAGTGAGTGCTGTTTGGAGACTATGCTTGTATTACTCTTAATTGATTGTGTAATTGTTAAAGCCCAGGCTATTGACTTGTGCCACCTTGAGGGGCCACCCCGAGATTTAAAATTTCATATATATATATTTTTTTTTTTTAAATGAAACATGCCAGGTTAAAATACAGACCCTTGTACTTACTTTGGAGAATGCAGAGAGATGTGTGTAAAAAAAAAAAAAAAATCACAGATTAGGCCTGATCCCTGTTTCTTAAGCTTTGGGCATTAGGGGTTGTAAGCTAGGAGGCATTTTTTTTATTATTATTTAAGTAATTTATTCCAATTACATCTCAATTGTTATCCTCTCACTTGAATCTTCCCGTTCCCCCCTCCCTCCCTCCCTCTTTCACTCTATTCCCCTCCCCTAGGTCTGCAACAGAAGGGGACCTCCTCCCGTACCATATGGTCACAGCCTATCAGGTCTCATTTCGGTAGCCTGCTTACCCTTCCTCTGAGTGCCACCAGGCCTCCCCACCAAGGGGCTAGGAGGCATTATTACAAGATGAAACTGCCTGTGCTCATAAAATCGGTCCTTTGCTGGCACTGCTTCTCAGCCTTGGGAAGAATTTGTTCTCTTCGTAGACTGGGTACTCCCAAGCCCATGTTAAAATCACATAAACAGAAACCCCATTTCTTCTAAAGTACCCAACTCAAATGACCTTCAAAATGAATGCCCCCCCCCCCAGGGAGGGCCATATGGCACGTTACCACACAGATCTCTAAGTATTGACTAGACACTGGAGAGACTGAAAGTGCTCGCCAGTACACAGGAGAAGGCAGAATGCACTGTGAAGTCATTTATAACAGCATTTCTTGGAAACCCATCTTTAATTCACATCCCATGAATAAGAGATAGGAACATCTTTTTAGGCAATGGTTTCTGTGTGATCAGTGCTTGTCGTGCCATCAAAAACAGCATAGCAGCCAAAATGTAAAACTCTGTGGAAGGAATGACCCAGATCCTACACTATCCCATTAACTAAGCCATCCAGTAGAGTGTCGGAAGCTTGGCATTTATTCTTTGTTGGGTTCTTAAATTCCTATTACAACAAGGTCTTAAGAACTTTCTGTATTTCTTATTGTGATTCCAAATCAAGTTTTAGTTAATAGCTCATCACTAATTTTTAAATGATCTACCATCTCCCCTATTAAAAACAACTTTACCATGTATTTGTTTTATCTAGAAAAAAAGCATACTTCAGCTAAGACACCAGACTTCTTGCATGAAAAAAAAATTAAAACACAACTCTTCCCAAATAACTTATAGAGTATATTGATGAGCAATAACACTAAAGTCATCTTGACAGTTTCCCACGCACCTTGCTTCTAACATCTCCTGCATGCCTTGAATTAACCGGGACCTGCGCATGTGATGAGCTTGTTGCATGTTTTCAGACAATTCTCAATTGCACTTCTCTAGGTGATGTACAGCAGCTGTATCTACCTTCCCTCTAATGCGCTGGCTGAAGAACACCCACGTGACTCTGCACGGTATGTGGCATGGGGGTGCCCTGTGCATCACTGCCATGCCTTTGCTTGGAGTTGCATGAGCTTTGAAATGCTGTGCCTGGAACACTTTTAAGCAGGATATAACACCAACGGAGAAGAATCTTGTAGCCTTTCCCCACAAAGAGACATGGGTTCAGGTGGTAGCCAGGTCCTAGGAACATAACCGATACCCATTGGATGGGCTTTATCCTAGCATCAGTCGGGAGAGCCTGTTCACAAACTCATCGTTCCACGGTTAACTTTGCCCTTTAGTTTGCATTTTAAGGGAGCATAGTACCAAGTAAGTATAGAAATTAGGTTCAGTCATGGGTAGCAGGAGTTAGCTGGCCGAGGGGAAATCAGAACTTCCATCATGAGCTGGGGCCTTGCTTCAGCACTACTTATAAACTGAAGGTACCCTTCATCATCATCCTCCTGGTGTTAGGAGAAAAGTGCCTCTGCTGTGAGAAGCTCTCCCACTTAGCACTGTGAACCATTTCCCAGTAAAGAAGCCATTCTAATAAAGGTCCACCAATAAAAGAAGGGTCTTTCTCAAACAAAGTGTTCACAAGTCCAAATGTATGGTCTATGTACATATAAGAAAGAGAAGTCTGTCACCAGTGACTGGGACTTCTCCTTGGGCAAAATCCTTCTGAGGTGCAGTATGTGTTTTCCTGATCTCGCAGGAAGTGGGAGGCATGACAGGAATGCAGCCAATCGTTTAAAAATCATGACATGGGTATTTAGCATCTCTCCAGAATCCTCCAAAGAATGTGTGTACCATACACACAGACCTTTAGTTCAAAACACTAAGTTTCCAGAAAAACTTTCTCCTTTTTGCCTTCTCTAGATCATATTTAGTCTGCTTATGTCTATATCCGGTCTGGATGGAAAACAAATCTTAGACATGTTAGGGGTGCATTCAGTGCATTGAAGGAGGAACTTTCGACTCTTAATAGTCATTAGTGACCAGCTGACGGCAGGTAGTCCAAATGCAGTCATCTTCCAGCCATCCGCGACAAAGGCTCCCGCTCAGGGCTGTGCAGTGCCAATGTTAGAGATGGGAAAGTGACTCAGAAAGAAACTCTTTGTCCTTCCGAACACTGGTACTGTCCCACTTCTGCTCCTCTCAGCCTAGTTTCCTCTTCTCGCACCCTTTCCTGTGCCTGTCTTGGGTTGGATGTGTCTTCTTGGTGCCTGGAAAATGCTGCTTTTGTGCCTGAGACAAGGAAGCACAAAGACTTGGCAAAGTCCCTGGGAACAGAAAGGAAAATGCCTCTCGTTCCTTCCAGACTCCTACAGCAACTGGGAACACGATAATTAATGTCACACCAGATCCTTCCTGCCAGAAATGTTTCACCCTGTCTTTTTAAAAGAAAGGGAATAAAGCTGAGCGTTGCAGTTGAATAGGATTACAAAGGTTCAGAGCACAGAATGAGGTTAGAGGGCCACTCAGATGTCTGGGACGAGTGTAGCGCTTTTCTGCCGTACTTGTGGGCTCAGTTGTTAAACAGGCAGATTCACAGGCCTTGGGTAGTGAGAATTCAGTGTAGTTTGAATTCAGTGCTAAATACTTAGAAAGTCCACAGAATTAATGTATAGTCACAGTGCTAAATAAGCATCCAGACCTCTCCTCGCTGCCCTATATCCTGATATATACTATTCTATGGTTTTAGTTGGGCATGGGTTTACATTAAAAACAAGGAGTCTGGTTTATTTGTTGTTTCTTTTTCACATTGGCGAGAATCAATTCTGATTTTTCTCTGCATCACATGCACACAGATGACACACAAGCATGAGCCACTGCACAGTCGAATCAAGGGTGGCCTTCTACCTGAAATAAAGAAATAGAGGTTCCTCGGAGGAATTAAGGTTAGGCTGAAATACTTAAATGGACAATACAGAATTAACGCTGGCGCCTGCAGCATTTACCGGTGGGGCCTGAGTGCAAGGGTTTGTCTATCAGTGGTTGACTTCAGATTTTTGGCCAGAGAACTTGCTAGAACATCAAGTGGCTTCTTGAAACAGTGGAGGGCTGCCTAGACTCTAAGTGGAGATGTTGACAGCTCCCGGCTACTCCCCTTGTCAGCAGGTGTGAGACAGAGGTATCAGCTCCAGGACTCCAGAATCATAATCAAGTTTCTAAACAAAAAATTTTTTTCTCTCAGTAAAAGAAAAGTAGGAACATTAAGTGCAGTATCTTAAAGAATGTCATTCTGTCCCACAGGAGGGCTCTGATGGCTACTTTATTTTCTAAATTCATCACCAGGTGATAACAAAGAGTCTTAGTTTCCTTTTCAGTGGCCTTTACAGTTAGACTCAACCGTATCTCCATGAACCACCCTTCTCAGCATTTCAACTCCAGAAGGTGACCTGATTTATATGGAAAAGACTGGTCTTTACTTTTTTCTTACAAAGGACAAATTGACTGAGTTTTTACAGCTCCAGGGGAACACTTGCATCCATTTGCCAGTTTGGGACTGCCTGGGGTAGCTTGTTCGAGAATATGGCTACCTCCGACAGCACCCTCTCTACCACGGGACACTCTTTTCTGGAGGTTTAGCACCCCAATCCTATCACCATCATTAGAGAACTCCTTAAGAAGACACAAAGCAAATCAAAACCTAGAATGCTATTTATCACCCATGAACTGGACACATTAAGAATTGTATAGCCAGAGCCAAGAGCTGATGTCAGATAGTTTGCATAGATCTCAAGGTGCCCAACCCTACTTCAAAGAGAATGATTTTTATGGCCCAGGGCTGGAACTGATGTCACGATGCCACTGGTTTGCTGCTGTTCATAGAGAGGAAAAAAGGAGAAATCTTCCTTGGAAGCCAAAAATACTTCATCAGGACATATGCTTTAGCATGCTGGACCCAATTAATGATAGTTAGAAATCCTAAGACAAACAACTCATTTACCTATCTTTATTTTCCCCACTCCTGAAGGCACAGTTGTGAAGTAAGCCCAGAGAAAACGTCTTACAGTGTCATATCCATGCCATAACTCTGCCATTACTAAGGACATCTTTGGATAGTATAAGAACAGAGCATACCCATCACCTCTCTAAAGGCTGGATTTTAGAAATATATAAGTTGATTGAAATCAGCACAGATAAAAACCTTGTCTGAGGCAAATCCCTGGCTTGCCACAGCTTTCATTTCAACATCTTTATCAATAAGGCAAACATTTGGGGGAACTGGGGAAACAGCCCACTCAGGAAAGGACTTGGACTCACACAAGTGTACTTACATGAACACATGAACACATACCCATATGTGTACTCGCACACACACACAGTGTTCCTGAACTCAGGCAGGTCATAGTGAGGAGACAGCAATGGTCAGAGGGAGACAGCAATGGATTCTAATACCAGAGCTTCATGGCCTTGAGAGCACCCGCATACACCTGGTGTCTAGCATGGCGCCCGGCATATGGAAGAGGCTTCATAAGTATTTGGAAAGAAAAAGAGCCTAACAGAGGAAAAGGAGGAAGAAAACGGAAAAGAAAGCCTTGCCTCTGTTATCCTATGGGTGGCGGGATGGGGGGCTGATATTAGGCTGTGTCCATATATTAAGAGTCCTACATTCTCCTACAATTAGTTTCAGTTTGAGCATTAAAGTGAACATTCAATTTTGAACCAGAAGTCCACCATTTGGTAGAGTAACCATATAGACAGGCTACAAGTAAAAGTGTAAGAGAGAGAGCACTCTTAGCAAGCTCTTCCTTTGGGTAACAGGGACAGTGTGTGGCAGGCTGCTGGCCACGGCACACACAAGTTGCTGTGGGATTGCCACGTGCTGTGGAAATACAGAGTGTGTGCCTAGATGATTCAGCATACAGGATTACTTGAAAACCAGCTATTTAAATATAAGGTTTTCTTCCTTTTTAATTTTGGTCACTCAGAATGTGATTTCATATCCAAGAGTGAAATCGAGGCACAACAATTATCTGAGTAGTTTGTCCCAGAATTACCCACTTTTGTTCTTTTGAATGTTGGCAACTGAAGAGTGAGTAATTGAATGATTCAGGGAAGACTGAATTATTATCATATTAAATGTCTCAAATTAACAGATTACTTGGTGACGACTTGGCTTTATATAATCCAACTACGTTTCCTTTGCAGAAAAAGGGCTCTTTTGAGGGTGATAAACACAACATCCCCTCTACCAGAGTAAAAATGCCCTGTCAAAAAGTGTGCACTATAGCATTTCTAGCCTAGAATGAAGCTTTGTAACTTATTTATTCTAATTGAATTTTTGATGAGATTATATGAATATATATGAGTAATAATAACATACCAAAAGCTGGCCACTCAAACAGTCAGACATGTATGGAGCAAGGGCTGAGGGGACTCCAGTCCTTACTACTGAGCTGTTTGAGGAGGAGGAACCACTGCCTTCCCATGGGCACCTATTAGCGGTTGGTTGCAACAGGCGTCAGTGGATTTCCCTGGTTTAATGCTTACACCAGTGGTCCTAGCTAAACTAAATGGGCCACAAAACAAAACCAAAGGTCATGAATCTCAGAGAGGAACTGGTGGAGATGAGAAGGAGCAGGAAGAGAAAAGAGAAGAAGAGAAGAGAGAATGGAGGGAGAGAGTGATCATCAGAATATATTATATACATGTATGAAGTTGTCAAAGAACAAAATTAATAAAAAAAAAAAAAGAATCTGGCCATCTCCCGCACCACCCCCTCCATTCACTATTCATAGTCTTCTGAATCTACCATGCCCTTTCTGCTCATATTTTCTTTAGTGTTCTATATTTCTAAGCACCGTGTTTATAGAAATTGTCAGTTTCAGATATTATCCCTATCAACTACTGGCATACCACCATAGATGATAAAAATATGAGTGTACTTAAAATAGCCCAGCAGATAGTCCAGACACTTTACATATCTTTGCCCTTTTAATCTTCACAATGATATATATGGCAGATACTATTATTATCCTCATTTTGCACACTGGAAAAAGACGAAGAGGATTACGCATCTTGCCCAAGATTATACAGTAATGATGGTTATAAATTGTGGAGCCAGCACTTGAATTTGATCAGTCTGGCTTGAGAGTGCATATTAACAGTAAGTCCTATTTTAGCCTCCCCCTTCCTCCCCTTCTTCCCTTTCTCCCCCCCCCCCAGTGTTAGATAGTGAATCCAGGGCTTTATGCATTCTAGCCAAACACTGTACCACTGAACTACATCCCCAGACTGTTTCTTCTTCTAAAGCCACAAGGACTCAATCAGGTGGGGCTCCCAAGATTTCCTCCTCTAAGTTCCATAGTTTACGAACATGAGCCTTGAGGGACACACTGCAACCGTGTCCAAGCCATAGCAGTAAACCAGTGTGGTTTTGAGGTCATAAAGCCACACTTGGACTTGTCCTGTATCCAAGTGTTAGAACTGTTACCAGAAAAGCATTTAATTGTATCTTGTGTAGTAACAGTAAGAACTTAGTAGTGTACAGGCTTGCCCACTAACAAAGGCTAGCTCCTCTCTGGAAGCTTCTAAATGTTATGCATCTAATAGCTCATGAAAATGAATGTATCTTACCCAGAGGAAAATATGCATATGAAAGAACACCTGTTCCTTTGTCTTCTTCTTCCACAGACCTAGAAGAGAGTAAGTGTTGAGGGGAAACAGCACTAATGTTACTGAGTTTTCCATTTCCTGTACCTTTACCTATTTTGAGCCTTTCAACATGCCACCCAATAATCATGCCTTGAAGCATTCTTTTTCAAACTCTAAATACTCTAGTTTTCTGCAGAATTCAAAGTGTCACTAGTGATTCCTTGTAAGAAAACTATATATAAAAATTTAAAAATAAAAAAATAAAAAAATTGAAATTGAAAAATGAAGAAACTCTTGCTTCCGTTCAATGAGCAACACTATACATCCTAGATTGCTTGTCTCTGATAAAAATCCCCTTGGCTATAGAGTACCTGAATTCCAATCAGTGTGGCTGACAAATTACTTCTGGAGCCAAATTCAAATGTGTTCAGTAAGTGTGCATTTTTACATGATGACTGAGTTCATTGCTCTGAAACCAGTTTATATGAAAAGCGAATAATTTGCCTCCTGGATTGAAGTGCTCCTCAGTATGGTTTGGAGATAGATAATTCCCATTTTGGGTGATCTGTTTAGCAGCAGCATCTTGTAACTTGACCATAGTTTTATCTAATTTTGGCCTGTGGTTTCTCTTCTATTTAGGCATAATAATATCAATTGTGACATGAAGAAAACCTACAGCATAAAGCACATTGCTGAGCCAGAGTCAAAGGAACTCTTCTTATAAATCGCTCTTCTTATGAGTCTCATGCACGCCCTCCAGCCACCATTGGGAGTTACTGGACACCTCACTATGGCGATCAGACCACAAGAACCTCACCAGCGGAGCAGGCTATCTGGATGCCTTAAATTTATAATATGAGACTTGTTATAAGATACATTTTGGACCATATCTGTATATAGAACTTGTTTGATTTTTAAGATGCTATTTGAAAACATGACTGGGCAATGTATGCATTGAAACATTTGAAACTTGGTTGACTCAACCTTCTCAAAGCACACCCACCAGCCCCCCACACTGTCAGTGTTTTGTCTATTGCATGAGGATTTGCTAGTGTTGGTTGGTATTCACTTTCCCATAACAAGGGCAGCTTTGCCTCAGTTCAGTGAGGCTCAGTGGTATTATTTTCTGTCAAGAATGTTTTTCTGTCATTTCTACTTTTTTAATAAAGAAAATTAAGCATTGTTAAGAGCCCCCACTGAGCACGGGGCATCTGCTTTCTAATAAATCTGTGATGGTCTGGTTTCTAAAAGGCTTTGAAAGTATTTTGATTGCTGATACTTGATATCAAGAACATACAGGCCTGTTTCACTAGTTTCCTGTGTGGAGGGGTCAAATAAAACCTTCTATACTTCATTAAAAACAGGGAGATCAGAGGAGCACACAGAGCCAGCCGGCCTTCTGCCTGCTCAAACCTCGGCATTGGCATGGGAAAACACTAATGACAACTGAATGTTTAGTCCTTTCTTGGGTCACTTTTTTCTGCCTCCAACACGTCATGAGGCTTGTCTAATCCGTGTGTGAGACAATGTGGAGCCCAAGTTCATAATGGTCTCATTGTCAACACAGCTCTTTCAAGCTCTATCAGCAATGACTTACAGGAAGGTTCATCTTATGGAAAAAATACATTTCTAATGAAACTGCAAGAGTTTTACTTTTCAAACTGTTGGCATAGCCTAAGAGAAGCTATCAGATTGATGCTTAGGGACAGAATGGCTTCTTAGCACAGGAATGAGCACAGATATTACTATTGTTACTCTGAAAAAATGTCCCTGCCATCTAAGTTGGGCCCACCGTGTGCCCCAGGACACAGAGCATGCCAAATGCCTGGATCTGAAAGTTAGCTTGTAAATGTGGGTCAACTTGATTTAATGAGGTACAATGAGCCGTAGAAGGAGTTGATATTTGAGGTCTTTTATGTTCTAGCCACTATGAGGCAATGTCACTGTTCTCATTTTATAGATTAGAAATGCAACTTTGGGGCCACTTGAGTTCTGTGCACAAAGTTTATACCACTGCTTGATAGCAGAAGGAGGCATTGGTGAAAGCTGTCGTGATCCTTACCCGTATCCTTGAATCTTTAAAGTCTGTCCTCCCAGAGCAAAGCCATGGACAGCTCTTTGGTGTTAGTCAAGCAACATTGCCTTGTTGAGAAATCAGGAAACTGATACAAATGACCTATACACACAGTTCAAAAGAAGGTTCATTCCCATTTATAATGCAGCATGTCTATAAGTTTCAGTGAGTTCAGTGTGTCCTCACTTGAGTCCTGCAAATGGCTGATATGTATATCCAAGTGTTATTTCTCATGGCGCCTTGTCCTGGAACGAGATACCCTGTGGTTTGGGGACTTCACCATGGTTGCTCTATTTGCCTGCTTCCTCACATCTCACTGTTGTGTACTTTTGCTTGAGATTCTAACAGAGAACACAAGGCAAGGGTGTATGAAATACACTTTCCAGTTTCCTGCCTGCTGCAGAGGAGGCCACAGGAGCCACATAAGGCAGTAGTATGTGGTTCTTGGCCTCAAATGTGTCTCGCAAGGACGGAGATCCAGAAAGTGTCCCATCTGTCCCCCAGAGGTTCCAGTTTTCTTTTAAAACTTTTTAAATGTGGAAGGTGAAGGGTCTGAGCATTTTTCAGATTTTTAAAGCACGACTTATACCAAAGAGGGGCTAGGCAGATGTCTCAACAACTAAGAATATGGGCTACTCTTACATAGAACAAGTGTTCAGTTTCCAATGGCTCGTAACCATCCATAACTCCAGTCCAAGGAATCTGGCGTCCTCTCCTGACCTTTCCAGGCACCAAGCATGCACATGGAATACAGACATACATGCAGGGAGGACATAGCAAAGAAAATGTCAAGAGTTTGTGTGAACGAACTTTGACCCAGGAAACTCTGCAAGCCAACTGCGCAGAAGTTACATTTATATCCCACAGGCATAAGTAGGGGAGTGCAAAAGTGGGAACCAGACAGGAAGGTTGAGCAGATCCCTATAAGCTGGCCTGGAACACACACACAGTCTCTCACTCATGGTGCTGCTGGTCACTAAAATCACTGGTTCTGAAATCGTACGTGGGCCTGTCTTTACTGTGCAAGTTCCTTGGGAAATGGATAAACTGATATGCGTAGAACTAGTAGAGATTTCTCTTTACCACGAAGAGTTTTGTGCAACATAAAAAATAAAATAAAAAAAAAAGAATGAAAACCAACATATAAGAAATGAAAATGAAAACTTGTTTTTCTCTGGGAATTGAGACACGTTTGCATGTTAATGAGAGAGAGTGGGAGCGAATGTGGCTCCTGTTAGTGAGCAAGCCTTTGGGGCTCCTGCCCCGGCTTTCCCTTCCCTTCGGGCTAGTAAAATGAGCAAAGCTCTATCAGTATGCCTAATGGCATGCAGGAGAGTAGGAAACTTGGCTCCACAGTAAAAAGCCAATCACAACATCTGTCAGCATCTTGTAAAGACTGGCTTCTTTTATGTCTCTAAAGGGACCTGTATTGCCAAAGTTCAACACATCAAATTAAGAATGTTTCTCAGAAATAATAATAGGACACTAAACTCTCACCACACTCAACAGATTGAATTCCTGTTCTTTATTCATGTTAAACAGTGTCAAGACCTCACTTCTGATGAGAATGTTATAGGTATTTATCAGGGGGTGGGGATAAGACTCTCAGGCTATGGGTATCTCTTTGTGTGTCTGTGTGTATGTATGTATGTATGTATGTATGTATGTATGTATGTATGTATGTATGTATCTGCGTGTATGTATGAAGCTAGACAGTCACAAGTTCAGGGCCAGACAGTGAGACTCCATTTCAAAAAGGAAAACCAAAAAGTGACTAATCATAGCAAGATGGTGACACAGAAAATGATAGCTATGCAAACGTGCTTAAACACCTCAGAAGCTCTTTGATACAAATGGGTTAAGTGCTTATTTGTCTGTGCCTTCCTATGGGTTTATGTTATGCTGATAAGGCTGAGTGAGAATAAGGAATTCACTGCAACAGCCAGTACTATTTCCCCGTAAAATGAAGTTCATCCTGTCTCCTACCCATGACTCTCCTTTGCAGATGGATTTGCATTTCTGGCTTTCTCTCTATTAATCATTGCTTAGTTTTTCATTACTTTTGAAAGAATTGATTCCTGTCTCCTATTAAAACTGTAAATTTATTAACCTTAGCAAAATGTCTGCCTCACCACGTAGATATTGTTTCATGGATGCTGACAATTACCTTCAATATCATAAATCTCTTTCCTTCTCATTTTTTTCCTCTTGCTCCTCCTCACACTCTTTTCCTTTCCCTTATTCATTCTCCAACTTACTTTATGATCTTCTCCCTCACTTTTTTGTTTCAGTCTTTCCTGTCCTCTGTTTACAAGACCTTGGAACCCTCTTATTCTTCCCTTGTTGCTGAGATAAAACACCCTGACAAAAGCAACTTAAGAAAGAAAGCATTTTTGACCCTGGGGCAGGGTCAGCTCACAGTCACCACAGAATGGCTCATCAAAGCAGAGAAATCAAGGCACTTAGGAACCTGAAGAAGTTTGTGATGTTGTATTCACAATCAGGAAGCAAACAATGTTAAATGTTAGTGTTCAGCCAGCTTAATTTACTCAGCCCAGGATCACTGCCCAGAGAATAATGCCACCCATAGTAGACAAATCTTCCCATGTTAATTAACCAAATCAAGATAATCCCTCATAGGCATGCCCAGAAGTTAGCATCCGAGATGATTCTATATCCCACCAAGGTGACAAATGTGATCAATCACAATAACCTAACCCTTGCTAGTTTGACACTCAAAACACATCACTTCAAATCATAATCTTCCACTCCTTGTCCTCAAAGTTTTATGGCCATCTCAGGTCAAAACTCAAAAGCTCCCATAGTATTTAACAATTCTAACAGGGGGAGGTCCAAAGCGCATGTCTCATCCGAGACTAAAAGCAATCTCTAAAAAATGAGCTAAAAAAAAAAAAATTCTGTGATTTCAACATGTAATGATGTAATCACAGAGTCATAATGCTCATTTTAGAATGGAAGAATCATGGCATAGGAAAGAGTGGTTAGACTAAAGCAGGGCCAAACCCAGGAGCTGTGTGTCTGGCATCTAGGGCTTCTAATGTAATGGGGCTACACGGGACCTAGTAGCTCAGTTCCTCCTTCTCTGCTGCCTGTGGTGCACATCACCTTTCTCTTGGGCCCATTCCATTCTGTGCATGTGGCTTTTCTCAGTTGACATTCCGTGGTTCTATCATCTCTTATATTCTGAGGTCTTCACTGTAACTTAGACTTTACCTTCATAGCTCAATGATAATGACCATTTATCTAGGATTAGCACACAGACATTGATAGAGTTGTGGTCCAATGGAGTCAGTCTCCATCTTCAGTTGGACCACAGCTCTATCAATGTCTATGTGCTAACCCTAGATAAAGTTCCAAAGACTAACTGACAACCAGGATTAACCACCACACCATAATTTAAGGGGTCAGCAAGTGAATTCTGGGAAACGGAGATGTACAGGTTTGTACTGAAAAATAAGATGTTCCCTTCTTGTCAAAAGTGTCAGATGAGAAATTCTACAAGATTATGAATTCAACACAATAGTTGATTGAGCCAACACTACAAAGAAAGCACACAAATAAAAACTGCCAGAAGTTCTCATCAGAATCTGAGATCATCAAAGTTGGACTAGACTTCCATCTACTCTTAAAACATGTGGCTTGCTCTGGACAATGTGAGAGGACATGAAATTCATAGCAAGAGATTTTAGGAAATTTTGTTGAAGAAGCAGCTTATGTGCCACTGATGTTTTGCTCCTTGTATGTAACTCTTTTTCCTCCATGGGCACAGTACAACCTCTTTAGCTGTGATGACATGTTTCCATGAAAAAACAAAGAAAGAAAGAAAGAAAGAAAGAAAGAAAGAAAGAAAGAAAGAAAGAAAG
>OU015744.1:33913616-33947189 GCA_907169655.1 Acomys percivali | reverse complement strand
AGAGAGAGAGAGAGAGAGAGAGAGAGAGAGAGAGAGAGAGAGAGAGAAACAAGGAAGGAAGGAAGGAAGGAAGGAAGGAAGGAAGGAAGGAAGGAAGGAAAGAAGGAAAAAAGAAAAAAGAAAGCTCCAAACAGTTACTGGGGCCCTTAAGTGCCCTCATTCATGCAGCCTACTGTCACCCGTCACCCTGCACAGTGTGCCTGACCTGCTCTACTGCTTTGATTTGAGTAAAACCACCCAGCAATTTTTGCAAATCTATGTGAACCTTTATTTCAATTCCTTGACTAAGAGGCAAAGAACATGAAAACACGGCCCAGACCCTGGTCCTAGTAACGTAATAAAAATAAGATGTGAAGTCAATGAAAAATAAAGCAGACAGCACAGGAAGCACAATCAAAAGCATGGCTAGCTATTTGAGGAAAGTGGTAAATCCTAGACGGAAAAAAGAAGAGGCAGCGGAGAGCCAGGGATGTAGCTCAGCTGAGAGCTTGCCTTGCAAACACGAGGCTCTGAGTTTGATCCCCAGTATTTAAAAAAAAAAAAGCAAAATATCAGTATCAAAGACAAAACAATGGTTTCATTATAAGTTCTTCAGCCACTTTAAAAAGAAAATGAAGACATAATGACCAATTCTGAGAAGACAACATCTGAAAACTAAGGGACGAATCCCTTGAAAATGGTAAATGATAAATAAATAGCAAGAACTGATAGATGGAATTGCACAAAAATAAAAAGTTTCTGCATGGCAAAGGAAATGAATGATGTGGCAGCCCATTGAGTGAGAGAAAACATTTGCCAGCTATACATCTTGCAGGGGATTATATCTAGAATATAAACAAAGAACTAAAACATTAAACACCAGTTCCACAGCCTCTTTCTGGTTTCCTGGCCTTGGTCCATATTTCTCCAAGCCAGATATGCACATTTAACAGTTAGAGGCTAGAATCTGCATTTGAGTAAGAATACACAGTATTTGAGTTTTTTAGCCTGGGTTATCTGACTTAAAATAGCACTTTCCAGAAAATAACTTTTTGTTTGTTTGTTTGTTTTTAGTTTTGGTTTTAGTTTTCAAGACAGGGTTTCTCTGTGTGGCCCTAGCTGTGAGGGAACTAGCTTTGTAGATCAACCTGGCCTTAAACTCACAGTGATCCATCTGCTTCCACCTCCCAAGTGCCAGGATTACAGGTGTGCACCACCACTCCCTGGTTAATTTCATTTTTCTTTACCTCTGGAAAAAAATGTACTGTGGGTATATACCTCGTATCATTACCCATTTATCTGTTGATGGATGTCTATGTTGATTCCATTCTTATTGCTGAGAAAAGAGCAGCGGTTAGCATTTTACCCTAGCCAGCATGGCCATGGTTAGAAATGTTGACAATAACAGTGTGTGTTAACCAAGGAACACTGGTATGCCGCTGGCAGGACGGTTGCTCTTAGATCCCAAAGGAATCTAAGTCAGCGTACAACAATGATACCTCTACATCCGTGTTTACTGATGCACAACTCACAGTCGCCAAGATATGGAACCAGCTTGTGGCCATCAACAGAGGATGGATAAAGAAGACATAGTATGCAAATGCACACACGTGCACGGACACACAGTGGACTTTAAGCCAGACATAAAGAGGAACTAAATTGTGACATTTAGCTGTGTCATTTGCAGAAAAGTGGGTGAAACTGAAGATTATCATAGTAGGCAAAATAACGCAGACTCAGATAAATACCAAGTCTTCTCGCATTTACAGGATCGAGAGTTAAACATGTGGTGGGGGCGCAGGCTTTTAGGTTGGTGACGGGAGCTCGAGGGAGGGAAAGCAGGGCAGGATAATGCAGGGTGAGCCTGAGTAAAGCAAATGCTATTCACAAGCCTTAGGCAGTGTTCACTGTCAGACGGGCAGAGAGCATCAGTGAAGAATTACCTAAATTAGAGTGGTCTGCGGGCATCTCTATGGGGGCATGATCTTGATTTCTAATTGTTCTAAGAGAGCCCAGCCCTCTAGGGAGCTTTTCATACTCTCTTCCATTGGGTTAACCCTCTAGTCCACCCTTGGTTTTCTGAGCCCATGCCTGCTCAAACCTTTCTCACCCCAGTGTTCCCCTCCACTACTTTTGTTTTCAATCTATCTAGTGTCCCTACTACCATAAGGTGTCCCCACGAAAGACCCCTTTCTATTTTCCTGGCTTCCACTTGTGCTCCAAGTTAAACACACAAAAGAAAAGATTTGTGCTAAGATATGCCTATGGGAGAAAACATATAGCGTTGTCTTCCTGGGCCTCATTTGCCTCATCCAATATAATCTTTTCCAGCTCTATCCATTTACCTGCAAATTTCATGATTTCCTTTGTCTTTACGGTGGAGTGATATCCCATAGGAACTACACTGTCCTATCAGCTCATCTGTTGATGGATATCTTTGTTGACTTCAAGTCCTGAGTCTTATGAATAGAGCGGCAATGAACAATGATGTACGTGTCTCCGTAATAAGTAAGATATAAAATACGTTGGGCGCATGCCCAGGAGTGGCACAGCTGGTTCACATGTTAGTTCCATTTCTATGTTTGGGGGGGTTGTTTTTTGTTTGCTTGCTTGCTTGCTTAGGGGTTTTACTTTGTTTAGTTTTTGTTTTTGAGGAACCTCCAAACTGATTTCCAAAGTGGCTACAGACTTTACACTCCCATCAACAGTCTCTAAGCATTCCCTTTTTACCTCATCCCCAGCAACACCAGTTCTCATCTTTACTCTTGAGGATCCCAACAATGGCCAGTCTCACTGAGTGAGATGGAATCTTAAGGTTGATTTAATTTGCATTTTCCTAGTGGTTAAGATTATTCAGCACTTTTTAAAATGTTTCCTGGATTTGCTGCTCTTCTTTTGAATTTGTTTTTCTTTCCTCCCACAGCTCATTTTTTTAATTGGGTTGTTTATTTTATTTAATGTTTAATTCTTGAGTTCTAGACACTGATTTTCTGTCTGATGAATAGCTGGCAAAGACTTTTTCCCATTCTGTGTGCTGCATTGCATAAGCTTGTAAGTTTCCTGAGGTCTCACCCGCTGATTGTTGGACTTCTTTCCTGCATGATTAGAACAGTATTTAAAAAGTCCTCTCCTCTACCTATACATGAGCTCACAATCCCAACTTTCCTCTAGCAATTTTAGCCTATAAAGTTTTAGGCTGAGGTTCTTGATCCATTTGCCCTAAAATGATATTTATCTTTGCTGGTTGAGGTGTGTTTCTTGGGGACAGTGCAGATATGGAACCTATTTTTCTAATCCAATCTGCTAGCCTGTGTCTTTGTATTGTGGGATTGAAACCACTATTATTTAGATTGCCATTGGAAGATGTGTGTTGATTCCTGTCACTTTGTTAATTTTGTAGTGTCTTCCTCAGCTTCTTGGGATTAATTGTCCAAGTCTTCTTTCTTTATTCTTGTGACACCGTGGGGTTCATCATTCTCTTCAGACCTAAGTGCCTTCTGGTATACTCTTTAGAGCTGGTTTAGTGGTCATAAACTTCTTTAGTCTATTTTTATCACGGAAATATTTTATTTCTTCTTCAACATTTCAATGGATAGTTTTGTTTCATATAATAGTCTGGGATGGCAGTTGTGGACTTAGAATCCATCTTCGGCTCTAAGTGTTTCTGTTGACTGAGCAGATGTTGTTCTGATGCACCTCCCTCTCCTGGTGACTTGGCCTTCTCTCTGGTGGCCTCCAATACCTTTTCTTTTCTCTGTGTTTTTGGTGTTTTAAACATAAGGTTTCATGGGACTTTCTTTTCTCAGTCTATTTGGTGGTCTGTGGGCTTCTTTTACCAAGTTGGGGCTATTTTTCTCTGGATTTGGGGATGTTTCTTCTATGATTTTATTGAACACTGAACATGCCTATGATACAGTTTCTCCTTCTTGTAAAAGCCAATAATTTAAAGATTTAGTCTTTTCATGGTGTCCCAGAGCGCCCTCATGTTCCATTCATTTACCATGGCCTTTACTGAATGATAAGGGAATATGCTTAACATATAAAGGACATGTAGAAAAGACCTAAAGTTAATGCCCTGTGTGATACTCAGTGCCTTTCTTGAGATTAACATTGGCAGCTCTTAAGGCTGTAATGAAAGTTCCAGCCAACATAGTAAAGCAGGAAAAGGCAGTGGAAGAGATGCCAGATTGGGAAAGAAGACAGAGTAAAATTGCCTTTACTCACAGATTGCTTATGTACAGCAAATCCTAAAGAATTCACAAATAAACTAGAACTAATGGTGACCTTTTCAAGTCCTCAGGAAGATTAATTTTTAAAAATAAATAGGCTCTCTGGAGACAAAATGAAATTCTAAAACTTTTTTTTCTGGTTATATCGCAAAACAAACAATTTAGAAGCAATTTTAACCAAAATGTGTATAAAATATATACACTGAAAACAACAAAACATTGCTGAGGAAAACTTAAGCAGTAGAAACTGAGATGATGCAGACACATGGCCAATGGAACAGATCCCAAAAAATAGACCCAAATGTATATGGCTAATTACTTTTTTTTCCTACAAAAGTCCCCAAGTAAATTATTGGGCAAAGTGGGATGTTTTTGGAGCAGGGAGGGTTGCTTTTTTCTATTGGGAGGAGTCCTAGAACAATTTGATGTCTGTGTGAGTATAATTGTTCATTTTATGTCAATTTGACTGAACCTCAGTTTTCAGATACTTAACCAAAGTTAGTCGGTTACCTTTAAATAAAGCAAATTGCCTTCTGTGATATAGGTGGCTCTCATCCAATCCATTGAGGGCCTGACTATAACAGATACACCTCCATTAAGCAAAAAGAAATTATGTGGTTCTGCCATCAGATTGCTCCTAACCTTGAATTGCAATTCTCCCCAGAGTTTCTGCCTACCAGCTTACTTCAGCAGACATTAGACTCACCAAGACATCAGACATCTCATTTTTAAACCATTATTTTTAAAAACTCTCTATCACACTCTTTCTTCCTACTCTTTGTCTCACACACACACACACACACACACACACACACACACACACACACACACGGCTCTAGTTCTCTGGACAACCCAACAACAAATGGAAAAGGATCATGAAGAAAAATAATTGTGACTTTGGATATAAGCAAAACTTTGTTTTAGATAGAACCCACAATGTCTTAACAATAAAAGAAAATTTGTAACTTTAAGCAACATTGTTTTAAAAATTGCTCTTCTGGAACCATCACTAAGAAACAGAAAGACAAACCCTGGGTAATATAAAATACCCACAGTGTATTTCCATAGCAATGAATTATATTTACAATACAAGAAGTCTAAATTACAACAAGACAAACATTGTCTCCAAAATATAGGCAAAACACTTTAACCAATACTTTACAAAGGAAGATATGCCCATGACAAATAGAGTCTTGAAAATGCTCACTATCATCATTAATTAGGAGGAAATACAAATAAAAACAAAATGAAACACTATTACCTAGTCAACAGAATCATCACTTAAAAAGGAACAAAGGACTTCACTTATACACAAATGTGATGGGACTATGAAAGGGCATGGCCTCTTTAGACAACTATTGGGTATTTTTTGTGTTGAACATATACCTATCACATGTGCCAACATTTCTACTAAGCACTAATTAATTCAAGAGAAATGAAAACACATATCCACAAAACACATACAAAAATGTTCATAGCTGCTATATTTATTGTGTCACTAAACTGCAACCAGTCTACCAGTCCACCAGTCCACATAGGCACTAATAACTGCATGGTGAGTCAAAATTTTGTACATTCATATAGTGAAACAACAGGAAGAAAAAATAAACCAAAACTACTGATATATACAACATAGAATAATTTCAAAATCATTACTCTGAGCAAAGAGGGCCTGACACAAAAGAATATGTGTGATTCTTTTGTGTATACTTTAAGAACAGATAAGACTAACTATACTGTAAAAAAAAAAAAAAAAAAAAAAAAGAGTGGTTGCCAAGTATGTGGATTGTATTGCTAGTGGATTAACCACAAAGTAAGATGCATGAATGTGTATAGCTGGAAATAGTATATATTATTGAGCTCTTTATTGCACAGATGTAAATAGTAGATGATCAATGATAATGATGATAGATGATAGATAGATAGATAGATATAGATAGATAGATAAATAGATAGATAGATAGATAGATAGATAGATAGATAGATAGATAGGTAGATAGATAGATAATAGACAGATTCACCAAACTACAACAAAATGCATTTTATTGCACGTGCCCAGATCTCTTGCATGATGGCCTAATCAGTACCTGAATGCTCTGACAGCCTCTCCTGCTGCTAAGGACCAGCACAGTATCCCCCAGCTTTACTCTGTTATACTAAAAGAGTCTTTGTAGGTAGAGATCTCAGATTTGGCTGTACACTGGGACTATCAAGGATACATATTGAAAATGCAGATTCCTGGGTACTATCCCTGGGAATGATGCTCTGAATTCTAGAACCTCGGGCAGCACAGGGTCCTGTGCCCACTGCTGGCTTACAGTCCTCTGCACTAGATCCCTGGTTACTGCTGCCTGGAAGTTTGCGTGCTGAAGCTCAGCACCCCCTTGTGTCTGTGACTGCCATTGGACCCTGGTCCCGCTTCTTCACTAACAACCATTTTTCAAAGTTAAGTAGTTCAAGAGACAAATGATGTCATTCCTATCATTTATCCACAAAATTATGATGGCTCTGAGACAAACCAACAGAAAGTCCAGCCTTTGTTTAGGGCTCTCTCCTTGAGTAATCCTAGACCTCTCCAAGAGATGACATATGTGTAGGCTTCAGTCCTGCTCACTGTCAGTGCTCATCAGAGCAGTAAGCGCTCTGAGTAACCCCCCAGAGACCCGAGATTAAGGACGAAATCCTCTCATGTCAAACTGAGGGACTCAGCTCGGGTTCCGGGTTAAGATGACTAAGGAATTCTGACTTTCTGACTACTTTGTAAAATCACAGCATGTATTTTCTGCAGTCTGACCAAGATCACAAAAAAATCACAATGGTTAGGAAATCCCTTTGTCTGAAAGCCGTCATTTGCTATTTGGTCTGATCAGAAGATTGTCAACAGTTGTACCTCCAAAACCATGACTTCAGGATGCACACGGGACTCTTCTCACGTAGAAGGCCATGACTGCTTCATGTGACTTCCACAGAAGCCAGGCTTTGTTTAGCAGCCCCTCGCTTACAACGGGGACTTCGTGTACACAGGAGGCTGCAATTCTGTCTATGTTTTGCAGGTCCTAGGAGACGAAGTACAACATTATACCATTTTTTTCAAAACTGCAAATATTTCTCAGGTCTTATTCCTCCTTGAACATGAGTTTTAATCAATGGCAGCAGATGAGAACTCATGGGACTGCAGCATTAGCTGAAGAAGAAAGGAACAGGACAAGTCTCTGTGTGCATCAGGCAAGCAAGGGGGAAGGGCGAGGGTTTGGAAGGCACGTGACAGCTGGAGAAAATTCAATAGCTAGAGAACAGTAAATGGGGTGAAAAGCGAACTCAGAAGGAACTGGGCGGTTTGGAATGCAGCTCGCAAGCCTGACCTTCTCAGCAGCTTTGCCTGGGCCATGACGACGGCTGCTAAGACTCACAAGGTCACTCTGGAAAACAGAGCATACATCTGCCAGGATTCTGTGCAGTTCCTGTTAGTGAGGCATCCTGTTTCTTTATGTTTTCCTGACACTCTCCAGCAAGAGGAAATAGCAATGTCAGGCTTCTTACTTCCCCAAACATTCCCTCTTGCTAAACTGATGGTTGACAGAATTTGCCCAGCCTAAGAGCTCAGGGGAATTCTAAGGGTTACTTTTCCCGTTTATACCACATTAATGACATTTCTAGGACTTTTCCCATTTCAAAGCTTCAGAACTTGGAGACAGCATTGGAAAAGGCCTAGTCCAAACTCTTAATTTTACATACTAAACTTCGAATGCAAAACACATATGGTTAAGCTGCAACTATGTTCCCAGAAGCAGAAGGAGCTAAAACAGGCCCCTGAGAGCCAATCTTCCCTCTTGTCTGAACTGGTAGCCATGAATTGCTTTTAATATGGGCTTGACTGGTCTCTGGGCTCCCTACTTACTACATAAGCTGTAGTTCTTTTTTTTTTTTTTTTTTTTATGGTTTTTCAAGACAGGGTCTCTCTGTGTAGCCTTGGCTGTCCTGGACTCTCTTTGTAGACCAGGCTGGCCTCGAACTCACAGCAATCCGCCTGCCTCTGCCTCCCGAGTGCTGGGATTAAAGGCGTGCGCCACCACGCCCGGCAAGCTGTAGTTCTTCATGTTGTCTTTAGGTTTGCGTCTTTTGAACTCTAGAGACTCAATGGTAAAGCTAAAAACTAAGTGTAAAAATATAAATATCCCACACCAAGTGAGTTTACACACTACATAAAGAGAACAATTGACACAAATACATAAATAAGCGCTACAACATTCACGAATGCAAAAAGGGCAAGGATCACACACACACAAAAAAAATCCAGTGACATCACAAAGACTGGTGGCACGCTTAGATGGAGTGCTAAAGGAAGGGCACAAGTAGATGTATTAATAAAGGGAGGCCAAAAAAAAAAAAAAGGAGGTGGAATTCTGGAAGCAGCATTCCAACCAAAAAAAACCAAACATGGATCTTTAAGGAAGAGCATGGAACCCACTGGAGTTAATAAAGAGTGAGAGAGTGCAGGGCAGAACCATAACAGGGAGGTCAGAAGCAAGCCAGCAGGGCAGCGTATGTAGAGCTATGAGGCCTTGAATAGCATGGATGGACAACTTAATCCCCAAATCAGAGAGATAAGTCATCCCCGCCCTCCACATAGGAGGCCGCTGAAGGTCCCTGAATACGACCCTGTTTCTGGAGTCATTGTGTATCCATATCCATAGAGACCTAGTTGTCACGCATTATAAAACAGGCCACAGAGTAACAACAGGATGCATGAGAGAGGAATAAGTGTTCCCCATGAGATGTGGTTGAAATAAAGCCATGCAAGGGAGGTGGTACATGGAGAGAGTTAACTGGGATTTCTGAACCATGGACCACACCATAGGATCTGAATGGAATTATCTCTATCCTACTCTTAACTACTGCTTTCAACGAATTGTATATTCCAAGTTATATTTCATATCTGCACAGAGAAGCTTCCAGAAGCTCAACTGATGGTTAGTGCTCATTGTCAGTTTTACAGAATCTGAAATTACCTAGGAGATGTTCTTCCCAGCACACCTGTGAGGGATGATTTGGATTAGGTTAGCCTCTGGGTGTGCATGGGAGGAGTGATGCTAAATAGGTTATCCAGGATGAAAAGATGCACACTAAAAGACTACACCATTCCCTCGCCTATGACAGTTGTACTCTTGAGCTATAAGCCAACACAACCCATCCTTCCTTTAGTTTCTTTCATCAGGATTCCTTATTACCTCAACAGGAAAAGTGACTAAAACGTTCATTCACTCAAGCTCAAGCTCCACATAGTGAGCCATTAAACAATAATGGGAGAAAACCCCGAGGGATACCGCTGGCCCTACAAAGCCAGATTTGCCATCCAGGTGCTCCAGTGGCTGCCAGCTCTGTGGGATAGATTTGAAACATGGTGCCTACTTCCTTTGTTGCTATCCAGAGCACAGTACAGAGAGAATACTACAAAAGTATAAATAGATCCCTTCTTTTGACAAAATAGGTAGGAGAATTATATAAATAATTATGCCTCCCAAACTGCCCATCCTATACAAATGTTCAAACCAGTGGGCAGTCGATGACGACTGTAGTTTTCTTTTCTTTTTTTTTTTTTTTTTTTTTTTTTGGTTTTTCGAGAGAGGGTTTCTCTGTGTAGCCTTGGCTGTCCTGGACCCGCGTTGTAGACCAGGCTGGCCTCGAACTCACATCGATCCACCTGCCTCTGCCTCCCGAGTGCTGGGATTATAGGCGTGTGCCACCACGCCCGGCTACAATTGTAGTTTTCTGAGACCAAAGGAAACAGCATGGCAGAGTACTATCTATTAAGACTAACTAGTTAATCAATTATCTTATTATCTGCAGAGACTTTACTGTGCGTCTCAATAAATTAGTCCAGAAAAGGAAAATGTATAGACAACTATAAAGATATAAAAAATAAAAGCGTGAGTTCATATTTAACATGTACTTTAGTCTTAATTTTGAGCATTAAGAAGGACATATTCAAGTTTTATTAATTTAAAAAAATCAATTAGCTACTCACCTTTAAACAAACACTGGTTAAGCAAATATACCAAGAAAGGTTCTGTCTGAAGGACCAACAAGTTATTCACCCCTTTCAAGCCTCAAAATCTGGGTGCAGGCCTTCTATGGTGCCATTTTCCCAGATGAGCCCAATCTAGACTTTCCTAGAAAGCAAGAACTCATCAGGTGACCTCAAGACCATATTTGGGCATGACTCAACACTGCTGGCCAACAGGTAAGAGAAAGACATAAAGTTGGATTTGATCATTCTCATATGGGAATCTGTGTGTTCAGGAATTAGAAATCGAATATTCTGTAACTAAGAAGCAACTCTGAGTCTAAAGCACCATCAGGAACACTACGTGGACTTCCTCCCTGCCTGTCTGGGGAGATCAAACAACATATAACTCCACATAAAGAGGCATGGCCAGACTTAGGGAGGAGAATGGAATGTTCCTCTCTCCAGTTTCCCTGTAGAAGACAGCTGGGTTTCTTCCTGCGCATGCCTTAGAGAACACATATCACACAGGCATGTTTTTATGCCCCCTCACTCTAAAAATACACCAGTTAAGACATTAAGCACTGAGTTTTGTTTCCTGCACTATCTTGAGTGTTTAAGGAGCTGAGAAAAAATTCTAGCGATTCAAGAGGTTGTGTTTAATGGAATGTTGTCTCATGAGTGTCTGTCTCTTAGAAGTCCTTAAATGTTGGCTGGGTTGAGGTCCTCTGCTTCTACTCAACTAGACGTTGCACATGCCTCTCCACATTTACCTCAAGGAGGTCCCTCTGACTCACTCATGCTTGGAAGAGCCGCTAAATTCCTGAGGAGTCAGCTTTCCTTCTCGTGTTTTCAGGGAACATTCACTCCCCTGTAGAGTCCTTCCTTCCACATCCCTTTTCCCTTTCTCCTGAAACATGTTGAGCACTTAGTCTATGTGAGCACACACGGCTGCAGTGAGTTTCTAATTTAATTGAGCATCTGTTAATTTTCCAATTGAGTCTTCCCAGCTCTTTTACATAATCTCTCCTATCTGAATATAGATCCCGCCTTACTCTTTGAACCCTGGGCACTTAATATTGATTCTACCCAGAAAGTAAAGCACTCACCCAGCTTTTTACAAAACCCAAGTCTACGCTTCTACTTCACACGTGGCTCACTCCATTGAAATGGAAACATTTACTCTTCTATCCTTTCTCTGCTATTTCATCCTCCCTCTGAAATATGATGAGTGGCAGATTCTAAACAAAAGGAAGGCTATAAGAAGAAAG
Organism: Acomys percivali; assembly: GCA_907169655.1. Taxonomy (NCBI): domain Eukaryota; kingdom Metazoa; phylum Chordata; class Mammalia; order Rodentia; family Muridae; genus Acomys; species Acomys percivali. The sequence goes on along the minus strand of OU015744.1, from coordinate 33,935,706 downwards.
AAGGGAGGCAGGTGAGGTGGGAGGGGCACGGTGGAGCGGAGCAGAGGAGGAAGGAGTGGCATGTCACCTTATACTCTTTATTAAAAGATGTACTCAGTGTGTGTAAGTGTTTTGCCTGCATGTACGTATGCGTACAATGTGCATGCATGTTGCCCTTGGAAGCCAGAAGAGGGCATCAGGTCCCCATGAAACTAGAGTCACAGATGGCTATAGGCCACTGCTGAATGCTGGGACCCCACACCCTGGTCCTAGGCCAAAACAGCAAGCACTCTTCACCATTGAGCAATAGCTCCAGCATCACCTCAGCCTTCTGATGAACTTCAATATACGCCTCATCTTCCTGTGCTTCTTCCTGTTTTCCATTCCTATGAGCTAGGAAGACAAGGCTAATTGCTTGTTGAACACATTTCAGTGTGATATGTTTCAGGGTGAGAACCAGGAGTGTGGGTGTGGCAGATGGACACAAACAACGAACATTCTTTAAACCCTTGACGGACAACTCTAAAAGGCCTTTCAATTCCAGTCTTTCCAAGATTACACCTGCTTAAGAAATGCTCCCCCTGTTAAACCCATCGGAAACTTTTCTGCTATGTCAGTTTGAGGCTGCTCTAAATCCTGACTCTGGAAGTCTGAATTAAAATTCGGGCGTCGGAAACCAGGAGTGATCCACCGACTCATAAGAGAGAAGGTCAAAGTTCAAACCTCAGAGCCACAGTGAGAGGCCAGAGCCTCTCCCTGCTCCTGGAGCATCTGATTTAATTCTTCAGGGATGAGGAGAGCAATAGCTTTTGCAGACAGAGGCTCCAAATGACTCTTTAGGTTGTGTGACCAAGCCAAGCCTTCTTACATGGCAGGCTGCAGAGTCAAGGAACTTTCTGCCAGATCTGCCATCCTCCAGTCATTCTGTCACCAGCACCCTGAAATTACAGATGTAAAGATTTTTCAGCACTGCAGAGGTAATAATAGCTCAACTTTGGGGCGATGCCACAAGCAGGAGCTAGCCAACATAACAACCATAGAAAATATTCGCATGTGTTTCTCTCTCTCTCTCTCTCTCTCTCTCTCTCTCTCTCTCTCTCTCTCTCGCTCTCGCTCTCTGTGTGTGTGTGTGTGTGTGTGTGTGTGTGTGTGTGTCTCTCTCTGTTTGTGTGTGTGTGTACGTATGTATGTGTGTGTAGTGTGCATACACGTTTGTGTCAGCATGTGCCCATATGTGTGCCTGTGGGTGGAAATCACCTGTCAGTGTTAGGTGTCCACATCTATCCGTTTCTACCATATTCTGCAAAGCAGACTCTCTCACTGAACCTGGAGATCCTGTATTTGCTAGGCAGGCTGGTCAGCGAGTCCAGGAATCCACTTGTCTCCACCTCTGCCACGACTAAAATAACAGATAAAAACCACAGTGCCTGGCTTTGAGGTGAGTGCTGGGACACAAACTCATGCCTTTGTACTGATGTGCCAGGCACTTTCCAGCCCAATAGAAAACATATTGTGGGAAAATAAAAATAAAATAGGACTGAGACAATCTCAGTGGCAAAGTGAGGATTGAGAACTTAGGTCAGAGAGCTTGAGATGTGTGTGTGTGTGTGTGTGTGTGTGTGTGTGTGTGTGTGTGTGTGTGTGTGTATACATATATATGTGTGTGTGTACATGTATATATGTATATATAGCTCAATGGTAGAGTGGGTGTCTAGCCTTGGGTGCAAGCCCAGCACCACTAAATGAAAGAATGAATGAACGAACAAATGAGGGAATGACAAGCGCTTGCCAACCACAGGCAGCTTTGCTCTCTAGGGGACCTTCAGGTAGGTTCACAAGGTCCCTGGGCTACAGCTAGAGGGAGCACTGCTGGCACCTAGTGGGTAGATTAGGGATGCCCTTCAATTACTCTGGACAGGAAAGGCCTGCAGTTCCAGAGCCCAAACCAGGCTTCCCAATGCTAAGGCTGACTTTGTACATCCCATCTACATTAAAGGTCTGTGGAGAAACAGGGGATGCTGTGAAGGAATGGCTGGCGGAGGGGGGCGGGGAGCAAAAGGACAGACCCGAATATAACAGCCTGGCTAGAGGTGGAACGTTCCACCATTTATAATGGGGAAGGGACGAGGCAACAAATATCTGGTTGTTTGTGGGGAGCCATGCTAAATTCTGCCATGTCAGAAATCCCGTGCTTAGGCTGCATGCTGTAACCTTCCAGTTGCTGAGCTTTACGTGAGGAGGTCTTTGTGTTCCAGGCCATCCTTGGACTATTTACCTTTGAAAGAAGTAGGGAAGTCCCTACTGAGAAACACCTGGAGGATTAAGGAAATCCTTTCAGAGAGAGCTATTCAGTAATAGGAAGTTCTTACAGGGAGTTTATTCAGGCTATTGTGTTCTTCTGGCCTTGGGAGCTAGGGAGAGAGGGATCAGAAGAGATCCTATTGACCTTACTATATGAAGTCTTACTCGGTCACATTAAAGAGAATCTTGATCAGAAATTTCCTGACTTGATTCATTATTTCTCCAGTCTCTGTATCCTACTTTCAATCCCCACTCCCTCTTTCAGGTGAACCCTGATTCGATTTTTCCCGCGGGCCGGGACACGACAGTTGTTTTTATTAACATCTTTACTGGCCATGTAGCAACCCAGCACAACCAAGGATGCAGAGAGTCCGGCCAATGAATCTGGACAAAAGCAGGCATTCTGGTCTAAGGGGTCTCCTGCACTGGCTGCCTTCATCTGCCTTCTCAGAGACCGAGAGGGGACACAGGCAGCCACCAGCCAGCTTATCTCAACAGCATTGCTGTTGGCTGGGAATGCCTGCCGGGCTCTACTTCATCACTGCCCGGCCTCAGGCTGTCAGCACCTGGAGCTGGGCCAGCAGGGCTGGATGGGGAAGCTGGTACCAGACACCCAGGCCTGTTCCCTGTCCTCCCTTTACTAAATAAATGGCCTTCCTGGCGCGGCTGCCACATGGATCGGTGTCGGTGCAGACTCCTTGTCGGCTAGACAGACATTTTTCTATGCCTGATTGGAGCATGAAAAACAGAAGCATTGGGGGGAGGGGGTTAGTAATTTCGAGAGATACACTCTTACACATTTTCTCCATCATTAGACAGTCATAAATCAATCTGCTAAGCAATTCCTTAACCCCTCTGTGAAATTCTCTACAACCCCTTCCAGACCTGGGCTAAGCTGGGAGAATCATACAGGGAACTTCAGAGCCCTGGTGCCTTCCTCATCCTGCCTTTTCTGCTCTGTGATGTAAGAGATAATTTGGATACAGGCGGAGGAGGTCCCCCTCAGTCACAGTCATAGGGGAGGGGAGTAAGGGGAAAATGGGAGGGAGGGAGGAGTGGGAGGATACAAGGGATGGGATAACAACTGAGATGTAATATGAATCAATTAATAAAATATATTTTTAAAATAAAAAAAAGAAATAATTTGGGCAGTGTGTGCACGCATGAGCATGCACAAATATATATACATACACACGCACGTACACATAAACACATACACACACACACCAGACAGTGGGCACTCCTATATGGCCTCTCAGATCTCTGTCCTTCCCTCTCTGTTCTACTTGCTCACCTGTTTGTCACTTGCTCACTTGTTACTCAGAGGCTCCGGGGCTCCGGGGCGGGGTGGGGGCAGCAGGGCATGGTAGGGAATTCATTTGAAGCTCTTGTCCATGCGCTTGCTGGGGCCAACACCCAGCAGAAGGCCGCAGTGACATGTGGATCCGGATCCGATTCTGTTAGCAAAGCAAGTAAATGGCTGTGCTGTGTATGTGTGGATGTCCTTCCTAGCGCTTTTCTTACAGCAGCCGCACATTTAAAAGCTCTCCTTCCAGGCGGCGGCCATGCTTGTGCCTTCACACGCCCACTCCCTGGCTCCTCACATGAGTTGGTATGGAAGAGTGTAAAGGCTAATCCGAAACAATCCAGGTGCCCGTGTTTAAGGCTCGTGCAGTACATCTACTGTCAAAACAAAACCTCAGAGGTGCGTGCCCAAGGAGACACAATCATCAGGTCACCCACCACGTGGCAGTTTGTATACATATATATTTCTCAAGTAAATGAATCTTTTTTAAAATAATTGTTTAATTTCTTTTTTAGATTTGTTTATTTATGTATTTTATGTATATGGGCACGTTATCTGCATTCACATCCGCACACTGGAAGACGGTGTCAGACAGTCGTGAGCTGCCATGTGGCATGGGAAATTGAGTTCAGGACCATCAGAAGAGCAGTGAGTGCTCTTAACCACTGAACTATCTCTCCAGCCCATAAATGAATCTTTTAAAGTGTTAAATAAATGTCCTTTTTAAGAAATTTTTTAAATTTATAATTAGTTTTCAGGATTATGATATCATGTTTCGGGAACCATTTAGGATTTTGGCATTGTGTATGTTGGAAATATGTCTCAGACCCACATAAATTCACTTAATTTTTTTAATGTAAAAAAAGCACAAAACCAGGACACAGAAAATAAACCCCCTTTCTCTAAAAGTGTAATCATGTCTATTTTTTCTTTTTTTTTCTTTAAGGTTTAAGCAGAATTATATTTTTTTTATTTTACATATACATTTAGATTATCACACACATATATAATACACTACATACAGCAAGAAGAACCATGAAACAATCAGGAATTATATAAATGTTACATTCATGGTGTTTTGGCTATTAGTATTTGGCAACATTAGAAAAAACATCTTTCCTATCTTGGTGAGTCTAAAATTTTGAATGTAAATCAATATATATCATAAAGAAACATTCCTCCATACAAACATTACACAAAAAAATACACATTATTATAGAAACTTTACTGTGTTTTGATTCAAAAGGAGCACTGAAACTGACAAGAGGACCCAAGGGATAAAAGCAAGTAAGTGCCGCACAAGCCTGAAAAACCAAATTCCAGTTTCAGGACCCACCGTGGCGGCAGAGAGATGACTCCTGAAAGCTGTCCTCTGACTTCCATGTGAATGCAGGAACATATGTTCCCCTGTGCTCATGTCATACACACACACACACACACTATACATATATACACATACATACATGTGCATACATACACATCCAAAAATGCAATACACACATACATACCACATAAAGACAAACATGCACACACAAAAAAATATACACATATACCATAATAACTCACTCAATAGCTAATTTTTTTTTAGGTGCTTTATCTTTGGAATGTCATTGAAATCTCATTTCACATACAACTTAATGGTAAATGTGACTTGCAGGTCCTTAGGGCGACATTCAGCTGAAGCTATGTCTTCAGAGATTAAATGTTCTTTAAGCAGGGTAGCACTATTGGGTTTTTAAAATGTGGTATGTGTTAGAATTCCTTAGTTTTCAGGGGTATTTTGCCTGAGGAATCTGTTTACCCCTCTCAAAACATATTACATCATAGAATAACATTCATGAGGAGCCAGGAATAGCTTTCTAGGGACATATGGACTTAATATGGCTATGTGTTCTCAGAATATCTATAATTTAAAACATTTCATAATTTCTAAGAAGTCATCAGCTCTTGAATTTTTTTTCTAAGTAATAAAAAGAGCCTTGGTGTGACATGGAGTTGTAATGCTGCAGTCTCCTTTGTGGTCGTCTGTCATTCAGATCATGCCAATCATTCATTTCTAATTTTTCTTAGCATGTTCTGTTTATATCTTTTGAGAGCAGGATGGCCAGCCTATGGCAGAGTCAGTCTAAGCTGCTAGAAAAGTGAAAGTAATAACATGAGGTAGGTGTGTGTGTGTTGTTGTTGTTGTTGTTGATATTCTGTTTGAATTATAGCTTTTTAGGTTTTCCAGACTAGTAATTTCCCACATAACAGTGCGTTTAGTGTTCTACTGAACAGATGGAAAAGGTCTGGCAGTGCCTGGTCTGCGCTACTCTGTGTCTAGAACAGTGGTTTTCAACCTGTGGGTCTCAACCCAATTGGGGGGCAGTGTCTAATGACCACATAGGGATTACCTAGGATCATCCTGTGTATCAGATATTTATATTACAATCCATAATAGTAGCAAAATTACAGTTATGAAGTAGCAACAAAAATAATTTTATGGTTGGAGGTCAACACAACATGAGGAACTGTATTAAATGGTCACAGCATTAGGAAGGTGAGACCCACTGCTCTAGGGACAATGATGACTGCTTTGTGTAGAATGAGCTTTTGTCATCTCATTGGCCAATGTCTTCACATATCTGTGTTGCTATTGTCACCATTGTGGACACTGACTTGCAAGGAACGGCTAGATGTGGGTGATACTGGCCAAGCTCTTCTGTTGTGTCTGAGTGGACCTAGTGAGGTGATGAGAACTTCCTGGCCAGTGCTGCACAAATGTGCCTGTCCTGAGTTGTCCAATGTCACAAGGTCGGGGGGTAAGGTTCACAGGCTCTAAGCATGTCTCTGTAAAGGTTCAGATGGCCATAGAGTGACCTGAGTGACATTGGGCAGATGTTCCTGAAGAAATACAATGGCTGTTGTACTAACATCAGGTTGGTATCATATGGGATCTGCCAGTGGTGATGTCTGACAGAGCATGCCAATTTCCTTCTATGAAGGGATAATAACCATGTGGATCATGGATTCCATAGATGTGAGTTCAAGGCTTCAAAAGCTACAGCATCATCTCCTGGGAGCTAGGGCGGGGGCTTGGGCTTCAGAGCCTTCACAGGAACTTATCTTTAGTAACTACCCACATCCTGTACAATACTGGCTTTCAGGATAAGCTTCGTTTCATCAATAAATGATCTGGATCTGGCCTTCTATGGAAATGAACGTGCTTTAGCCACATAGAGAATCCAGTTGCAGGCTGGGTTAGCAGACTGTCTTCTGTAACTATGATAATATGGACAGATCTCAGCAGTGATTGTGGGATCTACAGCTGGGGCCAGGCATCTGGAAGCTTGACCCCTGCCTTACTCCCTGTGAGGTCGGCCAGGCTGGGAGCACCACAAAGGAGAGACTTGTTAGAATCCACCCACCTAGCAGCATTCCAACATATAGCTGTGCAATAGCAGAAGCACTGTGGGGTCTCACCGGACTAAATCCCACACCAGTGAACTGAGTGGTTTTAATGTCCTCTGGTGGATTTTGAGGCTAGAAGACTTCAGAGGACATGATTTCTCTCCAAAGATTATGTAGTGCCGACACCTACACCACACTGGTACTTACTTGTTATGGTTAATTTATCAGTATGGCCTAGTAATGTTTATTATCAGGCCTATAATTATTATAATGGTGGTATTTTCTAATCCGCTAATGATCAATGAAGACACAGACACCTGTTATATTTTAAAATAGCCCTGTTAACCTGGGGAAAAGCAGATATTAATCCCCTAAACTACTTCCCATAGTGGGGCAGGTATCCCAATCCCATGCCATCCGCTTTTAATAATTTCTATCAAGCTACCTCCCATCCATAATCTCATATACTTGCTAATTATCATCATCTGGGCCAAATCACCATCCATGCCCGCCATGTTCTTCTCTTCCACCTAACCCATGGCACAACCTTCTTCTCCTCCCAAGATTCTGTCTCCCCAAGCCTGGGAACCTTAGCTACACCAATCCCATTTGTCCTGCCCAGGTGTGATGACCATTTATTGGTCAAACGGGTTAGTCTCTGGCAAGGTACAGGTGGGGCCCAGAGACAGCAAGCAGTAATTAGCATCAAAACACATCAGACCAACCTCCCACACAAGACTCTGATAGAAATCAGCCCCAACAATCATGAGGGAGTCTTCTGTTGCTGTAAACATTGTTTTATCAGCCTTGTTGCTCGTTAGCATGCACCCCGCCTTCTAATTATGTCCTCATTTGTGCCCTGCAAACATCTAACAATCCCTCCTCCAACAGCACTTCCAATTAGTAAGAAAATCCATAGCAGATGTGAGATTTATGGGATACTGACTGTAAAGATGTTAATTGATTTTAAAATTTGAAGTCTTTGCACAACAGTGACCCTCAAATAGATTTTTTTTTCCTTTCTTTTATTCCATTTTTACTCTCTTTGGGGTTTGTTTGGTTGGTTGGTTGGTTTTTCCTCTTTACTACTTTGGATTTTTTCCTTGGGCTAGAGATAACTGCAGAGTTTATTAACCCTTAGATTTCATGAGTGAAGTCATGACATAGGTGGAACTAAAAAAAGTCAACCAGCATGCTTAAATGAGCATATGACTGTCCCATCGGAGTCAGGAATTAACAGAAGAATCCTTCCCATCCTGCACAGAGCATGAGATGAGACAAACACTGAATTTGTCACAGCCAGTCATGAGGACCTGGGTCACTTCTTAAAGAGTTTCCTCTTAGCTCCTATTCCAAAGCTCCCTTGTGGCTGCTCTTGACAACTCACGCATAGACCTAAATGCGTGGAATTGCCCCTAAAACATGGAACTGTGGGAACATTCTGCCTCTGGAACGGATGGCGTTCTCCCTTCAGGGAGGAACAATTCAGCAATGGGGTCTATAAGAGTGGGAAATAGGGCTGCAAGACCTAACCATATAGCTGATTTTAGACTTCCATAGAACAGGAACGCCACAAACAAATCCCTGTTCTGGAATGCACAGTAGCCCAGCATTCCCTGTAGAACTAAGCTCTCAAGGGGCAAAGAGGCTGCAGGCTGCAGTCTGTGTTTTCTCCTGCAGCATCCTCTGCTGTCACCCAGGAGGATGCTGGCCTTGCATTCCTTACATAACCTCCTCTCAGCTGGTGCTTCCCTCCCTCCACTGCTGGATTTAAGGAAGGGTCCTCATTACAGGAGCAAGATGATAATGCCCGCCCCCCCCCCAAGCAAGATCTCACCCTCTTTTCACTGGAGTCATTTTTACTTTAATAACACCATCAGTGTTTTGAAATCTGCATGTGTTTCTTCAGCCGTAGGTTAAAAAGATATGATCTGTTGTCTCCCAAACACGTCAGAACTCCTGATATTGGTGATAGTCTCACTGCTTTTCATTGCACTGATTGGCATTTAAGCTTCAAACAGCTCTGCGATACCATCGCCGCTTTCCAGTGCCACAGGAATCTAGGTCACTGGAAAGTTATGCTTCCTGTCTGATCATACACTCAGCACCAGGAAATCCGTCTCAAGGTGAAAATGACACATGATATTGTAGGGTTTCCTGGCCGGCCGCGCCTCTGTTTGATTGCTAGTTTCTGTCCTGAGATTCCCTAGAGACACCCTACCTACCTCTCAAGGCAAGCGCTCCTTTCCCAAGGTCCCTTGTCTCCTTAGTAACAAAATGAAAGCTTTGCTTGCTTTAGTCTCTCCCAATACCTCACCCTCAACTACCCCGGGCCCCACCTTTCCCAGGGAGTGCATCCTTGAGAACGGCATATAGCAGATGTATGATACATGATTCCCAGTGGTTCTCTTGGCCTGGCTCCCCTCTAACGTCCCTTTCCACACTCTAGAGGTAGGCTCCTCCTGTGGCCCTCCCTTCCTTCTGCAAGAGCTCTCCCATTCGCTCCCTGTAGGCTTCTCTTGATGGCGCTGCTGACTGGGTTTGTGTGTATGCTTGTGTTAGGACTCCGGTTTGTGCGGGGATGGGGAGTCAGGGATGGAAGAGGATTTCAAACGGAACTGGGACAGGTTCACAATCTGGAAGAACGTGACAGCTTTACAGAACTGCTCAGGGTGTTTTCATGGATTCTTGCCCGTTATTCACCTAACCCTTGAAAAACAGTTAACTGCTCCAGTTGCAAATAGATTATATTCTTATTTTTCTTTTTCTTTTTTCTTTTTTTCATTCATAGCCAAGCAGCCACACTCTAGAGCAATAGTTCTCAACCTTTGGGACCTTTTTGAGAGTCTCATATCAGAAATCCTGCCTATCAGATATTTACAGTGACGATTCATAAAAGTATCGAAATTTCACTTATGAAGTAGCAATGAAAATAGTGCTGTGGGGTCACCACAACATGAAGAACTGCACTGAAGAGTCGCAGCATTAGGACGGTTGGGAACCACTGCTCTAGAGCCACGCACCGTTAACAGTATTGTATTATGGCTTACATTAGAGTCCTCGGATGGGAAATAGGGACGTGCATCAATGGGGGCTTCCGCTTTTCAGAGAAACAGGGAGGAACCGTGGGAGACCAGAGATGACAAGAATGGTCACCAGAGGGAGACAGAGCTTGAGACATTGTAGGCTGTACTGTTCAGCAGGCCTCCTCCAACGTAGCTCCCTCTGCTTTACTCCTCCCCTTCTGACCACCCCTCCCCCACCCCCACCCCTCTTGCCGGCTTCCAAGGGTTGTAGAAGGAACTGCCTTGTGGGGAATGTGCGATTCTAAGAGAAAAGTTTCAAAACAAATTACATGCTGGGACTCTGCTGCTGAGCACTTACTTAGCATGTCGAAGTCCTGTGTTTAAGCTCAGCCCTGTGAGAGAAAAGGAAAACAGGATTAGAAGGCAAATGCCCCCTCTATCCACAGCCCATATGTCAAGTCCAGGGAAATGCTCTGCCTTCTGAATCCAAAAGAACAACTGAGTGAGCATAGCGCCCCTGTCAGAATCTGTGGTCCCTGTCAGACACACGAAAATAACACTACATGTATGCATGCATGCATGTATATACATACGTACACAGATACACGTGTGTGAATACTTACATATGTGTGTATACATGTACATACATATAACCTCTGAGGAATATATAATCAATTCATTTGATTTTTTGCCTCAACTTTACATTGACATTTTAAACACTGAAATATTTTGTATAATAGATACATAAAGCTATACTCATCAGATTAAAAAATAATATCTGGATGTTAAACTTTCTTAAAAGAGTTCTCCTTATAACATTTGCTGCACCATGGAAAGGGAAATGTTTTTAAATCATAAAATTAAAATCAAATTTTGCTATTGAGCCATAAACATGATTAAAGGGGATGCTTGGGCTGCTGACATTGAGCTCCTAGAAAGAAACAGCTTGATTTTATTCATGGAGACATCTCCCGTGATCCGTACAGAATTCATTCATGGATGACAGATTTGTGCTCACACAGAAACTGGGAAAGAAAGACTAGTGCTTGCCCATCTGAGGTGAGCAGGACTCGCAGGCAGGGCCCAGTCCAAGCTCACCATCAAGAGCAGCACAGCCACTGCCAGCTGAATTCACGTCCTCGTGGCTTTCTACCCCCACACTCATCCTAACCAGAGGTTAGCTGGTTAAGAATAGCCAAAAATACTGGACATGGGCTGTGAAGGAAGAGAACAGAATGTGGGAAAGGCTTAAGGAGGGCCTTTCTCAGGGCCGGGCACAGGAGCATCATCAGCCTTCCAGATGGCATAGATGGCCTAGGTATAAGAAGAACAATGCTGCCATCGTACAGCATCCTCAATGTTACTATTTCTACTCACCTGACAGGCTCTCACCCTCTCTCCCTTCCTCCTGCACATCTGCCCTCTATCCCCACCCCACTGCTCCATCGGCCTCACGTTGCCTTTGGTGGGAAGTACCTTCTCAAGCACCTATATTCCCTTTGAACTCAAGGTGGTCATTGTGTTCCTAACCCAGTTCTCTACTAAGATGCTAGCCCAGCTTGGATCAGGTACAGCTTCTGATCTCAACAACGATGGCTAAGAGACAGAGCTCACATCCACTTACTATCCTTAGCCAGGTGCCAGCCTCCATTTTAGAGCCTGGCTGCCTGTGTGGATGAGCCTCTCATTAGTAGATGCATCTGGCAGTTGACAGGCTACAGAGTACTCAATTCACCTTAATCTGGCCAATCTTGATAGAACAGGATTATGCCATCAATATATTTCTACTCTAATATGAGGTATTGTACCCATATAACCCAATTATAATACAAGGTTTACTTCCAATACTTTGAAAGTGCTATTACAGGCTGTTTAGGATAAATAAGTTATACAAGTTGATTACCAGCTGCTCAAATCATGGTCATGTCAATTGCTGGTCTACTTTTATCATAAGAATATGCATCTTACGTACAGCAGATAGATATGATTCTATAGAAAGATAAGGTAGGATAGAAACCTCAGAGACATACAGAATATGGCATTTAAAAATGTTTTTATTATTTTAAAGATTCACTGACAATGAGACAGGTTAACTCCTGGCAACATTCAGCCTACCTCAAAGAAGATGATGAGCATCAAAGAACCTCCATATGTAGATGGCTTCAAATGTGGCAAACTAGCCACTGGGCAAAATGTTCTTGTATCTACCACAGACAAAATTCTACCTAAAAAAGGGCAAGCTTGGATGCAGGCAGAGTTAGCAAGTCCTCTATAGTTCCTGCCTCACAAATATGTCTGTCAGATATCTTGGGCCAGAAGGCTGAAGAAGATGCTCCAACATAATAGAGTTTTGGGTGACTACTCAGGTTTGGAAAGCTACTAACCTACACTCCTGGCATACTCAGGTAATCAGGTTTATTCCTTCTCAAGTCTCTGATGGGGTTGAAGACCAGGTAGCTTAGTTTTACAATGAAGCTTGGTGTTTAGGGATTATGATGTTATTTAGGTCTAGATAAGTATTTTAAGTTGATAATGACAAGATGTGATAGAGATTGATTTACATTCAGAATTTTAGATGCACCAAGATAGGAAAGATGTTTTCTTCAAGGCTGTCAAATACAAATAGCCAAAACACTAAGAATGTAACATTTATATAATTCCTGATTGTGTCATAGTTCTTCTTGCTATAGGCAGTTTATTGTACATACGTGTAATAATATCAATGTATATGCAAAAAATAAAAAAATGTTTAAAAGAAAATGGATTCAGGAACTTGAATTGTGTCTAATAGGAGGACCTGTATTTAAAATTGCACGGGTGATTCCAGAATTCTTTTCTCTGCACAGATGATTTGGTTGATGCCGGTTTTGTAATGTAAACATCCAGTTGCATATGAGCATAGCTGACAACAGTTTTGAAGCATGCTTCAAAAGCCTTTGGCGATCTAGTTATCCTTTGTGAGGATTTTCTTTCTACAGCATTCAGAATGCAAAGCTATAAAATCACAACTTAATAATGTGTGCATTGTTTCTGGTGAAGAAAAATTCTCCAGTGAGAAAGGAGCAATTGGGAAATATCTGAAGATGAAGGAGAAGGTGTGGCTGGGACCAGAAAGATGGGGCCTCAGAAGGCTCCAGTGAGACAGATGGCCCCAAGCTGACAGTGAACACTGAAGGGGTCTGTGACTTCACCTCATCTGTGTGGTAGAGAGTTACAAAGACTCTCAATGAATAATAATAGATAGGAGTCCTAAAGAATTGTCACCCAATTTGATGACATAAGTATTTATAAACCCAGTGATCACAGAACATAGGACACACACAGGTAAAAATCCGCCTGAACTTTTTTCAGTCCTTCACTACCAAATTCAAGGACAGAGTACACAAGACTAAATGCCTGCGGAAAAGAAGCTCATCCTCATCAAAGATGATGAGCTACAGATGATATGAAGTCACATCCCACGGCTGTTTAAATTGTTTTAATTTAATGTACCTGTGAGGATGCATGTGCTTTGGTGCACTTGTGGCTGTAGAGGACTCCATCCTTTCCCTCCGCCTTTACCTGGGTTCTAGGGATTGAACTCAGGTCGCTGGGCTCCGCAGGCATCTCCTTTACCAACTGAGCCATCTCACTGACCGTATCATTATTTTATCACACAGACATCCAGTCTTTTGAGATGCGTTATTACTCAAACGTTATTTAAGAAAGGTTTCTATTTCTAAATATTTTCATAACCCTAACTTGGTCATCACAACTGCCCTGTTACCCAGGTTATATTATTATTCCCACTTAGCAGATAAGAAAAGTCAAAGCTCAGAGAGATTCAGTTATGTGACCAAGGTTACAAGCCAGTGAGTGAGTGGCTTAATAAAAAGCAGAATTAAGATATGTTATCCTCATCTTTTGAAGTCTCTCTCTAATATCAGACGTCCTCTTTAATATTACATTATTAAGTCTAAGGTCCTTTTCTGTTGTCCTATTTGATTCCCAACCCCCCATGAAGTTGGCCTTTGGTGAACCCGTTCTCTGCTTACAGAACCTGGGACAAAACCCTGGATGTGAAATGACAGCCTGTGGTAGCTGCAAGAAGACGCAGCTAGAACTCCAACTGTGTCCCCTCACTCCACATGGTTCAATTTCCTGAAGTTTATACGCAATTCTAATATGACATTCTGGACATCAATTTTCTAAAACAGTGAGGTCTTGGTTAGCCTGAGGATGCCCTGTTGTAAATAAATGTAGCTTTTGTTGAGCATTAAATACCTACCGGTGTCTTGAGTTAATTCCTGTTGAGGTGAATGGGGCTCTGCCTGTGCACAAATAAACTAAGTATATTAACTTGCTTGTTTGCCATTATGGCAAAATTCCTGAGAACTGCAACTTCAGAGAGGAGGAATTTATTTGGGCTCACTGTTCAAAGAGGATTCCCAAATATTATGATGAAAAAGTGTGGCAGCAAGAGAATGAGGGAGCTGGTCAGACCATGGCCATTGGCCAGGAAGAAAAATAAATGTGACAGAAGGGAGTCAGGCATAATAAGCTACTAGCAATGACTCAAAACCTATACCATCCATCTAGGCCCACCCACCCTCCCAAAATAATGAGACAAAGCATTCAACCACATAAGCCTATGGGGAACATGGTATATTCAAGCCATAACCCTCAGCCTTCCCATTAAAACAACATAGAAGAACACGCACCCATCATGGTAAGTACACTATGAAGGCAATTCTCGTTCTGTGTCACACAGTGTGTGCTGCATACATCCCAGTCTATGGGCTGAAATAGAAACACATCTACTTATTACACACCCTGGTTTTCCAGACCAACTTTATGACTCTGAAAGCAAGTTTTAAAGACTTCCTCGCCAGCACATCTAGTTTAATTCTAAGTCTCACTTACCTCCTGACTATTCCGTTCAGCATTAGGGATACCGGAGCTCTCTAATAGCCAAGAAAGTAGAATTTGCATTCCTCCAGTTCTCCTCTGGGCGGGAAGTGTTCATGATTGCATCAGTGCTCCTTATTCTCGCTTTATTTATGTGTTTATCCAAGACTCTCTTGCCTCCATAAACACAGCGATTTGCTCTTTGTTTCAGGGGATATTTTTTTTGGTTCACCTACCCAGCGGTAGCAGTAGGCAGGTGTCTATGTGGGAGTAAACCATCATCCCCAGCAGTCTCACATAATCACTTAGGTCTCCAATCTTAAACAGCATTTATAACTGCTCTGCACCTGCTGGGATCTTTCAGCTAAATAAGAGGCATGATTTCTCAGGCCTGGTTTGGCCTCAGATCCATTTTCTAGGCTGTGATTCACAGCTTATTGTCCTACTTAAGCGCCTTTTTTGGAGAACCAATACCCTGACAGAATATATTTCATCTCACCTACAGGGACTGTTCCTTATGGGCCCTTCCCATTTGGTCAGACCTATAGAGCAGAGGCATGAATACCAGCTGGTAGTGGCACAGCTGGTGGCGCCAACGCTGAGTGAACCCCAAGCTCCTGGAGGCTGGGTGGAGCTCTAGCATCCCACGCCCTCTGCGCCATAGCAGACACCCATGCATGCCGGTGTGCACAGGTGGAGAACTGGCTTTAAATGTGTTGTTGGTGTATTTCAGAGCAGTACAGAACACTGGAAAGAACTCTGAAGACACTGATTTATTGTACCAGCTCAAGACATTTTGAGGGCTGGGATGTGGCTCACTCGGCAGGGTGCTTGCTTAGCACGCATGGAGCCCGCAGCAACACAACAATGCATAAACCACCCACGGTGGTGCAGACTTGAACCCAGCACACTGGCAGTGAAGGCTCAGGGACCAGGATCAGGTCAGCCTCATTGTTAGAGAACGTTTGAGGCTAGCCTGGCCTACATGAGATCCTGTTTCTACTAAAAGCAGCAATAATAAATGTACTTATTTAGCAAATGGCTTTCAGTGTTTACTTGTTTTCCAGTGTCCATGCTACAGGAACATGGATTTTTTTTTTCATTTTTAAAATTTATTAATTTATTTAGATTACATCTCAATTGTTATCCCATCACTTGTATCCTCCCATTCCTCCTTCCCTCCTGCTTTCACCCTAACTCCCCTCCTCTATGGGGAAATAGAAGGATCCAGAGGGTCCTAGAAACCTACAAGAAGAACATCATGATGGGTAGATCAGGGCCTGGGGGGGGGTCTATTCAATCTACTGCACTAACCAAGGACAATACAAGTAGTAAACATCAAACCCCTACTCTGGTCTAGCCAATGGACAGGACATTCTCCACAGTTATGTGGAGAGCAGAGACTGACTCTAACAAGAACTCTGGTGCCCCATATTTGACCATCTCTCCTTGGTGGGGAGGCCTGGTGGCACTCAAAGAAAGAATAAGCAAGCTACCAAGATGAGACTTGATAGCCTATGACCACATAGTGGGGGAGGAGGTCCCCTTCGTCATAGGAACATGGATCTTTTACGGGGGGGGGGGGGTTCATCAAACTATTGAAGAATGGTTAAAAGAAAAACACAGCATTGGTATCTCCCTATTAGTTTTCTATTACTAGGTGACAAACTATTCCCAAAGCAAGGCTCAGCAGACGGCAGGGGTGGCCACCATTCCTGACATTGAGAATTCTACCCATTCTGCAGAAGGAGAATTAATTCCTGCCAGCTGATCTGCCCCTCACATGCGTGCTGTTGCATGCACCCACCCACCCCCAAAAACCAATATCATGTAAAAAGAAAAATAGTATCACAAGTTGAAGAAACCCAAGGTCTAGTCCCAGCTTAGCACCCTCCTGAGGAACAGGATCCTGCCTCTAACACCTGACGGTTCCCGTCGCTTCATCCCTCTGTTAAATCAAGCATGTTCTTGATAGGCAGGCATGTTTGCAGGAAGACTTTCTGCATGGTGCTGTTTCTCCAATATGAAAACAAAGCACCACCCCGGTGTCCAGGAGGAATAGATGCATCACTAGTTGTAGTTCTTTTCCTGTGAAAGGCAAGCACAGCTTTCTTACTACACAGGCAAACAATCTAGGTAAATTTTCACAAAGGCTAATCAAGGATTCCCCACAAACAGAATGTTCAGATATAAAACCTTCTGGGAGGGAATGCCATCCTGTTGTTAGGGAACCCTTTAAAAATAATAGCAAAAACTAGAGGCTCAGAAAGATGGCTCAGTGATTAAGAGCACTGGCTGTTCTTACAGGGCACCCAGGTTCGATTCCCAACACCCGCATGACAGCTCACAGCAGTCTGTAACTCTGGTTCCAGATGATCTGCTGCCTTCTTCTGGCCTCTGGGGACACCGAGCACATACATGTTGCACAGACATACATGCGTGCAAAAGGCCCGATTACATAAAATAAATTTTAAATAGCAAAACCCCATTGTTGACAGTAATATCAACAGCACTGATAGAAAAAGCCGAGTGAGTGAGGGCTGGCGTAGAGTGTAATTTTTTTCTTCAAGGTAAGCATCCCAAGTGTCAGCTCTCAGGAAGCAGTGAAACCCCCTGGAGCTGAGGACACGTCTAAAGGTGTTCACAAAAGGGAAGGATCCTCAAGATTGCCCTGAATACTCACACCTGCTATGCATGTGCCAGGTGCTAACATGGGACAATGAAAGGGAGCCAAGGAAGGGGAAAGACACCTTACCACACAGGCAAACAATCTAGGTAAATTTTCACAAAGGCTAATCAAGGATTCTCCACAAACATAATGTTCAGATATAAAACTTTCTGGGAGGGAAAGCCATCTTGTTGTTAGGAAACCCTTTAAAAATAATAGCAAAAACTAGAGGCTCAGAAAGATGGCTCAGTGATTAAGAGCACTGGCTGTTCTCACAGGGCACCCAGGTTCGATTCTCAACACCCGCATGACAGCTCACAGCAGTCTGCAACTCTGGTTCCAGATGATCTGCTGCCTTCTCACACGCAGGCAGCAGCTTCTCTCCTGACATGCTCCTCACACACCACAGATGCTGATGCTGCCCTGGCCCAAGGCTCAAGCCAGGACCTACCTCAGACAGAGTCAGGCCCTTACTCATCTTTCAAACTTCACTCTGATGTCTTCCCAAATGCTAGTCTCACAGACATGGAGACAGACACAGACAGCACACTTCCTCTATCAAAGGCAGTACCACCATCAACACCCATCTTTTCTCTGCCTTGATTTTCTTCATAACCAGAGCCTCCAGGTTTATTATAGGACAGAAGTTCATTCTTAGTCTTCCCCAACCAACTAGGACCAGGCTCGCTGGGACACCAAGTCTGTGTGTTTAGCTTCTGATGAGGCTCTGGAACATGGGTCAACCCCTGGCACCTCATAGCCATTCAATTTATATCCAATGCAGGAAAGTTACTGGCTGCTTTGTGAAGACACAAACCCCAGAGGTCTCGGTACATTGTCGCCTATGACTTGCTTGGGGAGCTGGGAGGTGGAGATTTTCTTATTCCTATTTCAGACTCGAAGAATGCAAAGAAGATAACAAATGACCTCAGATTGCTGGTGACTGGTGTGGGATTGCAGCCCAGGTCAGTCTTATTCTGTGCACTTAACCAACTGACCTCTTCAAATGAAATGATTATACAAAACAGTCAGTCTGGGGGAAGGGAGTAGCTGAAACTCCTGTCCAGCGGCATACATCACTAGGACTTTGCCATCTGGTCCCTACTGAGAAAATGCCACCTAAATAAGATAGAAAAGCACCTCCAGGCTGCTGTTGACAGATCCCGTCAGTGCTCTGATTGGGTTCCTTGCTTCCCTGGAGCACAATCCGTTCTCCTTTGAGGATGTAAGCTATCAAGGGAAAGTTTTGGTAAATGTTCTCAAATTTGAAAATGAAAGTTTGTTTGTTACTTGCAGGATAACTGAAAAGGAGGATATTTTAAAAATAATATGTTTGCCTCTTGTGCCAGGAGAAGCTGAAATGACACAGCATCATCAGGGGCCAGTGGCTGATATAGGGGACAGACACACCTCAGCATCATCAGGGTCCTGTGACTAATACAGGGAATAGACACACCTCAGCATCATCAGGGGCCAGTGGTTATACAGGGGATAGATGCGCCCCAGCATCACTTAGATTTAGTAGTTATACAGGGCATAGACAGACCTCAGCATCATCAGGGTCTAATCTGATACAGAGTATGAGATGCCCATCAAAATATTCCTCATTCCAAATACCTGCCAATGTCAATTCCCTAGATGTTTTTAGCACTTGCAATGGTCCTGGGAACAGTGGTCCCATGCAATTCATTACAAGCATTGTCTCCCTAAACACTCAGCGGGAGCAGCCATATGGTCATCAGTATGTTTCTTTTCAGATACACCAGTATTCACTTGAAATTGTGGCAGTTCATCCCTATTTTCCTGGCACTTGGGGGACCAAGGTAGGAAGATCAGGAGCTCAAAGCACACAATGATACCCAGCCTCAAATAAGGTCGTGTGTGTGTGTGTGTGTGTGTGTGTGTGTGTGTGTGTGTGTGTGTGCAACTCAGTATATAGGCAGGCCACGGGAACTTGTTTGACTTCTAGAGTTAGATCCCCAAAATTCTGGATGTTTCCTAAGAACTTATTCCTAAACATTCCTCTAGAAGCTACTTTTGATTCTTGGATACATTTAAACCAGTAAACAAATACTGCGACCTTTCTTTTTTCACTGCATATTTATGGTCTCTATTCACAGAAAAGGGAAACAGAGAATAGAGGAATGAGTTATTTTTTAAACTACGATCATTGTAGTATTCAATTATTATTTTACTATTGCGTGTATGGTGTGTGTGTGTGTGTGTGTGTGTGTGTGTGTGTGTATGTGGGTAATGTGGCGGTCAGAGGATAGATTTTGGAATCTCGTTGTTTTCTTCTATTGTGGGTGTCCAGGCTTACAGCTCAGGTGCTCACATTTGCACAGAAAACGCTTTTACCAGTGGAGCCAATTAAGGCACACAGTGTAACATTTAAGTGATGCTAAGAAAGTCTTTTTGACAGCTGTGCTTCAAGTGGGAGGGTTTAAATTGGGGCTTTTGCCTTCAAGTAGCTTTAGACACTGTAATTCCAATTTCAACACATCAAAGGGGTCAGAAGCTTCACCAGTATGTGTATGGGCACAGTCGTCATGTGTACGGGCACAGTCATCATGTGTACGGGCACAGTCGTGTGTACGGGCACAGTCTGTGTTGGACTCAGACGCAGGATTGGATCTGCAGCTTGCTTCTCCTCTGTCATCTCAAAAATATCAAGGCAATAGCGACTCCCGCGGGAAAGTATCGCCGTGTGGGATCTGGCTGCTTGCACTCTTATTAGCGAGCACACTGTTCGCCAAGCCAGGCATTCTGAATTACTGGAGTGGGGCAGAGGGACGTGCTAGAGAAGGATCCTAGAGAATCAGAAAACAAAACACTAGACAGAGCCACAGATTACAAAATGCTTAATATGACTTTCTAACAAAATGTAAGTAAAGGAGCTAAAGTATTAAAACTGACAAAAGTGTTGGTTTAACAAAAGGTGGTGAGCAGGGTGAGACTAAAGGCTGTGTGGACGGCCCTTTCACTTCTCAGAAGAGCCAGTAGAGGGCGCTCGTGGCATGCATACGTGATCATTCAAGGCCAGCCAGTGGGCTTCCCTGAGAGAGATTTGATACCAGAAGGCAAAGTCCCTAACAGCTCTACTCAGAGACAGGAAACCCTCTGGTTTAAGCCTAGTTCTCTCCCTTACCAGTAAGATTAGGATCTATCATAATATGAGACTTACCACTAGTTTAAAAATAAGTTTCCATACACCAGCATTTCGGGAGCTCATGCAGCACATTTAAGACCTGGGTGGTTCAGGGAAAAGTACATAATCTCTTTAAACCTTAGTTTTCTCCTGGTTAATTTTTGGTTGGTTGGTTGGTGATGTTGGTTTTGTTTTTGTTTTTGTTTGTTTGTTTTGTGTTTGGGGGAGTTGGTTTTTCAAAACAGGGTTTCTATGTAGCCTTGGCTATCCTGGAACTCACTCTGTAGACTAGGCTGGCCTCCAACTCAGAGATCTGCTTGCCTCTGCCTCTGCCTCCCAAGTACTGGGATTAAATGGGTGTGCCACCACTGCCTAACTTAGACCTCAGTTTTCTCATTTCCACATTAGAGGCAATAAATGCTCATGGGAAAATTCTTAGCACTAAAGTCAGTAAATATATTTTACATTTGCACAGCCTCTGACACAAGGGTGTACCAGTAAATTCAGCCATACATCATTTGTTGACTTCATCTAATCTTCCTAAAACTTCTGCAGGGTGGTTAGTACATTATATGTCACTAAATTAGTGAAGACATTGATGTTTGGGTTCAGAATTTATTCTGCTGAAAAGAAAAACGACTAGATTTTCAGTCCAGCTGCAATCATCTCAACCTGCCACACGAAGCATTCTTAAAGGTATGTAGCCACACTTTTTTTGGCTACTTTATTGGGTTGTATCTCCCCACCTTCTCCACCCCAATCCCTCAGCACTAGGTAGGGGAGCAAAAAGGTTAGAGAGGAAAAGGAGCTTAGATCTCTTTAGACTACTTCCTACTGGCCAGAGGCATTGAGTTCCTTGGTGCAAAGTTGATCTTTGATGACAGACATCAGCCAATTTCTCCCCCCCCCCCAGCCCCTCTATGGGCTCTAGTATTTTATAGGAGTCCCCAGAATTCCAAATGCAAACTATCTTCACATGGCAAAATCACACCTCTCCTAGAGCGTAGTCAGCTGCTGTGGACAATCTGAAGCAGCCCAATATTCCACACCTGGGATTAAACACACATAACCAGTATAACTGGGTTTGTAAAGAAACCAAAATTCTCACTACAAAGGCGTGTCACATGGGGCTGGAGAGATGCTGTGTTATAATGGTTATAACATAGCTATATTATAATGGCTTATCTTTTAGATGATAACTTGGACATGGAAACAGCCCAATAGGAAGCGGAGATGGGCTGGCCTTCCCAGTGTTTGAAGCCGTAACTCCTACAGGAGAGCAAGCAAGCTGCAAGAGAGCACAGACTCGGCTTGGAAGGCCTCAGTTAAGATAAACTGCTGGAGACTCACTCTTTGCAGTTTCTCCTCCCAGGAAGTGACCCTGA